>CM054059.1:4443306-5043306 GCA_028641055.1 Alopecurus myosuroides
ATGTGGAGCGAGTTGCTTGGAGTGGGTTGTAAGGATGCCCCAGATGTGGAGGCTGGCATGCAAGAGCGAGAAGCGGCGACAATCGTCCCGGTTAACGGTCGGTGCTTCGACGCCACCCAGCGCAACGGCGGCACCATACAAGTCCTGCAATGGGGTTCAAGCATTTTGCGTGGGCCCACATTGACAAGTGTGGCTTACATTGTCATCTCTGCTGTTTTCCAGGCATCGTAGGTGGAAGGGAACAATGTTCTGGACCGAAAGTGCCCGGAAACGGCTACGACATAAGATTGGTAGGCAACTTGAGAACGGAAGCGGCTTTTTGAGATCCCACACGTGCAATGTTGCTGAAATGAAGCGAGGTTCTTGGAATGCATCATGATTTCGACTTTGGGCATGGGAAACAACAAGTTGGCCAAGGAAATCCCCGTTTTCGGCCGTTCCTTCCGCTTTCGAAGGCAATATAAATCCAGAACACGCATCACCCACTCATGGGCAGGGGTAACAAGGTGCAGTGTTGCATGTGGAGTGAGTTGCTTGGAGTGGGTTGTAAGGATGCCCCATGTGTGGAGGCTGGCATGCAAGAGCGAGAAGCGGCGAGAATCGTCCCGGTTAACGGTCGGTGCTTCGACGCCACCCAGCGCAACGGCGGCACCATACAAGTCATGCAATGGGGTTCAAGCATTTTGCGTGGGCCCACATTGCCAAGTGTGGCTTACATTCTCATCTCTGCTGTTTTCCAGGCATCGTAGGTGGAAGGGAACAATGTTCTGGTCCAAAAGTGCCCGGAAACGGCTACGACATAAGATTGGTAGGCAACTTGAGAATGGAAGCGGCTTTTTGAGATCCCACACGTGCAATGTTGCTGAAATGAAGCGAGGTTCTTGGAATGCATCATGATTTCGACTTTGGGCATGGGAAACAACAAGTTGGCCAAGGAAATCCCCGTTTTCGGCCGTTCCTTCCGCTTTCGAAGGCAATATAAAGCCAGATCACGCATCACCCACTCATGGGCAGGGGTAACAAGGTGCAGTGTTGCATGTGGAGTGAGTTGCTTGGAGTGGGTTGTAAGGATGCCCCAGGTGTGGAGGCTGGCATGCAAGAGCGAGAAGCGGCGAGAATCGTCCCGGTTAACGTTCGGTGCTTCGACGCCACCAAGCGCAACGGCGGCACCATACAAGTCATGCAATGGGGTTCAAGAATTTTGTGTGGGCCCACATTGCCAAGTGTGGCTTACATTCTCATCTTTGCTATTTTCCAGGCATCGTAGGTGGAAGGGAACAATGTTCCGGATCGAAAGTGCCCGGAAACGGCTACGACATAAGATTGGTAGCCAACTTGAGAATGGAAGCGGATTTTTGAGATCCCACACGTGCAATGTTGCTGAAATGAAGCGAGGTTCTTGGAATGCATCATGATTTCGACTTTTGGCATGGGAAACAACGAGTTGGCCAAGGAAATCCCCGTTTTCGGCCGTTCCTTCCGCTTTCGAAGGCAATATAAAGCCAGATCACGCATCGCCCACTCATGGGCAGGGGTAACAAGGTGCAGTGTTGCATGTGGAGTGAGTTGCTTGGAGTGGGTTGTAAGGATGCCCCAGGTGTGGAGGCTGGCATGCAAGAGCGAGAAGCGGCGAGAATCGTCCCGGCTAACGTCCGGTGCTTCGACGCCACCCATCGCAACAGCGGCACCATACAAGTCCTGCAATGGGGTTCAAGCATTTTGTGTGGGCCCACATTGCCAAGTGTGGCTTACATTCTCATCTCTGCTGTTTTCCAAGCATCGTAGGTGGAAGGGAACAATGTTCTGGACCGAAAGTGCCCAGAAACGGCTACGACATAAGATTGGTAGGCAACTTGAGAATGGAAGCGGCTTTTTGAGATCCCACACGTGCAATGTTGCTGAAATGAAGCGAGGTTCTTGGAATGCATCATGATTTCGACTCTGGGCATGGGAAACAACAAGTTGGCCAAGGAAATCCCCGTTTTCGGCCGTTCCTTCCGCTTTCGAAGGCAATATAAAGCCAGATCACGCATCACCCACTCATGGGCAGGGGTGACAAGGTGCAGTGTTGCATGTGGAGTGAGTTGCTTGGAGTGGGTTGTAAGGATGCCCCATGTGTGGAGGCTGGCATGCAAGAGCGAGAAGCGGCGAGAATCGTCCCGGTTAACGTTCGGTGCTTCGACGCCACCCAGCGCAACGGCGGCACCATACAAGTCATGCAATGGGGTTCAAGCATTTTGCGTGGGCCCACATTGCCAAGTGTGGCTTACATTCTCATATCTGCTGTTTTCCAGGCATCGTAGGTGGAACGGAACAATGTTCTGGACCGAAAGTGCCCGGAAACGGCTACGACATAAGATTGGTAGGCAACTTGAGAATGGAAGCGGATTTTTGAGATCCCACACGTGCAATGTTGCTGAAATGAAGCGAGGTTCTTGGAATGCATCATGATTTTGACTTTGGGCATGGGAAACAACAAGTTGGCCAAGGAAATCCCCGTTTTCGGCCGTTCCTTCCGCTTTCGAAGGCAATATAAAGCCAGATCACGCATCGCCCACTCATGGGCAGGGGTAACAAGGTGCAGTGTTGCATGTGGAGTGAGTTCCTTGGAGTGGGTTGTAAGGATGCCCCAGGTGTGGAGGCTGGCATGCAAGAGCGAGAAGCGGCGAGAATCGTCCCGGTTAACGTCCGGTGCTTCGACGCCACCCAGCGCAACGGCGGCACCATGCAAGTCCTGCAATGGGGTTCAAGCATTTTGCGTGGGCCCACATTGCCAAGTGTGGCTTACATTCTCATCTCTGCTGTTTTCCAGGCATCGTAGGTGGAAGGGAACAATGTTCTGGACCGAAAGTGCCCGAAAACGGCTACGACATAAGATTGGTAGGCAACTTGACAATGGAAGCGGCTTTTTGAGATCCCACACGTGCAATGTTGCTGAAATGAAGCGAGGTTCTTGGAATGCATCATGATTTCGACTTTTGGCATGGGAAACAACAAGTTGGCCAAGGAAATCCCCGTTTTCGGCTGTTCCTTCCGCTTTCGAAGGCAATATAAAGCCAGATCACGCATCGCCCACTCATGGGCAGGGGTAACAAGGTGCAGTGTTGCATGTGGAGTGAGTTCCTTGGAGTGGGTTGTAAGGATGCCCCAGGTGTGGAGGCTGGCATGCAAGAGCGAGAAGCGGCGAGAATCGTCCCGGTTAACGTCCGGTGCTTCGACGCCACCCAGCGCAACGGCGGCACCATGCAAGTCCTGCAATGGGGTTCAAGCATTTTGCGTGGGCCCACATTGCCAAGTGTGGCTTACATTCTCATCTCTGCTGTTTTCCAGGCATCGTAGGTGGAAGGGAACAATGTTCTGGACCGAAAGTGCCCGAAAACGGCTACGACATAAGATTGGTAGGCAACTTGACAATGGAAGCGGCTTTTTGAGATCCCACACGTGCAATGTTGCTGAAATGAAGCGAGGTTCTTGGAATGCATCATGATTTCGACTTTTCGCATGGGAAACAACAAGTTGGCCAAGGAAATCCCCGTTTTCGGTTGTTCCTTCCGCTTTCGAAGGCAATATAAAGCCAGATCACGCATCGCCCACTCATGGGTAGGGGTAACAAGGTGCAGTGTTGCATGTGGAGTGAGTTGCTTGGAGTGGGTTGTAAGGATGCCCCAGGTGTGGAGGCTGGCATGCAAGAGCGAGAAGCGGCGAGAATCGTCCCGGTTAACGTCCGGTGCTTCGACGCCACCCAGCGCAACGGCGGCACCATACAAGTACTGCAATGGGGTTCAAGCATTTTGCATGGGCCCACATTGCCAAGTGTGGCTTACATTCTCATCTCTGCTGTTTTCCAGGCATCGTAGGTGGAAGGGAACAATGTTCTGGACCGAAAGTGCCCGGAAACGGCTACGACATAAGATTGGTAGGCAACTTGACAATGGAAGCGGCTTTTTGAGATCCCACACGTGCAATGTTGCTGAAATGAAGCGAGGTTCTTGGAATGCATCATGATTTCGACTTTGGGCATGGGAAACAACAAGTTGGCCAAGGAAATCCCCGTTTTCGGCTGTTCCTTCCGCTTTCGAAGGCAATATAAAGCCAGATCACGCATCGCCCACTCATGGGCAGGGGTAACAAGGTGCAGTGTTGCATGTGGAGTGAGTTGCTTGGAGTGGGTTGTAAGGATGCCCCAGGTGTGGAGGCTGGCATGCAAGAGCGAGAAGCGGCGAGAATCGTCCCGGTTAACGGTCGGTGCTTCGACGCCACCCAGCGCAACGGCGACACCATACAAGTCCTGCAATGGGGTTCAAGCATTTTGCGTGGGCCCACATTGCCAAGTGTGGCTTACATTCTCATCTCTGCTGTTTTCCAGGCATCGTAGGTGGAAGGGAACAATGTTCTGGACCGAAAGTGCCCGGAAACGGCTACGACATAAGATTGGTAGGCAACTTGAGAATGGAAGCGGCTTTTTGAGATCCCACACGTGCAATGTTGCTGAAATGAAGTGAGGTTCTTGGAATGCATCATGATTTCGACTTTGGGCATGGGAAACAACAAGTTGGCCAAGGAAATCCCCGTTTTCGGTCGTTCCTTCCGCTTTCGAAGGCAATATAAACCCAGATCATGCATCGCCCACTCATGGGCAGGGGTAACAAGGTGCAGTGTTGCATGTGGAGTGAGTTGCTTGGAGTGGGTTGTAAGGATGCCCGAGATGTGGAGGCTGGCATGCAAGAGCGAGAAGCGGCGAGAATCGTCCCGGTTAACGTTCGGTGCTTCGACGCCACCCAGCGCAACGGCGGCACCATACAAGTCCTGTAATGGGGTTCAAGCATTTTGCGTGGGCCCACATTGCCAAGTGTGGCTTACATTCTCATCTCTGCTGTTTTCCAGGCATCGTAGGTGGAAGGGAACAATGTTCTGGACCGAAAGTGCCCGGAAACGGCTACGACATAAGATTGGTAGGCAACTTGAGAATGGAAGCGGCTTTTTGAGATCCCACACGTGCAATGTTGCTGAAATGAAGCGAGGTTCTTGGAATGCATCAGGATTTCGACTTTGGGCATGGGAAACAACAAGTTGGCCAAGGAAATCCCCGTTTTCGGCCGTTCCTTCCGCTTTCGAAGGCAATATAAAGCCAGATCACGCATCACCCACTCATGGGCAGGGGTAACAAGGTGCAGTGTTGCATGTGGAGTGAGTTGCTTGGAGTGGGTTGTAAGGATGCCCCAGGTGTGGAGGCTGGCATGCAAGAGCGAGAAGCGGCGAGAATCGTCCCGGTTAACGTCCGGTGCTTCGACGCCACCCAGCGCAACGGCGGCACCATACAAGTCCTGCAATGGGGTTCAAGCATTTTGCATGGGCCCACATTGCCAAGTGTGGCTTACATTCTCATCTCTGCTGTTTTCCAGGCATCGTAGGTGGAAGGGAACAATGTTCTGGACCGAAAGTGCCCGGAAACGGCTACGACATAAGATTGGTAGGCAACTTGACAATGGAAGCGGCTTTTTGAGATCCCACACGTGCAATGTTGCTGAAATGAAGTGAGGTTCTTGGAATGCATCATGATTTCGACTTTGGGCATGGGAAACAACAAGTTGGCCAAGGAAATCCCCGTTTTCGGCCGTTCCTTCCGCTTTCGAAGGCAATATAAACCCAGATCACGCATCGCCCACTCATGGGAAGGGGTAACAAGGTGCAGTGTTGCATGTGGAGTGAGTTGCTTGGAGTGGGTTGTAAGGATGCCCGAGATGTGGAGGCTGGCATGCAAGAGCGAGAAGCGGCGAGAATCGTCCCGGTTAACGTTCGGTGCTTCGACGCCACCCAGCGCAACGGCGGCACCATACAAGTCCTGTAATGGGGTTCAAGCATTTTGCGTGGGCCCACATTGCCAAGTGTGGCTTACATTCTCATCTCTGCTGTTTTCCAGGCATCGTAGGTGGAAGGGAACAATGTTCTGGACCGAAAGTGCCCGGAAACGGCTACGACATAAGATTGGTAGGCAACTTGAGAATGGAAGCGGCTTTTTGAGATCCCACACGTGCAATGTTGCTGAAATGAAGCGAGGTTCTTGGAATGCATCATGATTTCGACTTTGGGCATGGGAAACAACAAGTTGGCCAAGGAAATCCCCGTTTTCGGCCGTTCCTTCCGCTTTCGAAGGCAATATAAAGCCAGATCACGCATCACCCACTCATGGGCAGGGGTAACAAGGTGCAGTGTTGCATGTGGAGTGAGTTGCTTGGAGTGGGTTGTAAGGATGCCCCAGGTGTGGAGGCTGGCATGCAAGAGCGAGAAGCGGCGAGAATCGTCCCGGTTAACGTCCGGTGCTTCGACGCCACCCAGCGCAACGGCGGCACCATACAAGTCCTGCAATGGGGTTCAAGCATTTTGCATGGGCCCACATTGCCAAGTGTGGCTTACATTCTCATCTCTGCTGTTTTCCAGGCATCGTAGGTGGAAGGGAACAATGTTCTGGACCGAAAGTGCCCGGAAACGGCTACGACATAAGATTGGTAGGCAACTTGACAATGGAAGCGGCTTTTTGAGATCCCACACGTGCAATGTTGCTGAAATGAAGCGAGGTTCTTGGAATGCATCATGATTTCGACTTTGGGCATGGGAAACAACAAGTTGGCCAAGGAAATCCCCGTTTTCGGCTGTTCCTTCCGCTTTCGAAGGCAACATAAAGCCAGATCACGCATCGCCCACTCATGGGCAGGGGTAACAAGGTGCAGTGTTGCATGTGGAGTGAGTTGCTTGGAGTGGGTTGTAAGGATGCCCCAGGTGTGGAGGCTGGCATGCAAGAGCGAGAAGCGGCGAGAATCGTCCCGGTTAACGGCCGGTGCTTCGACGCCACCCAGCGCAACGGCGACACCATACAAGTCCTGCAATGGGGTTCAAGCATTTTGCGTGGGCCCACATTGCCAAGTGTGGCTTACATTCTCATCTCTGCTGTTTTCCAGGCATCGTAGGTGGAAGGGAACAATGTTCTGGACCGAAAGTGCCCGGAAACGGCTACGACATAAGATTGGTAGGCAACTTGAGAATGGAAGCGGCTTTTTGAGATCCCACACGTGCAATGTTGCTGAAATGAAGTGAGGTTCTTGGAATGCATCATGATTTCGACTTTGGGCATGGGAAACAACAAGTTGGCCAAGGAAATCCCCGTTTTCGGCCGTTCCTTCCGCTTTCGAAGGCAATATAAACCCAGATCACGCATCGCCAACTCATGGGCAGGGGTAACAAGGTGCAGTGTTGCATGTGGAGTGAGTTGCTTGGAGTGGGTTGTAAGGATGCCCCAGATGTGGAGGCTGGCATGCAAGAGCGAGAAGCGGCGAGAATCGTCCCGGTTAACGTTCGGTGCTTCGACGCCACCCAGCGCAACGGCGGCACCATACAAGTCCTGTAATGGGGTTCAAGCATTTTGCGTGGGCCCACATTGCCAAGTGTGGCTTACATTCTCATCTCTGCTGTTTTCCAGGCATCGTAGGTGGAAGGGAACAATGTTCTGGACCGAAAGTGCCCGGAAACGGCTACGACATAAGATTGGTAGGCAACTTGAGAATGGAAGCGGCTTTTTGAGATCCCACACGTGCAATGTTGCTGAAATGAAGCGAGGTTCTTGGAATGCATCATGATTTCAACTTTGGGCATGGGAAACAACAAGTTGGCCAAGGAAATCCCCGTTTTCGGCCGTTCCTTCCGCTTTCGAAGGCAATATAAAGCCAGATCACGCATCACCCACTCATGGGCAGGGGTAACAAGGTGCAGTGTTGCATGTGGAGTGAGTTGCTTGGAGTGGGTTGTAAGGATGCCCCAGGTGTGGAGGCTGGCATGCAAGAGCGAGAAGCGGCGAGAATCGTCCCGGTTAACGTCCGGTGCTTCGACGCCACCCAGCGCAACGGCGGCACCATACAAGTCCTGCAATGGGGTTCAAGCATTTTGCGTGGTCCCACATTGCCAAGTGTGGCTTACATTCTCATCTCTGCTGTTTTCCAGGCATCGTAGGTGGAAGGGAACAATGTTCTGGACCGAAAGTGCCCGGAAACGGCTACGACATAAGATTGGTAGGCAACTTGACAATATAAGCGGCTTTTTGAGATCCCACACGTGCAATGTTGCTGAAATGAAGCGAGGTTCTGGGAATGCATCATGATTTCGACTTTGGGCATGGGAAACAACAAGTTGGCCAAGGAAATCCCCGTTTTTGGCTGTTCCTTCCGCTTTCGAAGGCAATATAAAGCCAGATCACGCATCGCCCACTCATGGGCAGGGGTAACAAGGTGCAGTGTTGCATGTGGAGTGAGTTGCTTGGAGTGGGTTGTAAGGATGCCCCAGGTGTGGAGGCTGGCATGCAAGAGCGAGAAGCGGCGAGAATCGTCCCGGTTAACGGCCGGTGCTTCGACGCCACCCAGCGCAACGGCGGCACCATACAAGTCCTGCAATGGGGTTCAAGCATTTTGCGTGGGCCCACATTGCCAAGTGTGGCTTACATTCTCATCTCTGCTGTTTTCCAGGCATCGTAGGTGGAAGGGAACAATGTTCTGGACCGAAAGTGCCCGGAAACGGCTACGACATAAGATTGGTAGGCAACTTGAGAATGGAAGCGCCTTTTTGAGATCCCACACGTGCAATGTTGCTGAAATGAAGTGAGGTTCTTGGAATGCATCATGATTTCGACTTTGGGCATGGGAAACAACAAGTTGGCCAAGGAAATCCCCGTTTTCGGCCGTTCCTTCCGCTTTCGAAGGCAATATAAACCCAGATCACGCATCGCCCACTCATGGGCAGGGGTAACAAGGTGCAGTGTTGCATGTGGAGTGAGTTGCTTGGAGTGGGTTGTAAGGATGCCCCAGGTGTGGAGGATAGCATGCAAGAGTGAGAAGCGGCGAGAATCGTCCCGGTTAACGTCCGGTGCTTCGACGCCACCCAGCGCAACGGCGGCACCATACAAGTCCTGCAATGGGGTTCAAGCATTTTGCGTGGGCCCACATTGCCAAGTGTGGCTTACATTCTCATCTCTGCTGTTTTCCAGGCATCGTAGGTGGAAGGGAACAATGTTCTGGTCCAAAAGTGCCCGGAAACGGCTACGACATAAGATTGGTAGGCAACTTGAGAATGGAAGCGGCTTTTTGAGATCCCACACGTGCAATGTTGCTGAAATGAAGCGAGGTTCTTGGAATGCATCATGATTTCGACTTTGGGCATGGGAAACAACAAGTTGGCCAAGGAAATCCCCGTTTTCGGCCGTTCCTTCCGCTTTCGAAGGCAATATAAAGCCAGATCACGCATCACCCACTCATGGGCAGGGGTAACAAGGTGCAGTGTTGCATGTGGAGTGAGTTGCTTGGAGTGGGTTGTAAGGATGCCCCAGGTGTGGAGGCTGGCATGCAAGAGCGAGAAGCGGCGAGAATCGTCCCGGTTAACGTTCGGTGCTTCGACGCCACCCAGCGCAACGGCGGCACCATACAAGTCATGCAATGGGGTTCAAGAATTTTGTGTGGGCCCACATTGCCAAGTGTGGCTTACATTCTCATCTCTGCTGTTTTCCAGGCATCGTAGGTGGAACGGAACAATGTTCTGGATCGAAAGTGCCCGGAAACGGCTACGACATAAGATTGGTTTGCAGCTTGAGAATGGAAGCGGATTTTTGAGATCCCACACATGCAATGTTGCTGAAATGAAGCGAGGTTCTTCGAATGCATCATGATTTTGACTTTGGGCATGGGAAACAACGAGTTGGCCAAGGAAATCCCCGTTTTCGGCCGTTCCTTCCACTTTCGAAGGCAATATAAAGCCAGATCACGCATCGCCCACTCATGGGCAGGGGTAACAAGGTGCAGTGTTGCATGTGGAGTGAGTTGCTTGGAGTGGGTTGTAAGGATGCCCCAGGTGTGGAGGCTGGCATGCAAGAGCGAGAAGCGGCGAGAATCGTCCCGGTTAACGTTCGGCGCTTCGACGCCACCCAGCGCAACGGCGGCACCATACAAGTCCTGCAATGGGGTTCAAGAATTTTGTGTGGGCCCACATTGCCAAGTGTGGCTTACATTCTCATCTTTGCTATTTTCCAGGCATCGTAGGTGGAAGGGAACAATGTTCCGAACCGAAAGTGCCCGGAAACGGCTACGACATAAGATTGGTAGGCAACTTGAGAATGGAAGCGGCTTTTTGAGATCCCACACGTGCAATGTTGCTGAAATGAAGCGAGGTTCTTGGAATGCATCATGATTTCGACTTTGGGCATGGGAAACAACAAGTTGGCCAAGGAAATCCCCATTTTCGGCCGTTCCTTCCGCTTTCGAAGGCAATATAAAGCCAGATCACGCATCGCCCACTCATGGGCAGGGGTAACAAGGTGCAGTGTTGCATGTGGAGTGAGTTGCTTGGAGTGGGTTGTAAGGATGCCCCAGGTGTGGAGGCTGGCATGCAAGAGCGAGAAGCGGCGAGAATCGTCCCGGTTAACGTCCGGTGCTTCGACGCCACCCATCGCAACAGCGGCACCATACAAGTCCTGCAATGGGGTTCAAGCATTTTGCGTGGGCCCACATTGCCAAGTGTGGCTTACATTCTCATCTCTGTTGTTTTCCAAGCATCGTAGGTGGAAGGGAACAATGTTCTGGACCGAAAGTGCCCGGAAACGGCTACGACATAAGATTGGTAGGCAACTTGAGAATGGAAGCGGCTTTTTGAGATCCCACACGTGCAATGTTGCTGAAATGAAGCGAGGTTCTTGGAATGCATCATGATTTTGACTCTGGGCATGGGAAACAATAAGTTGGCCAAGGAAATCCCCGTTTCCGGCCGTTCCTTCCTCTTTTGAAGGCAATATAAAGCCAGATCACGCATCGCCCACTCATGGGCAGGGGTAACAAGGCGCAGTGTTGCATGTGGAGCGATTTGCTTGGAGTGGGTTGTAAGGATGCCCCAGATGTGGAGGCTGGCATGCAAGAGCGAGAAGCGGCGACAATCGTCCCGGTTAACGGTCGGTGCTTCGACGCCACCCAGCGCAACGGCGGCACCATACAAGTCCTGCAATGGGGTTCAAGCATTTTGCGTGGGCCCACATTGCCAAGTGTGGCTTACATTCTCATCTCTGCTGTTTTCCAGGCATCGTAGGTCGAAGGGAACAATGTTCTGGACCGAAAGTGCCCGGAAACGGCTACGACATAAGATTGGTAGGCAACTTGAGAATGGAAGCGGCTTTTTGAGATCCCACACGTGCAATGTTGCTGAAATGAAGCGAGGTTCTTGGAATGCATCATGATTTCGACTTTGGGCATGGGAAACAACAAGTTGGCCAAGGAAATCCCCGTTTTCGGCCGTTCCTTCCGCTTTCGAAGGCAATATAAATCCAGAACACGCATCACCCACTCATGGGCAGGGGTAACAAGGTGCAGTGTTGCATGTGGAGTGAGTTGCTTGGAGTGGGTTGTAAGGATGCCCCATGTGTGGAGGCTGGCATGCAAGAGCGAGAAGCGGCGAGAATCGTCCCGGTTAACGGTCGGTGCTTCGACGCCACCCAGCGCAACGGCGGCACCATACAAGTCATGCAATGGGGTTCAAGCATTTTGCGTGGGCCCACATTGCCAAGTGTGGCTTACATTCTCATCTCTGCTGTTTTCCAGGCATCGTAGGTGGAACGTAACAATGTTCTGGACCGAAAGTGCCCGGAAACGGCTACGACATAAGATTGGTTTGCAACTTGAGAATGGAAGCGGATTTTTGAGATCCCACACGTGCAATGTTGCTGAAATGAAGCGAGGTTCTTGGAATGCATCATGATTTTCACTTTGGGCATGGGAAACAACAAGTTGGCCAAGGAAATCCCCGTTTTCGGCCGTTCCTTCCGCTTTCGAAGGCAATATAAAGCCAGATCACGCATCGCCCACTCATGGGCAGGGGTAACAAGGTGCAGTGTTGCATGTGGAGTGAGTTGCTTGGAGTGGGTTGTAAGGATGCCCCAGGTGTGGAGGCTGGCATGCAAGAGCGAGAAGCGGCGAGAATCGTCCCGGTTAACGTCCGGTGCTTCGACGCCACCCAGCGCAACGGCGGCACCATACAAGTCCTGCAATGGGGTTCAAGCATTTTGCGTGGGCCCACATTGCCAAGTGTGGCTTACATTCTCATCTCTGCTGTTTTCCAGGCATCGTAGGTGGAAGGGAACAATGTTCTGGACCGAAAGTGCACGGAAACGGCTACGACATAAGATTGGTAGGCAACTTGACAATGGAAGCGGCTTTTTGAGATCCCACACGTGCAATGTTGCTGAAATGAAGCGAGGTTCTTGGAATGCATCATGATTTCGACTTTGGGCATGGGAAACAACAAGTTGGCCAAGGAAATCCCCGTTTTCGGCCGTTCCTTCCGCTTTCGAAGGCAATATAAAGCCAGATCACGCATCGCCCACTCATGGGCAGGGGTAACAAGGTGCAGTGTTGCATGTGGAGTGAGTTGCTTGGAGTGGGTTGTAAGGATGCCCCAGGTGTGGAGGCTGGCATGCAAGAGCGAGAAGCGGCGAGAATCGTCCCGGTTAACGTCCGGTGCTTCGACGCCACCCAGCGCAACGGCGGCACCATACAAGTCCTGCAATGGGGTTCAAGCATTTTGTGTGGGCCCACATTGCCAAGTGTGGCTTACATTCTCATCTCTGCTGTTTTCTAGGCATCGTAGGTGGAAGGGAACAATGTTCTGGACCGAAAGTGCCCGGAAACGGCTACGACATAAGATTGGTAGGCAACTTGAGAATGGAAGCGGCTTTTTGAGATCCCACATGTGCAATGTTGCTGAAATGAAGCGAGGTTTTTGGAATGCATCATGATTTTGACTCTGGGCATGGGAAACAATAAGTTGGCCAAGGAAATCCCCGTTTTCGGCCGTTCCTTCCGCTTTCGAAGGCAATATAAACCCAGATCACGCATCGCCCACTCATGGGCAGGGGTAACAAGGTACAGTGTTGCATGTGGAGTGAGTTGCTTGGAGTGGGTTGTAAGGATGCCCCAGATGTGGAGGCTGGCATGCAAGAGCGAGAAGCGGCGAGAATCGTCCCGGTTAACGTTCGGTGCTTCGACGCCACCCAGCGCAACGGCGGCACCATACAAGTCCTGTAATGGGGTTCAAGCATTTTGCGTGGGCCCACATTGCCAAGTGTGGCTTACATTCTCATCTCTGCTGTTTTCCAGGCATCGTAGGTGGAAGGGAACAGTGTTTTGGACCGAAAGTGCCCGGAAACGGCTACGACATAAGATTGGTAGGCAACTTGAGAATGGAAGCGGCTTTTTGAGATCCCACACGTGCAATGTTGCTGAAATGAAGCGAGGTTCTTGGAATGCATCATGATTTCGACTTTGGGCATGGGAAACAACAAGTTGGCCAAGGAAATCCCCGTTTTCGGCCGTTCCTTCCGCTTTCGAAGGCAATATAAAGCCAGATCACGCATCACCCACTCATGGGAAGGGGTGACAAGGTGCAGTGTTGCATGTGGAGTGAGTTGCTTAGAGTGGGTTGTAAGGTTGCCCCATGTGTGGAGGCTGGCATGCAAGAGCGAGAAGCGGCGAGAATCGTCCCGGTTAACGTTCGGTGCTTCGACGCCACCCAGCGCAACGGCGGCACCATACAAGTCATGCAATGGGGTTCAAGCATTTTGCGTGGGCCCACATTGCCAAGTGTGGCTTACATTCTCATATTTGCTGTTTTCCAGGCATCGTAGGTGGAACGGAACAATGTTCTGGACCGAAAGTGCCCGGAAGCGGCTACGACATAAGATTGGTTTGCAACTTGAGAATGGAAGCGGATTTTTGAGATCCCACACGTGCAATGTTGCTGAAATGAAGCGAGGTTCTTGGAATGCATCATGATTTCGACTTTGGGCATGGGAAACAACAAGTTGGCCAAGGAAATCCCCGTTTTCGGCCGTTCCTTCCGCTTTCGAAGGCAATATAAATCCAGAACACGCATCACCCACTCATGGGCAGGGGTAACAAGGTGCAGTGTTGCATGTGGAGTGAGTTGCTTGGAGTGGGTTGTAAGGATGCCCCATGTGTGGAGGCTGGCATGCAAGAGCGAGAAGCGGCGAGAATCGTCCCGGTTAACGGTCGGTGCTTCGACGCCACCCAGCGCAACGGCGGCACCATACAAGTCATGCAATGGGGTTCAAGCATTTTGCGTGGGCCCACATTGCCAAGTGTGGCTTACATTCTCATCTCTGCTGTTTTCCAGGCATCGTAGGTGGAACGTAACAATGTTCTGGACCGAAAGTGCCCGGAAACGGCTACGACATAAGATTGGTTTGCAACTTGAGAATGGAAGCGGATTTTTGAGATCCCACACGTGCAATGTTGCTGAAATGAAGCGAGGTTCTTGGAATGCATCATGATTTTCACTTTGGGCATGGGAAACAACAAGTTGGCCAAGGAAATCCCCGTTTTCGGCCGTTCCTTCCGCTTTCGAAGGCAATATAAAGCCAGATCACGCATCGCCCACTCATGGGCAGGGGTAACAAGGTGCAGTGTTGCATGTGGAGTGAGTTGCTTGGAGTGGGTTGTAAGGATGCCCCAGGTGTGGAGGCTGGCATGCAAGAGCGAGAAGCGGCGAGAATCGTCCCGGTTAACGTCCGGTGCTTCGACGCCACCCAGCGCAACGGCGGCACCATACAAGTCCTGCAATGGGGTTCAAGCATTTTGCGTGGGCCCACATTGCCAAGTGTGGCTTACATTCTCATCTCTGCTGTTTTCCAGGCATCGTAGGTGGAAGGGAACAATGTTCTGGACCGAAAGTGCACGGAAACGGCTACGACATAAGATTGGTAGGCAACTTGACAATGGAAGCGGCTTTTTGAGATCCCACACGTGCAATGTTGCTGAAATGAAGCGAGGTTCTTGGAATGCATCATGATTTCGACTTTGGGCATGGGAAACAACAAGTTGGCCAAGGAAATCCCCGTTTTCGGCCGTTCCTTCCGCTTTCGAAGGCAATATAAAGCCAGATCACGCATCGCCCACTCATGGGCAGGGGTAACAAGGTGCAGTGTTGCATGTGGAGTGAGTTGCTTGGAGTGGGTTGTAAGGATGCCCCAGGTGTGGAGGCTGGCATGCAAGAGCGAGAAGCGGCGAGAATCGTCCCGGTTAACGTCCGGTGCTTCGACGCCACCCAGCGCAACGGCGGCACCATACAAGTCCTGCAATGGGGTTCAAGCATTTTGTGTGGGCCCACATTGCCAAGTGTGGCTTACATTCTCATCTCTGCTGTTTTCTAGGCATCGTAGGTGGAAGGGAACAATGTTCTGGACCGAAAGTGCCCGGAAACGGCTACGACATAAGATTGGTAGGCAACTTGAGAATGGAAGCGGCTTTTTGAGATCCCACATGTGCAATGTTGCTGAAATGAAGCGAGGTTTTTGGAATGCATCATGATTTTGACTCTGGGCATGGGAAACAATAAGTTGGCCAAGGAAATCCCCGTTTTCGGCCGTTCCTTCCGCTTTCGAAGGCAATATAAACCCAGATCACGCATCGCCCACTCATGGGCAGGGGTAACAAGGTACAGTGTTGCATGTGGAGTGAGTTGCTTGGAGTGGGTTGTAAGGATGCCCCAGATGTGGAGGCTGGCATGCAAGAGCGAGAAGCGGCGAGAATCGTCCCGGTTAACGTTCGGTGCTTCGACGCCACCCAGCGCAACGGCGGCACCATACAAGTCCTGTAATGGGGTTCAAGCATTTTGCGTGGGCCCACATTGCCAAGTGTGGCTTACATTCTCATCTCTGCTGTTTTCCAGGCATCGTAGGTGGAAGGGAACAGTGTTTTGGACCGAAAGTGCCCGGAAACGGCTACGACATAAGATTGGTAGGCAACTTGAGAATGGAAGCGGCTTTTTGAGATCCCACACGTGCAATGTTGCTGAAATGAAGCGAGGTTCTTGGAATGCATCATGATTTCGACTTTGGGCATGGGAAACAACAAGTTGGCCAAGGAAATCCCCGTTTTCGGCCGTTCCTTCCGCTTTCGAAGGCAATATAAAGCCAGATCACGCATCACCCACTCATGGGAAGGGGTGACAAGGTGCAGTGTTGCATGTGGAGTGAGTTGCTTAGAGTGGGTTGTAAGGTTGCCCCATGTGTGGAGGCTGGCATGCAAGAGCGAGAAGCGGCGAGAATCGTCCCGGTTAACGTTCGGTGCTTCGACGCCACCCAGCGCAACGGCGGCACCATACAAGTCATGCAATGGGGTTCAAGCATTTTGCGTGGGCCCACATTGCCAAGTGTGGCTTACATTCTCATATTTGCTGTTTTCCAGGCATCGTAGGTGGAACGGAACAATGTTCTGGACCGAAAGTGCCCGGAAGCGGCTACGACATAAGATTGGTTTGCAACTTGAGAATGGAAGCGGATTTTTGAGATCCCACACGTGCAATGTTGCTGAAATGAAGCGAGGTTCTTGGAATGCATCATGATTTCGACTTTGGGCATGGGAAACAACAAGTTGGCCAAGGAAATCCCCGTTTTCGGCCGTTCCTTCCGCTTTCGAAGGCAATATAAATCCAGAACACGCATCACCCACTCATGGGCAGGGGTAACAAGGTGCAGTGTTGCATGTGGAGTGAGTTGCTTGGAGTGGGTTGTAAGGATGCCCCATGTGTGGAGGCTGGCATGCAAGAGCGAGAAGCGGCGAGAATCGTCCCGGTTAACGGTCGGTGCTTCGACGCCACCCAGCGCAACGGCGGCACCATACAAGTCATGCAATGGGGTTCAAGCATTTTGCGTGGGCCCACATTGCCAAGTGTGGCTTACATTCTCATCTCTGCTGTTTTCCAGGCATCGTAGGTGGAACGTAACAATGTTCTGGACCGAAAGTGCCCGGAAACGGCTACGACATAAGATTGGTTTGCAACTTGAGAATGGAAGCGGATTTTTGAGATCCCACACGTGCAATGTTGCTGAAATGAAGCGAGGTTCTTGGAATGCATCATGATTTTCACTTTGGGCATGGGAAACAACAAGTTGGCCAAGGAAATCCCCGTTTTCGGCCGTTCCTTCCGCTTTCGAAGGCAATATAAAGCCAGATCACGCATCGCCCACTCATGGGCAGGGGTAACAAGGTGCAGTGTTGCATGTGGAGTGAGTTGCTTGGAGTGGGTTGTAAGGATGCCCCAGGTGTGGAGGCTGGCATGCAAGAGCGAGAAGCGGCGAGAATCGTCCCGGTTAACGTCCGGTGCTTCGACGCCACCCAGCGCAACGGCGGCACCATACAAGTCCTGCAATGGGGTTCAAGCATTTTGCGTGGGCCCACATTGCCAAGTGTGGCTTACATTCTCATCTCTGCTGTTTTCCAGGCATCGTAGGTGGAAGGGAACAATGTTCTGGACCGAAAGTGCACGGAAACGGCTACGACATAAGATTGGTAGGCAACTTGACAATGGAAGCGGCTTTTTGAGATCCCACACGTGCAATGTTGCTGAAATGAAGCGAGGTTCTTGGAATGCATCATGATTTCGACTTTGGGCATGGGAAACAACAAGTTGGCCAAGGAAATCCCCGTTTTCGGCCGTTCCTTCCGCTTTCGAAGGCAATATAAAGCCAGATCACGCATCGCCCACTCATGGGCAGGGGTAACAAGGTGCAGTGTTGCATGTGGAGTGAGTTGCTTGGAGTGGGTTGTAAGGATGCCCCAGGTGTGGAGGCTGGCATGCAAGAGCGAGAAGCGGCGAGAATCGTCCCGGTTAACGTTCGGTGCTTCGACGCCACCCAGCGCAACGGCGGCACCATACAAGTCCTGCAATGGGGTTCAAGCATTTTGTGTGGGCCCACATTGCCAAGTGTGGCTTACATTCTCATCTCTGCTGTTTTCTAGGCATCGTAGGTGGAAGGGAACAATGTTCTGGACCGAAAGTGCCCGGAAACGGCTACGACATAAGATTGGTAGGCAACTTGAGAATGGAAGCGGCTTTTTGAGATCCCACATGTGCAATGTTGCTGAAATGAAGCGAGGTTTTTGGAATGCATCATGATTTTGACTCTGGGCATGGGAAACAATAAGTTGGCCAAGGAAATCCCCGTTTTCGGCCGTTCCTTCCGCTTTCGAAGGCAATATAAACCCAGATCACGCATCGCCCACTCATGGGCAGGGGTAACAAGGTACAGTGTTGCATGTGGAGTGAGTTGCTTGGAGTGGGTTGTAAGGATGCCCCAGATGTGGAGGCTGGCATGCAAGAGCGAGAAGCGGCGAGAATCGTCCCGGTTAACGTTCGGTGCTTTGACGCCACCCAGCGCAACGGCGGCACCATACAAGCCCTGTAATGGGGTTCAAGCATTTTGCGTGGGCCCACATTGCCAAGTGTGGCTTACATTCTCATCTCTGCTGTTTTCCAGGCATCGTAGGTGGAAGGGAACAGTGTTTTGGACCGAAAGTGCCCGGAAACGGCTACGACATAAGATTGGTAGGCAACTTGAGAATGGAAGCGGCTTTTTGAGATCCCACACGTGCAATGTTGCTGAAATGAAGCGAGGTTCTTGGAATGCATCATGATTTCGACTTTGGGCATGGGAAACAACAAGTTGGCCAAGGAAATCCCCGTTTTCGGCCGTTCCTTCCGCTTTCGAAGGCAATATAAAGCCAGATCACGCATCACCCACTCATGGGAAGGGGTGACAAGGTGCAGTGTTGCATGTGGAGTGAGTTGCTTAGAGTGGGTTGTAAGGTTGCCCCATGTGTGGAGGCTGGCATGCAAGAGCGAGAAGCGGCGAGAATCGTCCCGGTTAACGTTCGGTGCTTCGACGCCACCCAGCGCAACGGCGGCACCATACAAGTCATGCAATGGGGTTCAAGCATTTTGCGTGGGCCCACATTGCCAAGTGTGGCTTACATTCTCATATTTGCTGTTTTCCAGGCATCGTAGGTGGAACGGAACAATGTTCTGGACCGAAAGTGCCCGGAAGCGGCTACGACATAAGATTGGTTTGCAACTTGAGAATGGAAGCGGATTTTTGAGATCCCACACGTGCAATGTTGCTGAAATGAAGCGAGGTTCTTGGAATGCATCATGATTTTGACTTTGGGCATGGGAAACAACAAGTTGGCCAAGGAAATCCCCGTTTTCGGCCGTTCCTTCCGCTTTCGAAGGCAATATTAAGCCAGATCACGCATCGCCCACTCATGGGCAGGGGTAACAAGGTGCAGTGTTGCATGTGGAGTGAGTTCCTTGGAGTGGGTTGTAAGGATGCCCCAGGTGTGGAGGCTGGCATGCAAGAGCGAGAAGCGGCGAGAATCGTCCCGGTTAACGTCCGGTGCTTCGACGCCACCCAGCGCAACGGCGGCACCATGCAAGTCCTGCAATGGGGTTCAAGCATTTTGCGTGGGCCCACATTGCCAAGTGTGGCTTACATTCTCATATCTGCTGTTTTCCAGGCATCGTAGGTGGAAGGGAACAATGTTCTGGACCGAAAGTGCCCGAAAACGGCTACGACATAAGATTGGTAGGCAACTTGACAATGGAAGCGGCTTTTTGAGATCCCACACGTGCAATGTTGCTGAAATGAAGCGAGGTTCTTGGAATGCATCATGATTTCGACTTTGGGCATGGGAAACAACAAGTTGGCCAAGGAAATCCCCGTTTTCGGCTGTTCCTTCCGCTTTCGAAGGCAATATAAAGCCAGATCACGCATCGCCCACTCATGGGCAGGGGTAACAAGGTGCAGTGTTGCATGTAGAGTGAGTTGCTTGGAGTGGGTTGTAAGGATGCCCCAGGTGTGGAGGCTGGCATCCAAGAGCGAGAAGCGGCGAGAATCGTCCCGGTTAACGGCCGGTGCTTCGACGCCACCCAGCGCAACGGCGGCACCATACAAGTCCTGCAATGGGGTTCAAGCATTTTGCGTGGGCCCACATTGCCAAGTGTGGCTTACATTCTCATCTCTGCTGTTTTCCAGGCATCGTAGGTGGAAGGGAACAATGTTCTGGACCGAAAGTGCCCGGAAACGGCTACGACATAAGATTGGTAGGCAACTTGAGAATGGAAGCGGCTTTTTGAGATCCCACACGTGCAATGTTGCTGAAATGAAGTGAGGTTCTTGGAATGCATCATGATTTCGACTTTGGGCATGGGAAACAACAAGTTGGCCAAGGAAATCCCCGTTTTCGGCCGTTCCTTCCGCTTTCGAAGGCAATATAAACCCAGATCACGCATCGCCCACTCATGGGCAGGGGTAACAAGGTGCAGTGTTGCATGTGGAGTGAGTTGCTTGGAGTGGGTTGTAAGGATGCCCGAGATGTGGAGGCTGGCATGCAAGAGCGAGAAGCGGCGAGAATCGTCCCGGTTAACGTTCGGTGCTTCGACGCCACCCAGCGCAACGGCGGCACCATACAAGTCCTGTAATGGGGTTCAAGCATTTTGCGTGGGCCCACATTGCCAAGTGTGGCTTACATTCTCATCTCTGCTGTTTTCCAGGCATCGTAGGTGGAAGGGAACAATGTTCTGGACCGAAAGTGCCCGGAAACGGCTACGACATAAGATTGGTAGGCAACTTGAGAATGGAAGCGGCTTTTTGAGATCCCACACGTGCAATGTTGCTGAAATGAAGCGAGGTTCTTGGAATGCATCATGATTTCGACTTTGGGCATGGGAAACAACAAGTTGGCCAAGGAAATCCCCGTTTTCGGCCGTTCCTTCCGCTTTCGAAGGCAATATAAAGCCAGATCACGCATCACCCACTCATGGGCAGGGGTAACAAGGTGCAGTGTTGCATGTGGAGTGAGTTGCTTGGAGTGGGTTGTAAGGATGCCCCAGGTGTGGAGGCTGGCATGCAAGAGCGAGAAGCGGCGAGAATCGTCCCGGTTAACGTCCGGTGCTTCGACGCCACCCAGCGCAACGGCGACACCATACAAGTCCTGCAATGGGGTTCAAGCATTTTGCGTGGGCCCACATTGCCAAGTGTGGCTTACATTCTCATCTCTGCTGTTTTCCAGGCATCGTAGGTGGAAGGGAACAATGTTCTGGACCGAAAGTGCCCGGAAACGGCTACGACATAAGATTGGTAGGCAACTTGAGAATGGAAGCGGCTTTTTGAGATCCCACACGTGCAATGTTGCTGAAATGAAGTGAGGTTCTTGGAATGCATCATGATTTCGACTTTGGGCATGGGAAACAACAAGTTGGCCAAGGAAATCCCCGTTTTCGGCCGTTCCTTCCGCTTTCGAAGGCAATATAAACCCAGATCACGCATCGCCCACTCATGGGCAGGGGTAACAAGGTGCAGTGTTGCATGTGGAGTGAGTTGCTTGGAGTGGGTTGTAAGGATGCCCCAGATGTGGAGGCTGGCATGCAAGAGCGAGAAGCGGCGAGAATCGTCCCGGTTAACGTTCGGTGCTTCGACGCCACCCAGCGCAACGGCGGCACCATACAAGTCCTGTAATGGGGTTCAAGCATTTTGCGTGGGCCCACATTGCCAAGTGTGGCTTACATTCTCATCTCTGCTGTTTTCCAGGCATCGTAGGTGGAAGGGAACAATGTTCTGGACCGAAAGTGCCCGGAAACGGCTACGACATAAGATTGGTAGGCAACTTGAGAATGGAAGCGGCTTTTTGAGATCCCACACGTGCAATGTTGCTGAAATGAAGCGAGGTTCTTGGAATGCATCATGATTTCGACTTTGGGCATGGGAAACAAGAAGTTGGCCAAGGAAATCCCCGGTTTCGGCCGTTCCTTCCGCTTTCGAAGGCAATATAAAGCCAGATCACGCATCACCCACTCATGGGCAGGGGTAACAAGGTGCAGTGTTGCATGTGGAGTGAGTTGCTTGGACTGGGTTGTAAGGATGCCCCAGGTGTGGAGGCTGGCATGCAAGAGCGAGAAGCGGCGAGAATCGTCCCGGTTAACGTCCGGTGCTTCGACGCCACCCAGCGCAACGGCGGCACCATACAAGTCCTGCAATGGGGTTCAAGCATTTTGCGTGGTCCCACATTGCCAAGTGTGGCTTACATTCTCATCTCTGCTGTTTTCCAGGCATCGTAGGTGGAAGGGAACAATGTTCTGGACCGAAAGTTCCCGGAAACGGCTACGACATAAGATTGGTAGGCAACTTGACAATATAAGCGGCTTTTTGAGATCCCACACATGCAATGTTGCTGAAATGAAGCGAGGTTCTTGGAATGCATCATGATTTCGACTTTGGGCATGGGAAACAACAAGTTGGCCAAGGAAATCCCCGTTTTTGGCTGTTCCTTCCGCTTTCGAAGGCAATATAAAGCCAGATCACGCATCGCCCACTCATGGGCAGGGGTAACAAGGTGCAGTGTTGCATGTGGAGTGAGTTGCTTGGAGTGGGTTGTAAGGATGCCCCAGGTGTGGAGGCTGGCATGCAAGAGCGAGAAGCGGCGAGAATCGTCCCGGTTAACGGCCGGTGCTTCGACGCCACCCAGCGCAACTGCGGCACCATACAAGTCCTGCAATGGGGTTCAAGCATTTTGCGTGGGCCCACATTGCCAAGTGTGGCTTACATTCTCATCTCTGCTGTTTTCCAGGCATCGTAGGTGGAAGGGAACAATGTTCTGGACCGAAAGTGCCCGGAAACGGCTACGACATAAGATTGGTAGGCAACTTGAGAATGGAAGCGCCTTTTTGAGATCCCACACGTGCAATGTTGCTGAAATGAAGTGAGGTTCTTGGAATGCATCATGATTTCGACTTTGGGCATGGGAAACAACAAGTTGGCCAAGGAAATCCCCGTTTTCGGCCGTTCCTTCCGCTTTCGAAGGCAATATAAACCCAGATCACGCATCGCCCACTCATGGGCAGGGGTAACAAGGTGCAGTGTTGCATGTGGAGTGAGTTGCTTGGAGTGGGTTGTAAGGATGCCCCAGATGTGGAGGCTGGCATGCAAGAGCGAGAAGCGGCGAGAATCGTCCCGGTTAACGTTCGGTGCTTCGACGCCACCCAGCGCAACGGCGGCACCATACAAGTCCTGTAATGGGGTTCAAGCATTTTGCGTGGGCCCACATTGCCAAGTGTGGCTTACATTCTCATCTCTGCTGTTTTCCTGGCATCGTAGGTGGAAGGGAACAATGTTCTGGACCGAAAGTGCCCGGAAACGACTACGACATAAGATTGGTAGGCAACTTGAGAATGGAAGCGGCTTTTTGAGATCCCACACGTGCAATGTTGCTGAAATGAAGCGAGGTTCTTGGAATGCATCATGTTTTCGACTTTGGGCATGGGAAACAACAAGTTGGCCAAGGAAATCCCCGTTTTCGGCCGTTCCTTCCGCTTTCGAAGGCAATATAAAGCCAGATCACGCATCACCCACTCATGGGCAGGGGTAACAAGGTGCAGTGTTGCATGTGGAGTGAGTTGCTTGGAGTGGGTTGTAAGGATGCCCCAGGTGTGGAGGCTGGCATGCAAGAGCGAGAAGCGGCGAGAATCGTCCCGGTTAACGTCCGGTGCTTCGACGCCACCCAGCGCAACGGCGGCACCATACAAGTCCTGCAATGGGGTTCAAGCATTTTGCGTGGTCCCACATTGCCAAGTGTGGCTTACATTCTCATCTCTGTTGTTTTCCAGGCATCGTAGGTGGAAGGGAACAATGTTCTGGACCAAAAGTGCCCGGAAACGGCTACGACATAAGATTGGTAGGCAACTTGACAATGGAAGAGGCTTTTTGAGATCCCACACGTGCAATGTTGCTGAAATGAAGCGAGGTTCTTGGAATGCATCATGATTTCGACTTTGGGCATGGGAAACAACAAGTTGGCCAAGGAAATCCCCGTTTTCGGCCGTTCCTTCCGCTTTCGAAGGCAATATAAACCCAGATCACGCATCGCCCACTCATGGGCAGGGGTAACAAGGTGCAGTGTTGCATGTGGAGTGAGTTGCTTGGAGTGGGTTGTAAGGATGCCCCAGATGTGGAGGCTGGCATGCAAGAGCGAGAAGCGGCGAGAATCGTCCCGGTTAACGTTCGGTGCTTCGACGCCACCCAGCGCAACGGCGGCACCATACAAGTCATGTAATGGGGTTCAAGCATTTTGCGTGGGCCCACATTGCCAAGTGTGGCTTACATTCTCATCTCTGCTGTTTTCCTGGCATCGTAGGTGGAAGGGAACAATGTTCTGGACCGAAAGTGCCCGGAAACGACTACGACATAAGATTGGTAGGCAACTTGAGAATGGAAGCGGCTTTTTGAGATCCCACACGTGCAATGTTGCTGAAATGAAGCGAGGTTCTTGGAATGCATCATGTTTTCGACTTTGGGCATGGGAAACAACAAGTTGGCCAAGGAAATCCCCGTTTTCGGCCGTTCCTTCCGCTTTCGAAGGCAATATAAAGCCAGATCACGCATCACCCACTCATGGGCAGGGGTAACAAGGTGCAGTGTTGCATGTGGAGTGAGTTGCTTGGAGTGGGTTGTAAGGATGCCCCAGGTGTGGAGGCTGGCATGCAAGAGCGAGAAGCGGCGAGAATCGTCCCGGTTAACGTCCGGTGCTTCGACGCCACCCAGCGCAACGGCGGCACCATACAAGTCCTGCAATGGGGTTCAAGCATTTTGCGTGGTCCCACATTGCCAAGTGTGGCTTACATTCTCATCTCTGCTGTTTTCCAGGCATCGTAGGTGGAAGGGAACAATGTTCTGGACCGAAAGTGCCCGGAAACGGCTACGACATAAGATTGGTAGGCAACTTGACAATGGAAGCGGCTTTTTGAGATCCCACACGTGCAATGTTGCTGAAATGAAGCGAGGTTCTTGGAATGCATCATGATTTCGACTTTGGGCATGGGAAACAACAAGTTGGCCAAGGAAATCCCCGTTTTCGGCTGTTCCTTCCGCTTTCGAAGGCAATATAAAGCCAGATCACGCATCGCCCACTCATGGGCAGGGGTAACAAGGTGCAGTGTTGCATGTAGAGTGAGTTGCTTGGAGTGGGTTGTAAGGATGCCCCAGGTGTGGAGGCTGGCATGCAAGAGCGAGAAGCGGCGAGAATCGTCCCGGTTAACGGCCGGTGCTTCGACGCCACCCAGCGTAACGGCGGCACCATACAAGTCCTGCAATGGGGTTCAAGCATTTTGCATGGGCCCACATTGCCAAGTGTGGCTTACATTCTCATCTCTGCTGTTTTCCAGGCATCGTAGGTGGAAGGGAACAATGTTCTGGACCGAAAGTGCCCGGAAACGGCTACGACATAAGATTGGTAGGCAACTTGAGAATGGAAGCGGCTTTTTGAGATCCCACACGTGCAATGTTGCTTAAATGAAGTGAGGTTCTTGGAATGCATCATGATTTCGACTTTGGGCATGGGAAACAACAAGTTGGCCAAGGAAATCCCCGTTTTCGGCCGTTCCTTCCACTTTCGAAGGCAATATAAAGCCAGATCACGCATCGCCCACTCATGGGCAGGGGTAACAAGGTGCAGTGTTGCATGTGGAGTGAGTTGCTTGGAGTGGGTTGTAAGGATGCCCCAGGTGTGGAGGATGGCATGCAAGAGCGAGAAGCGGCGAGAATCGTCCCGGTTAACGTTCGGTGCTTCGACGCCACCCAGCGCAACGGCGGCACCATACAAGTCCTGTAATGGGGTTCAAGCATTTTGCGTGGGCCCACATTGCCAAGTGTGGCTTACATTCTCATCTCTGCTGTTTTCCAGGCATCGTAGGTGGAAGGGAACAATGTTCTGGACCGAAAGTGCCCGGAAACGGCTACGACATAAGATTGGTAGGCAACTTGAGAATGGAAGCGGCTTTTTGAGATCCCACACGTGCAATGTTGCTGAAATGAAGCGAGGTTCTTGGAATGCATCATGATTTCGACTTTGGGCATGGGAAACAAGAAGTTGGCCAAGGAAATCCCCGGTTTCGGCCGTTCCTTCCGCTTTCGAAGGCAATATAAAGCCAGATCACGCATCACCCACTCATGGGCAGGGGTAACAAGGTGCAGTGTTGCATGTGGAGTGAGTTGCTTGGAGTGGGTTGTAAGGATGCCCCAGGTGTGGAGGCTGGCATGCAAGAGCGAGAAGCGGCGAGAATCGTCCCGGTTAACGTCCGGTGCTTCGACGCCACCCAGCGCAACGGCGGCACCATACAAGTCCTGCAATGGGGTTCAAGCATTTTGCGTGGTCCCACATTGCCAAGTGTGGCTTACATTCTCATCTCTGCTGTTTTCCAGGCATCGTAGGTGGAAGGGAACAATGTTCTGGACCGAAAGTGCCCGGAAACGGCTACGACATAAGATTGGTAGGCAACTTGACAATATAAGCGGCTTTTTGAGATCCCACACGTGCAATGTTGCTGAAATGAAGCGAGGTTCTTGGAATGCATCATGATTTCGACTTTGGGCATGGGAAACAACAAGTTGGCCAAGGAAATCCCCGTTTTTGGCTGTTCCTTCCGCTTTCGAAGGCAATATAAAGCCAGATCACGCATCGCCCACTCATGGGCAGGGGTAACAAGGTGCAGTGTTGCATGTGGAGTGAGTTGCTTGGAGTGGGTTGTAAGGATGCCCCAGGTGTGGAGGCTGGCATGCAAGAGCGAGAAGCGGCGAGAATCGTCCCGGTTAACGGCCGGTGCTTCGACGCCACCCAGCACAACGGCGGCACCATACAAGTCCTGCAATGGGGTTCAAGCATTTTGCGTGGGCCCACATTGCCAAGTGTGGCTTACATTCTCATCTCTGCTGTTTTCCAGGCATCGTAGGTGGAAGGGAACAATGTTCTGGACCGAAAGTGCCCGGAAACGGCTACGACATAAGATTGGTAGGCAACTTGAGAATGGAAGCGCCTTTTTGAGATCCCACACGTGCAATGTTGCTGAAATGAAGTGAGGTTCTTGGAATGCATCATGATTTCGACTTTGGGCATGGGAAACAACAAGTTGGCCAAGGAAATCCCCGTTTTCGGCCGTTCCTTCCGCTTTCGAAGGCAATATAAACCCAGATCACGCATCGCCCACTCATGGGCAGGGGTAACAAGGTGCAGTGTTGCATGTGGAGTGAGTTGCTTGGAGTGGGTTGTAAGGATGCCCCAGATGTGGAGGCTGGCATGCAAGAGCGAGAAGCGGCGAGAATCGTCCCGGTTAACGTTCGGTGCTTCGACGCCACCCAGCGCAACGGCGGCACCATACAAGTCCTGTAATGGGGTTCAAGCATTTTGCGTGGGCCCACATTGCCAAGTGTGGCTTACATTCTCATCTCTGCTGTTTTCCTGGCATCGTAGGTGGAAGGGAACAATGTTCTGGACCGAAAGTGCCCGGAAACGACTACGACATAAGATTGGTAGGCAACTTGAGAATGGAAGCGGCTTTTTGAGATCCCACACGTGCAATGTTGCTGAAATGAAGCGAGGTTCTTGGAATGCATCATGTTTTCGACTTTGGGCATGGGAAACAACAAGTTGGCCAAGGAAATCCCCGTTTTCGGCCGTTCCTTCCGCTTTCGAAGGCAATATAAAGCCAGATCACGCATCACCCACTCATGGGCAGGGGTAACAAGGTGCAGTGTTGCATGTGGAGTGAGTTGCTTGGAGTGGGTTGTAAGGATGCCCCAGGTGTGGAGGCTGGCATGCAAGAGCGAGAAGCGGCGAGAATCGTCCCGGTTAACGTCCGGTGCTTCGACGCCACCCAGCGCAACGGCGGCACCATACAAGTCCTGCAATGGGGTTCAAGCATTTTGCGTGGTCCCACATTGCCAAGTGTGGCTTACATTCTCATCTCTGCTGTTTTCCAGGCATCGTAGGTGGAAGGGAACAATGTTCTGGACCGAAAGTGCCCGGAAACGGCTACGACATAAGATTGGTAGGCAACTTGACAATGGAATCGGATTTTTGAGATCCCACACGTGCAATGTTGCTGAAATGAAGCGAGGTTCTTGGAATGCATCATGATTTCGACTTTGGGCATGGGAAACAACAAGTTGGCCAAGGAAATCCCCGTTTTCGGCCGTTCCTTCCGCTTTCGAAGGCAATATAAACCCAGATCACGCATCGCCCACTCATGGGCAGGGGTAACAAGGTGCAGTGTTGCATGTGGAGTGAGTTGCTTGGAGTGGGTTGTAAGGATGCCCCAGATGTGGAGGCTGGCATGCAAGAGCGAGAAGCGGCGAGAATCGTCCCGGTTAACGTTCGGTGCTTCGACGCCACCCAGCGCAACGGCGGCACCATACAAGTCCTGTAATGGGGTTCAAGCATTTTGCGTGGGCCCACATTGCCAAGTGTGGCTTACATTCTCATCTCTGCTGTTTTCCTGGCATCGTAGGTGGAAGGGAACAATGTTCTGGACCGAAAGTGCCCGGAAACGACTACGACTTAAGATTGGTAGGCAACTTGAGAATGGAAGCGGCTTTTTGAGATCCCACACGTGCAATGTTGCTGAAATGAAGCGAGGTTCTTGGAATGCATCATGTTTTCGACTTTGGGCATGGGAAACAACAAGTTGGCCAAGGAAATCCCCGTTTTCGGCCGTTCCTTCCGCTTTCGAAGGCAATATAAAGCCAGATCACGCATCACCCACTCATGGGCAGGGGTAACAAGGTGCAGTGTTGCATGTGGAGTGAGTTGCTTGGAGTGGGTTGTAAGGATGCCCCAGGTGTGGAGGCTGGCATGCAAGAGCGAGAAGCGGCGAGAATCGTCCCGGTTAACGTCCGGTGCTTCGACGCCACCCAGCGCAACGGCGGCACCATACAAGTCCTGCAATGGGGTTCAAGCATTTTGCGTGGTCCCACATTGCGAAGTGTGGCTTACATTCTCATCTCTGCTGTTTTCCAGGCATCGTAGGTGGAAGGGAACAATGTTCTGGACCGAAAGTGCCCGGAAACGGCTACGACATAAGATTGGTAGGCAACTTGACAATGGAAGCGGCTTTTTGAGATCCCACACGTGCAATGTTGCTGAAATGAAGCGAGGTTCTTGGAATGCATCATGATTTCGACTTTGGGCATGGGAAACAACAAGTTGGCCAAGGAAATCCCCGTTTTCGGCTGTTCCTTCCGCTTTCGAAGGCAATATAAAGCCAGATCACGCATCGCCCACTCATCGGCAGGGGTAACAAGGTGCAGTGTTGCATGTAGAGTGAGTTGCTTGGAGTGGGTTGTAAGGATGCCCCAGGTGTGGAGGCTAGCATGCAAGAGCGAGAAGCGGCGAGAATCGTCCCGGTTAACGGCCGGTGCTTCGACGCCACCCAGCGTAACGGCGGCACCATACAAGTCCTGCAATGGGGTTCAAGCATTTTGCATGGGCCCACATTGCCAAGTGTGGCTTACATTCTCATCTCTGCTGTTTTCCAGGCATCGTAGGTGGAAGGGAACAATGTTCTGGACCGAAAGTGCCCGGAAACGGCTACGACATAAGATTGGTAGGCAACTTGAGAATGGAAGCGGCTTTTTGAGATCCCACACGTGCAATGTTGCTTAAATGAAGTGAGGTTCTTGGAATGCATCATGATTTCGACTTTGGGCATGGGAAACAACAAGTTGGCCAAGGAAATCCCCGTTTTCGGCCGTTCCTTCCACTTTCGAAGGCAATATAAAGCCAGATCACGCATCGCCCACTCATGGGCAGGGGTAACAAGGTGCAGTGTTGCATGTGGAGTGAGTTGCTTGGAGTGGGTTGTAAGGATGCCCCAGGTGTGGAGGATGGCATGCAAGAGTGGGAAGCGGCGAGAATCGTCCCGGTTAACGTCCGGTGCTTCGACGCCACCCAGCGCAACGGCGGCACCATACAAGTCCTGCAATGGGGTTCAAGCATTTTGCGTGGGCCCACATTGCCAAGTGTGGCTTACATTCTCATCTCTGCTGTTTTCCAGGCATCGTAGGTGGAAGGGAACAATGTTCTGGTCCAAAAGTGCCCGGAAACGGCTACGACGTAAGATTGGTAGGCAACTTGAGAATGGAAGCGGCTTTTTGAGATCCCACACGTGCAATGTTGCTGAAATGAAGCGAGGTTCTTGGAATGCATCATGATTTCGACTTTGGGCATGGGAAACAACAAGTTGGCCAAGGAAATCCCCGTTTTCGGCCGTTCCTTCCGCTTTCGAAGGAAATATAAAACCAGATCACGCATCGCCCACTCATGGACATGGGTAACAAAGTGCGGTGTTGCATGTGGAGTGTGTTGCTTGGAGTGGGTTGTAAGGATGCCCCAGGTGTCGAGGCTGGCATGCAAGAGCGAGAAGCGGCGAGAATCGTCCCGGTTAACGTCCGGTGCTTCGACGCCACCCAGCGCAACGGCGGCACCATACAAGTCCTGCAATGGGGTTCAAGCATTTTGTGTGGGCCCACATTTCCAAGTGTGGCTTACATTCTCATCTCTGCTGTTTTCCAGGCATCCTAGGTGGAAGGGAACACTATTCTGGACCGAAAGTGCCCGGAAACGGCTACGACATAAGATTGGTAGGCAACTTGAGAATGGAAGCGGCTTTTTGAGATCCCACACGTGCAATGTTGCTGAAATGAAGCGAGGTTCTTGGAATGCATCATGATTTCGACTTTGGGCATGGGAAACAACAAGTTGGCCAAGGAAATCCCCGTTTTCGGCCGTTCCTTCCGCTTTCGAAGGCAATATAAAGCCAGATCACGCATCGCCCACTCATGGGCAGGGGTAACAAGGTGCAGTGTTGCATGTGGAGTGAGTTGCTTGGAGTGGGTTGTAAGGATGCCCCAGGTGTGGAGGCTGGCATGCAAGAGCGAGAAGCGGCGAGAATCGTCCCGGTTAACGGCCGGTGCTTCGACGCCACCCAGCGCAACGGCGGCACCATACAAGTCTTGCAATGGGGTTCAAGCATTTTGCGTGGGCCCACATTGCCAAGTGTGGCTTACATTCTCATCTCTGCTGTTTTCCAGGCATCGTAGGTGGAAGGGAACAATGTTCTGGATCGAAAGTGCCCGGAAACGGCTACGACATAAGATTGGTAGGCAACTTGAGAATGGAAGCGACTTTTTGAGATCCCACACGTGCAATGTTGCTGAAATGAAGTGAGGTTCTTGGAATGCATCATGATTTCGACTTTGGGCATGGGAAACAACAAGTTGGCCAAGGAAATCCCCGTTTTCGGCCGTTCCTTCCGCTTTCGAAGGCAATATAAAGCCAGATCACGCATCGCCCACTCATGGGCAGGGGTAACAAGGTGCAGTGTTGCATGTGGAGTGAGTTGCTTGGAGTGGGTTGTAAGGATGCCCCAGGTGTGGAGGATGGCATGCAAGAGTGACAAGCGGCGAGAATCGTCCCGGTTAACGTCCGGTGCTTCGACGCCACCCAGCGCAACGGCGGCACCATACAAGTCCTGCAATGGGGTTCAAGCATTTTGCGTGGTCCCACATTGCCAAGTGTGGCTTACATTCTCATCTCTGTTGTTTTCCAGGCATCGTAGGTGGAAGGGAACAATGTTCTGGTCCGAAAATGCCCGGAAACGGCTACGACATAAGATTGGTAGGCAACTTGAGAATGGAAGCGGCTTTTTGAGATCCCACACGTGCAATGTTGCTGAAATGAAGCGAGGTTCTTGGAATGCATCATGATTTCGACTTTGGGCATGGGAAACAACAAGTTGGCCAAGGAAATCCCCGTTTTCGGCCGTTCCTTCCGCTTTCGAAGGCAATATAAAACCAGATCACGCATCGCCCACTGATGGACATGGGTAACAAAGTGCGGTGTTGCATGTGGAGTGTGTTGCTTGGAGTGGGTTGTAAGGATGACCCAGGTGTGGAGGATGGCATGCAAGAGCGAGAAGCGGCGAGAATCGTCCCGGTTAACGTCCGGTGCTTCGACGCCACCCAGCGCAACGGCGGCACCATACAAGTCCTGCAATGGGGTTCAAGCATTTTGTGTGGGCCCACATTGCCAAGTGTGGCTTACATTCTCATCTCTGCTGTTTTCCAGGCATCGTAGGTGGAAGGGAACAATGTTCTGGACCGAAAGTGCCCGGAAAAGGCTACGACATAAGATTGGTAGGCAACTTGAGAATGGAAGCGGCTTTTTGAGATCCCACACGTGCAATGTTGCTGAAATGAAGTGAGGTTCTTGGAATGCATCATGATTTCGACTTTGGGCATGGGAAACAACAAGTTGGCCAAGGAAATCCCCGTTTTCGGCCGTTCCTTCCGCTTTCGAAGGCAATATAAAGCCAGATCACGCATCGCCCACTCATGGGCAGGGGTAACAAGGTGCAGTGTTGCATGTGGAGTGAGTTGCTTGGAGTGGGTTGTAAGGATGCCCCAGGTGTGGAGGATGGCATGCAAGAGTAAGAAGCGGCGAGAGTTGTCCCGGTTAACGTCCGGTGCTTCGACGCCACCCAGCGCAACGGCGGCACCATACAAGTCCTGCAATGGGGTTCAAGCATTTTGTGTGGGCCCACATTGCCAAGTGTGGCTTACATTCTCATCTCTGCTGTTTTCCAGGCATCGTAGGTGGAAGGGAACAATGTTCTGGTCCAAAAGTGCCCGGAAACGGCTACGACATAAGATTGGTAGGCAACTTGAGAATGGAAGCGGCTTTTTGAGATACCACACATGCAATGTTGCTGATATGAAGCGAGGTTCTTGGAATGCATCATGATTTCGACTTTGGGCATGGGAAACAACAAGTTGGCCAAGGAAATCCCCGTTTTCGGCCGTTCCTTCCGCTTTCGAAGGCAATATAAAACCAGATCACGCATCGCCCACTCATGGACATGGGTAACAAAGTGCGGTGTTGCATGTGGAGTGTGTTGCTTGGAGTGGGTTGTAAGGATGCCCCAGGTGTCGAGGCTGGCATGCAAGAGCGAGAAGCGGCGAGAATCGTCCCGGTTAACGTCCGGTGCTTCGACGCCACCCAGCGCAACGGCGGCACCATACAAGTCCTGCAATGGGGTTCAAGCATTTTGTGTGGGCCCACATTTCCAAGTGTGGCTTACATTCTCATCTCTGCTGTTTTCCAGGCATCCTAGGTGGAAGGGAACACTATTCTGGACCGAAAGTGCCCGGAAAGGGCTACGACATAAGATTAGTAGGCAACTTGAGAATGGAAGCGGCTTTTTGAGATCCCACACGTGCAATGTTGCTGAAATGAAGCGTGGTTCTTGGAATGCATCATGATTTCGACTTTGGGCATGGGAAACAACAAGTTGGCCAAGGAAATCCCCGTTTTCGGCCGTTCCTTCCGCTTTCGAAGGCAATATAAAGCCAGATCACGCATCGCCCACTCATGGGCAGTGGTAACAAGGTGCAGTGTTGCATGTGGAGTGAGTTGCTTGGAGTGGGTTGTAAGGATGCCCCAGGTGTGGAGGCTGGCATGCAAGAACGAGAAGCGGCGAGAATCGTCCCGGTTAACGGCCGGTGCTTCGACGCCACCCAGCGCAACGGCGGCACCATACAAGTCCTGCAATGGGGTTCAAGCATTTTGCGTGGGCCCACATTGCCAAGTGTGGCTTACATTCTCATCTCTGCTGTTTTCCAGGCATCGTAGGTGGAAGGGAACAATGTTCTGGATCGAAAGTGCCCGGAAACGGCTACGACATAAGATTGGTAGGCAACTTGAGAATGGAAGCGACTTTTTGAGATCCCACACGTGCAATGTTGCTGAAATGAAGTGAGGTTCTTGGAATGCATCATGATTTCGACTTTGGGCATGGGAAACAACAAGTTGGCCAAGGAAATCCCCTTTTTCGGCCGTTCCTTCCGCTTTCGAAGGCAATATAAAGCCAGATCACGCATCGCCCACTCATCGGCAGGGGTAACAAGGTGCAGTGTTGCATGTGGAGTGAGTTGCTTGGAGTGGGTTGTAAGGATGCCCCAGGTGTGGAGGATGGCATGCAAGAGTGACAAGCGGCGAGAATCGTCCCGGTTAACGTCCGGTGCTTCGACGCCACCCAGCGCAACGGCGGCACCATACAAGTCCTGCAATGGGGTTCAAGCATTTTGCGTGGGCCCACATTGCCAAGTGTGGCTTACATTCTCATCTCTGTTGTTTTCCAGGCATCGTAGGTGGAAGGGAACAATGTTCTGGTCCGAAAGTGCCCGGAAACGGCTACGACATAAGATTGGTAGGCAACTTGAGAATGGAAGCGGCTTTTTGAGATCCCACACGTGCAATGTTGCTGAAATGAAGCGAGGTTCTTGGAATGCATCATGATTTCGACTTTGGGCATGGGAAACAACAAGTTGGCCAAGGAAATCCCCGTTTTCGGCCGTTCCTTCCGCTTTCGAAGGCAATATAAATCAGATCACGCATCGCCCACTGATGGACATGGGTAACAAAGTGCGGTGTTGCATGTGGAGTGTGTTGCTTGGAGTGGGTTGTAAGGATGCCCCAGGTGTCGAGGCTGGCATGCAAGAGCGAGAAGCGGCGAGAATCGTCCCGGTTAACGTCCGGTGCTTCGACGCCACCCAGCGCAACGGCGGCACCATACAAGTCATGCATTGGGGTTCAAGCATTTTGTGTGGGCCCACATTTCCAAGTGTGGCTTACATTCTCATCTCTGTTGTTTTCCAGGCATCCTAGGTGGAAGGGAACACTATTCTGGACCGAAAGTGCCCGGAAACGGCTACGACATAAGATTGGTAGGCAACTTGAGAATGGAAGCGGCTTTTTGAGATCCCGCACGTGCAATGTTGCTGAAACGAAGCGAGGTTCTTGGAATGCATCATGATTTCGACTTTGGGCATGGGAAACAACAAGTTGGCCAAGGAAATCCCCGTTTTCGGCCGTTCCTTCCGCTTTCGAAGGCAATATAAAGCCAGATCACGCATCGCCCACTCATGGGCAGGGGTAACAAGGTGCACTGTTGCATGTGGAGTGAGTTGCTTGGAGTGGGTTGTAAGGATGCCCCAGGTGTGGAGGATGGCATGCAAGAGTGAGAAGCAGCGAGAATCGTCCCGGTTAACGTCCGGTGCTTCGACACCACCCAGCGCAACGGCGGCACCATACAAGTCCTGCAATGGGGTTCAAGCATTTTGCGTGGGCCCACATTGCCAAGTGTGGCTTACATTCTCATCTCTGCTGTTTTTCAGGCATCGTAGGTGGAAGGGAACAATGTTCTGGTCCGAAAGTGCCCGGAAACGGCTACGACATAAGATTGGTAGGCAACTTGAGAATGGAAGCGGCTTTTTGAGATCCCACACGTGCAATGTTGCTGAAATGAAGCGAGGTTCTTGGAATGCATCATGATTTCGACTTTGGGCATGGGAAACAACAAGTTGGCCAAGGAAATCCCCGTTTTTGGCCGTTCCTTCCGCTTTCGAAGGCAATATAAATCAGATCACGCATCGCCCACTCATGGACATGGGTAACAAAGTGCGGTGTTGCATGTGGAGTGTGTTGCTTGGAGTGGGTTGTAAGGATGCCCCAGGTGTCGAGGCTGGCATGCAAGAGCGAGAAGCGGCGAGAATCGTCCCGGTTAACGTCCGGTGCTTCGACGCCACCCAGCGCAACGGCGGCACCATACAAGTCCTGCATTGGGGTTCAAGCATTTTGTGTGGGCCCACATTTCCAAGTGTGGCTTACATTCTCATCTCTGTTGTTTTCCAGGCATCCTAGGTGGAAGGGAACACTATTCTGGACCGAAAGTGCCCGGAAACGGCTACGACATAAGATTGGTAGGCAACTTGAGAATGGAAGCGGATTTTTGAGATCCCGCACGTGCAATGTTGCTGAAACGAAGCGAGGTTCTTGGAATGCATCATGATTTCGACTTTGGGCATGGGAAACAACAAGTTGGCCAAGGAAATCCCCGTTTTCGGCCGTTCCTTCCGCTTTCGAAGGCAATATAAAGCCAGATCACGCATCGCCCACTCATGGGCAGGGGTAACAAGGTGCACTGTTGCATGTGGAGTGAGTTGCTTGGAGTGGGTTGTAAGGATGCCCCAGGTGTGGAGGATGGCATGCAAGAGTGAGAAGCAGCGAGAATCGTCCCGGTTAACGTCCGGTGCTTCGACGCCACCCAGCGCAACGGCGGCACCATACAAGTCCTGCAATGGGGTTCAAGCATTTTGCGTGGGCCCACATTGCCAAGTGTGGCTTACATTCTCATCTCTGCTGTTTTCCAGGCATCGTAGGTGGAAGGGAACAATGTTCTGGTCCGAAAGTGCCCGGAAACGGCTACGACATAAGATTGTTAGGCAACTTGAGAATGGAAGCGGCTTTTTGAGATCCCACACGTGCAATGTTGCTGAAATGAAGCGAGGTTCTTGGAATGCATCATGATTTCGACTTTGGGCATGGGAAACAACAAGTTGGCCAAGGAAATCCCCGTTTTCGGCCGTTCCTTCCGCTTTCGAAGGCAATATAAAACCAGATCACGCATCGCCCACTCATGGACATGGGTAACAAAGTGCGGTGTTGCATGTGGAGTGTGTTGCTTGGAGTGGGTTGTAAGGATGCCCCAGGTGTCGAGGCTGGCATGCAAGAGCGAGAAGCGGCGAGAATCGTCCCGGTTAATGTCCGGTGCTTCGACGCCACCCAGCGCAACAGCGGCACCATACTAGTCCTGCAATGGGGTTCAAGCATTTTGTGTGGGCCCACATTTCCAAGTGTGGCTTACATTGTCATCTCTGTTGTTTTCCAGGCATCCTAGGTGGAAGGGAACACTATTCTGGACCGAAAGTGCCCGGAAACGGCTACGACATAAGATTGGTAGGCAACTTGAGAATGGAAGCGGCTTTTTGAGATCCCGCACGTGCAATGTTGCTGAAATGAAGCGAGGTTCTTGGAATGCATCATGATTTCGACTTTGGGCATGGGAAACAACAAGTTGGCCAAGGAAATCCCCGTTTTCGGCCGTTCCTTCCGCTTTCGAAGGCAATATAAAGCCAGATCACGCATCGCCCACTCATGGGCAGGGGTAACAAGGTGCACTGTTGCATGTGGAGTGAGTTGCTTGGAGTGGGTTGTAAGGATGCCCCAGGTGTGGAGGATGGCATGCAAGAGTGAGAAGCAGCGAGAATCGTCCCGGTTAACGTCCGGTGCTTCGACACCACCCAGCGCAACGGCGGCACCATACAAGTCCTGCAATGGGGTTCAAGCATTTTGCGTGGGCCCACATTGCCAAGTGTGGCTTACATTCTCATCTCTGCTGTTTTCCAGGCATCGTAGGTGGAAGGGAACAATGTTCTGGTCCGAAAGTGCCCGGAAACGGCTACGACATAAGATTGGTAGGCAACTTGAGAATGGAAGCGGCTTTTTGAGATCCCACACGTGCAATGTTGCTGAAATGAAGCGAGGTTCTTGGAATGCATCATGATTTCGACTTTGGGCATGGGAAACAACAAGTTGGCCAAGGAAATCCCCGTTTTCGGCCGTTCCTTCCGCTTTCGAAGGCAATATAAATCAGATCACGCATCGCCCACTCATGGACATGGGTAACAAAGTGCGGTGTTGCATGTGGAGTGTGTTGCTTGGAGTGGGTTGTAAGGATGCCCCAGGTGTCGAGGCTGGCATGCAAGAGCGAGAAGCGGCGAGAATCGTCCCGGTTAACGTCCGGTGCTTCGACGCCACCCAGCGCAACGGCGGCACCATACAAGTCCTGCATTGGGGTTCAAGCATTTTGTGTGGGCCCACATTTCCAAGTGTGGCTTACATTCTCATCTCTGTTGTTTTCCAGGCATCCTAGGTGGAAGGGAACACTATTCTGGACCGAAAGTGCCCGGAAACGGCTACGACATAAGATTGGTAGGCAACTTGAGAATGGAAGCGGCTTTTTGAGATCCCGCACGTGCAATGTTGCTGAAACGAAGCGAGGTTCTTGGAATGCATCATGATTTCGACTTTGGGCATGGGAAACAACAAGTTGGCCAAGGAAATCCCCGTTTTCGGCCGTTCCTTCCGCTTTCGAAGGCAATATAAAGCCAGATCACGCATCGCCCACTCATGGGCAGGGGTAACAAGGTGCACTGTTGCATGTGGAGTGAGTTGCTTGGAGTGGGTTGTAAGGATGCCCCAGGTGTGGAGGATGGCATGCAAGAGTGAGAAGCAGCGAGAATCGTCCCGGTTAACGTCCGGTGCTTCGACGCCACCCAGCGCAACGGCGGCACCATACAAGTCCTGCAAGGGGGTTCAAGCATTTTGCGTGGGCCCACATTGCCAAGTGTGGCTTACATTCTCATCTCTGCTGTTTTCCAGGCATCGTAGGTGGAAGGGAACAATGTTCTGGTCCGAAAGTGCCCGGAAACGGCTACGACATAAGATTGTTAGGCAACTTGAGAATGGAAGCGGCTTTTTGAGATCCCACACGTGCAATGTTGCTGAAATGAAGCGAGGTTCTTGGAATGCATCATGATTTCGACTTTGGGCATGGGAAACAACAAGTTGGCCAAGGAAATCCCCGTTTTCGGCCGTTCCTTCCGCTTTCGAAGGCAATATAAAACCAGATCACGCATCGCCCACTCAAGGACATGGGTAACAAAGTGCGGTGTTGCATGTGGAGTGTGTTGCTTGGAGTGGGTTGTAAGGATGCCCCAGGTGTCGAGGCTGGCATGCAAGAGCGAGAAGCGGCGAGAATCGTCCCGGTTAATGTCCGGTGCTTCGACGCCACCCAGCGCAACAGCGGCACCATACTAGTCCTGCAATGGGGTTCAAGCATTTTGTGTGGGCCCACATTTCCAAGTGTGGCTTACATTGTCATCTCTGTTGTTTTCCAGGCATCCTAGGTGGAAGGGAACACTATTCTGGACCGAAAGTGCCCGGAAACGGCTACGACATAAGATTGGTAGGCAACTTGAGAATGGAAGCGGCTTTTTGAGATCCCGCACGTGCAATGTTGCTGAAATGAAGCGAGGTTCTTGGAATGCATCATGATTTCTACTTTGGGCATGGGAAACAACAAGTTGGCCAAGGAAATCCCCGTTTTCGGCCGTTCCTTCCGCTTTCGAAGGCAATATAAAGCCAGATCACGCATCGCCCACTCATGGGCAGGGGTAACAAGGTGCACTGTTGCATGTGGAGTGAGTTGCTTGGAGTGGGTTGTAAGGATGCCCCAGGTGTGGAGGATGGCATGCAAGAGTGAGAAGCAGCGAGAATCGTCCCGGTTAACGTCCGGTGCTTCGACGCCACCCAGCGCAACGGCGGCACCATACAAGTCCTGCAATGGGGTTCAAGCATTTTGCGTGGGCCCACATTGCCAAGTGTGGCTTACATTCTCATCTCTGCTGTTTTCCAGGCATCGTAGGTGGAAGGGAACAATGTTCTGGTCCGAAAGTGCCCGGAAACGGCTACGACATAAGATTGGTAGGCAACTTGAGAATGGAAGCGGCTTTTTGAGATCCCACACGTGCAATGTTGCTGAAATGAAGCGAGGTTCTTGGAATGCATCATGATTTCGACTTTGGGCATGGGAAACAACAAGTTGGCCAAGGAAATCCCCGTTTTCGGCCGTTCCTTCCGCTTTCGAAGGCAATATAAAACCAGATCACGCATCGCCCACTCATGGACATGGGTAACAAAGTGCGGTGTTGCATGTGGAGTGTGTTGCTTGGAGTGGGTTGTAAGGATGCCCCAGGTGTCGAGGCTGGCATGCAAGAGCGAGAAGCGGCGAGAATCGTCCCGGTTAACGTCCGGTGCTTCGACGCCACCCAGCGCAACAGCGGCACCATACTAGTCCTGCAATGGGGTTCAAGCATTTTGTGTGGGCCCACATTTCCAAGTGTGGCTTACATTGTCATCTCTGTTGTTTTCCAGGCATCCTAGGTGGAAGGGAACACTATTCTGGACCGAAAGTGCCCGGAAACGGCTACGACATAAGATTGGTAGGCAACTTGAGAATGGAAGCAGCTTTTTGAGATCCCACACGTGCAATGTTGCTGAAATGAAGCGAGGTTCTTGGAATGCATCATGATTTCGACTTTGGGCATGGGAAACAACAAGTTGGCCAAGGAAATCCCCGTTTTCGGCCGTTCCTTCCGCTTTCGAAGGCAATATAAAGCCAGATCACGCATCGCCCACTCATGGGCAGGGGTAACAAGGTGCAGTGTTGCATGTGGAGTGAGTTGCTTGGAGTGGGTTGTAAGGATGCCCCAGGTGTGGAGGCTGGCATGCAAGAGCGAGAAGCGGCGAGAATCGTCCCGGTTAACGGCCGGTGCTTCGACGCCACCCAGCGCAACGGCGGCACCATACAAGTCCTGCAATGGGGTTCAAGCATTTTGCGTGGGCCCATATTGCCAAGTGTGGCTTACATTCTCATCTCTGCTGTTTTCCAGGCATCGTAGGTGGAAGGGAACAATGTTCTGGATCGAAAGTGCCCGGAAACGGCTACGACATAAGATTGGTAGGCAACTTGAGAATGGAAGCGGCTTTTTGAGATCCCACACGTGCAATGTTGCTGAAATGAAGTGAGGTTCTTGGAATGCATCATGATTTCGACTTTGGGCATGGGAAACAACAGGTTGGCCAAGGAAATCCCCGTTTTCGGCCGTTCCTTCCGCTTTCGAAGGCAATATAAAGCCAGATCACGCATCGCCCACTCATGGGCAGGGGTAACAAGGTGCAGTGTTGCATGTGGAGTGAGTTGCTTGGAGTGGGTTGTAAGGATGCCCCAGGTGACAGGGGGATGCTAACCCGGTAGGCCAAGCTCCAAGGAATAATCCGGCTCAAGGAATGATGTGCAGGATCCGGCTAAGGATAGGGAAACTTGTGAAGGCCCAAGCTTGTAGGCCCAATAACCCGGATTGTGGGTTATTGTAAAGGCAAGTTAGGGTTGGTGCGCCGGGTCCGGGTAGGATTCAGGGTGCGCCTTGTAGGACAAGCCAGGGGGTACGGGTGGTTTATAAACTGACCCCCGGAGGTAGTTTAGATAGAGATCTAAGAACCCTAGCAATATCGTGTGGTATCGAGTATCCAGTGTAAACCCTAATCGAGTTATTGTATCGAGAATAGAGATCCGGCGACTTTGATTGCCGGCTGTCAGATCAAGTTGTACCATGTCTTCACTTGAGCTAAACCCTCTCCCGAACGCCTGTGTCGACTTGCCCCAAGATCAGTTACCCCTGGTAACATCTGCCGTGATTATCCCACGACAGTTAGCGCCCACCGTGGGGCCTGCGTCCAAAGGTGTCTACATCACGGGAGAAGCTCGGAAGGGCATGAAGAATCTTGTCATCGGCGAGATCTACATCGACCACGAAGGAGAAAAGGTGGTGGACGATTCCGGCTGGGGGCCGGAGTCGGATCACCTCGAAACCGGATCCGTCGTAACAATCAGCCGGATCAACGTCTTCATCGGTGTGGTATGTGCTTCCAATTCGGTCCCTGACAACGTTGGATCTGATTCTATGCCAGGAAAAGCCACGTCTATCCGATCAGATGATGAAGAATCAACGGGAACGACATATCCGGCAGAAGAACCCATCGCGGAGTGGGAACAGCCGGAGGAGCCGGCATGGACCCCACGCGACCGGGTCCAAGGAGAAGATGACACCGGGTCTATCCTGGATCTACTGGAAAACCGGTATGAGGAGAACGGTGAGGAGGAACAGCCTGAATTTACACCGGATATCGCGCGCCGAGTTGCAGTCTATGCAGCCCCCGCGGCCAACCAAGGAAACACAGCCGCGGCACCAGTCGGGGCGGCTCAGGCAGTGGCCCAGCAACAGGGCGCGGTTAACGGAGACCCGGTCTTGACCCGGGTCGATGGAGAGTCAGCATCGGTCACCAGTCGCGCAGCAGGTGAGGAGCAACACGCCAACATGTTCGGGTTTCAAGCCAATCGGACACCAGGGGCGGGTCCCTCGAATCCGCGTCACCCGGCCCTGTTCGATAATAATTTGATTTTGGATCCTACAGTCCTCGCCACTGTTATCACCCCAGAAAACGCGGCAGAGCGTGTTAGAGATCTGGACGTGGCTCGTCGTGCATTGGAACAGCAAAGAAGGCAAGTGGAAGCAGATAGACAGGGGATGGCCACCCGACGGCGCGAGCTAGACGCGTTGGAAACCCGGCTTCGAGAGGAAACGTCCAGGATACATCAAAGGCACCACACCAGGTTGCCAGCAACGGGCGGGGTTATTAATCCGGCCAATTTGTTCATCACGCCTCAGGACCAACCGATGCCAGTGGTGAACCAGGGAACCGCACCCCAACAGACAACAGCAGCGACACATCCGGCGAATGAACGGACCGGGTTACCCCCACCGCAAACTAGAGTCACAACCGGCAACGATCTACTGCCGCCGCCACCATCACGATTCCGCACGCCAGCCGGCCACTACAACAATCCTATGGACAACGTATATGCGGCGACACTCGCATTGAATCAAATACCTGTGGGAGAGTCGCCCCATGCAGAGAAGACTCGGCAAGCCATCGAGCTGTTGCACACTGCGGTGGCACAGTAAGCCAATTACCCGGATCACAGAAGCGGAATGCACGGGACGCCATATGTCAGCCAGCAGCAAGGGAATTTACAAACGAGTTCGGCGCGGCGGAGGGAAGAGCAGCAGCAAATGCCGCCTCCTCCCCGCGCTCAGGCAGTATCAGCAGCACAGGCCGTCGTGGACAGTTCTAGGGCTCGGAGGGCCGCGGCCGGGTCTGCAGCGCATGGACCTCCTGCAGCACAGCGCCCAGACGCGCCCCCCGCGGCATCACACGTTTCCAGGGCAAGGCCGGCTTCAATCATTCTTGCGGGGCCCAAGTGTCTCTCGGACAATATTAGAGCTGAACCTTACCCGGAAAAGTTCAAAGAGCCAGGGAAAGTAGTGAATTATGAGCCAACCATGGATCCCGAAACGTGGCTAAGCAGTTACGAGATGGCAATGTCAATCCGCAACGCGTCCGAGAACCTCCAAGCCAAATTCATGTATCTGATGATGTCTGAAGGAGCAGCAAAATTGTGGTTCACCAATCTACCAGAGGGATCGATCAAGTCTTGGGAGAAATTGAAGACTGCGTTTATCAAGCACTTTCACGGGACCTGCAGGAAATTATTCACCATTGATGATCTAGAGCGATGCGTCCAAAAGAAGGGAGAATCGGCGCGCAGTTGGGTGCGCCGGGTTATGGAGATACTTCACTCATCCACAGACATCCAGCCCAAGGATGCACTACAAGCCATGGCAAAAACATGCAAGTATATACCTTTAGTGCAAAAGTTAACTCGCATGAAGTCCAGTCGAAATGCGTCAGAAGTCACAATGGGAGAATTGATGGATGCGTGCAACAAACACGCTGCGACAGATACCACAGAAGAAGAAGCTGATGACAAGAAGACAAAAGCAAACACAAGCGGTAATGGAAGAACCGGCAACGGAACAGCGTCAGGAAACAATGGAAATAGTCAGAACAAGCGTCCCTTCGAAGGAGGCTCCGAGTTTGTCGCTAACACCGAAGCCGGGTCTTCCAGGCCAAGAGCAGAAGGAAATTTCAACGGAGGTAACCACCATGGAGGAAACTATCAAGGTCCACCAAGGCCGGGTAACAATTGGGACATATTCAGAATGGCATGTCCGAAGCACAGCAGGAATGGAAGGCCAGCTAACCACTCCCTAGAACAATGCGCCGATTTGCAAAGATGGAAAAATGAGGAAGTGCACAGAGCTATGCGAGGTGCAGGGCGGGGAGGAGGACCGGGTCCAGGGGCAAACCCGGGCAACGGCCCACCCCCAGCTGGTAACCCGGCGGCTGGAAATCAAGGTAATAACCAAGGGGGGGCAGGAGGCTTCCAGGCTAACCCCAAACAATTGGGTCAATATCATGTGCATACCACAGGAGGATCTAACAAGGACAAAAAGATACTGAAGCAAGCAGTCAACTCAGTTTCGTTAGCCGTTCCGAGATACTTGAGATGGTCAGAACAGGAGGTAACATGGAGCAGAAGGGATCACCCAGAAAGAGTGGAACACCCAGGAGTTTTGGCACTAGTAGTCGCACCGCAAGTTAATGGGTACGAACTAAAGAAGGTTTTAATGGATGGTGGAAGCAGCATCAATATACTGTATTGGGAAACCTTCCTACGCATGGGTCTCAAGGAATCTCAACTGCAAAAAAGCTCAACAGTTTTTCATGGAATAGTGCCGGGTCATTCAGCATGCCCCGAGGGAAAAATCGCATTGGAGGTAGCTTTCGGAGAATCAAAGGATAACTATCGAATTGAGTGGCTCACCTTTGAGGTAGTGAAATTACGCAGCCCCTATCACGCGCTGTTTGGAAGGCCGGCTTATGCCAAATTCATGGCTAGGCCGTGTTACGTATATCTACAGCTAAAAATCCCGGGTCCCAAGAAGACCATTACCATACATGGAAATCGAGATATAGCAGCTGAATGTGACGAAGGAGACGCAGCAATGGCCGAGCAGGCCTGTAGAAAAGAAGAACTCAAGCACTACCGATCTCAAGCAGACCCGGAGGATATAGCCACATCAAAAAGGCCGAGTACTGAAGGCGAAAGAACAAAATTCAAGGCAACGCAAGATTCTAAAATGGTGGCCTTAATCGAGGATGATTCCCCCAAGCGGCTTGCTGTAAAGGAAGAAGCCACACGGCCGCTTACAACCAGCCAGGTCATTGGAACACCCCACCCGGGTTGGCTAGCAAACCCGGTACTCATCAGGAAAAGATCCAACATATGGAGAATGTGCATTGGTCAAGCCAGACCGGGACCAGCGCTTATGAGGAACTAAACAATGTAACGGGCAGCAGGTTTCAGACGCGCTCTTTTCCTACCCAGGGTACCTAAGGGGACTGGAAGGTTTTTAATGAGGCGGCCTGCTGATCCAAAATTTCTAGTATCAATAAAGAGATGGTTATCAAGTCCTATATCATTACACCCTGATTACAAGTAAGTAGTATCCCGGCGACATCGATAATTCAGTATCATCAAAAGCATCGATTGCATGTAGGTCTTGGGGGTTGGTTGCTCAGGTAACCAACCACTAACCCGAATGACCCGGCATAGATAGCTATAAGTTATAAGGGCCGATTCCTCGCAAACGAGCACGGCTGCAATCTTATGACTGGGCAAAGAAGCCAACTTTTCTTGACTTATCTTACTTAAGCTTGATGTGACTCGCACTAAAGTGGCATGATTCGTTCGCTTACGATTACAATCAGCCATGGAGCCCAATGGGACTTGCCTGACACTGTTCTCGTATGGATGTAACAACATGGTATCCACGCGAAAGCCGGCTTACAGTACAAGATAGTTAAAAGGGTCATCTAAACCACAAGTTTATGCAGAGTACAAGGCTAAAAGCCGGAAACTCAACAATTATCAAGCATAACTTCAGTACTTACACGGAATGGCTTTAGGTTTGCGACTCGGTAAAAAGTAATTTGTTCTCTCAGAAAGGCCACACCCCCATTACTCGAACTTTGGGTCATGGGGGCTGGGGGACTTCGAAACAGAAACAAACTACTTGGCTATCGCAGTTCGAAAAACCTCACCATCCGAGTCTTGGGGACTTAAAGAAAAAGCCCACGTATTAAAACTCCTGGTCTCGGAAAATCGAGTCTTACAAAGGGAGGTAAAAAGAAAGCTGGGTATCAAGAACAAGTTCAAAAGAACAGACAAAATAGCACGATTATCAAAGGGCAGGGAAAGCCGCGAAAATATGTCACCGAATAGAAGTACATTACAAGTATGGCATCGGTATCAGAAGTGCACAAGCGCACCATTGGCAGAATAAATAGTTCAAATAAAAAGGTCCCACGTGATTAAGGTATTATGACATCATCACCCTACTCGGCCTCCTGAGTGCGGACCTCCGGGTCTTGCTCCTGGGCCTGCTGCTTAGCTTTCCTGGCAGAATCACCCGGACTCACCGCGCCAGGGCGGATGGGTGGAAGGACGGACGGTGTAGAGGCGGATGGCCCTGATTTTAACTCGGCCTCCCTCTTCGCGGTTGCCTCCTTCTTTTTGGCCGAGTGATCAGCCCACTTCTCCAAGAGGTCCAAGGGCGGGGGTGCTTCCTCTGTGATAACTTTGCCATCGGCGTCATACGCAGCCATTAGCGTATTCAGGTCCAAGCTATCGGCTAAAGAGGTAGCCGAGGGGCGCACCGCTGACTGAATGGCCTTGAAGTCCTTAGGCGTAAATTTGGCACCATCCGCCTTAAACTCGGGAAACCCGGATATTATCTTCGCCGGGTCAAGCTTCGGAAAGTAGGCTTTGGCCAAGGTCAATGCCCGGGTTATTCCAATTCGGCAGGACGAACGTTTCCAAAGTTCAATCCAGCCAGGCACAGTGGAGCAGGCTTGGACAAGATTCTCTTCACCTGGATAGGCTTCTGTGGGCCAATGTATGGCGTCCAATATAAATTTCGTGCCGGCAAAGAAAGTCCGGAGCACAGTCTTTAGGGTCTTAGCCTTGGCAATAGTATCTTCCTCTGGAGGTGCAAGGTTGGCACCTGCAGTTGAAACAGAAGCAAGAAGGCATCATAAAACCTAGAATGGTGCATAACAAGAAGCATGAAGTTAGTCGACAGACAGAAACTTACTCAGTAAAATCTAGTAAGTGTCGGTGATTTGATCCGATAAATTCTTCAAGTCGGTCCGAGCGGTGTGGCATTTCTTCTTATATTTGGAAACATCCTTCTTCAAAGCTTCCATGTCATCCTCAAGGATTTCCCGCCGTTTTATCTCGGCAAGAAGACGTTGTTCGGTCTTCAGTAAAGTTTCATCAGACCGAGTTATCTGTGCCTGAAAGTAGAAAGGAGGGCAAACATTAGTGGGATGTTAGGATAAGATAAATTTGGCGTGAAGTACCAAGCATAACTTTTGCAAGTCATACTCGGAACTTGGGGACTAGATATGCAATATGAGATGACAAGCGCTTTTACCTGGTGCTCTGCAGCCATGCGCTCTAAAATATCGCCCTCTGAAGCCTTCATGGTGAGGAGCGTGTTCATCAATTGATCAAAAGTATCTTTACCTGTATTAGAAGACCCGGGGCCTTGGGGATTCCGAGAAGAGGTTTTCTTCTTAGAAGGAGGCGGAACCCGGGTCATTTGTGCATTGGAATCCGACACTCCTTCGGCACCCAAGGTTGTGGCTTTCTTCTTCTTGCTCGCATGGGAAGCAATTGGATACTCGGTTTCTTGGGCGTCCGGTTTAATCGGCGAGGTTTGCTTTTCATCGCCAGACATGACAGTAGTCTTATCGGCCGGGCTCCCTTGACCCGGGCCTTCGTCTTCCATGCCCTCTTGGTCGCTAACGACGACCGTGGCCCTGTAAATGTTATCAAGAAACAGTTAAAATACGCGGTCAGGAAAGGGTGGTGAAGTGTGGAAGAGCGTCCGGAAGGGGATCTTACCCGGTATTCACCGCGAAGTCACAAGGAAATCCGTCATCAGACTCGGGAGAGGCTGAAAATTGCCAGGTTAGATGTCATATAAGAATAGTTCAAGGGGAATGTGCCGGCCAAGAAAAGATAGAATAATTACCAGCCCGCCCAATGGGGGTCGAAGAAATACCCGGGTTGATGACGTTGTCACCCGGGTTATTTCGAGTTGACCTACGCTTGATCATGGGCGACTCCTTCAAGAATGGCCAGTGGAATAATGTCAAAATAACTCAGGTATATCATTAAGGTGACGCGAATTGAATGCGAGGAGGGGATATGAAACCTTGGAAGGGGCCTCTTGAGCTTTTCTTTTGGATCCGGCTTTGGTCGCCGGTTCCGGTTCGTCCTCGTCGCTGGCAGATTCTACCTTGCCATCCGAGTCTTCCTCCTCATCATCCTCTTGTTCTGAAATATCGTCAAAGTTATGGTTGAAAATGAAGGGGTTATGACGAGTTCAAAGGAACCAAATAGAATTTGAAGAGTACCCTCATCCGAGTGAACGGCCTCTTGCTCCTCTGGACTTTCGGAGCTAGGGGAGGCGTTGATTTTCCAAAAGTCGTCATTAGCCTGAAAGGTGTAAATAAACGGGTTACCAACTGTATCAAGTGGAAAGAATGAAAGTAAAGGCGCCAAAATCGGGTTTTTACCTCAGGGGCCGGGTTTTCAAGCGTGAAGGGCTCTAACCCGGATATGTTCCGGATCACTTCGAGTTTTTCTGTTAGAAAACCCTTGATGGTTTTATGAGTGTCGCCAGGTGCGAAGATGTTGTCGGAATATCGGAGCGGATCAGAGGGTTCTCCTGAATACTCGCACATCAGCTTCGTGCGGATGGAGTTGGGCTGGATCCTAAAATCGACCCAGGTCTTCACTAGGTTGAGGCCGATGAGGCCCTGGGCTGTAAGAGTGGTGATCTTGGCAAGAAGGGGTTGAATTGCCTCCCTGTCCGGATCAGGGGCGAAGGCACTAAACTTATCAGAAATGTCTAGAAGACCATCAGAATAACCCGGCAGTTTCTTTTGGCCGGGTGGGGAAGTGTCCTGGCAGTAGAAATAAGAGAGCTGCCAGTGCTTGACATGAGAATTAAGGGTGAGGGATGGCATCAGAGAGTTCTTGCGGCGTTGGATCGAAACCCCGCCGCAAGCAAGAAGCGCCCCATCACCGCTTTCGCGGCATGGTTTGCATTGATAAAGCTCGATAAAAAGAGCTAGACTTGGCGGAGTGCACAAGTAGGATTCAGAAAGGACGATAAAATGGGTAATATTTAGCACGGAGTTGGGCCCGATGTCAAAGACGCGAAGGCCATAGTGGCTAAGAATATCACGAAAAAAGGGATGACCCGGTGGTCGAAAACCTCGGGTCACGTGTTCCACGAAGCAGATTACCTCATCTTTTGTAGGGGTGGGCCGGGTCTCCTTACCCGACACCCTCCATTGGATATTTTCCTGAGGAGGAAGAACTCCCAGCTCCACCAACTCCTCCAACTTGGCCTGTGTGACCATAGACCGCCCCCAATTGGCGGAAATGGTGTTGGCAGCTTTAGTCTTGGTAGGGGTTTTCCCCTGTTTCTTGGGAGCCATGTGGTCGGCCTGCAAAGCACAAAATAAGAAGAAGGTTAAGACATGGAAGTTGCGAAACGCCCAAGTATAAGCCGGATGATATTGAGGTATGGTATGAGTTCCGGGTGTTAGACTGCAGAGCTAAGTTCGAAAGTCCCGGGTGTCAAGTGTTATGGTGAAAATTATGGGATCCAAACGGTGAAGAAGCTTTTTGAATATAGTGGACAATGGCTTAAGCGCCAAACATGAATAGGAGGAACTAAAAAGAAGTGGTCCCGCCGGGTGACTGATGCCAAGGCGGAAATCTCGAGTAGTTCGAGTCTAGATTGGAAGTTCTATTTTCAAATTTGTGGCAAGGGTAATGATTGTGGGCAGTAGGAGAGTGGATTGGAGCATGCACCTTATCCTATACGCGAGCTAAAGAGACTACGGGTAGCCAAATTCGGCCTAGTCAAGAAATTTGAGGCGGACTGATCTAGATCTAATCTGAGGAAGAAATTAAAGGCTGCAAGGGCAAATTAGTGGGTGCAAAAGGTTTACCGGAGGCAATCTGAGTGAAGCCTTGCGGAGGCAGATGGCGCAGGCCTGATGTCCCTTCGTGGATCTTGGTGGGCCGGATGAGGATGCGCCGGCGGATCTTGGCGGCGGCACGGGGCGAACGGTGGCGGAGCGTAACCTCCGGGCGACGGGCTCCGGTGACGTGCGCGGAGTTTCCGTGGTGACGCTCAGGGAGAAGGAGAGCTCAGGGGAAGAGAAGAATGGAATGGGGGAAATGAGCCGCTAGGGTTCGAGTCACCCCTAAGGAGCCTTTTTATAGTGCAAATGGATAAGCACGGTTTGGTGAGTGGGAGCCGAGAATGGAGGGGGTAAACGGCTATTTATTTAAAGTTTCTGCGAGATGTGCGCCAGGTATTTGAGCAAGGCATCCGGATAAAAGGAAGAAGGGGATTCGTCCCGTGATGACGGGATAGGTTATCAAGCATAGGATCTTGGAGTTATTATTATGGTTTGGACCCAGAAGTTTGAACCAAGGTGTTTGGAGGGAAAGCTGAGGTTATTGTATGGCTGCCAAGGAGCAAGGCCTAGCTGAATATTAAAGCATCTTAACCCGATCTTCGTATACCCGTATGATCGATATCTTTGCAGGGAATAGCAAGCGCTTCAAGGAGATCTGTGAAGCCCAGGCTATTCTGGGGACTACTGACAGGGGGATGCTAACCCGGTAGGCCAAGCTCCAAGGAATAATCCGGCTCAAGGAATGATGTGCAGGATCCGGCTAAGGATAGGGAAACTTGTGAAGGCCCAAGCTTGTAGGCCCAATAACCCGGATTGTGGGTTATTGTAAAGGCAAGTTAGGGTTGGTGCGCCGGGTCCGGGTAGGATTCAGGGTGCGCCTTGTAGGACAAGCCAGGGGGTACGGGTGCTTTATAAACTGACCCCCGGAGGTAGTTTAGATAGAGATCTAAGAACCCTAGCAATATCGTGTGGTATCGAGTATCCAGTGTAAACCCTAATCGAGTTATTGTATCGAGAATAGAGATCCGGCGACTTCGATTGCCGGCTGTCAGATCAAGTTGTACCATGTCTTCCCTTGAGCTAAACCCTCTCCCGAACGCCTGTGTCGACTTGCCCCAAGATCAGTTACCCCTGGTAACATCTGCCGTGATTATCCCACGACACCAGGTGTGGAGGATGGCATGCAAGAGCGAGAAGCGGCGAGAATCGTCCCGGTTAACGTCTGGTGCTTCGACGCCACCCAGCGCAACGGCGGCACCATACAAGTCCTGCAATGGGGTTCAAGCATTTTGCGTGGGCCCACATTGCCAAGTGTGGCTTACATTCTCATCTCTGCTGTTTTCCAGGCATCGTAGGTGGAAGGGAACAATGTTCTGGTCCGAAAGTGCCCGGAAACGGCTACGACATAAGATTGGTAGGCAACTTGAGAATGGAAGCGGCTTTTTGAGATCCCACACGTGCAATGTTGCTGAAATGAAGCGAGGTTCTTGGAATGCATCATGATTTCGACTTTGGGCATGGGAAACAACAAGTTGGCCAAGGAAATCCCCGTTTTCGGCCGTTCCTTCCGCTTTCGAAGGCAATATAAATCAGATCACGCATCGCCCACTCATGGACATGGGTAACAAAGTGCGGTGTTGCATGTGGAGTGTGTTGCTTGGAGTGGGTTGTAAGGATGCCCCAGGTGTCGAGGCTGGCATGCAAGAGCGAGAAGCGGCGAGAATCGTCCCGGTTAACGTCCGGTGCTTCGACGCCACCCAGCGCAACGGCGGCACCATACAAGTCCTACATTGGGGTTCAAGCATTTTGTGTGGGCCCACATTTCCAAGTGTGGCTTACATTCTCATCTCTGTTGTTTTCCAGGCATCCTAGGTGGAAGGGAACACTATTCTGGACCGAAAGTGCCCGGAAACGGCTACGACATAAGATTGGTAGGCAACTTGAGAATGGAAGCGGCTTTTTGAGATCCCGCACGTGCAATGTTGCTGAAATGAAGCGAGGTTCTTGGAATGCATCATGATTTCGACTTTGGGCATGGGAAACAACAAGTTGGCCAAGGAAATCCCCGTTTTCGGCCGTTCCTTCCGCTTTCGAAGGCAATATAAAGCCAGATCACGCATCGCCCACTCATGGGCAGGGGTAACAAGGTGCACTGTTGCATGTGGAGTGAGTTGCTTGGAGTGGGTTGTAAGGATACCCCAGGTGTGGAGGACGGCATGCAAGAGTGAGAAGCAGCGAGAATCGTCCCGGTTAATGTCCGGTGCTTCGACGCCACCCAGCGCAACGGCGGCACCATACAAGTCCTGCAATGGGGTTCAAGCATTTTGCGTGGGCCCACATTGCCAAGTGTGGCTTACATTCTCATCTCTGCTGTTTTCCAGGCATCGTAGGTGGAAGGGAACAATGTTCTGGTCCGAAAGTGCCCGGAAACGGCTACGACATAAGATTGGTAGGCAACTTGAGAATGGAAGCGGCTTTTTGAGATCCCACACGTGCAATGTTGCTGAAATGAAGCGAGTTTCTTGGAATGCATCATGATTTCGACTTTGGGCATGGGAAACAACAAGTTGGCCAAGGAAATCCCCGTTTTCGGCCGTTCCTTCCGCTTTCGATGGCAATATAAAACCAGATCACGCATCGCCCACTCATGGACATGGGTAACAAAGTGCGGTGTTGCATGTGGAGTGTGTTGCTTGGAGTGGGTTGTAAGGATGCCCCAGGTGTCGAGGCTGGCATGCAAGAGCGAGAAGCGGCGAGAATCGTCCCGGTTAATGTCCGGTGCTTCGACGCCACCCAGCGCAACGACGGCACCATACAAGTCCTGCAATGGGGTTCAAGCATTTTGCGTGGGCCCACATTGCCAAGTGTGGCTTACATTCTCATCTCTGCTGTTTTCCAGGCATCCTAGGTGGAAGGGAACACTATTCTGGACCGAAAGTGCCCGGAAACGGCTACGACATAAGATTGGTAGGAAACTTGAGAATGGAAGCGGCTTTTTGAGATCCCACGCGTGCAATGTTGCTGAAATGAAGTGAGGTTCTTGGAATGCATCATGATTTCGACTATGGACATGGGTTGGAAGCGGCGCGGTTATTACAAGCGGGCAATGCGGTTGTTTACCAAAATAATTGGGAATGGAATACTTTTGTACCAACATTTCTAAAATTGAACACACCATTGGTCTGACAGCCATTAATTACAAAAAAAAAAGTGCAAAACTTGTCTGGCTGCTCCATGGCATGGAGTAGGACGAAGATTGTCAGTGGAGAAACAGAGGAGAAAGCAGGGGAGGGGAGACGCTCGGTGGCACTTCAGATAGGAACCATAAAAATGGCAACTGCCCCGCGGAAATGTACCCACCATTTGTGGTAACAGACTTACAGGTGGGCCCAAGTATCATCTTCCTCTCGTATTGTCACGTCAAGTTCGCACTCCTCCTCTTTGTGTACCTACAGTTATTTGCTCCGAGAAAAGCCTTATTCCGCAGTTCACCGACACCGTCGCCGCCGCCGCCGCCGCCATCCATCTCTCGACCTCGCCGCCCCTTGATCAGCATCCCTCTCTGGGCCGCCGCATTCTCGCGACCGCCGTCGTCGCCAGTCTCTTCATCGCGCTATAGATTGACCCACGGCCCGTCGATTCACCACTGATCCATCGCGGGCGACACTCAGGTTAGAACTTCACCTCTTGTAGATGCATTGCAGAACGATTTAAGTTTAAACACTCATTTTCTATAAGGTAACTAGTGTCCTACTTGTCTAGACAGGAAAGAAATGTGAAATCTTGTGCTACATATAGATGGTAGCACGTATTTATGTTCGATGTCATTCATGATTGATTTGTCTTTTACACGTTTATGACTAAAGTAAATGGTACTTACATGCATGTGATTGAGATGTTGCACTATACATTCATGTTAATTTTGATAGTTCCAGGTGCCCAATTGATGTTGGTAGTTGTTGTTGTGCGTGTGCCTTTTTCTAGGTAGGTAATTAGTGATGTTGAAAGTAAGACCTCTGGTACTCACACTGGCATATCTAGGACCAGTACCTACTTTTAGTAATTTCCCTTTTTACTATTCACAAGTACAGTTGACTTTACCCCTTTTTAGGTTCACTAGCTATTTTTAGTAATTTCCATTTTTAATCTTCAGCAGGACAATAGATGTGAGCCATATTTTAGGACCAGTAGCTATTTCAATTAATTTGCTAAAGCAGTACAATTGATTGTCGGCACACCGTACTTCCATGAAATTCTTGAATGCATGTCAAATTTAAATTGCACCTGTGTATGAATGTCTCTGAACCATGATGCTACTAGACTGCATTTAGTCCTAAATTTGTAGTGAACCATCATGTTTCTTAACCTCTGCTGTTTTGGCACGTCTGCTAAATGTAACTGAAGTCATACTTTTTAGTACGATCTACAGGCGGGTTTGCATACGATGGACTACGAGTTCCTCGCTTACGTAGATGATGCTTCATCGGACAAACATGTATTGTACTCATTTTACTTGTCATTTTAGTCAGATAGGTGGAATGATGTTCATGGTTTGCTCTATCCTCTGCTGCAGTCACTGCCTAAGAAGTTCGCAGAGTTGCTAGGGGACCGTAAACCCCGTGCACTGAAGCTGCTTGAGGTCGGCCATCGGCGTAGCACCACGTGGGACGTTGATGTGTGGTTTGACAGCACTGGCCGCATGTTCCTCAAGCGCGGCTGGGAGTGTTTCGCCCGGACCTACAAACTGCAGAGAGGCTTTATTCTGATCTGCAATTACAACGTCCGCAATGTCATCACAGTAAAGATGTTCGACCTAAGCAGTTGCCGCTTGCAATACCACGGGCATTCAGTACGTGGACTGTATCACCAAAATGTTAATTCTCGATTATATATGTAGCCGGAAATTGATTTGCATTTCTATTATTTGATGAACAGAGGGATCTGTTAAGATGGAGTTGGCAGACTTTGAGTTCTACTCCCTCGTAGTAGACGCTACATCGGACAAATTGGTACGCTTCATCGACCCACACCACCACTTCAGTTATTTAGTCTGACATAGTGTCTGAGCTATGATCCTGTAGCTAGTTAAATTTGTGAATCAAATTAAGGTCTAGTAGATGGGTTGTAGTAGCTCAATTGCTCTACGTGAATATGTTCACTCGATATGGTACATTTCAGCTCCCACTGAAAGTTCATCTTTTTGAATTAATGTGGCAAACACCCTCATTGCTCAACTAAGATTTAGTATAACTGATTACTAGGTACTACTTGTTTATATTTTTATAGTACTCATCCATCATCAAAGAGTAAACTTATTTCTAGTAAGCACTCTTTTCTATCTATTTAACTTTCATATTGCTGCAGGTGCTGCCTAAGAAGTTTGTGGAGTTGCTGAACGGCCGTGAACCACGTGAACTTTTCGAGTAGCAAGAACTGGGACATGAATGTGCTTTTCGATGAAGCTGGCCGCATTTTCCTCGGGCACGACTGGGACCAGTTCGCCCAATATTACTTCCTACAGCGCGGCATGTTCCTTCTCTTCAGTTACGACGGCGACGCCTTGCTCACCGTCAAGGTGTTCAAGTTCGACATGTGCCGCAGGCACTACTTGTACGACCACGACGCTACTACAAGCAATGAAACTGACCGAGATCCCAGGACTGATGAGGAGTCCACGGATGAGGAGTCCACAGATCAGCAGTCCATGGATGAGGATGACCCATTCGACTCCTCAATCATCTTCTCCCAGAGAGCTGATCTTGATGACGATGAGAAGGACCACGTTCGTGAGATTCTACCCACAATAGATGAGTACATTGGAGTGCCATACGTGACTCGTTTGACGTGGACAAATGTGGCCAGATATGAGATGGTACGTAAGGTGCCAATGCTATTTATGTTTTTCAACACAATTTATGCTTACAACGTGTGCCTTACTATGACCTACTTCTTTTTGTATGTCATCCACACGCTCGAAATCCAGAAACTACCTCAGTCCATAGCGGACAGTGCTGGCATTCCGTCTTCAGGCCATGCTGGGCTATGCCTCGGATCATCAGAGGCGTTCACCACCGTTCCATACAACGCGGACAGGGACGGCCGCATTATGTTTGGCAGGAATGCATGGCGGGAATTCCTTGAAGGCAAGCATTTATATGAGAAGCAAGATATTCTCATTACACTTAGAAGCACCCGTAACCGCCAATTGGACGTGAAGATCATGATGCGGGCGGTGTCGCCCTGGTTGTAGTATGTAGTCTGCCAACTTGGACATTCTCATCGGATCATGAACGTATGGATGTATGTAATTATCGTACTGCCATCAGCGATGTGCTTCAGTCGTTTGATCACCCAAACCTTCATCTACAGTGAAGATTACTTTTCTTGTTTATATTTTCAGTGGCAATTTGAAGTTTGCAGAAATAAACAAGGCCGCGGCAGCTAATAAGTTGCATGAAATAATTGTTCAGTGACATTACATGACTCATGCGAGACTTCCACATGTTTTCAATCCTACGTTGTAAGCGCTAGGGAATAAATCCGATTAGTTTTCCCTCGATAGTTAAGAGCCTGACGCCTTGAAACTCAATGCAAAATATGCCTTCTAGGCAGCCTGCGATTGCATGCATTGTTTAACTGCTCAATTAGCGCCTATATTGTCGACAAGGCGTTGTGGTTGCTCGAATACGATGTCCCACCAAAAAAAATTAAATCCTCCCGCTAAAACGCCAAGTGTAGCGAAATTTTGTGTTCCCACCAAAAAATAAAAGCAGTCACTTTAAATTTCCCGCTAAAGTGTATGTATAAGTGCACGATGCCCCTCCTGTTTCGCCATAGCATAATCTACGGGCCACCTCTTTCGCCATTGCAGATTAGATCTCATCTCGCCCTCATCACGTTCATTGCTCTACACATGTCGATGTCGCGATCGGACTTCATGGAACGCGAATCCTCTCAGGTTTTCCTGTCTAATCTGCTTCTCGTCCATCTCCGTGATCTCGCCGTCTCTTATATGGTCTCGATATTGGTTGTTATTCTCTGTTCTTCCTCTGGTTGAAGCGTTAATCCGTGTATGAACGCCTAGTCGATCATATGTGTATCTGGTTTTCTATGTGAATAATGCCATGTAACTATTTTTTTATTTCAGATCTGCTAACTCACTGATTATTTGGGTTCTCATTTTTTCCTTCTATCTAATTGTAGACGACCGAACCCATTTGGAAAGTTAGACTTTTCTATGAGGACGGTGATAAAAACAAAAAAGTTGTGGAAGCAGCCATGGAACCGGAGGAAATCTGCTTTATGGAATTCATCAATTTGATTGAAAACGTTGGCTTCAGTGGCGCGCGTGATTACCTGTACTGCAGGCTAAATAATGGCCCTGGCAACGGAAAACTTCTTCCAATAGACCATGGTAGTGATTTGGAGCAATTGAAACGCAAACACTCTAATGATAAGAAGATCTCCCTGTGTGTGTTTAGGGAGAAGGCCACGGCGGTTGATATTGCAACAATAGAGTCTCTGCTTGATGATGCAACTGGATCCACCAGAAAAAAGCGACAGATCACTATCACAGATTATACTTTCATGCCAAATCTCCAACTCGCAACTCCTTCAGTACAGACTTTAATAAATATTTTCCCCGGTAACTATTTTATGCATTCCTTACCTAATCCACAATTTTGATAAACATGCAGTTAGGGATGCAACCGAAGAGGAACAAGCTTCAAACGAAGAAGAAGATACAGATTACTCCTTTGGGAATGGTACACAAGTTCATTAATTCTTAATCAGCTTTCTGAATTATGCACAATGCTAATGCTTTGTCCATTTATTGTTAACATTTTCAGTAATAAAGAAAGGATCTGTCTGCATGACAAGGGTTGAAAGTATACTACAATATAAAAAAAGTCAGGGAAAACGTAGACGTGGTAATTTATTTTTGACATTTAAGCTCTGTCTAATATTTGTTTTAATGGATAAAATCTACGATTGCTGATTCAGTACAAATGTTAACCCTGAAACAGGAACTGAACATAACACTGATGTGTCTGAAACTGACATGTGTTCCGTTGATGATTGGCCTTCCCATGCACGCTGCTATCGCCCGAAGCTACAACTACAAGAAGGTACTAGCTATTTTTTTACCGCTGTGTCCTAATTTCTTTCAATCAACTACGAAATAAATTGTTTCTTTGTGTGTGTTTTGGGATCTAGGTGATGACATACCGAAGAAGAAAGGGCGAGGTGTAGTGAAAGGTTTGAAAGCCAATAAAAAGCGTCATGCCAATGGAGCTGCAAAGCTAGGTGTTGATTTCTCTGAAACATTGGGTGGTCCAGTAGGAATGAACAACCGTTCATTCAAGGATGACGTGGTAATCATAATGAAAAGAAGGTTACCAATTATTGGAGTTAGGAGGTGGACAGACATTCACCCTAACATCTATCGCATGATCGTCATAGATATGTTGGTGAGTACAACCTTCCTCACATGTGTTGTCAGCTTTTTTCGTCCATAATTAATGTACTAATACTAAACTAAGTCTATGGGTTTGTTCTACGCATTACAGGACAGATACGATATGCCAGATACAGACGAAACACACGGAAAAATTCTTAAAATTGCAAAAGAACGCTACAGAGGCTGGGAAGGAAACCTAAGCAGCACTTACAAGGCATACAAACAGATGATGCCAGAAGGGCAGTTGTCCCAGAAGATTTACAAAAAGAAGAGTGGGAATGGTTGATCGAGTACTTTGGCACTGATCCGAAATTCCTGGTTATTTCTATACTACCTGTTTGTGAATTTTGTACTAGCATCAAATGGCTTGTCTGACAAGTTTTTTTTTTATAATTGAATGAGCAGGAACTCAGCCAAAAGAACAAGGATAACCGTTCGAAGATGAAGACAAAACACAGAGTAGGATCAAAATCCTACTCTCAACTCAGTTTTGAGAATGTATGGGCCTACTCACTATGCATGCGTCGTTTTTCAGTTTGCTTTAATGTTTATAATATCTAATTGTTGCACTACTTGTAGAGGGATTCAGAAACTGGAGAAGAGCCAGACTGTGTTGCTCTCTGGAGACTGACCCACACAAAGAATCAAACATGGACTACAGAAGAGTCCAAGGATGTTTACGTGAGTTAACTGACTTAGAAGCTACTCTAAACATATTTATTGTTCTCCATCTTGGATGTTTCTTCATCTGATTTGAGATTTATTTTCGTAATCAGGAAACAACATGTAAAGAGATTGAAAACAGATTAAAGGAAACTGGTGTTCCATTGTCAGCTGAACAAAGAATCAATATTTTCCAGAAAGCATATAAATCTACCGTTCAATGCAAGACATCGCAGCCTCGTGGGTTTGGATATATGGCCCGGGTGCAAACTAGTTCTCAACGGTCTAAGTTGTTGTTAGAGGAGCAAGCTCGGGCTACGACAGAGACCCAAAAAGTTAACTCCCAGCTCACCACGAAGCTCACTACTTTAGAACAGAAGTTACTAGATGAACGTGCAAGCATGGAAGAGAAGATTACTGTAGAGCGGGCTGAGAGAGAAAATCTTGAGAAGAGATTAATGGAAGAGCTTGCTCAAAGGGAACAACTGATGGCGTCGGAGAGAAACTCAAGAAAAGAATTTGAAAATAACTTGGTTACATAGTTTAACTCACGGTTCCAGGCAAAGTTTGACGAGCTCTCCGCACAGATGGAAAAGCAGAAGACGACTACACCTCAGGTGATGATAGTCATACAATTGCAAACTAGTAAGATTTAGTTGTTTACTTGCGTTGCTAACAGTGCACTTTGTTTTTGCAGACGTCTAAGAAGTGGAACCAGCAACCATCACTTACCAACAGTCCTGCTAAGAAAATAGTTCCTCCGCACAACACGATACAGAAAAGTCGAATGTATAAAGCACTTGTAAGTCACAATCTTGTACAATTCGGTACTAGTACATTCTGTTTTTGCTTCACCCACACTATAGCGTTGCTGCACCCACCCTATACTTGCTGCAGTTTATGTTTCACTATGGGTTGTGGCTTCGTTGAGTTACAACAACTGTTTTTGCTTCATCCACACACTATAGTCTGCTGGTTCTTATGTTTCAGCATGTGTTATTGCTGACTAGACTCACACCTTTTTTTTTACAATTGATTGCAGGACGGCAATCAAACTTCTGATGGAAACAAATAGCTGCACTGGATATTTCAGTTTGATTTGATCTTGATTTGATCCATGTTTTACGAGAATTTCATTTGTATATATTAAAAATAGCTATGAGAACTATTATTTTTTGTAAATAAACATATTTTACGTACCGTTTTGAACATTTTAATTCAATGCCCGTATTTTTTGTTTCCTTATTTTTTTTTTCTATAACGTGGCAATAGGTAGTTTATCACGATAATTGTAGTGTTGCGTGAAGCCTCAGTCGCCACAACAAAGTGTTTTGTTGAAATAGACTCTCACCACCATGAGGGAGACATCGTTGCAATATTTTTTCTCCACCAAACTAACTTTGTTGCGATAGTTCATTCACGCCACCAAACTATGTTCGTTGCGATAGAGAATTCCCATACTTCTCGCCACGAAACTAAATTTTGTAGAAATAGAAAGGCGCAACGAATAGTTGAAGTTGTCGCAGTTGTTTCTAGCTACTAAAATTTGTACGTTGCGAATAGTACATGTCGCCACGAAAATAAAATTTGTCGAAATACAATGGCGCCACGACAAGTTGTTATTGTCGCAGTTGTTTCTAGCAACATAAAATGTGGATGTTGCGAATACTACATCTCGCCACGAAACTAAAATTTGTAGAAATAGAAAGGCGCAACGAATAGTTGAAGTTGTCGCAGTTGTTTCTAGCTACTAAAATTTGTACGTTGCGAATTGTATATTGTCGAAATACAATGGCGCCACGAAAAGTTGTTATTGTCGCAGTTGTTTCTAGCAACATAAAATGTGGATGTTGCGAATACTACATCTCGCCACGAAACTAAAATTTGTAGAAATTGAATGGCGCCACGAATAGTTGAAATTGTCGCGATTGCTTATGGCTACTAATATGAAGGCCGTTGCGATTACTATTTCAAAATCATCTTACCATGATTGATTGTGTGTGGCAAAACGTTGTTCCCACGCGTATAATGTTTGTTGCCATAGTTTTTTGCCACACAATTGGACGTGGCAAATAAACTCGACTTTTGCAACGAAAGAACAAGCGCAACGGAACACTCGCCGTTGCCACGTTGGTCACTCGCCACGTTTGGGTATTTGTTGCACTAGAGGTGTACCAACGAAATACGTACGTTGCGTTATGTGCGAGACGCGACGGAAACGTGTGTGGCAATTGGCCTAGGAAATGGTTGCAACTGGATTCTTTTTTAGCGACGAATCTAAGTGCGCGGAGACAGGCTTCTACCACGGAGGTTTTCGCGACGCCTCCCAACAAAACCGATTTTGGTGCAACAAAACCCTATTGCGACGATAAGTCACTTTTTACAACGACTATTTTCGTTGCAATAGACCGATTGCGTTGTAGTGCGACCCGGGACTAAAACCCCTTTAGTCACGGTGCGCAAAGTTTGGGGACTGATGGGGACGTATGGAAGGCCTTTTTTCTACCAGTGTACACACCCTCCAAACAGGAAGCGACCATACTGGTTATCCAAAAGAAAGAAGGATGAAAAATCTGACCGTCTACTTGACCGGAAAAATCCCAATCGAGCAAACGACCGGGGTCTACTGACGAAGGGATGAATCTTAGACCCTGCGGGTAAGGAAACCCCGTCTCAGGCCCAAGGTTAAGGCCCAAGAAGGGAAGCCCTTGGAGTATTCTGGAAGGCCCACATGAAGCCCACCCGCAATGCCTTGCGGGCTAAGTTAGGAAACTCGTAACCGACATAGGGTTAGACTTCGAGGCCTCTCCGGGTAGGGTTTGAGACCTGGCCACCTATATAAGGCCTGGAGAACCACCTGTCGCACCCTGATTTCTAGGGGATACTCATCGGGCCGAACTGGATAGCAGGTGCTTGGATTATGGGGCATACCTGCTCCCACGTCCCAGCTTCCTGGTAGGCCTGCGCTTATGCGCGACAACACAAGCCCTGCTATTCCATCGTCGATGTAAACTATCCACTAGAGATCAAAGGCACTACTGTCGACGTACTTCATATCAATCACGCAGGGTACGTCAACAGCGTTAAACGGAATGATACCACAGAATGTCTCTAAGACACAAAAGAATGAAATAATATTGCAAATAGCCTTCACTAAGGCAGAGAATAGCAAATACACTCATTCAGAGGACACATGTCCCAACATAGCATTCATTACATCAGCGGAAGCAAACAAGGTGTCTGAGTACAGACAAATCCAAATAGGCTTAAGAAGCCGGGGAAAATAAAGAAGACGAAGCCCATCCACGTAGTCTTCGGATCCTGCCCGGGTCCGCTATCTACTCGTCTGCAGTCTCGTCAAACTCCACGAAGTAGCCATCCTGGTGATCGTCGTAGCCGTAGTCGTAGTCTGCGTAAACCACAGCCCCAACGGGGTCAGTACATTTGATGTACTGGCAAGCAAGACTCACACTTCATCAAAGAGTTACCCGTCAACACAAGCATAGATGCTTGGGATCAACGGAAGGAAGGGGTGATATAAAAGCTGCAGTGGGTTGCTAACCAACTACAGAGATAACTACAAGTTCCGACTAACAGATAGAAGATAAGATCGAGTGATTGTAACCAACAGAAAGATAACTTCAACCAAACCCATCCTGGATCTCGCCCCTTATCTGAAGAAGCAATCCGAGGAAAACTCACACAGTTGGATTAAGATGAGTCAAGTTATTGTGTGAATAAACCTATTACTAGTCAAGTTATTAATCATTGGGTGTAACATGATTGATCATTATGTTTAAGTTGTCCTGAGTACTTGTTAGCCAGTACTTTCACCAAGTAGTCCATAACCGCGGAAAACACGGCTTCTCGAGAAGATTATCCCTGCAGGGTTGCACCAATTTGGCCGTACACGTATGAATATCCCGCCAGATGGGAATCAAACCCATCAAGCGGGGCACTCAACACAATCCAACCCTTCTTCGCATCAAGCCCAAAGCACCTAGGCGCACGGCTACTCGAGCCCAGAAGAAAATGGACCCTCATAGCACTCTAAGAACATGTCCTCCTATATGCCGACTACAAAATTTCCACCCTGGCCTGGGCTCGCAAAAACATGCATGCAGCAAATGGAACACTCGAACTAAATGAGGCGATTTGGACGAGATGCGAATCGGGTCAAACTGAGGGGGGCGCCCATACTCGCTTCCCACATGCGGGTAGTGCGCTCATCATGGATCGGTAGACAAGACCCTTTTCCTATTAGGGTCGACACTAGCAGGCTTCAAAACCTCTCATGGGCCTCCTGCCGGTGCCTTATCATCAAATTATTATTACCATTAACATTAACAGGATTGATTGATTAACATTCGAGCCCCCGGTACAATAATAATAGTAAAAGAAGTAACCGACAACAGACTCGAGCAAAAGCAACTCTAAGCATGCTAGGTAAGACTAAGGCACAAACAATGGCTGTAGGTAGGGAGGTGAGGCAATATCATTGGTTCAGGGTATCATGTGATAGGTTCGGAGAGCTAGCAACGATACATAGGGCTAGCAATAATAGACAAAAGGATAGTATCGACAACAAGTGTGGAAAGGAACTCGATGATTCATGTGAGTGATAACTTGCCTGCAAACTCAGTAGCCCGGTACTGAGCTAAAATCCTGTGAAGAAGTACCGTAAAGATCGTCCGTCTCAACGTCGTCGTCTAATCGAGAAGAAGCAAAAACAACAACGAAGGAAGACGGGCAATCAATACATGGCATAGGTGCACAAACATGGGATGATGCATGTCATGTTAATAGATGCATCAAAGTAAACTAGTTGAAGTGATAACACAAGTTAAATGGACCCATATGCAATGTGAGTTGCATATGGATGCACATGTTAAGGTTGAAGCAATGATCTACAATTAGTTAACATGTGTAAGTGGTTTATCATGATGCATGCATGATGAAAACAATAAAGTAACCAAGTTAGATGCAATTGGAATGATAGTTAACAAGTTAAGAAAATATTTATTAAGTTTGGAAAATTTGGTTACTTAATGATGTTACACACATAGTTGTTGTTTTCATCAAGTTAAGTTGCTCAAAACAAATAACAAAGTTGATATTTGAAAAGGTTATGTTTTTCTGGTTGGAAAACATATTTTACATGTTAAAGAATGATTTAATTTGAGCAAGTTATGATTTTAGCAATTTTAATGGAATTAAACAAGATTTAAATTGTTTAGGCAATTTTAATTATCCAAAATAGGAAACAAAAATTATATTTGAATAGGTTATTTAAAATGGTATGGAAAACATATTTTATTTGCATTTATTGGATTAAGAATGAATTAGTTATTGATTTTAGCAATTTGCAATTGAAGTAATTGAATTCAAATTTGAATTGCATTTTGGAATTTCAAAACAGTGAACAAATGTTACCAAAAGATAGAGAATTTAATTTAGACCAGTGTGCATATTTTATTTTTATTTATTGGAGTTATAAACTAAAAGTTATTAGGGTTTCAAATCCACGGGCCAATCTGTGATTAATTGGACCTAGTTTGGAAAACAGAAAGTTTGCAATTCGTTTTATACCCACTGGAACATCTACACAGACACTGCCAGGGGGGCCCCGTGGGCTCACTGTGCCCGCGTGGCACACGAGTGGCTGACAGCTGGGCCATGGCTGTCAGTACCCCGACGAAAAAAGGTGGGGGATTTTAATCCCGCGAGGCCGCGAGTCGAACTCGCGATCCCTCGCTCGCAAGCGTTAGACTGAACCAGTACGGTGAGTGAGCGTTGCTTGTCAGGTAGCAGGGCGCAGAGAGGATATGGTTACTGAAACGAAATCTGAACTTTTCTGACGAACAATCGCTTCCGCGACACTGACAGAACGTCGAGGCGCATCGGCGGCGATCACCGTGCTGGCGCTGCTGCGGTGATGGATGGAGGCGTGCGAGTGCGGTACTGGAAGCGCAACAGGGAGGAGATGAGATGGGAGGGACGGTGGCTTGCTCACCACCGGAAGTAGTCGAGGCAGAGGCTCGACGGTGACGCACGATGACGACGGCGGCAGCGGCGGAGAAGAGGACGGCGGCGCGGCTGCAGTGGACCTCCTGGCTCCCTCCGGTGTTCAAATCGTAGAGGAAGAAGAGGCGGCGTCGTTCCCGTAGGTAATTGGCTAGGAGAGGTTAGGAGGTGGCGGCGCCATGGCGATATTCAGAGGAGGATGTCGCCGGTGAGAATTCAGAGAGGGGGAAGCGACGAGGAGAGAGGGGATGGTGGCGGATCCGAGGGGGAATAGGAACCCTAGGCGTAGGGATTCGCGCCAGGTGCCTAGGGGCTTCTTATAGGGGGTACGGGGGCGCTGGTAGCCGTCGGGCGCCGCCGTACGCCGACGTGGAGCGCTCGGATGGCTGCCGTACACGAAACAGAAGATCCGCACGATTATTGAAGCGGTACGCGGCGCGGTAGGCGGGCTGGGCTGCGCGCGCGTAGGCTTAGGTGGGCTTGGGTTGGTTAGGTGACGCGCGCGCGCTGTAGTTTTCCTCTTTTTTATTTTTCTGTTTTCTTTTTTTTTTGCAGAAAATAGTTTTAGAAGAAAAGGATAGATTTTTGTTTAGGAAAAATTCCAGAAAAAATTAGGTTAAGATATTTAGGTAATTAGAAAACAATTTCCAAGATTGGTTTGCAAAAAGTTGACATTTAAAATAATGTTTGTATTTGAAACCATATTTGAAGGAATTTAAATATTAAATAAACCTTATTGAAAACAACATTTTTAATAGGGTTACCCCTAAGATTTAATGTGATTAAGGGTTACATTTGTTTGGTGAATTCCATGGATTCAAATGGGTACTGAATTGAAATACATTTGGTTTGAAATTGAAGTGAATTAGAATTAATTGATTGGATTAATGGTTTGATTAAAACCAAAAAATTAAGGAGTTAACAACATGGAACAATTTGGTTGTTTTCATTTGTTATTTTTATTCCAAAAGTTGTAACAGAACAAGTATGAAAACTAAGCATTTGAAATTGTTTGAGTTTCATTGTGAAAACAATTAAGAACAGATGCAAAACAAATAGTAACAAATGCAAACAAGTATATAAACATGATGACATGATGCAATACTTTAATAAACAAGAAATCAAACATTCTAAGGGGAGTTTTCATACTTGGGATGTTACAAACGCCCCCCCCCCCCCCCCCGTTGAAGGAATCGCGCCCCGAGATTCCTACCGAGAAAAGAAAAGGTCCGGAAACTTCTTGGGAAGATCCACTTGAGCTGTGACACGTGAAACACATCGTGCACATTGGATAGACGTCAGGGAATTTGGAAACCACCGGAACAATTTTCAAGTAGAGGTAGAGGTTTTGCACCAAGGGTGTATAGCTGGACAGAATTTGATTCATTTGGAGAATAGACTATCTGTAATAAGGGTGGAACAGGGTTATTGACATCAATGTAACACCAAGAATGACATCAATGTCAGAATTAGCAACATGAGAGTAACGAGGAATATGTGGCCTCCCATTAGAATTTGATTTCTGTGACTGAACTTGGAAGTCAACATTTGAGATCCCGGAGAGTGAACGGTGATTTGATTGCTTAGTGGAACCTGAATTGGGTTGTATGTTGTGGAAAAGATCTTTGACACAAAATGATGTGATGCTCCGGTATGAAACAACACTTTAGCTGGAATAGAGTTTAGCAGATGAACGGGGAAACTTTTGATTAGACGCCGGTAGAAGAATTGAAGTGGAAACAACAACAAGATTTCAACGGACGAAATGGAAATGTTTAGGAGGACATGATATTGAAGCAACATCGGGAAAACGAGAACAAGAATCCTGAGATACTACGGAGAACCCAAAACACGTGAAATCCTAAGGGTTAAAAATTCAACGTTGCACTTCCTTACCAGAAAAGGGAGGGAGGGTGGGGAAAAGAAGAAAAAGAACAGAATTCCTACTTTCACGTTTCATTTTTCCTATATAGCTACAAAATAGTTTCTAGACTCAACTGCGACAAGTAAAAAGGGATCCTACGGGCAGACAGGCTCTGATACCATTTGTCGCACCCTGATTTCTAGGGGATACTCATCGGGCCGAACTGGATAGCAGGTGCTTGGATTATGGGGCATACCTGCTCCCACGTCCCAGCTTCCTGGTAGGCCTGCGCTTATGCGCGACAACACAAGCCCTGCTATTCCATCGTCGATGTAAACTATCCACTAGAGATCAAAGGCACTACTGTCGACGTACTTCATATCAATCACGCAGGGTACGTCAACAGCGTTAAACGGAATGATACCACAGAATGTCTCTAAGACACAAAAGAATGAAATAATATTGCAAATAGCCTTCACTAAGGCAGAGAATAGCAAATACACTTATTCAGAGGACACATGTCCCAACATAGCATTCATTACATCAGCGGAAGCAAACAAGGTGTCTGAGTACAGACAAATCCAAATAGGCTTAAGAAGCCGGGGAAAATAAAGAAGACGAAGCCCATCCACGTAGTCTTCGGATCCTGCCCGGGTCCGCTATCTACTCGTCTGCAGTCTCGTCAAACTCCACGAAGTAGCCATCCTGGTGATCGTCGTAGCCGTAGTCGTAGTCTGCGTAAACCACAGCCCCAACGGGGTCAGTACATTTGATGTACTGGCAAGCAAGACTCACACTTCATCAAATAGTTACCCGTCAACACAAGCATAGATGCTTGGGATCAACGGAAGGAAGGGGTGATATAAAAGCTGCAGCGGGCTGCTAACCAACTAAAGAGATAACTACAAGTTCCGACTAACAGATAGAAGATAAGATCGAGTGATTGTAACCAACAGAAAGATAACTTCAACCAAACCCATCCTGGATCTCGCCCCTTATCCGAAGAAGCAATCCGAGGAAAACTCACACAGTTGGATTAAGATGAGTCAAGTTATTGTGTGAATAAACCTATTACTAGTCAAGTTATTAATCATTGGGTGTAACATGATTGATCATTATGTTTAAGTTGTCCTGAGTACTTGTTAGCCAGTACTTTCACCAAGTAGTCCATAACCGCGGAAAACACGGCTTCTCGAGAAGATTATCCCTGCAGGGTTGCACCAATTTGGCCGTACACGTATGAATATCCCGCCAGATGGGAATCAAACCCACCAAGCGGGGCACTCAACACAATCCAACCCTTCTTCGCATCAAGCCCAAAGCACCTAGGCGCACGGCTACTCGAGCCCAGAAGAAAATGGACCCTCATAGCACTCCAAGAACGTGTCCTCCTATATGCCGACTACAAAATTTCCACCCTGGCCTGGGCTCGCAAAAACATGCATGCGGCAAATGGAACACTCGAACTAAATGAGGCGATTTGGACGAGATGCGAATCGGGTCAAACTGAGGGGGGCGCCCATACTCGCTTCCCACATGCGGGTAGTGCGCTCATCATGGATCGGTAGACAAGACCCTTTTCCTATTAGGGTCGACACTAGCAGGCTTCAAAACCTGTCATGGGCCTCCTGCCGGTGCCTTATCATCAAATTATTATTACCATTAACATTAACAGGATTGATTGATTAACATTCGAGCCCCCGGTACAATAATAATAGTAAAAGAAGTAACCGACAACAGACTCGAGCAAAAGCAACTCTAAGCATGCTAGGTAAGACTACGACACAAACAATGGCTGTAGGTAGGGAGGTGAGGCAATATCATTGGTTCAGGGTATCATGTGATAGGTTCGGAGAGCTAGCAACGATACATAGGGCTAGCAATAATAGACAAAAGGATAGTATCGACAACAAGTGTGGAAAGGAACTTGATGATTCATGTGAGTGATAACTTGCCTGCAAACTCAGTAGCCCGGTACTGAGCTAAAATCCTGTGAAGAAGTACCGTAAAGATCGTCCGTCTCAACGTCGTCGTCTAATCGAGAAGAAGCAAAAACAACAACGAAGGAAGACGGGCAATCAATACATGGCATAGGTGCACAAACATGGGATGATGCATGTCATGTTAATAGATGCATCAAAGTAAACTAGTTGAAGTGATAACACAAGTTAAATGGACCCATATGCAATGTGAGTTGCATATGGATGCACATGTCAAGGTTGAAGCAATGATCTACAATTAGTTAACATGTTTAAGTGGTTTATTGTCGCACCCTGGTTTCTAGGGGATACTCATCGGGCCGAACTGGATAGCATATGCTTGGATTATGGGGCATAACTGCTCCCACGTCCCAGCTTCCTGATAGGCCTGCGCTTATGCGCGACAACACAAGCCCTGCTATTCCACCGTCGATGTAAACTATCCACTAGAGACCATAGGCACTACTGTCGACGTACTTCATATCAATCACGCAGGGTACGTCAACAGCGTTAAAACGGAATGATACCACAGAATGTCTCTAAGACACAAAAGATTGAAATAAGGTTGCAAATAGCCTTCACTAAGGCAGAGAATAGCAAATACAATCATCCAGAGGACACATGTCCCAACATGACATTCATTACATAGCAGCGGAAGCATTCAACAGGTCTGAGTACAGACAAATCCAAATAGGCCTAAGAGGCCGGCAATGAAAGGAAAACGGAGCCCATCCACGAAGTCTCGGATCCTGCCCGGGTCCGCTATCTACTCGTCAACAGCGTCGTCGTACTCCACGTAGTAGCCTCCCTGGGGATCCTCGGAATCGTCGTCTGCGTAAACCACAGCCCCAACGGGGTCAGTACAACAACGTACTGGCAAGCAAGACTCACAGTTCACAAAAGTGTAACCCGTCAACACCAAGCACAGATGCTTTGGGTTCAACGGAAGAAAGGGGAATACAAAAGATGCGGCAGCTGGCTGCACTAACCAACTACAGAACATACTATAACTTCCGGCTAACAGAAAGGAGATAAGATCGAGTATTGTAACCAACTGAAAGTAAATCCAAACAAACCCATCCAATGTCACCCCCTTCTAAGGAAGCAACCCGAGGATAACTCACACAGTTGGATTAATGATGAGTCAGGTTATTGTGTCAATAATTCTATTACTAGTCAAGTTATTATAGTTAGGTGTAAATTGTCTGAGTACTTGTTAGCCAGTACTTTCACCAAGTCGTCACATAACCGCGGACAACACGACTTCTCGAGAAGATTCATCCCTGCAGGGTGTGCTCCAGTACCCGTACACACTCAAGCCACCAACCAAAACTCAGGTGGACTCGACACGACTCGAACCATCTCTACAGCCTGTCCTAGGAGCCACGGAGCTATAAGGTCCCAGCCACGCAGCCGAATACTCAGCGCAGGTGTGCAAAACTCCCGCAGGACACAACACCCCGGCAATACAGGCCTCGCCCTATATGTGTGCGTCATCATCATCAGTAACCATGGGAGCGACCCATTTATGCGTATGAGCCAAATGGAACACCCGAACTAAGTGTGGCTCTTCGGACAAACTGCGGATCAGATCAAAGTCGAGGGGGGTTCCATACCACCACCCGGATGCGGTGAGCACGCTCATCATGGATCAGTAGACAAGACCCTTTTCCTAATTAGGGTCGACACTAGCAGGCCTCAAAACCACGACGGGCCTCCTGCCGGTGCCTTAATATCAAATTATTATTACCCAAGCATTAACAGGTTGTTGTTTACACATCGAGCCCATAGAACATAATAGAAATATGATAACAGAAAGTAACGGGTAACAGACTCGAGCAGGAACAACCCTAAGCATGCTAGTAAGACACGGGCTCAAACAACGGGGTTATAGGACTGGAGGTGAGGCAAAAACATGGTTTCAGGGTATCATGCGATAGGATCGTAACAGAAGCAACGATACATATGGCTAGCAAAAATAGACAACGGAAAGTATCGGTAGCCAATGTTGAAAGGAACACAGTGGTTCATGTGAGTGATAACTTTCCTGCAAACCCAGTAGCCTGGTACTGAGCTAGAACCTCAGATGGGGTGTCGTAAGGATCGTCGGTCTCAACGTCGTCGTCTAACCGAGAAGAAGCAAACAGACAAAGCAGAAAGGGTAGACAATCAATATCATGGCATAGTGCACAATCATGGGGATGATGCATGTCATGTTAATAGTTGCATCAAAATAAACTAGTTGACATGGTAACACAAATTAAATGGACACATATGCAATTTTGAGTTGCATATGAAAAGCCCATGAATTTTGGGTTAGATTATTTGTTTTCCAACTAATCAACAGATGAAGGTGAATTAGTATGATGCATGGATGAGGAAAACAACAAAATAACAACAATAGAACCAATTTAAAATAGGGTTTACCAATTTAGAAATTTATTTATTAATTTAGGGGATTTTTGGTTCCTTAAAGGGATTACACAAAATAGTTGTTGTTTTCACCAATTTAAATTGTGCAAAACAAATAACAAAATTCATATTTGAAAAGTTTATACTTTTCTAGGTTGAAAACATATTTTGCATGTTCAAAAATAATTTAATTTGAGCAAGTTATGATTTTATCAAATTTAAATGAATTAAACAAGGATTAAATTATTTTAGCAATTTTAATTATTCAAATCATGAAACAAAATTTATATTTGAATTGGTGGTTCAAAATGGTTTGGAAAACATATTTTATTTTCATGATTTGGATTAATAATGAATTAGTTATGGATTTTAGCAAATTGCAAGTGAATTATTTGAATTCAAATTTGAATTGCATTTTGAAAATTCAAAACAGAAAACAAATGCTATAGATAGATAGACAATTAAATTTGGTATTGAAAACATATAAAAAATGTTAAATTTGGAGTTGTAATTAATTAGTTAGGCATTTTTAAAGTTTGGTGGTTAATCTGCCATTTTATTCCACAGGTAGGGACTTAAAACAAAACTGCAGGGACCTAGAATAAATATCCAAGGACCTGTGCGAAAATATGGAGTGCTGTGTAGATCTGAAAAATAAAACTGAAAAAAGGTTTGTGGCTACGCGCGGGGGGTGGGGGTCGAACCCGCGACCCCCTGGGTGCGCGCACAGGGCGCTGGCCACTGGGCTGTGTTCCGATTTGTGAAAGATACCGAGCAGGGTTGGAGTTCAGGTTCAGTTACGAGTTTTAACTGAATCTCCTATTTGCAGGTACCGGTTACTGCATCTCGATGCAGTTCTGGAACGAACAGCGAGCGAGGGCGGACGGCGGCCTGCCGCGGTGGCTCGCCGCCGCGTGTGGTGCTCGTGCGGCCGGGGGCGGATGCGGGCGGCCGGGTGGCCGTGGGCCCGTGCGAGAGGAGGAGCGGGGAAGGAAGGCGTCTGCTTACAGCGAGGGAGAGACGGAGGCGAACGGTGGGGTGCCGGTGGCGGAATCCGGCGATGGCGGCGGAGCTCCGGGCGCTTCCGGCGGGACCCGAGGGGATGGCGAGGTAGAGGAGCGCGCGGCGTTTCCGTTCCCGGCCCAAGCGCGGCCGGGCGGGCGCCGTGGCGCCGGCGATGGTCGGAGGAGGGCGGCTGCTGTGAGGCACTCGGTGTGGGGTTTCGAGTTAGAGAGAAAAAGGAGGAGCAGGGTGAGAGAAAGAGAAAGAGCGGCGCGAGGGAGGAAGAGGAGGAGGGAAAATTAGGGTTAGGAGGGAGGGGAGCTCGAGGAGCTTATAGAGGAGGGGAGGAGCTCGATCAACCGTTCCCTGCTCGAGCATGTCGACGTGGGCACTGGAGATGACTCCGTACGGAGGTAGGGGACGACCGTGAGGGGGAACGGGCCTTTGGCCAAATTGGGCTGGCCCCAACGTGGGCTGCCTCCTTTTGCCCCCTCTCCCTCTCTTTTTAACCTTTTAAGCTTATTTATTTATTTTATTTTTTTTTCAGATTTTGGGAAAAGAGAAAACAAATGGTTCTAGGGTTAGCAAAACTTTTGGGACAAATTTTTACTGCTTTATTTTTGTAACAACCTTGAAAATGAACTTTTGTTTTCCAATTATTTAATTGATGTTATTGTTTGGAAATTAAGTGATTTGAACAATTTTGGTATCAAAAAGAAATAATTGAATGTTAAGCCAATTTAAGTTTTTGATAACAATTTTGGTAAACAATTGTTGGTTTGTTTTGTAGTTTTTATTTGACACATTGTAACATAACAAGTATGACAAAAAATTAATTTTAATGTTTTGTTTGGAATTCAAAATAGAAAACAGATGGAAACTATGAGATCAAATGCAAAGCAATGCAAACAAAAATCAAATGAATATGATGACATGATGCAAAGCAAAAATAAAACAAGAAACAAACATCTAGGGGGAGATTTTCATACTTGGGATGTTACAAAACGCCCCCCCTTGAAGGAATCGCGCCCCGAGATTCCTACTGAGAAGTGAAAAGGTCCGGATACTTCTTGCGAAGATCCTCTTCGGTCTCCCACGTTGCCTCTTTATCGGAATGATGTGACCATTGCACTTTCAAGAACTTGGTGCTCTTGTTGCGAGTCTTACGCTCGGTCTCATCGAGAATACGAACAGGGTGCTCCTCATAAGATAGATCTTCTTGCAGTTCAATGGAATCATGATCAACTGCACGATCTGGATCTTTGAAGCACTTCTTGAGCAGTGACACGTGAAACACATCGTGCACCTTGGATAGTTTTTCTGGAAGTTCAAGACGATAGGCATTTTCCGCACGCCTTGAGAGAATGTTGAACGGACCAATGTATCTCGGTGCTAGCTTTCCTTTGACACCAAAACGATGAGTGCCTCTGAGGGGAGTTACACGGAGATATGCCTTGTCACCAGGTGCATAGATCATATCCCTGTGCTTGCTGTCATAGTAGCTTTTCTGACGAGACTGAGCAATCTTGAGATTGTCACGAAGGATGCGAACTTTATCTTCGGCTTCCTTAACAATGTCAGGGCCTAAGAGTGAACGTTCACCAGCTCCAGACCAATTGATTGGACTCCTGCATCTGCGGCCATAGAGAGCTTCAAACGGTGCCATGCCTAGGCTTGCCTGGAAGCTGTTGTTGTAGGAGAATTCAGCATATGGAAGGCATTCCTCCCATTTCATGCCAAAGGAGAGACCACATGCTCTTAGCATATCCTCGAGAATCTGATTGACTCTTTCGACTTGGCCTTGAGACTGAGGGTGATAAGCTGTGCTGAACAGAAGTTTGGTGCCCAATGCTTCTTGAAAACTCTTCCAGAAATGAGAAGTGAATATACTTCCACGGTCTGATCTTATTTCCAATGGAACACCATGAAGAGGAACAATCCTTGTTGTGTAGAGTTCTGCTAACTGGCTAGCTGAGATTGTTTCTTTGACAGCGAAGAAGTGAGCTACCTTAGTGAGACGATCAATAACAACGAAGATTGCATCGTTGCCCTTCTTGGACTTTGGAAAACCAGTAACAAAGTCCATTTCAATCATGTCCCACTTCCACTCAGGAATTTTCAGTGGTTGGAGAAGACCGGCTGTTTTCTGATGAACTGCCTTAACACGTTGACAAACATCGCATTCAGAAACGTATTGAGCAATTTCACGTTTCATGCCAGACCACCAGTACAGAGTCTTGAGATCCTGGTACATCTTTGTACTTCCAGGGTGTATGGAGAGAGGAGTTTCATGAGCCTCCTTGAGAATAACATCTTTGAGACTTTGAATTTGAGGAACTGCAATGCGTCCTTCGAAGAACACCGTTCCCTTGTCATCAATTGAGAAGCACTCATACTTCACATTGCCTGTTTTGATGTTATTTGCGATCTTCTTGATCTCAGCATCACGAAGTTGTTCAGAACGAATCTTGTCCTCGAGAGTTGGACTAGCTGTCAAGTTTGCAAGATAACCTTGAGGAACAAGACCAAGGTTCAGCTTCTGGAATTCTTCATGAAGTGGAGGTTGGCTTTCCATGATCATGAGATTATTGCAATACGACTTGCGACTGAGAGCATCGGCCATAACATTAGCCTTGCCTGGAGTGTAAGAAATGGTAAGATCGAAGTCTTTGATCTTTTCAATCCATCTCCTTTGCCTGAGGTTTAGATCTGGCTGAGCGAAGATGTATTTCAGACTCTTATGATCGGAAAAGATTTCAGTGCGATTACCCAACAAGTATTGCCTCCATTTCTTGAGGGCAAACACAACTGATGCAAGTTCTAGGTCATGAGTGGGATAATTTAGCTCATGTGCATTCAACTGACGTGAAGCATAAGCCACAACTTGACGTTCTTGCATAAGAACTGCACCTAGACCTTGGAGAGAAGCATCACAGAAAATCTGGAAAGGTTTGGTAGTATCTGGGCCAACCAGAACTGGTGTAGAAGTGAGTTTAGTCTTGAGGAGATTGAAACTTTCATCACATTGTGGAGACCAAACGAACTTCTTGTCCTTCTTGGTGAGATCAGTGAGTGGTTTGGCAATCTTGGAGAAGTTTTGGACGAAACGACGGCAATAGCTAGCCAAACCAAGAAAACTTCTGACTTGCTTCACCGTCTTAGGAGGTTTCCAATCAACAATTGCCTTAACCTTTTCTGGATCAATGGCTATGCCCTTGGCAGAGATGACATGACCGAGATAAGCAACTTCTGGAATCCAGAACTCACATTTGGAGAACTTGGCATAAAGACGATGCTCGCGAAGTTTCATTAGGTGAGACGAAGATGTTCTCCAGGCTCTTCCTTGGATTTTGAGTAGACAAGAATATCATCAAGATATACCACAACGAACTTGTCGAGGTATTCATGGAAGACAGAATTCATGAGTCGAGAGAAAGTCGCCGGTGCATTGGTGAGACCAAAGGACATGACGGTGTATTCATATAGACCGTAGCGAGTGGTGAAAGATGTCTTTGGAATATCTTCCTTTCTGATCTTTATTTGATGGTAACCCATCCTCAAGTCCAGCTTGGAGAATATTGAGGCTCCAGCAAGTTGATCAAAAAGATCATCGATACGAGGAATTGGATACTTGTTTTTGATGGTTTTCTCGTTGAGAGGACGATAGTCAACCACGAGTCTCTTTGTTTGATCCTTCTTCGCATTGAACAGAGTTGGGCATCCCCAAGCCGAGGAGCTAGGTTGAATGTAACCTTTCTCCATGTACATATCGATTTCCTCCTTCAACAACTTCAGTTCAGGAGGAGCTATCTTGTATGGATGCTTAGAGATTGGAGCAGTACCTGGTTCAAGTTCGATCATGAACTCAACTGCTCTGTCAGGAGGCATTCCTGGCAATTCCTCTGGGAAGACATCGGGGAAATCACAAACCACCGGAATAGTTTCAATAGATGGTAGAGGATTTGCATTGAGAGTGTCGAGTTGAGCAACTGGATTTTCAGCATGGAAGTAGACTATCTGGCCAGAAGGGTGTGTGATTTTTACAGATTTAGCAGGACAATCAATGACTGCTTTGTTGGCTACCAACCAATCCATCCCCAGAATGACATCAATATCTGAAGAGTGGAGAGCTATCAGAGATGCCTGGAATGGAAGGTTTCCAATTGTGATCTCGATGTTCTGGCTAACTTTATTGCTTTGCCAGCTAGATCCCGGTGATTTCACTAGGAAAGGGATAGACAACTGTTCGAAGTTGATTCCACTGGTGTTTGCAAAGCATTGCGAGATGAAAGAGTGTGAAGCACCAGAATCGAACAAGACTTTAGCACGAAACGAGTTCACAAGAAGTGTGCCCATTACAACCTCTGGTGATTCTTCTGCTCCCTGGGCCTTGACATGGTTCACCCTCACAGTTCTCAAGATAGACTTGTTCTTGTTGCGGGGCCTAGGCGAAGAAGTGTGTACCACCACATGATTGACCTTAGAGATAGGTAGTGATGGTAGCTTGTTCTGCGGGCATTTGTAGGAGTAGTGTCCTGATAGACCGCACTTGAAGCATGTACTAGCAGAACGAGGATCTGTTGGACTTGGCTGAGATGGAGCACCTCCTAAAGATACCACTGGGGTGGGAGGGAGGGCAAGAGATCCTGCCGGGCTTGGCAAGCAGATGGGCGGTGTTGGAGTGGTATATGGAACCCAAACTCTTCGTTTTTGTGGAGGCATGATAGCTTTTGAGAGATTAGCCTGTTCACGAGAGTGCTTACGAGATTCCTCAACCAACTTGCGCCCATGCTCTTCATTTAGAGCGATGTTGATGAGGTCCTCAAAATTCTTGGCCTTGACATTGGTGAGAGCATACTTGAGTTCCGGGTTGAGACCCCTGCGGAACTTTGCCATCTTTCTCGCTTCCGTGGAGATTTCATCTCCGGCGTAGCGAGCCAGACGATTGAACTCTCTTTGGTATTCCAGAACGTCCAGATTGCCTTGTGTGAAAGAATAGAATTCCTCACGCATTTTCTCCATGAGCCCATCGGGAATGTGATTGCGCACGAAGGCTTGCTTGAAATCCTCCCATGTGATTGCCACACCAGAACCTCTCATTTCTTGGAAATTCTCCCACCAAGACATAGATTGTCCACGAAGAAGGTAGGTCACGTAAGGAACACGGTCCTCGTCAGCCACATGAGCTACCACAAGAGTACGGTTCATTTCACGGAGCCAGTCATCAGCATCCAATGGCTCGGAGGAGGTATCAAACGTGCGCGGATTGAGCTCAAGGAACTCCCGAATAGACACCCGGGCGTTGCCATTACTCCCAAGGTCTTGGTTCTGCTGCATCTGCTTTATAACTTGTGTCATCTGAGACAGCACTTTCCCCATCTCAGGTGGCAGTGTGTGTTCTTCGTCACCACTTTCCATCCTGAAGAGGATACCAAGATTAACACACTAACCGGATAACAAAATCCAATATAAGTGCTTAAAAGGATTACTTCAGACGGTAAGTCGACAGCATAGAACAAGGATGGAGGTTAACAACGGATCAACAGATAAGTTGTTACAACGGAAGAGAAGATTTATGAAGGACGATATCGAAGCAACAACTGGGAAACAAGAGACCACAAACACCTGAGGTACTACGGAGAAAAACCCATCCGGGCTGCTAAAGGATCAATATCTACTGCTTAAGGAATAGAGGATCTGCTTCCGGGGCTTATTTGCCACCGTTCTCAATCGTGAGTAGGCAACATGATAAATCATGTCACAACCACCTCCATTCCTATGGTCTAGTAGATATAACCATCCTAGAGAAACCAGGATACGTGAAATCCTAACTTGAAAGTTTAGATGAGAAAGAGAAAACAACGTTGCACTTCCTTACCCGAAAAGGGAGGGTGGGTGGGGAAAGAAATAAAATGGCAGAATTCCTACTCTCACGTTTCATTTTTCCTATATAGCTACAAAATAGTTTCTAGACTCAACTGCGACCAGTAAAAAGGGATCCTACAGGCAGACAGGCTCTGATACCATTTGTCGCACCCTGGTTTCTAGGGGATACTCATCGGGCCGAACTGGATAGCAGATGCTTGGATTATGGGGCATAACTGCTCCCACGTCCCAGCTTCCTGGTAGGCCTGCGCTTATGCGCGACAACACAAGCCCTGCTATTCCACCGTCGATGTAAACTATCCACTAGAGACCATAGGCACTACTGTCGACGTACTTCATATCAATCACGCAGGGTACGTCAACAGCGTTAAAACGGAATGATACCACAGAATGTCTCTAAGACACAAAAGATTGAAATAAGGTTGCAAATAGCCTTCACTAAGGCAGAGAATAGCAAATACAATCATCCAGAGGACACATGTCCCAACATGACATTCATTACATAGCAGCGGAAGCATTCAACAGGTCTGAGTACAGACAAATCCAAATAGGCCTAAGAGGCCGGCAATGAAAGGAAAACGGAGCCCATCCACGAAGTGTCGGATCCTGCCCGGGTCCGCTATCTACTCGTCAACAGCGTCGTCGTACTCCACGTAGTAGCCTCCCTGGGGATCCTCGGAATCGTCGTCGGCGTAAACCATAGCCCCAACGGGGTCAGTACAACAACGTACTGGCAAGAAAGACTCACAGTTCACCAAAGTGTAACCCGTCAACACCAAGCACAAATGCTTTGGGTTCAACGGAAGAAAGGGGAATACAAAAGATGCGGCAGCTGGCTGCACTAACCAACTACAGAACATACTATAACTTCCGGCTAACAGAAAGGAGATAAGATCGAGTATTGTAACCAACTGAAAGTAAATCCAAACAAACCCATCCAATGTCACCCCCTTCTAAGGAAGCAACCCGAGGATAACTCACACAGTTGGATTAATTATGAGTCAGGTTATTGTGTCAATAATTCTATTACTAGTCAAGTTATTATAGTTAGGTGTAAGTTGTCTGAGTACTTGTTAGCCAGTACTTTCACCAAGTCGTCACATAACCGCGGACAACACGGCTTCTCGAGAAGATTCATCCCTGCAGGGTGTGCTCCAGTACCCGTACACACTCAAGTCACCAACTAAAACTCAGGTGGACTCGACACGACTCGAACCATCTCTACAGCCTGTCCTAGGAGCCACGGAGCTATAAGGTCTCAGCCACGCAGCCGAATACTCAGCGCAGGTGTGCAAAACTCCCGCAGGACACAACACCCCGGCAATACAGGCCTCGCCCTATATGTGTGCGTCATCATCATCAGTAACCATGGGAGCGACCCATTTATGCGTATGAGCCTAATGGAACACCCGAACTAAGTGTGGCTCTTCGGACAAACTGCGGATCAGATCAAAGTCGAGGGGGGTTCCATACCACCACCCGGATGCGGTGAGCACGCTCATCATGGATCAGTAGACAAGACCCTTTTCCTAATTAGGGTCGACACTAGCAGGCCTCAAAACCACGACGGGCCTCCTGCCAGTGCCTTAATATCAAATTATTATTACCCAAGCATTAACAGGTTGTTGTTTACACATCGAGCCCATAGAACATAATAGAAATATGATAACAGAAAGTAACGGGTAACAGACTCGAGCAGGAACAACCGTAAGCATGCTAGTAAGACACGGGCTCAAACAACGGGGTTATAGGACTGGAGGTGAGGCAAAAACATGGTTTCAGGGTATCATGCGATAGGATCGTAACAGAAGCAACGATACATATGGCTAGCAAAAATAGACAACGGAAAGTATCGGTAGCCAATGTTGAAAGGAACACAGTGGTTCATGTGAGTGATAACTTGCCTGCAAACCCAGTAGCCTGGTACTGAGCTAGAACCTCAGATGGGGTGTCGTAAGGATCATCGGTCTCAACGTCGTCGTCTAACCGAGAAGAAGCAAACAGACAAAGCAGAAAGGGTAGACAATCAATATCATGGCATAGTGCACAATCATGGGGATGATGCATGTCATGTTAATAGTTGCATCAAAATAAACTAGTTGACATGGTAACACAAATTAAATGGACACATATGCAATTTTGAGTTGCATATGAAAAGCCCATGAATTTTGGGTTAGATTATTTGTTTTCCAACTAATCAACAGATGAAGGTGAATTAGTATGATGCATGGATGAGGAAAACAACAAAATAACAACAATAGAACCAATTTAAAATAGGGTTTACCAATTTAGAAATTTATTTATTAATTTAGGGGATTTTTGGTTCCTTAAAGGGATTACACAAAATAGTTGTTGTTTTCACCAATTTAAATTGTGCAAAACAAATAACAAATTCATATTTGAAAAGTTTATACTTTTCTAGGTTGAAAACATATTTTGCATGTTCAAAAATAATTTAATTTGAGCAAGTTATGATTTTATCAAATTTAAATGAATTAAACAAGGATTAAATTATTTTAGCAATTTTAATTATTCAAATCATGAAACAAAATTTATATTTGAATTGGTGGTTCAAAATGGTTTGGAAAACATATTTTATTTGCATGATTTGGATTAATAATGAATTAGTTATGGATTTTAGCAAATTGCAAGTGAATTATTTGAATTCAAATTTGAATTGCATTTTGAAAATTCAAAACAGAAAACAAATGCTATAGATAGATAGACAATTAAATTTGGTATTGAAAACATATAAAAAATGTTAAATTTGGAGTTGTAATTAATTAGTTAGGCATTTTTAAAGTTTGGTGGTTAATCTGCCATTTTATTCCACAGGTAGGGACTTAAAACAAAACTGCAGGGACCTAGAATAAATATCCAAGGACCTGTGCGAAAATATGGAGTGCTGTGTAGATCTGAAAAATAAAACTGAAAAAAGGTTTGTGGCTACGCGCGGGGGGTGGGGGTCGAACCCGCGACCCCCTGGGTGCGCGCACAGGGCGCTGGCCACTGGGCTGTGTTCCGATTTGTGAAAGATACCGAGCAGGGTTGGAGTTAAGGTTCAGTTACGAGTTTTAACTGAATCTCCTATTTGCAGGTGCCGGTTACTGCATCTCGATGCAGTTCTGGAACGAACAGCGAGCGAGGGCGGACGGCGGACGGCGGCCTGCCGCGGTGGCTCGCCGCCGCGTGCGGTGCTCGTGCGGCCGGGGGCGGATGCGGGCGGCAGGGTGGCCGTGGGCCCGTGCGAGAGGAGGAGCGGGGAAGGAAGGCGTCTGCTTACAGCGAGGGAGAGACGGAGGCGAACGGTGGGGTGCCGGTGGCGGAATCCGGCGATGGCGGCGGAGCTCCGGGCGCTTCCGGCGGGAGCCGAGGGGATGGCGAGGTAGAGGAGCGCACGGCGTTTCCGTTCCCGGCCCTAGCGCGGCCGGGCGGGCGCCGTGGCGCCGGCGATGGTCGGAGGAGGGCGGCTGCTGTGAGGAGCTCGGTGTGGGGTTTCGAGTTACAGAGAAAAAGGAGGAGCAGGGTGAGAGAAAGAGAAAGAGCGGCGCGAGGGAGGAAGAGGAGGAGGGAAAATTAGGGTTAGGAGGGAGGGGAGCTCGAGGAGCTTATAGAGGAGGGGAGGAGCTCGATCAACCGTTCCCTGCTCGAGCATGTCGACGTGGGCACTGGAGATGACTCCGTACGGAGGTAGGGGACGACCGTGAGGGGGTACGGGCCTTTGGCCAAATTGGGCTGGCCCCAACGTGGGCTGCCTCCTTTTGCCCCCTCTCCCTCTCCTTTTAACCTTTTAATCTTATTTATTTTTTTTTTTTTTTCAGATTTTGGGAAAAGAGAAAACAAATGGTTCTAGGGTTAGCAAAACTTTTGGGACAAATTTTTACTGTTTTATTTTTGTAACAACCTTGAAAATGAACTTTTGTTTTCCAATTATTTAATTGATGTTATTGTTTGGAAATTAAGTGATTTGAACAATTTTGGTATCAAAAATAAATAATTGAATGTTAAGCCAATTTAAGTTTTTGATAACAATTTTGGTGGAAACAATTGTTGGTTTGTTTTGTAGTTTTTATTTGACACATTGTAACATAACAAGTATGGCAAAAAATTAATTTTAATGTTTTGTTTGGAATTCAAAATAGAAAACAGATGGAAACTATGAGATCAAATGCAAAGCAATGCAAACAAAAATCAAATGAATATGATGACATGATGCAAAGCAAAAATAAAACAAGAAACAAACATCTAGGGGGAGATTTTCATACTTGGGATGTTACATTTATCATGATGCATGCATGATGAAAACAATAAAGTAACCAAGTTAGATGCAATTGGAATGATAGTTAACAAGTTAAGAAAATATTTATTAAGTTTGGAAAATTTGGTTACTTAATGATGTTACACAAATAGTTGTTGTTTTCATCAAGTTAAGTTGCTCAAAACAAATGACAAAGTTGATATTTGAAAAGGTTATGTTTTTCTGGTTGGAAAACATATTTTACATGTTAAAGAATGATTTAATTTGAGCAAGTTATGATTTTAGCAATTTTAATGGAATTAAACAAGATTTAAATTGTTTAGGAAATTTTAATTATCCAAAATAGGAAACAAAAATTATATTTGAATAGGTTATTTAAAATGGTATGGAAAACATATTTTATTTGCATTTATTGGATTAAGAATGAATTAGTTATTGATTTTAGCAATTTGCAATTGAAGTAATTGAATTCAAATTTGAATTGCATTTTGGAATTTCAAAACAGTGAACAAATGTTACCAAAAGATAGAGAATTTAATTTAGACCAGTGTGCATATTTTATTTTTATTTATTGGAGTTATAAACTAAAAGTTATTAGGGTTTCAAATCCAGGGGCCAATCTGTGATTAATTGGACCTAGTTTGGAAAACAGAAAGTTTGCAATTCGTTTTATACCCACTGGAACAGCTACACAGACACTGCCAGGGGGGCCCCGTGGGCTCACTGTGCCCGAGTGGCACACGAGTGGCTGACAGCTGGGCCATGGCTGTCAGTACCCCGACGAAAAAAGGTGGGGGATTTTAATCCCGCGAGGCCGCGAGTCGAACTCGCGATCCCTCGCTCGCAAGCGTTAGACTGAACCAGTACGGTGAGTGAGCGTTGCTTGTCAGGTAGCAGGGCGCAGAGAGGATATGGTTACTGAAACGAAATCTCAACTTTTCTGACGAACAATCGCTTCCGCGACACTGACAGAACGTCGAGGCGCATCGGCGGCGATCACCGTGCTGGCGCTGCTGCGGTGATGGATGGAGGCGTGCGAGTGCGGTACTGGAAGCGCAACAGGGAGGAGATGAGATGGGAGGGACGGTGGCTTGCTCACCACCAGAAGTAGTCGAGGCAGAGGCTCGACGGTGACACACGATGACGACGGCGGCAGCGGCGGAGAAGAGGACGGCGGCGCGGCTGCAGTGGACCTCCTGGCTCCCTCCGGTGTTCAAATCGTAGAGGAAGAAGAGGCGGCGTCGTTCCCGTAGGTAATTGGCTAGGAGAGGTTAGGAGGTGGCGGCGCCATGGCGATATTCAGAGGAGGATGTCGTCGGTGAGAATTCAGAGAGGGGGAAGCGACGAGGAGAGAGGGGATGGCGGCGGATCCGAGGGGGAATAGGAACCCTAGGCGTAGGGATTGGCGCCAGGTGCCTAGGGGCTTCTTATAGGGGGTACGGGGGCGCTGGTGGCCGTCGGGCGCCGCCGTACGCCGACGTGGAGCGCTCGGATGGCTGTCGTACACGAAACAGAAGATCCGCACGATTATTGAAGCGGTACGCGGCGCGGTAGGCGGGCTGGGCTGCGCGCGCGTAGGCTTAGGTGGGCTTGGGTTGGTTAGGTGACGCGCGCGCGCTGTAGTTTTCCTCTTTTTTATTTTTCTGTTTTCTTTTTTTTTGCAGAAAACAGTTTTAGAAGAAAAGGATAGATTTTTGTTTAGGAAAAATTCCAGAAAAAATTAGGTTAAGATATTTAGGTAATTAGAAAACAATTTCCAAGATTGGTTTGCAAAAAATTGACATTTAAAATAATGTTTGTATTTGAAACCATATTTGAAGGAATTTAAATATTAAATAAACCTTATTGAAAACAACATTTTTAATAGGGTTACCCCTAAGATTTAATGTGATTAAGGGTTACATTTGTTTGGTGAATTCCATGGATTCAAATGGGTACTGAATTGAAATACATTTGGTTTGAAATTGAAGTGAATTAGAATTAATTGATTGGATTAATGGTTTGATTAAAACCAACAAATTAAGGAGTTAACAACATGGAATAAAATGGAACAATTTGGTTGTTTTCATTTGTTATTTTTATTCCAAAAGTTGTAACAGAACAAGTATGAAAACTAAGCATTTGAAATTGTTTGAGTTTCATTGTGAAAACAATTAAGAACAGATGCAAAACAAATAGTAACAAATGCAAACAAGTAAATAAACATGATGACATGATGCAATACTTTAATAAACAAGAAATCAAACATTCTAAGGGGAGTTTTCATACTTGGGATGTTACACCACCGGAAGAGGACCAAGCAATACCGCACCACCAAAGCCTTGAGCACGAGATCGTACTCTCGACTTGAGAAACCACCATTGTAACCGATCTATTCGATAATATAGATCGACAGAGGCAGGTGTAAGGGTTTTACCTCTAAGAGGGCCCCGAACCTGGGTAAATCTTGCCCCCTGTTTAGCCGACGATCGTCACCAGCGCTCATGAGTTCTCCAATTCGAAACCCTATGGGTTCACCCGAGGGATTTGTTGAGTCACAGATTCGACACCGGCCTCGAGGCCGAGTCCCACGGTAGTCGGCGACTAAGTCATCCAAACAAACAATTGTAACATCCCAAGTATGAAAACACCCCTAGAATGTTTTGTTTCTTCCTTAATTAAAGTATTGCATCATGTCATCATATTGTTTGCATTTGTTTCCTATTTGTTTCAACCTTTGTTTCATACTTATCATGTTACAATCTTTTTCAAATAAAAAGTTCAAATCAAAACCTTATTTGTTTCCAATTAACCCATAAGGTTCAACTATTTAAAAATGGTGGCTTTTAATCAATCAATTAATTCTAATGTTATTCAAAATTCCAATCAAACCACAAACAGCACCCAATTTCAAATTATGGAAATTACACAACAATCCTAATCAATTGTTTCTAATTAAACAATAGGGTTCCAAATAATTAAATTCTTGTTTTCAATAATTCAATCAATACTCAAATTAATTCAAATTTAAACCAATTTGCAAACAGCAAGTTATTTTGAAATATTTGTAAAACAGAACTTGGCATTTGATTGCTGTTGACCTAACTAACTTAACCAAATTTTTCCAAATTTTTCCTAACTCAAAAACCCATCAAATTCTTCCTATTTCATTTTCAGCAAAAAAAAATAAAAAAAATAATAAGCAGAAGATAATTTTAAAAAGAAAACGCGTGCGCAGAGGGGAGCAGCAGCGCGGCCCAGCCCAATTTCCTTCCTCGCTGGCCCGCGTACCACTTCGCGCAGCCCCCCTCCTTCTTCTTTCTGTACGGCGCGGCATCGACCGGTGCCACGTCGCCGGCAGTACCACAGCGACGACCACTGTGCCTCCCCTAGCCCTATAAAACCCTAGCCTAGACCCCCCTGCGCAGCCCTAGCCACCTGCCACCCTATCCCCTCGAGCACCGCCGCCGTTTTCCTCTCTCTCCCCGCCGGAACCCAGCCTCTCTGCAACCACCACCGAGCCCTCTCTCTGAATCCGCCATGGCAGCCACCGTTGCAGCCCTCCTTCTCCCACGCTGACCACGGCATCGAGCTCACCTCACCTTCCTCGAGCTTCTGGACACCACAGCAGCCGCGGGGTTTCACCACAATGCCGCCGCCATCATCAGCCTATCGCCGCCCGAGCGCTGCCGTGTCTGAACCCGAGATGCTCGCCGCCGTTGCCAACCTCCTCATCCCTAGCTGACTGTGGGGATCGAACCGCCGTATCCTCCTCGTCCTCACCAACACCTGCACGATGCCAGCGAGCTCCTGCTTCCACGCCGCCGTCCTCGACGTCGTCGCCGGAGTTCTTCCCCGAGCCGCTGCCTCACCTGCAACGGAGGTGAGCGCCGTGCCTCTGTCCTCCTCTCTCTGTTCGCAAGCACCCGTGCACAGTGCAGCACCACCCTAGCACGGCGAGCACCCACGCACGGCCACAGCTCGCCGCCGTCCACCGTCGTTGATCTCTGTCGAGGTTCAGTCAAGCGCGCGCTGTGAAAAACTCAGATAAACGAACTGAATGTTAACCTGTCTACGCGCGCTATACTGTCAAAACTGAATCGAGCACTGCAGTGGTTGTAGTGCTAGCGCGCGCGCGGCAGGGCCTGGGTTCGAACCCTGGCTTCCGCGAGTAAACCCACCTTTTGCGCAGCGCGCTGACAGGGTGGCCCCCCCTGTCAGCTGCTGTGTGGCACTGCTGCCACGCATGCATGCCACGCTGGCCCAGGTCCCACTGGCAGCGCCCTAGGTTAGATAGCTGCGGAGTAACAAAAGAATTCCAGCACTTTTCGTTTTTTAAAACAAGTCCCTTTAAATTACAGAATGGTCCTTAAACCTAAATTGCTAATAACTCTCATTTTATAAATCCAATTAATAAAAGTAAAATATGTTTGTTGATCCAAATTAAATTTTCCATCTATTTAAACCATTTGTAATCTGTTTTGAATAATCCAAATGCATCCAAAATTCAAATTCAAACAATTCATTTGTAATTTGACAAATTGCATAACTAATTCATACTTAATTCAAATAATGCAAATAAAATATGTTTTCCATACCATTTTGAACCATATTTTCAAATATAAATTTTGTTCATGTTTTGAATAATTAAAATTGCTTAAATAATTTAAACCTTGTTTAAATCATTTAAATTTGCTAAATTCATAACTTGCTCAAATTAAATTATTTTTGAACATGTAGAATATGTTTTCAAACCAGAAAAACATAACCTTTTCAAATATGAACTTGGTTTAATGTTTTGAACAAATAAAATTCAATTAAATTCCACACTTGAATTAATTCCAATTAAAGCTTGTTTAATCTTGTTTAATTAATAATTAAATCATTGTAATTCCTTTTTCAATAATTGAAACATGTAATCCACCAAAAAAAATTGTGCTTTAATCAAATATGAACTTTTTCATCTGTTTTTAACAACTTAACCTGATGAAAACAACCAATGCTTGTGTAACTACTTTAAGAAGCAATTTCTCATAACTTAATAAACAATTTTCCAAACTTAGTAAACCATATCAAATTGTTTTCCTTTCTTGTTTCCTTTTGTTTTCATCATGCATGCATCATGCTAATTCACTTACACCTGATGATGAGTTGTAGAACAATTATTCTAACCTTAACTCATGGACCTTTCCATATGCAATCAAATTGCATATGGGTCTATTTAAATTGTGTTATCATGTCAACTAGTTTACTTTGATGCATCCATTAAATTGACATGCATCATCCCATGTTTGTGCACTATGCCATGTTATTGATTGCCCTTCTTCCTTCGTTGTTTGTTTTTGCTTCTTCTCGATTAGACGACGACGTTGAGACAGACGAGCTTTACGACACCACTACCCAGGACTTAGCTCAGTACCAGGCTGCTGAGCTTGCAGGCAAGTTATCACTCACATGAAACATCGAGTTCCTTTCCACACTTGTTACCGATACTATCCATTGTCTACTTTTGCTAGCCCTATGTATCGTTGCTTGTTCTCCGAATCTATCACATGATTTCCTGAAACCTGATATTGCCTCACCTCCACACCTATAACCCTTGCTTGTTGCCTTAGTCCTACTAGCATGCTTAGGGTTGCTTGTGCTCGAGTCTGTTGTCGGTTACTTCTTTTATCTTACTCATTTATGTTCTATGGGCTCGGGTTAAATCAATCAACCTGTTAATGCTATGGTTAATAATAACTTGATGATAAGGCACCGGCAGGAGGCCCATGAGTGGTTTTGAGGCCTGCTAGTGTCGACCCCTAATTAGGAAAAGAGCCTTGTCTACTGATCCATGATGAGCACACTACCCGCATGTGGGAAGCGTGTATGGGCGCCCCCCTCAATTTGACTCGATTCGCATCTCGTCCAAATCGCCTCATTTAGTTCGGGTTTTCCATTTGCCGCATGCATGTTTTTGCGAGCCCAGCGCAGGGTGGAACTTTCGTAGTCGGCATATAGGGAGACACGTTCTTAGAGTGCTATGAGGGTCCCTTTTCTTCGGGGCTCGATTAGCCGTGCGCTCAAGGTGCTTTGGGCTTGATGCAAAGAAGAGTTGGGTTGTTTTGAGTGTCTCGCTTGGTGGGTTTGATTCCCGTCTGGCGGGATATTCTTACGTGTACGGCCAAATTGGTGCATCCCTGCAGGGTTAAATCTTCTCGAGAAGCCGTGTTTTTCGCGGTTATGGTTGACTTGGTGGAAGTACTGGCTAACAAGTACTCAGAACAACTTACACCTAACTAATGTTAATCACCCAACTAATACTAATCTTGACTAGTAATAGCATTATTGACACAATAACCTGAAGCACCATTAACCCAACTGTGTGAGTTATCCTTGGGTTGCTTCCTTAGAAGGGGGTAACATTGGACGGGTTTGTTTGAAGTTATCTTTCAGTTGGTTACTATACGCGATCTTATCTTCTTTCTGTTAGCTGGAACTTGTAGTATTATCTCTATAGTTGGTTAGAGCAGCCCGCTGCAGCTTTTATATAACCTATTCTTCCGTTGAACCCAAAGCGTCCGTGCTTGTGTTGACGGGTAACTCTTTGGTGAAGTGTGAGTCTTGCTTGCCAGTACTTGGATGTACTGACCCCTTTGGGGCTGTGGTTTACGCAGACTACGATTACGAGGATCCCCAGGATGGCTACTTCGTGGAGTTCGACGAGACTGCAGACGAGTAGATAGCGGACCCGGGCAGGATCTGCGACTACGTGGATGGGCTTCGTCTTCTTTTCATTCTCGGCTTCTTAAGCCTATTTGGATTTTGTCTGTACTCAGACGATTGATTGCTTCCGCTGTGATGTAATGAATGTTATGTTGGGACAAGTGTCCTCTGGATGATTGCATTTGATATTCTCTGCCCTAGTGAGGGCCAGTTGCAACTTATTTCAATCTTTTGTGTCTTAGAGATATGTTGTGGTATCATTCCGTCTAACGCCGTCGACGTACCATGTGTGAATGGTATGAAGTACGTCGATGGTAGTATCTTGATCTCTATGGGATAGTTTACATCGACGATGGAAAAGCAGAGTTTGGGTGTCGCACATAAGTGCTGGCCTACTCGGAAGAGGATGCGGGAGCAGATAGGCCCCGTAATCCAAGCATCTGCTTTCCAGTTCGGCCCGGTGAGTATCCCCTAGAAATCAGGGTGCGACAACAATGCCGACACCTAAGCAACTCAACGCAACATGGCGGAGGTGAACATTCGGAACCACCGCTCCGACATTCATGTCGGCCCCAAGGTCACGCCCCCTCACGAGTCGACGACTAAAAGTCTGAATCAGCTGCTCTGACATCCACGCCAGAACTAGTGATGCTCACCGCCTAACTGATGATGATAGAAGCACACCGCCGGCCGGGTGAGCAGGCCACATACTGACACCAAAAGTGAGCGATTTCAAATCGATGTCTCCAAGGAAGGAAGCGACGATTGAGAGCGCCTCCTCTGTCGGCATCAACCAAGGCTAGTGCAAGCTTTTCTCCCGGGACTCACCATATACTATGTCGCGTCCGCCTGTTCACCGTAGCGAAGGTCCCCCCAGTTGTTTCCAGCCGCCAACCACCAACTCCCTTCATTGGTACCTCCGGCTAGTGAGATATCCAAGGTGATGCCTTCACAGGTAAGATGCATAAGTGTCGTCCTCGCCCGATCCCGCGTGGGATTGGGGTTTCTCCGGAGAACCCCGGTGGATAGAGAATGCGAGAGCACCGCCATGACGATGCCTTCAAGAAGGGCACAACGCCAAAGAGTGTCGCTGCTGCCGGTCTCGCCCGGAAGCCAAATCAGAAATTTCGCCCGACAATGAGTCGCAAAGCACACACATTTAACCTACATTTGAAAAAAAAATGTCGCGGCAAGACGCGACAGGTCCATCTAGTAAGCAATTCTATACAGGACAACTTCTTTAAGAGTGACCTGTAGCCAGGTCGAAATTCCGTCGGATGTAAAACTCCTTCATTTTTTTCCTACGGATTGCACATGCAAGATAAATCAATGGGAGGGGTCCACCCGCATGCAATTCTTTCCTTCTCCTCCAGCGTTTCTCCCCTTATTTCCATTCCTGTTTCTTTTCGTTCCTTTCTTTGACCCATAAAATTTGCAAAGGGATTACATCTGATGAAAAATTACCTAAACAATTCACTGATAGAAAATAGGCCTTCCATACGCCCCCATTAGTCACCAAAATAATCGAACCGCGACCATAGGGTTCTTTAGTCGCGGTTCGGGAGGAGACCCGCGACCAACTGTCTGGGCCCAGCGCGCTCGGTCCACAACTGGCGGACGGGAGGGGCTTTAGTCGCGGGTGGCCTGGCCAACTGGGATTAAAAGGTACTCAGGCTGGCCCGAAGGCCTTTAGTCGCGGTTGTCCAGGCCAACCGGGACTAAAAGCTCATCCCTATATAGGACTCAGCTCTCTGCACTTAGCCACATTTGGTGTCATTTCTACTCACAATATTCACAAGGGGTGGTGCGTTTGCTTTTGGTTCCTCCTATGCACACAAGGTGTTCGATGAAATGCCCGAGAGCATGAAACACACATGATATGAAGTGTCCGAGCCACACTTGAGCTTTTTCATTTATTTTTCCTCCGCGGTCGCGGTTAGCAACTTGAACCTTTGTATTATTTCTAGCTAGTTAGTTTAACAAATGCATGATGGTTAATTATATACTTTATATAATAATTATGCAGATGAATCGGCAATGGATGTACGGTAATGGACTCTCCGGCGAGTTCACTACGGGTTTGAAAGATTTCCTCGTAGTGGCAAATGCGAACAAGCAGCGAGGTTTTATTATCTGTCCATGTGCTGAATGTAAGAATCAGAAGGGTTACTCCTCCTCAAGAGACGTTCACATGCACCTGCTTCGGCACGGTTTCATGCCAAGCTATAATTGTTGGACCAAGCATGGAGAAAGAGGGGTTAGAATGGAAGAAGATGAAGAAGAGGATGATATCGATGTCAACTATCATGAGGCTTTCGGTGATACTTTCATGGGGGATGATGCTGAAGGTGGGGAAGGGTTTGGTGAAGGTGAAGAAGAGGCACATGATGAGCCCGCTGATGATCTTGGTCGGACCATTACTGAAGCACGGAAACGCTACGAAACTGACAAGGAGAGGGAGAATTTCGATCGCATGTTAGAGGATCACACGAAGTCGCTGTACCCAGGATGCGACAATAGTCTGAAAAAGCTGGGCTGCACACTGGATTTGCTGAAATGGAAGGCACGGGAAGGTGTAGCTGACTCATCATTTGAAAATTTGCTGAAAATGTTGAAGAATATGTTTCCGAAGAATAACGAGTTTCCCGCCAGTACGTACGAAGCAAAGAAGGTTGTCTGCCCTCTAGGTTTAGAGGTTATGAAGATACATGCATGCATTAACGACTGCATCCTCTACCGCAGTGAATACGAGAATTTGAATGAATGCCATGTATGCACTGCATTGCGTGATAAGATCAGAGGCGATGACCCTGGTGACGATGTTGAGGGCGAGAAACCCAGGAAGAGGGTTCCCGCAAAGGTGATATTGTATGCTCCTATAATACCATGGTTGAAACGTATTTTCAGGAACAAAGAGCATGCCAAGTTGTTGCGATGGCACAAAGAGGACCGTAAGTCCGACGGGGAGTTGAGACACCCCGCCGATGGAACGCAATGGAGAAAGATCGACAGAAAGTTCAAAGATTTTGCAGCTGACGCAAGGAACATAAGATTTGTTCTAAGTACTGATGGCATGAATCCTTTTGGCGAGCAGAGCTCCAGCCATAGCACCTGGCCCGTGACTCTATGCATCTACAACCTTCCTCCTTGGTTGTGCATTAAGCGGAAGTTCATTATGATGCCAGTGCTCATCCAAGGTCCGAAGCAACCCGGCAACGACATCGATGTGTACCTAAGGCCATTAGTTGATGAACTTTTACAGTTGTGGGGCAGACCTAGTGTACATGTGTGGGATGAGCACAAACAAGAGGAATTTGACCTACGAGTGTTGCTTTTTGTAACCATCAACGATTGGCCTGCTCTCAGTAACCTTTCGGGACAGAAAAATAAGGGATACAAAGCATGCACGCACTGCTTATATGAGACTGAAAGTGTATTTTTGGATAATTGTAGGAAGAACGTGTACGTGGGTCATCGTCGATTTCTTCCCCGAAATCGTAACGTAAGAAAGAAAGGCAAGCATTTCAACGGCAAGGCAGATCACCGGCCAAAGCCTGCGGAACGTACTGTTGTTGAGATAGTTGATATGGTCAAGGATTTGAAAGTCATCTTTGGAAAGGGTCCTGGGGGACAATCAGTTCCGCTGGGAGTTGACGGGCACGCACCCATGTGGAAGAAGAAATCGATATTTTAGGAGCTACAGTATTTGAAAGTCCTAGATGTCCGCTCTGCAATCGACGTGATGCATGTTACAAAGAATATTTTCGTGAACCTGCTAAGCTTCTTGGGCATGTATGGGAAGACAAATGATACAAAGGAAGCACGGCAGGACCAGCAACTTTTGAAAGACCCAGATGACCAGCATCCAGAATGGTTTCAAGGTCGTGCCAGCTACGCTCTTACCAAAGAAGAGAAGGTCATTTTTTTTGAATGCATGAGCAGTATGAAGGTCCCGTATGGCTTCTCGTCGAATATAAAGGGAATAATAAACATGGAGGAATTTTTTTTCAAAACCTGAAGTCTCACGACTGCCACGTGATTATGACGCAATTGCTTCCGATTGTTTTGAGGGGGCTTCTACCGGAAAATGTTTGAGTAGCCATTGTGAAGCTATGTGCATTCCTCAATGCAATATCTCAGAAGGTAATCAGTCCAGAAGATCTACCACGGTTACAGAACGATGTGGTCCAATGTCTTGTCAGTTTCGAGTTGGTGTTCCCACCATCCTTCTTCAATATTATGACGCACCTCCTGGTCCACCTAGTCGAAGAGATTTCCATTCTCGGTCTTGTATTTCTACACAATATGTTCCCCTTTGAGAGGTTCATGGGAGTATCAAAGAAATATGTTCGTAACCGTGCTAGGCCAGAAGGAAGCATCGTCAAGGGCTATGGAAATGAGGAGGTAATTGAGTTCTGTATTGACTATGTTCCTGACCTTAAGCCGATTGGTTTTCCTCAATCGCGGCACGAGGGGAGACTAAGTGGAAAAGGCACGATCGGAAGGAAATCAACGATATGTATGGACGGTCATTCTATGACTGAAGCACACCACACAGTTCAGCAAAATTCGAGCTTGGTGGCTCCGTACTTCGAGCAACACAAGAATATTTTACGCTCGGACAACCCAGGGATGCCTGAATCCTGGATTAGAAAGGCCCACATGGGGACTTTCGGCAGTTGGATGCAAAAACATTTAATGAATGACAATGATATTGGAGATCAGCTGTACATGTTGGCCAAGACACCATCTTCGACTATAACGACTTTCCAAGGGTACGAGATTAATGGGAATACATTTTACACGATCTCCCAAGATAAAAAGAGCACCAACCAAAACAGTGGTGTCCGCTTTGATGCAGCAACCGAGATTGGGCAAAAGGTCACATATTATGGTTACATAGAGGATATATGGTAACTTGACTATGGACCCTCCTTTAAGGTCCCTTTGTTCCGGTGCAAATGGTTCAAGCTAACAGGAGGTGGGGTAAAGGTGGACAAGCAATACGGAATGACAATGGTGGATTTCAACAATCTTGGTTACCTTGACGAACCATTCGTCCTAGCTAAAGATGTCGCTCAGGTTTTCTATTTGAAGGACATGAGTAGCAAACCGAGGAAACGAAAAGATAAGAAAACGATCAGTACATCATGCGATGATCCAAAGCGCCACATTGTTCTTTCAGGGAAAAGAAACATCGTGGGAGTGGAGGACAAGACAGACATGCCATAAGATTATAATATGTTTGGTGAAATTCCGCCCTTCAAAGTGAACACTGACCCAAGCATTAAGTTAAATGATGAGGATGCTCCATGGATACGGCCAAATCGTAAGAAAGCGGGGACACGAGGTAAGAATTGATGTGTAATAATTTATTTTACCAAACTTTGTTGAATGGATCATGTGAATTATATTATCTCTGATGTGTTTTGGGGCAAACCTTAAGGGGGGGTGTAGAACAAAACAATCGGTATCGCCATCATACAGCCCTACCGTGGCTACTGGGTGCATATATGCATACCAAATGCACGGCAAGACGTATAATTGCGAATCCGGATGTTTTGTATTTGCTCGATGAACTGAATATATGATGTATCAAACCTTAAAGGGGGGTGTAGAACAAAACAATCCGTATCGCCATCATACAGCCCCACCGTGTCTACTGGGTGCATATATGCATACCAAATGCACGGCAGTACGTATGATGGCGAATCCGGATGTTTTGTATATATTTGCTCGATGAACTGACCGGTGTATGAAGGTGGGATATATATATATAGGGTCCTCTGGCTCATAAAGTGTTGTGCTAGGGTTTTGATCCAACGTTTAAGAAACACCCTCATCCAACGGCTCACAACAGCTCGAAAGAAACACACCATAGCCCTGATCGAACGGCTCACAACAGCTCGAAAGAAACACACCCCGGATCCAACGACTCACAAGCTCTTGAAAGAAACACACGATCCGCGTGATTCTATCTGATTGGTCCAGACGAAACCCTAACCATTTAGTCCTGGTTGGTGTCCCCAACCGGGACTAAAGGGATGATGGACTAAAACGGTCCGGGACTAAAGGAATATCTGTTTTCTTCTCGCTATATATATGTATATATGCATTGCCACACCATTGGCATAAACACATACAAACTCACCACTCTCTCATGGCTTCTCCCGTACCCACTCTAACATTCATCCAGGCGGAGGCACTTTCCGCCTCAAACTACCCATGCCCACCCGGCTACAGCGTTCCCGCCGGTTGGATGCTGAGCGCCGGAGGAGTGCCGGTACCTCCTCTTCCTCAAGGTGTGGCGCGTCGGGCGGCCATCACGAACCACTACTACCACGAGCTCACGCCGGAGCAGCGGAGGAATCCCAGTTGGAGTCCTGACTACCGCCCTACTTGGGACGCCTTCTTCATTAATCGGCGTGAGAGTGCGCTCGCCAGGTACGAGGAGAACGGCCCGCCTCCTTAGAACTTCAACAAGGCCGGTCGTCGGCTGTGGTGGGGCGGCAGACGGACTCTTCAGAGCGTCATGAACTATATCAGGGCTGGCGATAACCCCCGCCTGCGCTACCCTCACGCCCAGTCCTGGAGTCGTGACCCTCCGAGGGAGTGCAGAGCACCGTCCGACGATAGTGACGACGACGGCGGCAACTACGATGACTACGAGTCGGAGTACTATAGGCCTAGGCAGGAGTATGACTAGCAGATATCAGATCCACAGTCTTGCCATTATGTAGATCATCTATGCTCTCAGTTTAGGTTTAGATCCACTCTTGCCATTATGTACTGCCTTTTTTATCTAGTTTAAAGTGAAGTAGTTTTATTTTTCTGAATTTTCTGATATATTATTTGTATTTTTAAGATTTTAAAATGAAGTAGTTTTATTTTTCTGAATTTTCTGATATATTATTTGTATTTTTAAGATTTTAAAAATAATTAGTTTTATTTTTCTGAATTTTCTGATATATTATTTGTATTTTTAAGATTCTAAAATGAAGTAGTTTTATTATTCCTAATTTTCTGATACATTATTTGTATTTTTAAGATTTTAAGAAGAAAAGTATTTGAAAAAGCACCTCGTGTCACGAACCTCGACTAAAGGCTCTTTCCGCGCGAGAACGAAAACGCCGCGAAAAAACCTTTAGTCGCGGTTCGTGACACCAACCGCGACTAAAGGTACCCCTTAAGTCCCGGTTGGGAACACCAACCGCGACTAAAGGCCCGCGGATGGTACCCGGAGGAGACCTTTAGTCGCGGTTGGGGACACCAACCGTGTCGGATATATACTGAATAGGGGTATAGAAGATGGTAGACAAAAGAGCCGGACTACCAGGGTGGCCTACAAGGTAATGGGCTTAGATCCATTGGGCGGCCCAGTAGTCCGACGCGCAGAAGCCGGATTCTAGAAGAACCCGGATCACGGCCCGCGTGATCTGGCTTGGAGGAGAAGACGGATTCCTTACTTTCCAAGTTACAAGTTAAACGTAGTCTTCTAGGTTTCTGGTTCTGTAAGCCCTAATCCGGCTATTATATAAAGCCGGACGGGAGATAGATTACATAAGTTCTTTTAAGTTCCAAGGTTCTAGGTTCAAGCTCAAGCGCTACGCAACTCGCCGAGAAGTTCATCCTCGTCGAGTAGCTAGATCTATTCCCTCACATTGTAACCCTGTTATACGGGCTTTAGTCCCAATTAGTGAGAAGTGCAGGAGTAGTTACGCCGTACTGTCGCGACGTACTGAACCTGGGTAAAATCCCGTGTTCTGTGTTACTGCGCTATCTTGTTGTAAGCCCTATTGTTCAAAACACTAGGCTAAGAAGAGTGCTGATGGACGGAGGATCCAGCATCAATATAATGTACCTGGATACACTGAAGCACTTGAATATATCCGAGTCCCAGCTCAACTACAGCAATATACGCTTCCATGGCATTGTTCCTGGCAGGCAAGCACGATCCCTAGGAGAAATTTCCCTAGATGTCACCTTCGGAGATAAAGATCACTTCCGGCAGGAAAAAGTATCCTTCGAAGTTGTGCCGTTCGAGAGCGTGTATCACGCAATACTCGGACGTCCGGCTTTCGCCAAGTTTATGGCAAGATCTTGCTATATCTACAACAAGCTGAAGATGCCAGGACCCAAAGGAGGAGTAATCACCATTGCCGGTGATTTCAAGCTGGCAAACGAGTTGGAGAAGCAAAACGCCCTTTGCGCTCAAAGAGTTATAGCTCAGGAAGAACTGAAGGAGTTAGCCAAGGAGGTATCGCCGAAAGAAATGCCGGCAGGAAAAGAAACTCGGAAGCCAACAGATAGCTTCAAGGCGTCCGAGAATACAAGACAGGTAATCCTAGATCCCAAAGATCCGACAAAATTTGTCGTTGTAGGGACTGGGATGACCGACAAATAGGAAGGCGAGCTCATCAAGTTCCTCCGTGAGAACTGGGATATTTTCGCCTGGTGTCCAGCTGACATGCCAGGCGTACCCAGGGAACTTGCTGAGCACCAACTCAAGGTTATTCCCGGATCAAAACCCGTCAAACAAGGTCTCCGTCGATTCGGAAGAAGACGGAAGGCTATTGGCAAGGAAATTATCCGGCTTTTAGCAGCGGATTTCATCAAGGAAGTAATTCATACTGACTGGTCCGCAAATCCGGTATTAGTACCGAAGAAAGACACAACTGCCCTCAGAATGTGTATAGATTACACAGGATTGAACAAGTTATGTCCGAAAGATAGGTTCGCACTGCCGCGAATCGATCAAATAATAGATGCCACTTCAGGCTCCGAGCTTTTATGCTTTTTGGATGCATACTCCGGGTACCACCAAATACGCATGAAAAAGGAAGATCAAATCAAGACTTCTTTTATAACCCCGTACGGGACGTATTACTACGTAACCATGCCTTTTGGCCTGAAGAACGCAGGTGCAACCTACCAGCGTTGCATGCAACGTTGTTTGCATAGTCAGATTGGAAAAAATGTCCATGTTTACGTGGACGATATTGCCGTCGTAACCAAGGAAAAAGATACACTCCTTGAGGATTTACGAGAAACCTTCGAAAACTTGCACACTTACAAGATGAAGTTGAATCCATCTAAGTGCGTATTCGGGGTTCCCTCAGGAAAACTTCTGGGTTTCATCGTTTCTCACAGAGGAATAGAAGTTAACCCGGAAAAGATTAAGGCAATCTCGAACATCTCAGAACTTACGTGTGGAAAAGATGTCCCAGAATTGCCGGGTTCCGCCACAGCCATAAAAAGATTTCTTAGTTGGCTGGGGGCTAAAACCTTACCATTTAACAAACTGCTGGAGAAGTTCGACAAGGTCAAGTGGATTGCGGAAGCCTGGGAACACCTAGCAAGTTATGTCCCCTTCTGTACTTAGTTCAAATCTATGTAAACATCTTTTGAGATCATGAAATAAAGTTGTCGGAATGCTGTCATCCATATTTCTTTATAAGTGCAAAGTGTTTCCGCCTCATCTATTTCCCAATGATCTTACAAACTTCTCAATGTTAACCCGAATTGTGCTTGCGTACTCGGCGTTACATAACTGAATGATTTTTCAGCCTTTTAACGGCTAAAGGAAACTTGAATTGCCTGAGTGCCCAAGTTTCACTTAAAACTTTCCTTGTTTCTCTAAGTCTTATCTGATTGTGTGTATGCCGGGTTACTGGAACTAGTTAGTAAAAATGCCTTTAGCATGATTCATGTTTTCGAGTTTCAAAACTGCTTGGTTCGTCCCCAGTTACTCGGCATAACGATTCATAATGCTATTTGAGTCATTTCAAACACTAAGGATAGTTAAAGCATATACACCAGAGAACTTAGAAGATAAAGGAATGGTAAAATCCAAACAACTTGCAAAGTAATTTCATAGTTTAAACTGCAAAAGGCGGAATTTTCATTAATACATAAGAAGCATTACATTTTGGATTACAAATGAAAGAACAGTAATGCTCCTATTGTTTACTTTTTCTATCCAGGTTCCAGGTAACCTTTCAAGAATCCGACTCCTCCTCGCTGCTTTCTTCATCGGGGATTGGAGGAGCTTCCTCTTCTGGATAGTTGACGGCGACATTTACCATGGCGGCAATCTGGGTGGCGTGGCCCTTAACTTCACCAAAGATGGTGGATCGTTGCGCATCCGTGTATCCCTGAGGGACACCGGTGGCCACACGCCAGGATTTGGCACTAGGATAGTGCATGCGCATAAGGCCTAAGGCCATGCGCGCACCACCCCGTGCAGCGGAGCGGAGAAGAGACTCCTTGGACTCCGCCACCTCCATGATGATACCCGGAAGTTTTTCAACCTCCGAGCATTCCCCAGATTTATCGGGAAGAAACTTGCCTACTAGCTGCGTTGCAGCAGCCTTCATCAAATTCCATGTCTCCCCGAAAGCTCGGATGCCTGCAGCCCGAGTGCCATCTGGGGTGTCTCCTGTTTGATCCAATAAAACATACAAAAGGGTTAAGCAGACAAACAGAGAAAGGAAAACATGGAAAGATGAGGAAAAGGGTAAGAAATTTACCGATGAGCTTGTCGATCTCGGAAACTTCCTCCAGGCGAAGGTTCAGAGCTTCAGTCAAATCCTGAATGGTGGATTTGTCTTTCTCCGCCTGTTCGGAAGCCTTGGAATTAGCCATTCCAAGAGCCAGGTTGCTGGCTTCCAGGTCTTGTTGAGCTTTCACAAGGTTCTTGTGAAGCTCAATGTTCTCATTGCGGAGAATTTCGGCGTTGCCAGAATCTTCCGCTTCTTGCTTAGCCTGAGCTAAGGCAGCTGAAAAGCAAGGGAAAATCCGAGTTGATCAATTTCCTCGGGAAAAAGCTTAGACAAAGTCTTAAATCGGAAATTTCAAAACGAAAAAAGCTTACCTTTCGTTTCCGTCAAAGCGAGCTGAGATGATTCCAGCTCCGCCTCTCTCTCCTCAAGAATAGAAAGAAGACTTTGAACTTCTTTATTCTTGATGGTGAGCTTCCTGAAAACTTCCAGGTTTATGGCCTCGGAGGTTTGCTGAAACACAGCAAGGAAAAGTATGGTTAACAAAAAACATCAAAGCAAAAAAGCATGCATTTTGTTTAATGCTTGGGGGCTAGAGTTACATACCTGGCTCATGCGCTGCAAGCCTGCTAAGTTTTCTTGGAATTCTTTCGCGTATTCCGCGAAGTGATTTCCGGCTGCATCCAAGACGTCATTGATAGCCTTAAAATCCTTGTCAAAGGTGGGGATTTCCTCGTCGAAAGTCCGAGAAGATTTCCCCACCTCTAGAGCCGCCCTTTCCCTCGTGTCCGACTCGGACACAACGGGCTGGCTGGGCTCTGGGGGCTTGGTGGTGGTGGCTGCAGTAGGCTCTTCCGCCATTGTCTGCGGCGTGTCCGGGGCGACGGCGGGAGATGGTTGGCTGCCTCGGTTGGAAGAAGCTCTGAGTTTCTTCAGCTTTCTCGGCTTCAAGTTGGAGGGGGGTAGGCTAAAAACCAAAAACCCGGAAAAGGTTAAAACACCGAAGATGGACGAAAAAGATCCCATAAAAGAAAAACCCAGAAGAAAATAACCTGGAAGTGGCGACGGGGATTCCGTCAAGGTCGATAATCTCATCCGAAGAAATTATCTTCTTGCGCTTGCGCCCACCCGTAGCGGCGGTGCGCAGCGCATCCAGCTCGGCCTCGGAGGCTAACTCCGAGTCTGGAAGATCCACAAGCTGTCGGAAGAACCAATCAGAGTCAAAAGGTAGATTATCTAGGAATTGAGATTATACCCAAATGACGGAAAATTTACCTTGGGAGCTGGGTTGTCGGCCGTGTACATTGGCCGACTCTCCGTGTATTGGTCGCGCGATGCGACCAACTGATTGATGCGCCGCCTAAGTTCCTTTGCGGGCCAATCCTTGTCGGTTGTCCGCATTGGATCCTTGGCTCCCGTGTATTCACACAGGAGACGGCCTCCGTGGTTTGCTAATGGCTGAATCCGCCTATCCAGCCAGCAAAAGACCGTGTCCATACCGGTCAAAGGAGGTTTGGAGGAGGTGAGCTTGGCGATGCGCCTCTTGATCCTTAGCAGATCTGGAGGCAGAACTTGGACGGCCTCTGTTACCCAGTTATCCTGGGGAACGGCGGCGGAGTTCACAAAAGGTGGAACCCCGACGGCCTTTTTAGGAAAAGGCACGTCGGGATGATAGAAAAAAGAACCCGTCCAAAATTTGACGGATTCTGAAGTTTTGATTTTGGGGAACCAATCCTCTCGGAATCTCCGAAGAGTAAAGGAAATGGTCCCGCAATTTGGGAGTGCGCCCTCCGAAGAGTTACGCTTGACCCCAAAGCAGTACAGCCAAAAATCTAACCTAGGCTCTATCCCTAGGTAACCTTCGAACAAGGCCTGGAAGCCGGCCATGTACAGAATGGAATTGGGAGGAAGGTTGTGAGGTTGGATGCTGTAATGTGACAGAACCTGGAGGAAGAAAGAGGAAGGTGGGAGCCCCATACCTCGTAGAAGGTGGGAGGCAAGAAGCACCCTTTCGCCCTCTTGTGGCATGGGTTCAGTCTCCTCTTCCGGGAGCCGCCATTTCTTTTTTAGCACCAAACCCTCCTTCTCCAAGTTGGGAAGGAGAGCCGGGGGAATACTGCAGGCACTCCAGTTGCCTTCAGTTTCCTCTTCCTCGTCTGCTCCGGCGGCGGCGGCGGCGGCGGCCTTCGCGGCGGCAAGTTTCTCGCCAAGGAGCTCGATTTTCTCCTCCGCCGTTTCAGGTGCGAACGGCGGGGTTGTCGTGGCGCTTGGGCCCGCTACGTCCGCAGCGGCGGAAGCGTTTCCTCCGCCCGCCGCGGATGCCGTGGCCTTTTCCGGCCCGCCGCCGGCATGCTTGGGCGACCCCAGCTGTGGATCTAGGTCGCCCAAAAGCTCGTCGATGGAGGCGCGAGCCGGTGAGGACGACGGAGAGGCCATCTTTTTCGGTGGCAAGTGAGCGCTCCGGCGTGCAAACAGTTCGTCGGGGCAAGTTCTTGCTCTCGTGCTCGCGTTTGCGTCAATGGCGTGGGCAGTGTGGAGTGAGGAAAGATTTCCGATGACGACGAGGACGGCTATTTATAGCCTGAAAACCTCTAGATACGCGCCAACGGCTCTTTTGACCGTTGGATGTTCGACGCGTGTCGCTCGCCGGAAAATCCGGGAAACGGAACGACAGAGGAATGATGGCTATCTCCTCGTTTCTCGTGAGAATCTGTCAGAGATACGTTGCAGGGTTTCCCGCGTGAAACCAAGCGGCGCTTGCGTCAGCATGATTAAAGCGCTGATGTCACGAGTTCCTTTTCCGCGAAGGATCGCGAGAAGAAAAGCCGGATTTTCATAGTTCCGAGTTTTATGTTACCATCTCCTTCAAAAGGAAAGAAGAAAGAATCAAGACTGCTGAATCAAGTTTTCCCGGACAAAATGTTTTTGACGAAAGACGGAGTTTCAGAGTTTTGATCCTTCCTGGGGCTACTGTCGGATATATACTGAATAGGGGTATAGAAGATGGTAGACAAAAGAGCCGGACTACCAGGGTGGCCTACAAGGTAATGGGCTTAGGTCCATTGGGCGGCCCAGTAGTCCGACGCGCAGAAGCCGGATTCTAGAAGAACCCGGATCACGGCCCGCGTGATCTGGCTTGGAGGAGAAGACGGATTCCTTACTTTCCAAGTTACAAGTTAAACGTAGTCTTCTAGGTTTCTGGTTCTGTAAGCCCTAATCCGGCTATTATATAAAGCCGGACGGGAGATAGATTACATAAGTTCTTTTAAGTTCCAAGGTTCTAGGTTCAAGCTCAAGCGCTACGCAACTCGCCAAGAAGTTCATCCTCGTCGAGTAGCTAGATCTATTCCCTCACATTGTAACCCTGTTATACGGGCTTTAGTCCCAATTAGTGAGAAGTGCAGGAGTAGGTACGCCGTACTGTCGCGACGTACTGAACCTGGGTAAAATCCTGTGTTCTGTGTTACTGCGCTATCCCGTTACCCCACGTCTCTACCGTAGTCTCATGGCACCCCAGTCTATGAAAACTACTACGATGTCTCGACAAACCGGGACTAAAGGCTGTCCCTATATATTCCCGATCGCGCTGCCCCGAAAATTTTCGAAGGACCAACGCCTCTGTATCTCCCCGCGCCGCCCTGCTACTCGTCTTCTTCGTGCGCCATCGCAGATTCCGCCCCGCAGAGACAGAGAGAGGACCGCGCCGTCGCCCGCGCCCTTCTCTCCACCGCGCCCGCCCTCCTCCGCCCCTGCCCCGCGCCGCCGTCCCCGGTAGGTTCCTCCGCGGGCCTCGCGCCGCCCTCGTATACGCGTGACCACGAACTCTGGTGAGGACGGCGACCACCGCGCGCTGGTGAGGACGACGAACACGCGGCGACTACTCCGGTGAGGACGGCGACCACAGCAACGCGCCCGCAACCGTGCCCGTGACAGCCGGAAAACGAAAACGAAATGACGGTGATGTCAGCATTGCGTCACTCTCGGGTCACGCTTGCAGCTGGGCTCCTGGACGCGGCCCATGTGGCTGGCTGGCCCGTGTGCGCAGTACTGCGAGTGCAACTTCAATACTTTCAGCATAAAGAGGGGAAACTTAATATTGTTGAAATATGTGTAACCATGTTTCCCTCTCTCATAATAATTTTCAGTAGCATCATGAACAGATTCAACAATATGAATATCACATAAGACATTCTTATCATGAGCCACATGCATAACAGAATCACTACTCTCCACATAAGTAAAATCCTCATTAGTGATAGTGGGAGTTAAACATTCATAATTTTCATTGCAATCATCATATATAGGAGGCATAGTATCATCAAAGTGATTTTTCTCATCCAATCTTGGGGAACTAGAAATCTCATGCTCATCAAAACCAACTTCCCCAAGCTTAAAACTTTCCATAGAATCAGCAAGTATATCATTTTTATCCTCAATAGTAGGGGGGCTAAAAATATCATATTCATCAAGACAAACTTCCCCAAGCTCAAGGTTTTCCTTAGCAATAAAGGTGTTCAAAGAATTAGTACTACCACAAATATGATTGTTGTGCAAATAATTTTTCAATTTCTCCTCAAACACTTCATGTCCTAATTCAAGGTAGATATTATACAGTTCTAAAATTGTTTGGTTGTTTTCCATTTTATAATTTTTTTTGTGTTTTAGGTTTATATGTTAGTATGAAATGCAAACAAGAATAAAAGCTTAGCACAACGCTCCCCGGCAACGGCGACAGAAAAGTGCTTGATGACTCCCAAGTGCAGGAGATCAATTGTAGTACCTTTCGATAAGTATTTGAGTGTCGAACCCACTAGGAGCTGAAGATAATCTATCTATTCTCTAAAGCCCTATAACCCTCTTATATGGCTGTTTATGCAAAGCAATAAGTTTGAATAAAAGGAACTAACTAATTAAAAGCAAGTGACGTGGAGTGTGGTTTGTCTAGTAACTAGTGAAGCAAGTTTAAAATGCAAGTAATCCTAAAGCAAGTTTCTAAGCAAGTTTCACAAGTAGCAAGCAGCAAATATCTCAAGTATCTCAAGGGAGCAAGTGTTCTAGCAATAGGTGTTTCGTTCGTGTGGTTGTCACAATTAGTGAAGCACATGTTTTAGTCTTAGTTGTTTCTTCTAGGAAGTAGCCATGAATAGGTATAGTCAAGTAAATGATCTACAACCCCTTATGATGGATCATGTGGCCAAGTAAATGACTGCACAAGAATGATTAAGACATAAAGTCCCACCATAGCCTTAGGTTCTAAGGTCCCCTATATATATCCCCCAATAACTTAACTTTGTGGCTCGGTCTCAGGTTACTGTCACTCCCAAGTCACCACCAGTCCATTATGCTACCGGTGATCACCTTACATGCATTCCCCAACATATGCGTGCACTCATATATTGTACATAAAGACAATCATAGAAGATAACAAACTTGTATGCAACCAATCAACGAACTATTTCACCATTGCCAAGAACAATTCACTACTCAAACATAGACGGGGAGACACAATACATCAAGGGAATATAGTATTGCATCATACATCGTGTTTGCTAAGAGATTACACTGGAGAGATGGAGTTGATCTTGCTGTAGATGTTGATGATGAACACGCCGGAGGGGGGTGGAGCCCTCCGGGGGTGATCCCGGCGGCATTTCCCCCCTCCGATCTTCTCCGGCGGCAGCCTTCTGTCTCTCTGTTTCGTGGTTTCGTCTCTCGGCACCGCCCCCTTCTCGAAAAGGCCAGGGGACCCTTTATATAGTCGTTTTTAGGTCACGAGACACTCGGGAGAAGAAAGATCGACGTCATCGGAGCCACGGGGGCAAAAAGGGGGCCCCACACGCGACCAAGGAATCTGGCCGTGTGGAGGGTCCTTTTGTCCACCTGATTGGCCTTTTGGCCCTCTACTTTGGCCCATGGTCTTCGTCTCGAAAATTCTGACCGTGCTCTTTGGCCTTGCCCTTTTTGGAGTCCCGAAGCTCCTGGAAAGTCTGAAACACTAAAAAGTACGTTTTCTGGAAAAACAGGGTTAGAACCAAAAGAAGGGGATATTTCAGAAAATCCCCCAAATCATTATAAAACATGAATATAAGTTGCTAATATGTAGGAAAAACAAGTAATAACATGCAAAGTTCATGTATGCATTTTACATGCATCAACATCCCCAAGCTTAACCCATACTCGTCCTCGAGTATGAAGCTGATAAAACTAACATGGACTTTGCATTTTAAAACAATCATGGAATATCAAAGAAGATTATTCATGCTACATATAATCAAATGATTCGTAATGTAGATGACTAGCAACATACAATTCATGATATAAGAAATATCAAATATGCAAGCAAAGATGCTTCATGAAAGTTCACAAAGTGTATAATGAAATAAAAGCACTATGGACCAAATGCATACACAAAATGAAAAATAAAATCCTATATTGGTCAAAGAATAACATAATGGAAAATAGAAAATATGGTGGACACTTTGGAGAAAATTGAGTAGAGGTAAACATGATCAAGTCTTATTTAGCCTCTAAATTATTCAACTAAAATTACTAATTGAAATGTGGCATCCATTGGTCTAAGACTCTCATTGCCCCTTTATCACTAGCATCTTAAATTGTGAATGTTGAAGTAATGTGATTGACAAGGTGTTGGTTGAATGCCTCATGCCCCGTGAGTGTGAAAACCTACTCCATGATTACTCAACTTAATATTCCTAATAAGCTTTGTACAATCATAATAAGTATTAATGACATCATAGAGAACCGCAAAGAGGTACCTCTTGCCCCATGACATGGAAACCAGCCCATGTAACAATGACAAGATGAAGAAACGAAGTAGACTCATCATCCTTTTTTATTTCATTCACTATATGCATAGCTTCATATTTTATTGTAGGATGTGTTTGTAGAGTCCACTCTAGCTGTAAGTAAATTTCCACCATGATCAAGCATGGCTTCGGTTAGCGGCCCAATGCGTTTCTCTAGTCATAAATATACTTACTCATCAAAACTTACTATTCCTCTATTTCATTTCGGCATGGCAGGAGTCAAAAAACAAAAGTACATGATATACCCCAAATGTAAATTTTTGTGCAATGTTGAAAGCTTTCTAGTGATACACGTTTATAGCTAGCTCCCAACTAAACACTTGTCAAACGCAAAACTTTTAGCACCCGTTATTGGGTCATGTTTATTAAGTGCAATGAAAAGTAAAGGTGTGCATTCAAAAGTTCGTGAGAGTCCTATCCCAAATTCAGCTCATGACATTTAATAAAGTGAATATCTTAATTTAGAACATAAATAACACTATAACATGGTGAACATACTCGGAATAGCTCTGAAGCTAATAGGTAGATATGGTGGACTCACTGGAAATACTTGGCTAAAGGGTGTTGGAAACAAGTTTATACTTGTTGGAATTTTTACTTTTTTGGCTAGCAAGAGGGAGATAGTTGACCAGATACTATGCATGCATATGTCCATAGAACTACTCATTTCATGAAAAACTAAATAAACCAGCAATTAACATCAAGGACATGAATAAGAGATAGCTCAAGACAACATTATTGCAAATTTCTACACATAAAAAGCCTATAAATCATGCAAACATATGTAGCTCTTCAAATCAACCATGGCATCCCTATTCCAAGTCATAATACTAGCATCCAATACATTCCAACCCCAAACTCTAGTAGCTCAATCTCATATAAAATGATGGGTGTGGTCTTATCAAAAAAAAAAAAAAAAAAACTAGACACTTCAAGTCTCTACGATAAATGCTTTGCTTAGAAAAACAGAAAGTAGACGTGTGCTAACCAAAAGAGTGTAGCTCCAGTGGAGTGTTCATCACATCCCTAAGCTTATGGCTTTCACCATTCTTGGATGTCTTGAGGCGCAGCTCCTCTATTCCCTGTGAAAAAACTTCACAAAACATGTTTCTCCCATTCTTTTTCTGTGGGGTGAGATTAGCAAGGACAAACAAATCACATGCTTGCTGTGCAAAATTCCAAATCAAATGCTCCAGTAGATAGAAAATAAGGTTCATTGTGTTTTATGTTCACTCTCTTGCTTGAAAGAACCATGGAAATTTGATTCCCAAGCCCAAAGAGTGCATAAAACAAAAGAAGGCAGAATCTGTCCAGAAAAGCAACAGCAGCAAAACGAGCGTTTTCCTAAGCTAGACTCGTAAAACAATTAAGCCAATACTTGTTCTTACAGAGGACGAAAAGTTTCAGAACATACTAAAAAATTAGCTCAATCCTACATACCAATAAAAAACGTAAAATCATACGGTGAGCAGACTCGTGCTGAAACAGAAATTTCATGCACTAGGATAGCAACTTATAAGTCAAATGGGTTTGACTTGACTCTTTACTGAAAACTCCAGAATTAAAACAACAAAAACTAATCTCTTTAGACAGCAAGATACACTAAGAAAATCCAAACAAAAACAACCGGGTTGCCTCCCGTAAAGCGCTTTCTTTGTAGCCATATAGCTAGGCTTTACTTACTTAACATCATGATGGTTGGAGTGAGGTGGCTCGGCATCCCCAAGCTTGGATCCTTGTACTTATTTGATACATGTAGGGTGAGCCCAGGGGTACATCCCCAAGCTTGATTGGTTGTCCCTCTTGATCTTTGTCCATCTCACTCAACTCTTCCTCCTGAAAAATTCTTCTTACACAAATCTCAACATAAAACTTGATTAGAGGGGTTAGTGCCTCCATAAATAAAATCCACATAGGTACAGCAAAGACACATCATGAGTTGATTCTAAATATTAACTACTGTTACTACAGTTGTGCATTGCTCCTTGATCAAAAGAACCACAGAAAACACAAGTAATGAGAACAATGCAAAATAAAGACATAATCTGCCAAAAACTGAACAGCTTGTAAAGAGTGAATTTTTAGAGGTACTTAAGTTGCTCAAATAAGAAAACTTAAAACTAATGAAATATGTAGTGATAACTAAATATTTCTGTCGTAAATTACCAGGTCAAAATTCCACTTCTGTGATTTTAAACATTTTTCGCAGTGAAGTTCAGGAATCTGTTTTCTGGACAGCTAATTACTATTGTTTAATCCTATCTCTCAAATAAGATTATTCTTGTCATTTATGATGAGAAATAAGACAGAAATGTGATGTTACAGTAGTGAACTAATATTTTTATTGTTTTTAGCTTTGGAAAAAGTTTTAATGATAGAGACTTTGCAATGGTTTCATTGGCATGAACAACACATGTTCAAGGTCGACCCCAACTTCTCCATTACTCATTCTTCTCATTTACTTTCCCAAAAAATTTATAAAATGAAAATCTTAAACTAAATGATAGATAACAGTAGGTAAAGGTATAAATGTGTGCTCAAACCGAATAGGAAATTAAAGCATAAGGAACACACCAAAAAATATTAAACAATTTTTTTTAAGTCTAACCCCTTTACTATGCATTGGCATTTTGTAATGAAACAAATAAAATAAGCACATAATATCAAGCATAGAAAGGTAGATCAAGTGCAACTTCAATACTTTCAGCATAAAGAGGGGAAACTTAATATTGTTGAAATATGTGTAACCATGTTTCCCTCACTCAAAATAATTTTCATTAGCATCATGAATAGATTCAACAATATGAATATCACATAAAATATTCTTATCATGAGCCACATGCATAAAAGAATCACTACTCTCCACATAAGTAAAATCCTCATTAGTGATAGTGGGAGTTAAACATTCATAATTTTCATTGCAATCATCATATATAGGAGGCATAGTATCATCAAAGTGAATTTTCTCCTGCAAGCTTGGGGAACTAGAAATATCATGCTCATCAAAACCAACTTCCCCAAGCTTAAAACTTTCCATAGAATCAGCAAGTATATCATTTTTATCCTCAATAGTAGGGGGACTAAAAATATCATATTCATCAAGACAAACTTCCCCAAGCTCAAGGTTTTCCTTAGCAATAAAGGTGTTCAAAGAATTAGTACTACCACAAATATGATTGTCGTGCAAATAATTTTTCAATTTCTCCTCAAACACTTCATGTCCTAATTCAAGGTAGATATTATACAGTTCTAAAATTGTTTGGTTGTTTTCCATTTTATAATTTTTTTTGTGTTTTAGGTTTAGATGTTAGTATGCAATGCAAACAAGAATAAAAGCTTAGCACAACGCTCCCCGGCAACGGCGCCACAAAAGTGCTTGATGACTCCCAAGTGCAGGAGATCAATTGTAGTAACTTTAGATAAGTATTTGAGTGTCGAACCCACGAGGAGCTTAAGGTAATCTATCTATTCTCTAAAGCCCTATAACCCTCTTATATGGCTGTTTATGCAAATCAATAAGTTTGACTAAAAGGAACTAACTAATTAAAAGCAAGTGACGTGGAGTGTGGTTTGTCTAGTAACTAGTGAAGCAAGTTTAAATGCAAGTAATCCTAAAGCAAGTTTCACAAGTAGCAAGCAGCAAATATCTCAAGTATCTCAAGGGAGCAAGTGTTCTAGCAATAGGTGTTTCGTTCGTGTGGTTGTTACAATTAGTGAAGCACATGTTTTAGTCTTAGTTGTTTCTTCTAGGAAGGAGCCATGAATAGGTATAGTCAAGTAAATGATCTACGACCCCTTATGATGGATCATGTGGCCAAGTAAATGACTGCACAAGAATGATTAAGACATAAAGTGTCAGACCCCGGACCCAGAGATATACATACTGTTATGTGCTCCTAGCCATGGACTCACAAGGGCTTCAGGGTTACCAGCCCCGGCCGCAACAAACAACGGCAGGCAGACCGGATTCATCGGCACGTAGTCCGGATCCCCGGTCTACTACTCCTTGTACCCATGCTAGTCATAACCAATTATGCATACCCAAGCGTCCACGAGTCGGATGAAACTGAAGGAACGGGACCAAAGTTATACAGAGCTGCTATGTGTCCAGAAAGTGCAACAACAATCGAGGGTTACTGGGGTTACCTCGCCCCAGGCCGATCACATCGACAGGCGGGCTCGGACATGGATCATCGGCTCCACAACCCCTCGACTGCGACAACTATGCAGGCATAGCCAAAACTGTATAACAATGAGCTCGAAACCAACAACCGATCAAAGCAGCACTCTAGACAGGAAAACTGTATTAAACAGATGTTACTAGAGTATAGCTTACAAGCAGAGGTCACACGACCCAACATTACATCAGACAACGAAAGCAAAATATGTTTCTAATCAACAAGAACCAAAAGGCCTAAGAGGCCGCAACATAAGGCGACGTCCCAGCCCATAGATTCCAGGCTGCTACCTGGGAACCCCGAACTACTCGTCGATGTCCACGTCGAAACACCATCGAACTGAGGAACTCCACCTGAACCAAGTTGAAGCAAACATGAGTACGAGAGGTACTCAACAAGACTTAGTTAACCTATTATATATCTGCTTCGGTTAGAAAGAGTTATGAAGGTTGTTTTGCGTAAAGCCATCTTTGTTTTCCAAGTTGAGGGAGGAATAGCACGTCTCATGGAGTATTTTGAAAACAGATGAGGAAACTATTCAACTACTGAAATCATCATCTTTTTAAACCACCAACTCATATCAGCACCTCGTGCGTCAAAGATCACCACCTCCAGTTGTTCCGGTAACTCAAACTACAAGGTAACCCCTCTCGGCATCTCCGAGGAGGCATCCTTCATTCGTTATCAACAAGTTTTAATCATTCCGTTTAAGTTGTCTATGATCACAGAATCCGTCACCAAGTCGTCCTTAACCGCGGACACGGCTTTTCGAAAAGATTTAACCCTGCAGGGGTGTACAACTTTAACCACACGTATCAACCAACTCTTAATGCCAGATCATTAGCACTAGTCCGGGAAGTGCCGGCAGATGGAGGTCGACCACGACCTTTCCCTTGCTTCGCCTATTCCATGAGTCGCTCCGAGTAGAGATGGACCTCCAATAGGGAGTGGCCATCTCCTGCCGGGTCTCTATCGTTGTGCGCAATGCTCGACGGTTACCTACCCGCAGAGCGCCGATACATCGCCACGTCCTAGTTTTGAAAAGGTTTTAATATCCCCGCGAATCCAAATGGAAAGTCCGAACTAGGCAACTCATGGAACAAGCTAGGCAAGTTGAGACCGAGGGGAATCCAATCCCTCGTGTGGATGCACGCTCAGTCTTGGCTCGAAGACGAGAACTCGCTCCTAGGGGCATGAACGAGACAACCACCACAGACCCTCTGTGGTCTCGTCATCCACACCTTTAAATCATGTTAATCAAACTCTCTTAACTTTCCACAACATACTATCGTACTAGATTCATTCGCGGCTCTGATTCATCAATCGGATGGAGCAGAGATAGCAGGCATGTATGACTAAGCATGGCATATTTGAGGCTCTGGCGATACACACAAACAAATCCTATGTCTGCTAGGAGCATTGAATCATGATATCCGGGTTATGCAAATAAATAGGATAACTCTATCTATTGACTCAAGATACATTGGAATCGAATGCACTTGTACGAGAATGAAAAGTCTTTCGAAATCATATATGGGCAGATAAGAGGTTATGCTTGCCTTGCTTCAAGAAAACCAGATAAAGTCTTCAGGAATAAGTGCTTGACTTGTCGGTTAAGATCAAGTATTCGCCATGGCGTTGTCGATCTTCTCTTCGGGGTCGCGTTCTACCGATCAGAAGCAAAACACCGAAAGAGAAACAACAATCAAACATGGCATCTATGCAATGCGCAATATGTATGCATGAGCAAGTTAATGCACTGAACGAAGCCCTAAACATGTTCTTTGGGTTGCTAGGGTTCATATGCCAATTGTGCAATTTTACTGAAATTAACCCGAAATACACCCCGGAGGGGGTTTTGGGCGATATTGAGAGGGTGTATCATTTTAATTGCTCGGATGGGTTTGAAAATATCATAAATAGGTTGCAATTGTCATTTTGAGCAATTTGGCATATAACTTTTAATTTTCAAATTTTAATGGCTAAAAACTTAATTTTCTATTTTTAATTGATTAAACAACATTAAATAAATACTCATTTTTGGACTTTGTCAAACAGGTGTGAAAATGACATAATCAGATAGAGTTTATTTTTCCAAACATTTTGGTACCTCATTTTTATTTTTCTGAATTATAAAACATTAGTTATTGAATTATTAAAATTAACCAAATTCTGTAATTATTAAACATTTCCTGGAAAACAAAAAGGGCATGATTATGACGTCATCGTGATGTCACGCTGACATCACAGGGAGATGATCTTCTCAGATGAACATGAAATCAATCGATTATGCGCGAATTTTACGAACTAAAATGTTCCACGGGCTAGAGGAGGCGACGGTGAACGAGGAGGTGGTGGCGCCGCTAGCATTTGGTCACCGGAGGCTCGCCGCCTTCCATGCCCGCGGCGGCCGGCGGCGGCTCATGACGAACGACGGAATTAGGCAGCGGGGGAGAGGGAAAAACATCCCGGGAGGACGACAAGCTCACCAGGATCACGAGGAGCTGTTCATGGAGGCCGTAGAGGACTCGACGGCGCCGGAATCAATGGCGGAGGCGCTCGACCGGAGTTGGAGGGGATGGAACGATTCGCGCGGCGTAGAGCATCCCGGGTCCTGTGCTTGCTCGAGCTGGGGCAGTGGACGACGGCGGAGCTCGTGAACTCCTCAAATCATTGAATCGTGGTCGGGAACGACGGCGTTGAGCGACGGCCGGCGGGCAACAGCAGGTTAGGGTTTGCTCTCGCGGATGCGTTACAGAGGCAGAGGGAGAGGGATTTCGAGGGGATGAGGAGTGAGAGGTGGCCGACGGGATCTTCTGGGCCTAGCCACGCTTGAAGGGGAAGCAGCTGCGTGGCAAGGTGCCGTCGGCGTGCCTCCTGCCTACTGTCCGGAGGTAGAAGACGATAAAATAGGTGTTTTTCCGAAAACCCCCTCGAAAGAAACAGAAACTGCAGAAATGTTCTTCTTTTAAATAAACAGCACAGAAAACAGAGGTTTTGGGGGGTTTTTTGCAAACAGAAAATTTGGCAAAAATAGGTTTTGGAAACCTTATGAAATTTCCAACAACACCATGACTTGGGTTGGTGCATTTGAATTATTTTTCAATACAAAATTTTAGAACCCATTTTAAGTACTTTTTGTGGGATTTTCTCAAACCATTTAAATTCCAAATTTATATTGGTTAAAACATGGTTTAAAGTTTTGTTTGATGCATGTATGACATGAACACAACACCACACACCCTAAAGTAGCAAACTTTGGGATGTTACATAAAGTCCCACCATAGCCTTACGTTCTAAGGTCCCCTATACATATCCCCCAATAACTTAACTTTGTGGCTCGGTCTCAGTTTACTGTCACTCCCAAGTCACCACCACTCCATTATGCTACCGGTGATCACCTTACATGCATTCCCCAACATATGCGTGCACTCATATATTGTACATAAAAACAATTGTAGAAGATAACAAACTTGTATGCAACCAATCAACGAACTATTTCACCATTGCCAAGAACAATTCACTACTCAAACAAAGACAGGGAGACACAGTACATCAAGGGAATATAGTATTGCATCATACATCGTGTTTGCCAAGAGATTACAGTGGAGAGATGGAGCTGATCTTGCTGTAGATATTGATGATGAAAACGCCGGAGGGGGTGGAGCCCTCCGGGGTGATCCCGGCGATGTTTCCCCCCTCCGATCTTCTCCGGCGGCAGCCTTCTGTCTCTCTGTTTTGTGGTTTCGTCTCTCGGCGCTGCCCCCTTCTCGAAAAGGCCAGGGGACCCTTTATATAGTCGCTTTTAGGTCACGAGACACTCGGGAGAAGAAAGATCGACGGCATCGTAGCCACGGGGGCAAAAAAGGGGCCCCACACGCGGCCAAGGAATCTGGCCGCGTGGAGGGTCCTCTTTTCCACCTGGTTGGCCTTTTTGCCCTCTACTTTGTCCCATGGTCTTCGTATCAAAAATTCTGAGCCGTGCTCTTTGGCCTTGCCCTTTTTGGAGTCCCGAAGCTCCCGGAAAGTCTGAAACACTAAAAAGAAGGGGATTGCTAAGAAAATCCCCCAAATCATTATAAAACATGAATATAAGTTGCTAATATGTAGGAAAAACAAGTAATAACATGCAAAGTTCATGTATGCATTTTACATGCATCACCACCACAAATGCGAAATCTGCTACGTTGGTACAAAAATTTCATATCATGGGCCGACAAAGAATATGTTTATGTGGATTTTACAGAGGAGCATTGCACCAAAAAGTACTCTGTAACAGTTGAGATGAGTGAATTGTTCCAGCTGTTCAATCTGCGCGAGCTCGACAAATTTATCCTGAGTTGCTATGTTCTGTAAGTGATTTATTTCTACCTTATCTCGTTCTTCATTGCCTGCACTATATATATATATATATATAGGACAATATATATATATATATATTGTCCTAAATATATTGTTGCGTACGCTATTATGCAAATTGAAGATTTGGGAATGCAAAATAAAAAACATCCATGATGTTGGTTTCATTGACCCACAAATCATTAATGGACATGTGTTACAATATCCCGCCCTAGACGTGGAGAAAGACTTGTACAATTTTCTTAGAAAGCATCAACTCAAAAGTCATATTCTATTTCCTTACCATTTCTGGTGAGTGTTTCTCTCTTGTGCCCATTCTCTTTTGTTTTCTCCATGCATGGTATGTCTAATCGATAAGTCCGCAAGTTCCACTGGATGCTGCTAAAAATTGAACTTCACACCTCTACAGTTTTTATCATGGACTCTATGGATTCAGATCCAAATCTTTTGATCGACATGAGAAAAATGCTGCAAAAGTAATTATTTTCAATCATTTGCGCTCTATATCGATCGGTCTCTTTTGTTCATTTCCTAATATGAAGTAGCTAATAAATCCCTTGTTTATTTAATTTTCTTTGCACTGTAGAGTTTGGAGACGGTTCTCAAAAGAAATTGTCGGTGAATTCAAACATCAGCTAGATTTTAAAAATTTAGTTCGTGTGGATAAGCAGCCACCGGGGACCAATCTATGTGGATACTATGTTTGTGAGAACATACGGAGAGAAACCTATGAGAAGAAGAAGTCGGATAGCACGCGGAAGAGTCTCAATAATTTGCGGAGGACGCTTAGTCGAGAAGCTCGCTTCCGACCAATTCAAGAGGAAATAGCAGGATTTTTCCTTAGGCATGTCATCGATCCTAAAGGAGAACACTATGCGTCCGACGAAGACCAATTCAAGAGGACTTAGCAGGATTTTTCCTTATGCATCTCCTAGATTGAAAATTGTTCGAAGTTGTGTATATCCATCGTAATTGTGTATGGAAACTTGTTCGAAGTTGTATATGGTCACCCGAGATTGAATATATATTATATATTCCTATTGAATTCTTCTTGTTTGAAATTTCATATATGCATGTATATAGTAGCGTACAATATATATGTGTACTGAAACTTCATCAAAATTAAAATAAAACACAAAATAAAATATAAAAGAAATAAAACAAAACAAATTAAAAAGAAACCAGGTTTAGGGGGGGCTAAAACCCTAAACCTGCGGAGGAGGCCTTCAGTCCCGGTTAGCCACGAGAACCGGGACTAAAGGTCCTCCGCCCCGACGGACTCCTGGCGCCCACGTGGACGGGCCTTTAGTCCCGGTCCGTAAGTGGCGCGACTAAAGGGGGGGTCTTTAGTCGCGCATATTTAGTCCCGGTTGCGCGGCCGGGACTAATGGCCTTTGCGAACCGGGACTAAAGGCCTATTTTCTACCATTGTTTGGTTACCATAAATGGACATGACATGTCGGAAAATCAACCTTCCCACCGGTCACCCGTGAGCTAGCATTGCCCAATTCTATACCCAGGTGTCTAATAGAGTTTCTATATATAATAGTTGTATGCCCCTGCGTTGCCACAGGATAACAAATAAGAAACCGAAAAGGATATTGGATTTTACAAATACGTGTGTCAAGAGCAATTTGCATGTGATGTGAGCCTATGTCCCACAAATTATCTTACCATTATCCCAAATTCTCGTTATACGGCAACCAATGTCCCCTACTCCCGCTATCTCCTCGTGGCGCTTGCAATCAGGATGCGATACATAGGGCATTGAATACGGAAAGGTATATCCTTTAGAGATGATTATTTGGGAACAGAAAGGTGGGAGGAAACAAAACCTGACATACAAACTAACTCGAAAATAGAAAAGAACATAAATAGCAACAATTACACACACAGAGAAAACGGAACGCAAAAAAACTTAAAACCCACCTGGTTAGGTCACTTCAAAGAGTTGTGAGGATTCTTCAGGTGCTTGTACTCTGTAATAGACATCATCAAATATATCAACATTGCATTCTACTTTTATCACTCATGGAGAACCAGTGTCATCAATCTACGATTTCTTTACAACTTTAGATGTAGATAATGGAAGTTGTGAGTTTCATATACGTCTGCCCACCTAGATACAATGCAGAGAGTAAAAAAGCTGTTGAAATTGAAGATGAGAAGAGGAATTTAGATGAAGGTGATGCTGGTGAATATGCTGTAGCGGCAAGTACCTCTTCTTCAATGTAATTGCACTAATCTTTATCCTTTCTCAAGCAACACCGTGGTATTTTAAAAGCCTGGACTGACATAGATGCCTGTCTTCGAAGACACATTCAGAATGAAATTATCCCTCTGTTCCACAATATAGGCCTGACAAGGGATTTGTTGCCATGTAGATGTCAAGGGATTTGTGCTCTGTTTGTCAAGAGTATGTTATGTTTGCCACAGGACTGACAGTGAACTTGTCAAGACCAAATGACCGTTTATTCTACTACGAAAAATAATAAAGGTGATTTCTGCTTCTGCTTTGCTGGAAATCTGTATGTAGTAATCACGTGCTAATAATTAGTACCTTCTTAATCAAACTAATTAGCGTTAGTGATTAATAATTAGAGAGACATAAGCATGCATGCCTCTTGTCAAAAGTAGAGGTGAGACTGATCTCATGATTATTGGGCTAATTTTGCACAAACTATGGATCCACACTATAGATTGTCATCACAGTATGTTCACATGCGGACATTTCTTGTGCCAGATAGGTAGTAAAACCTACTTTAGGACAGCCATGGGTCAACCATAATTAGCTATTTGGATGTTCGTTGCCATATTGCTACATGCATGTACGAATTGGATTATTATTGAAACGTACGTTCTAATCACGCATAGGTCCACCATGTTTATATACCCTACTTGCTCTAACAAAAAGGTAAAATCTACTCTAGAACATGCATAGGTCCACCATATTTAGTTATTCATTTTCTATATGGGACACACTTGTTTTGTATCAGAACGTACATTTGACTATTATTATTTGTGGTCAGAAGCACGGGCTGCATATATATATATATATAAGGTAAATTAACAGATGCTCCACGGTACCAATGCTCCTGTACGAAATATTGTTCAATTTGTACAGGTATATATATCGTTTGATACCTCGGATACATGTACCTTGGATATGTATGACGTATATATACCCAAGAGTATACATACGTAAGGTATCTACGTACCTTACATACCTAAAGACGTATAACCTAGTATACGCGTACCCGACAGCTAAGTATATATATACATGTATGTATATGTATACTTTTTAGATATGTTTAGCAGCAGCGCGTGGGCTCCCCCGACGAGATCGCCGCCATCAGCCGGAGTAACTGCAACTGAGCACGAGCCGGAGGTTCTAGGCGAAGCGGATTCCGACGGGGTCGATGCGGAGGCGGAGTTCGATCCGCGTTCGGCAGACGCGGCGGAGGCGACGCAAATTCGAGGGCCCAAGCAGCGACCGTGGGCCTATTTCCTCGAGGCCTTCGATTACATGCGGGCTAAGGCTGACAGGCATAGGGATCGACCGGCACCGAGGGGAATCACATCTGCTGCGTTCGGTTCGAAGGGCTCGAAGACGGACGCAATCATGACTGCGTCGACAACGCACGGGCCCTCGACCTTACCCTCGTCTGCCTCGACTACGACTGCGCCATCGACCTCGCTCTCGTCTACACCCTCGACCTCAACCTCGTCTACGCCCTCTCCACATCGCCAGCTCCCGGGTCGTCCTTCCTTTCTGCACGCACTGCTGTCGCCCGTCCCGGACATGGCGGCGCCGTAGCGGCAGGGGCATGCGGTGCAGCGGGCTCCCGGTCCGGTTCCCGGAGGCCGGGGACGCGGCGCCGGGCGCGGTGCGCCGGCAGGGGTGAGCAGGCCAACGGCGGGCCCGCCGTTCTTCTCCTTGGTGCAGCCAGGTGTGGCTTCCAACCCGCAGCCGGTGCTCCCGCTACCGGGGACGGGTCCGGCGGCGGGGGCTGCGCCGGCGCAAGGCATGGCGCCGGTGGCCATGGGGCAACCCGTGGTGGTGGCGTGTGCTGCTCATGTTGCCGTGGCGCCGGTGTTGCCCGTCGCGGGGGCTGTTCCTGCGGGTCACTTTGCGGTTGGGACGGTGGCGGCGGGGGGAGTGGGGAAGCGCTAGAACAAGAAGAAAAAGGTGACTCCCGCAGCTGTGGGTTCTGGGACTTCGCAGCGGGTGGCTGTAGCACCGACTTCCGCGGTTGAACAGCTGGCGCTAGTTGCCGCCGGACCGGGGAGGTTGACGTTGCCGCGGCTCCGGTGAGGAAGACACGCTGCTGGAAGTGCGAGGTGGATACCCATGCCACTAGAGATTGCCCCCTTGATCATTACTCCTATGTTTGTGACTCCAAGAAGCATCCCATGAAGAAGTGTCCCACCCTCAGACTTCCGAAGCCGGCGGTGTTTATTGGGGGAGTTGGGAGCAAGCACACGATGTTTTCTCAGTTCCCTGATGATCTCTTCCAGGAGTCGGATGCTTCCAGTGGACCTGTCGCGCTGGTTACGGTGGTGGGCACCGCCGCTACGGCAAAGCAGGTTGATGTGACGGTGGCTCGCATGTGCTCTACTCCGAGGTGGAAGTGGGAGGCGCTGCCTGCTGGTGAGAACCGGTTCAAGGTGGTGTTCCCGTCGCTGGCAGAGTTGGTGATGTTCGATGGGATTGATTTTGGGGTTCCATCACAGTCTACTAGGCTACTGTTCAGCAAGTGGGAGCCAGAGGACGTTGAGCCAAAACTTGAGTTCGAGCAGTCTTGGGTTCATGTGGAGGGGGTCCCAAATCCTTTGCGGCACTTCCTATGCCTGTGGGCGGTGGGATCTCTTATCGGCATTACTTTGGATGTGGATCTGTTGGCTCTTCGTCGTAGAGGTATCGTTCGTCTGAGGATGGCGTTGTCTGATGATGAGGTGTTCAATAAGGTGGATGAGATAGGTCCGTACACTAACACAGATGGTGTGCTGCGTCTGAAAGGCTATGGATTCACTTTCCGCCCAGAGCCCGAGGATTATGTGCCAGAGCCTGATTTTGTGCCTTATGCGTGGGACTTGAGAGTACCGTCGGAGTCCTCTTCTCGGGTTGTGCGGGAGTATGATATGCTTGGCTCTGCTACTATGCCTGACGGAGACGCGGATGGTGCGGCGAGTATGACTATCGATGCACCCACTGCGGACGGCGGTCATCATGTTCGTTCTCAGGCGATGGAGCTACTGCAGAGTTATGGATTAACGCCGGTTAACTTGTCTCCTACTACCCCTAGGGGCAAGGAAATTGTGCGGTTGATGTATTCCTCGGGTGGCTTTATTGCCGGGATTGCAGGGAGGAGCGCGACATCTTATGGTTGATTGCAGGGTGCAGGTGGCACCCCGCTATCCGCCGCTCGCGCGACTGTTGGCGGACAGCGACCAGCTGTCGCCCAGGCGGATGTCTCCTGTGACCTCGCCGCGCGTTTGGACGAGGCTCGCTCGCCTTCCAGGACCTCTGCTGCGGAGTGTGGCGGCGAGCAGCTACCAGCCGCACAGGCGGCACTCGGTGGGCGTGTGGCTGCTGCTAGCGGCGAGCAGCTAGCAGCCGCTTAGGCAACGGCGGGCTGCGGGCGCGCGCCTGCTGCCACTGGGCCGTTGGAGGCTGCCAGCCCGCTGGCTGGGCTGGACACGGCTGGGGTGGGCGGGACTTCGCTGCCCGTCGCCCAGCGGCAGTCATCAGCGGTGGCGGGCCTGCGGTTCCCGGGCGCGGCGGTGGGCCTGCAGTCACACCGCCACGGACGGCGTCCACTTTTGGCGCAACGCAGGAGTCGCCTGTGCGGCGCGTCCCACAGCTGGCCGCCGCGCAGGGACTGTGTCAGCGCCGTTGGTGACGCCACCACGGGCAGGTTGCGGTACGGTGGCTGTGGTCGGGGGTGTATCTTCTTCGCCATTACTCCCCTCCGCCGTGGCGCCTCCCCTCTGTGGATCATGGGCAGCCAAAGAAGGGGTTGAGACGTAGTGCTCGCCACTTCGTTGCAGCGGACGGGGCTACATCGACTGATGGGGATGCTATGTCCAAGGCCATGCGGCGGAAAGCGGCATTGTTTTCGTCTTCGACCTTGGGTACGTCTTCTACTCAGAGTTCATTTCTTTCTTTTTCCAATGCAAAGATATCATCTAGTTTAGGTGCTATCGGTGTTTCATTAGGGAAGAATGATTCGGAAGTCACGATATCCACCAATGCGTTGAAGCACATGGAATTTGACCGTTTAACGGTCAAACCGAGCTCTTCCGCTAGGATGGATATACCTCATATGGATGATGATTTAGCGTATGCCTCTTTGGATGGACAGCTTTTATCACATCTTGTGGGGGAAGTGACTGAGGTGGGGATGGATGATGAGGACGGGCTAGGATCTTTATTTGATCTCTATGCTTCCGGCCGGAAATCCAAAACCGCCAAACAAAAACGGAAACATTCACCGCGATATTCCGAGAGACCGCCTAAAAACCCAATTGTTTCCCGACGAATGGCTTATTCAGTAATAGCAGAGGTCTTGGTGACTTGGCTAAACATTTGAATATTGCACAATACGTCAAGGATCACAATTTGGAGTTTGTGGCGATCTCCGAATCTGGAAGGAGAGATTTCGAAGCGAGTGTTCTGAACCGCCTCTCAGGGGGTTTAGACTTCACTTGGCACTCTATCCCTCCACTTGGTAGATCGGGTGGCATTCTACTAGGCGTTAAAACTGACTCCTTTGATGTGTTAGCAAGGTCGGATGGTGATTTTCATATTAAATTACACCTCCGTAACCGTGCCGACAACTTCATATGGAGTTTAATCGCTGTGTATGGTGCTGCCCAGGAGGAGTTTAAGGAGGCTTTTCTACGTGAGCTGGTTAACTTGGCGAATAATAATCCACATCCAATTTTAATTGGAGGAGATTTTAATTTGCTGAGATTCCCACAGGAGAAAAGTCGGGGACGGTTTGATGGTCATTGGCCTTTCTTATTTAACGCTGTCATTGATAGCTTGGATTTGAGAGGGGTGTACATGACCGGACGACAGTTCACCTGGGAAAATAGTCTGCCGGAGCCGACATACGAGAAACTAGACCGCGTATTAATGAGTACCGATTGCGAAGATAATTTCCCTTTGGTCACGGTACGCGCTCTATAACGCATTGAGGCTCTGTCAGACCATGCTCCCCTTCTACTTTCAACTTGCACATCAAAACCAAAAGGCCATACACAGTTCAAGTTTGAACTAGGTTGGTTTTTGAGAGACGGTTTTGATGAACTAGTAAAGAAAGTCTGGTGCAAACCGGTCTTAGGTGATAACCCGATACAGAGATGGAATAATAAAATGCGCAATGTGCGTAAATATCTCCGTGGTTGGGCGAGACATACGACCGGGATATTAAAAAAGGAGAAACAACGTCTTTGTTCCATTATTGATGAGTTAGATCGACTCGCTGAAACTAGGTTGCTATCTATGCAAGAGATTGAACTAAAAAGTCAATCCAATGCAAAAGTAGCACAAATGTTGCGGGAAGAGGAACTCAAATGGTATCAGTGATCGAAATCTCAATTCATTCTCGAAGGAGACTCGAATACTCGGTATTCCCATAATGTTTCCAATGGCAGACATAGGAAAAAACGGATTCAATGTCTCCATCAGGATGAAGGTATCATTGAGGGACAAGAGTTTCTCAAGGCCTATATCACAAAGTTCTATAAAGATCTGTTTGGGGCTCCTGAAGTAGGTAGTATTACCATGGATGAGAGCCGCACAGATGATATTCCCCAAGTTTCAATGGAAGAAAACACTTTTCTTAATGCTCCCTTCTCCGAAGAGGAGATAAAGAAGGCTATATTCCAAATGGAACATAATAAGGCACCTGGTCCAGATGGTTGTCCGGCGGAGTTCTATCAGCATTTCTGGGAAATCATTAAACATGATCTCATCGAGATGTTTCATTGCTTACAAAGTGGACATCTGGAGTTGTATCGCCTTAATTTTGGGGAAATCGTTTTGTTACCTAAGGTTTTGAACGCAGAAAGGATACAACAGTACCGACCAATCTGCCTTCTTAACGTTAGTTTCAAAATCTTTACAAAGGTTGCAACTATTAGGCTAAATTCAGTGGCAGATCATGTGGTAAAACCTACACATGCTGCTTTTATTAAGGGTAGGAATATCCTAGATGGGGTCGTGACCTTACACGAAACCGTACATGAGTTGCACACAAAAAAGCTTAATGGGGTAATTCTTAAAATAGACTTTGAAAAGGCCTATGATAAAGTGAACTGGGAGTTTCTACAACAGACTCTGAGAATGAAAGGATTTTCAGAGGAGTGGTGTACTCTAGTTCGCAGCTTCGTAGTTGGAGGTAGCGTGGCTATCAAAGTCAATGATGATGTTGGCCGATACTTCCAAACTAAGAAAGGCTGGAGACAAGGTGATCCGCTATCGCCCGTATTGTTTAATATTGTGGCAGATATGTTAGCAATCATGATCGATCGAGCCAAGGAAAATGGACTAATTGAGGGAGTAATTCCACATCTAGTCGATGGGGGATTGTCTATCCTTCAATATGCAGATGATACAATTCTCTTTATGGAACACGATTTGGAGAAAGCGGCGAATCTGAAATTAATTCTTTCAGCGTTCGAGCGATTATCCGGATTAAAAATCAATTTCCATAAAAGTGAATTATTCTGCTTTGGCAAGGCACAAGATGCAGTTGCACAGTATACCGAGCTATTTTGTTGCGAGTAAGGTCAGTTTCCTATTAAGTATTTGGGAATACCAATACATTACAGGAGATTGACTAATGCAGAATGGGCTCAAGTCGAAGAGCGTTTGCAGAAACGGCTAGCTAGTTGGAAAGGAAAATTGTTGTCACTGGGTGGACGACTGGTACTCATTAATTCAGTCCTTACTAATATGGTACTGTATATGATATCATTCTTCCAGTTACCTAAAGGAGTCTTAAAAAAATTGGATTACTTCCGATCAAGATTCTTTTGGCAGGTGACAACGAGAAAAAGAAATATCGATTGGCCAGATGGGATGTAGTTTGTCGTCCACGAGATCAGGGAGGGCTTGGTATTCATGACCTGCAAGTCAAGAATTCAGCCCTACTTGGTAAATGGATTTTTAAACTACTTACCGAAGATGGCGTATGGCAGACCATCCTGAAACGTAAATACATAGGTTCGAAAGCAATATCACAGGTTATGTGGAAACCAGGTGATTCACACTTTTGGGCTGAAATCATGGCGAATAAAAATAAGTTTTTTTGCTATGGGGTATTTAAGATTAAGGATGGATCACGGATACGGTTCTGGGACGATAAGTGGTTAGGTAATACCACACTCAGAGAACAGTATCCGGCCTTGTACACGAAAGCGCGACATAAGTATGATACGCTGGCTACAGTCATGCAAACATCACCTCCTAATGTTACGTTCCAGCGAGATTTACTCGGGCCTCGACTTGCGTCTTGGCAAAACCTGGTTGATAGATTAACGAGGGTTACTCTTACACCAGGCGCTGATGAATTTCGTTGGAAGATCACTAAGAATGGTATGTTCTCGGTGGATTCCATGTACAGGGCTCTGATCCAATCGGATATGCCAGTCGATATCTTCAAAAATGTATGACGTATGAAAGTGCCGCTGAAGATTAAGATCTTCGCGTGGTACCTTCGTAAGGGGGTCATACTCACAAAGGATAATCTTGTCAAACGTAATTGGCATGGGAGCTCTAAGTGTGTTTCTTGTTCTCATGATGAGACAATAAAACACTTATTCTTTGATTGCACATTTGCGCGTTCTATATGGTCCGCTATCCAAATAGCCTCGAATCTATATCCCCCTACTTCCGTTGCGAATATATTCGGCAATTGGTTAAATGGGGTTGATAAACGGTTTAAGACTATTATTAGGGTAAGAGCGCTTGCCGTTATTTGGTCGCTCTGGCTATGTAGAAATGACAAGATTTTCAATGATAAAAAAATTTCTCGTATGCAGGTTCTATTCAGGAGCACAGGTATTCTCCGTTCGTGGTCCACATTACATCGAGGGGAGTTACGAGGCCTTTTTACGGAGGCATGTGCACGACTGGAGCAGGTGGCGAGGGATATTTTTATCCCACATGGATGGCCGCTTGATCTACGGATAGAGGCTCCATAGCATCGACAGCCTACAGCGGATGTTTTGTAGCATTGTCGCTCCGTTTATTTTCAGTTTCGGATTTCGGCTGTGTGCATCTCATGATGCAGAGGCCGGGTGTAATGCTTGAACTTTTTGAGTAATAAAGCCCTTTATAAAAAAAAATGTACACCCCAATATGTGCATACCTATGATTACATATGAATACTACATATGTAAGGTACTATTTGACTGCCCGTGCGTTGCAACGGGATAACAAAATTAGAACTGAAGCAGTTCATAATTTGATATTTCGTTTAAGGACTATGTGTATCGAGAGAAATTTTACTGTGATTTGTGACTATGTCCCAAAACTTATCTTTCCATTATGACGAATTCTCGCTATATGGTAATGAACATTTATCGCGGATACTCGCTATATGGCAACCAACATTCACCCGTTGAGCCTTTCTCCTCTCAAATGTCGTACATCCCTAATCCCAAAGGTGATGTTTGTGGAACACCGAAAGATCTATCCTTCAAAGGTGTTCATTTGAGGGAGAGAAAACCCGTACTTACAAACTAACTCTGTGAACCTAATATTTTGTAAAGCATATAAAAGAAAAATTTAACAAAGAAGTAATAGAATGAAGAAAAGTCTGGCGGCGCATACATATTAGAAAGAGCACAAAAAGGAGTTCATTGGTTTTGATAGCGGCACAAACAAAGCGGTAATAGAATGAAGAAAAGACGATATATAATTTCTGCTCTTAAGTGAACTGACAGGACTTGTTTGCATGGTATAAATTTAGTACTAAAACTTCAATAATAATAAAAAATGAGCATCGTGAAATAATAATTAATTTTGACAAGAAAGTTTGAGTCAATCTGAAGAATATATTACCTTATGAAAAAGAGTAAGTTTTAGACAATCTGATAGTGTGCAAAGTTACATTTGTAACATAGAAATAAAAATATCAAGTGGTATCTTTTTTCCATGTGCTGAATGTATCAGCTCAAAAAAGGGCTTAAGTTTCAGACGAAAAACAGTATCGTGCAATCAAACATTTGTAGAATCAATATGGAAATATCTTATAGTGTCATAGAAGCATTAATCAAAGACAAGGGGTGGCAGTAATAGGAGCAAACTTTGCAGCTACCAACAGATAGACATCCACAAGACCACATTAGACATGGTGATCACAGCCTTGTGGAAAAGAGGTGTTGAGTGAGCTCGTTTCCACTCCTCCCCTAGAAGCACTCCGCTGTCGCCAGCGAGCGCCAAACACGAACTATTGTGGTTAGAAACAAATTAGAAAGAAAAAAACGCCATTGGGGCATCAACCAGACCTCGCCATCGTTAGCGCATTGCTCAACCTCGGTGCAGCCACCATGCGGATTCCTAGGAAACAGTAATAAGATTGGATCAATTTTCAGAGCGGTGGATTTAATTAAATCCAATTGCATACAGAGACAGATGAAGAATACGAGCTTCACTTCAACCCACTATAAGTACCGCTCACCAACTCTGTTCTCGCCGCCACTCAAGCCATCGTGTCAGGTGAATTCCGTCCGGCTTCTTCGCATCACCATCGCCGTTGCCGGCGGCATCTAGCTTCATCGGCTCGCAACGGTACAACTCGCAGCTGATAGATTCCAAACAAGAATTAGTCCCAACTCTAATTGGAGAGAAGAGGAGAGAAGCTCCGCGGCTAAGCCACCACCGATCGGAGACCTCGGAAACATAATAAAATAAGCACATGTACATTAGCTAAAACTTGTATATCAATTGTTCTAATATGATTATCTTTGGTACTACAAAGATAGAAAAAGGTGGGGGTCTCTATAGTCTCTTTTTCTATAATTTTGCGAGGCTGCCAAAATCCATTTGAGAGACCAGATTTAATTACATGTAAAAACTGAAATGGTCAGTAAGTAACTAACCTGGCTCACCTCCATGTGATCCATATCTAGAGTAAAAGATAGGGGAGTATTATAAAAGATTCAGGTTGTACGACTCTCCTTCAACCGGAAAAGAACACAATATTGCAGTGGACAAAATTCAGTCTCATGGACCGCTCCAAAAGTTAGAGCATGTCTAACAGGACCCGTAAAGTTTGGCCCTCTAAATCGCGTGTAGAGGGCCCTGTATAGGAAAATTAGGAAAATCTTTGCTCAGTTTTTCGAGTTCGTCTAGCAGTCCCCTTAAATCCGCCCCGTATATTTAAATTCGAACTACGCGGGAGAGAAGAAGAAGCTTGATTTCATTGATTCGTTCAGATCACCATTACAAGAACTGCTAGAACTGCTAGAACTGCTAGAAATCTAACCTATAACTAGTCGAGGAAGACGACGGGGCTGGCCTTCGCCTCCATCTCCTTGAAGGCCTCGACGTCGGCGACGGCCTTCGCCTCCTCCTCCGCTTCCGCCCGCGCCCGCGCCTCTGCTTCCTGCTTCGAGAGCTCGAGCGCGGCCGCGAAGGCGGCCTCCTCCTCCTCCTCTGTCGCCGGCAGCGCTTCCTCCTCCGCTGCCGCGCGTCCTCCTCCGCTGCCGCTAGCGCCGTCGCCGCCGCGCTTGCACGACTGCAGCAGCTCCCTCTCGGCGAGCCACTTCTCGAACTTGCGGCCGCTCATCGGCCGCGGCGGCGGGTCGACGGTGTAGTAAATCCCTCCCGGGGCGTAGTCCTTCAGCGTGTCCGGCATTGCCTCCGGCCACGCGACGTACTTCCACACGCTCCGGCGGCTCCCTGCAACAGAGTGCTTGCAATGGAGCCGCCACGCCTCCTCGAGCGTCTCCGGCTCGCGGCGGCGCTTGGAGCGGGCGGTGGAGGAGCCGGAGGCGTCGGGGGAGCTCATGGCGGTGGTGGAGCTTCTAATTGTGCGGCTAAGCGTGCGTAATTGCTCGCCGGAAGTGCGAATGCGGCGGCGGCGCGCGGCGGAGCTAGGGTTGCGGGTGGGGGGTTGGACCCCCACCCGAACCCTCACCCTCTATATGTACGGGGCGGAGGGGGCGGTGGAGCAGGCCCCGTAAATTTTTGTTACGGGCCAGGCGGCATACGGGTCCTGCTAGACGGCCGTTTTGGCCCGCGCCCCGTATGCCGCCGGAATTATACGGGGCGCTCGCGTGATACGGGGCCTGTTAGACATGCTCTTAGTCCATATGTGGAATCAGAAGAAAAAGAATATTTCGGTGTTAGTAAAAAACTGTCCCACATTCTCAGGTCTGTCAAGTAGCCTATCCAACAAAGAAAAATTCAACACAATGGAGTATCATCATTCAGGACGAATCAACAAATAGAAAGAAAGGCATGGGAAATTTACTTCATATGGCTCAGTTTCCAGCACAAGACGCCATATAATACAGGCAGAGGAAAGGCAACACATACTGGCAAAAAAATAGGAATCAACAATCTAAGAACTACGCAAATTTCTACTCATCTTCAAAGAGATGCCTCAATTTATTGTTCTTAGCAGCGAGGATCGTGTCATAGAGCGATGCCTCACAGTGCAGCATGTAGAAGAGAGTCGGCTCCTCCACGCGGGAGAGGCCCCTGTCATCGAGCACCAAGAGTCCGATACGGAAAAGCCAAGAGCGAAGACAACGTTGCACTCATCATTGTATCTACTCAAAAGAGAAGCATACCTTTTCTTATATGTTATTTTCTTATATGAGCACATTTCCAGTGATGAAGCGCATCACTCTGGCAGGAACAAAAACATTTAAAGCTAGGAATAAAAGGTTCTTGAAGAAAGTATTTTTTTCCCATAAGATGCATCTCATCAATCTTTTGCAGCATCACCAAGAGATTAGCTACAAGGCGCATACCTTTTTAACTTTTATGTATTAATAACATTACCTTCTTGTTTGTAATATAATTCATATCATTACATTGTGAAACCTAATGAGGACTATAATCACTAGTCGGCAACCCGTGCATTCGCACGGGCTAGTTTGTTAGAATGTAAAGTGTACCTACCCATTCATATGTACTATCTTGGACAATTCATAATCCCTCAATATCACACATTAATGATCCTGCTAGACTTGTATTAAGTAACAAATTTAAAAACGTTGACTGTACATAATGTTTCGGATATTTTGAGTAAGAACATGTAATATATTCAGATTTGTCTCCAAAAGTATGTTTATTTTCTTTTTTATACATCATAACACCACAATTTTTCTTGCAGGAAACATACTCGGTATAAATCTCAAATAGATTATGAACTGAATAATTTCCATCTAACTAAATTTTATGAATACATATTATAAATTAATAGTTATATCGACCATGCCTTATTGAGTAATTGAGTCACTGGTCAAATTCAATTGCTTGAAAAATATGTAAATTTCATCTTACAAACAAAAGATAGGAGATAAGTAAATGAAAGATTTAGTAATTTGTACGGCCATATAATTGTTACGTACTCAACACGTTTGCGCCACATTAGAATGTGCTTAGAGTTCACATTTACAATAAGAAAATTATGTCCTAATATTCGTTTGCCAGTCTATCAAATAGTAAGCTGGAAAAACTTAAACAAACCATGTACTAAGATGGTAAAAAAGTCCAACCTCGATCAATATATATTTAATTATTCCACAAATGTTATCTAGTATCTTTCCACCATTTTCAAACAACAACAACTCGGGGCCCTCCTGCTCCATCTACACCACGAAGACAGAAAACAAAATACATGTACATACTTAAAATGTTGGGTTTATGTGTTAATAGAGATGCAAAGCCAAAATTATTAACTAATAATGAAGCTACTAAGAAAACTTTTTGTATTTCGAAAGTACCATAGAAAATAACCCTACTTGCACCCACCACAAAAAAAACCGTTTTTTCAGCTAAGGCATCTACAATGGTCCGTGGATGCATGAAAATTTAGGTAAGAAGAGCAGCAGTACGTTAAGAACAATTTTGTCATTTTTTTATTCTTGCAATATAGAAGAGCAATAATTCCGCATTTTTAAAATATATCCTATTTGCTCCTATGTCATGAAATTGTAGTTACCACAGACCACGAACCAAAGATACAACGTGCCAAAATTACCATAATTTAAACAAATAGATACAACTAAGGAACTGTACACCAAAAGAAACTAAAAGACACATTTCATTAAAGATACCCTTGAGTAAATTGAAATTTCTAGAATCGGCATGCGTAGAGTGCGGGAATATAAACTATACTTTACTTTTCCATACTTGGGTAAGATATGAAGTGTGAATTACTTGCTCACGGTACATACATAACATTATTAAATGATTTATAGGAAAATGCGTATACGGACTTATGTTTACAACTAATTTCAGTAAAACTGCGGTATAATGTTAGGATGCTAAATTATTTTCACGGTCGGTAGATTAAGTACTCAAGCAATCACGTTTGCTAAATTATATCTAAAAACTGTACCTCAAGCAGTCAAATTAACAGCCATGAACTCAACTTATGAACTTAGGTATATGTACTCCAAGTGATCAACAACGTGATGCAATCATGCAAAAATATGTAAGAAAATATACTAATTTGGCTTCCGGCAACACTGACAAATAATAAAGTATATTTGATTTTTCTCAAAACTTCCTAAATGCTCGTAAGGTACATGCTGCCACCGTGATTCACCGTGATTTTTCTCAAGACAAAGCACTATACCGTGCCGGACGGCCGGCCGGCCGGCGATTGCGGCAAGCCCGTAACGCCATAGAGCGACCTAGGTTGTGTAGGTATACTGGTACCGTGATGCACAACGCATCGTGGCAGCTGGCTGGCGGACCGGCGCATGACGCAAGCACGCAAACACCGTAGAGGGACTTAGGCTTATAATCTGCATACGGACCTGTAGTATAACTCTGCTGAATGTTCACGCCAAAAAATATCGAAAAATTGTTAATCCAGCTAAGAGTAGAAGTCGAACTATTGGAGACTTGAGCAAAACATATTTCTAGGTTTTTACTCCGTCAGGGATAAAGTTAAGTTACAAAGCATATTAAACTTGCACGGTAGATAAATAGAGCAAAACATCTTCTAGGTTTTTACTCCTCCAGAGATAAAAAGTAAATTTTCAAGGCATATTAAACTTGCACAGTACAGAAATGTTGACCAACTAAAAATGAGAAGGTACATTGAGAATTTACAGCAAAATACTTACGGATAGTGCTCTGTCTTGCATTCCGACTTGCAAGTCGTTTCGGTCAGCTCGGATGAACTGCAGCAGCTCGTCTCTTGATCGAGTGCAGATTGAATACTTCTCCTCCTATGATCTCCTCAAAGCCCTCGGCTCATTAATCTTGATGCAACGAAGAGCTGGATCGGCAATATTCAGAGAGAATACAAATGGTTCCTTCCCTTAGAGTTCGTACATGCATGTTGCACCACGATTACTTCCATTCATCATGTATAATGGGAAACCTTTAGACGTATCTTTTTGGGCATACAATTAGATGATTGTTTCTAAGCTAACATGCCACCAGCCGGAGCCAGAACGATGTTGCTGTTGCGCCTCTGCTCTGTCGGATCAGGTCCCATTAGCTTCCCATGGTATAAAATCTGGCAATCAAATTGCATGCACGATATAGAGCTCTTGATTCGTGGTGATTGATTGATCACGCATGTTCACGCTCGGTACTATCTGTCACCGGCCTCTCAATCTGCACTTGATCAAGAGACGAATCTAAACTTGGCTGGTTCCCGCCGCTGCTTCCACGATTCACACGACGGGGATGAACATGTGCCTCATCTACCTTGCGATAGTCAAACGCAAATAAGCGTTGCTTGCCCGATCCAGCGTCATCGCCTAGTAGTTTTCCTTCATTGTTTTTATTTTTTGATGGGGTCAATGAAACACGCACACGAACGAAACATCAAGAAAAAAACATGGGGATTCGGATCGCAGCTATGTACTCATTTTTTTTCCTTTCGCATGCATGTGCAACGCTGATTTGTTAGTCACCTCAAGCTCGGATTTGGTGTCTCGCACGTCTTATCATACCGATAAACCCTAGAATATTTAACTTCAAAACTACACGTCGTAACGGGTTTGGTTGTTTTTATTTTTTTTGCATGATCGGATCATACTTACAACTCGATGCCACATTATCGTGATAGATTATTGTAATGTAGGTAACTTTTTTTGCACATTTCGTCCTAGCCGTAAATCTACAACCAATTTGTTGCTAGTACACACATAGCTGAATTTAAAGAAATATTGGGTTGAACTTGTAAAGTACCTGAGGACACGCGGCCTTGTTCATGCCTTCGTGGATGCTTCACTTTCATGTGATGCCATGGTGGATGGTTCAATCTCTTGTGCCTCATGTGTTTTGGAATTTCATCAAACTATTGCAGTACGATTTAGTTGTGGGTGTACCACATATGGGAAGATTAGTTCGGTGGCGTGGAGCTGTTAATTCAAAGTTAGACAATAACATATGGACAAAGAAGACAGATTCTTACTTGCATCTGGTTATAGATTGGTGGGAACGGGAGGCAGCACTTCAAAGATCCCTGTCCAGCGGAAGTGACGGACAGTGCGGGCAACATGCTGACGTCGATGCACATGTGGCTTGCAGGATAGAAGTGAAGGTAGGAGACAACGTGATGGCGAGAGCAGCGGGAAAGCGGAGGAGGCGGCGGCCGGCGGCCGGCGGCAGCGCTCGTCTACAGCAAGATTGATTTTGATATTCATTATGGCTTAGCCCTAGGGAGAAACTGAAGACGTGAAACGTCCATGCAGTTTTTTTGCCTCGCAAGTCTGTTCTGTTCCTGCCGATAAATCTCAGAATATTTAACTTCAGGACCTCGCAATAACCGGTCGAGTTGCTTTTTTTTTTCTTTTGCACAATCGGATCGTACGTACTACTCCATGCCCGACTATATATCGCGACAGATGGTTCGAAAAAAAAAAAGACTATCGTGACAGATTGTCCGTAATGTCGTACGTAACTTTTTTGCATGGTTAATCCTGGCCGTAAATCTAATATCTAACAGACTTTATTAATTTTGATGATGTGGATTAACGTGGAGACACTAATGATGCCTCCAATTAGTAAATATAAGATTATCCAAACATAAGAGATTAGGAACAAGGATCAGACCAAGAGCTAATAAGATGTACATACATTTGAGTATACCTTCCTTTTCTTCCACTTACCCAACAAAGTCACCTTCTCCACCTGCAACAGCATGGCCTTGCTCAGCACCACCAGCATGTTATACCCTCATTAGCTAGCACCTGAGCTGATGCACCCACATACTCATTCACGACATCACCCACGCCATCACCCACACACACTCACAATAAAAGAACACCACCTCATCTCTCCCAACCTCACTGTCCAGAACCACGCACCCAATGAATATCCATCTTCCTTTCTTCTTTCCTATGCGCTGAATTGCCTTGCACCTCCGGAGCTGCACAAAGAGGCAAAAAAGCACCTTGCAGAGCAGAGCCAGAAGGGACACATCCCCCACTTCCTGTCCCACAGGCACGCCCTTGCCAGCGGCGATGGTATCCTCTCCATCTGGGGGCGGCAGGCTGCCAGCGACGAAGCTCTTGACGACGATGAAGTTTCCTATATTTGGAACTACACAGATTCAAGACATAAGCTCAAAATAGAATTGAGGATTTTGCTAAAAATGGACTCTAGAAAAAATAACAAAAGTTGTGAAAGCAAGGAAATTTGGCGTTCATAAGGGGATGAAAAACAAAGAGAAGGAAACCTGGACTATGTGAGCAACAATTGGTGCCTCACGAATTGCTTGGTAACCAAGGATGCTCACAAAATCAATCCATTGTCGATCCAGCTCATCGGCTGCAACTCAACAACGTCAGTTGCACAACTCCATTGTAAATGCTAAAGATGGGGGTAATTCAAAATTTAGCAAGATCATTTGTTGGGATTGAAGAGTAAAAAAATATTCTGAATGTAGTTTGTCAGACATCCATACCCGCACCTAGTCTAGGCGCTCATGGTGGGTGGAAAATTATTCCCGTTTACAGAACATTATAATTTATTCTCGTCCTATAACACTCATCAAAATTACCTTTTTTCGCTGTTCAAGCTCACATGTGAAGAGCTGCAAGAACTTAGCGGGCTTCTTTAGGCCAAGGAGAGCGTGGATCCTGATTACTGCATCCAGGCGCACAACGCAGGCATTGTGGTGACCACGTATCAGGGCAAGGCAATCCACGCGTGGAGCACAACGGCGGCTGCATCCAGACCGTACTATGCGCGGGAGGATTCCAGGTGAGCGAGGTGTGGGACGAGAACGTGTGTGCCAGCGAGGTTCCACGTCATCAAGAACCATGATCCGAGGAGGCATAGGCGAGCGATGGCGACGGAGGTTGAGGCGTAGAGGCAGGCGAGGGCCTCCGTGATGGCGGCCGGCCCGTGATCCATGTCACCGACCATGTAGACGTAGCAAACGAGCGGGATTTCAGGGAGTCGGACTGGGAGAGGATGTCGGAGGCAGCGGCTATGGAGGCGGTGATGGCACTGGCAGCGCTGGATGGTTTGGGGTGGGAGTCGTGGTTGAGCCTGGTGGCGGCCGAGAGAGACGGCCAGGACGCGAGCGACTGGATCTGCAGAATGCCAGGGGTGGAGATAGGTCAATCTGTGGGTTGGTTCCTCTGTCTTTGAGGGGGCTTAAATGAAAAAGTGGAGCGATGGACGAGACGAAGCGACAATGTTGACGACAGGATACGTGGGAGCGACGGTTGAACGAACCAAACTTTTCTTTTAGATAGGAGAGATAAATAGCCGAGGTATCTATGGTGGGTACATACAAAAAATGTACGGTATTTCATACAGGTGCCCATGCTCCATGAAGCGAATTTTTGGCAAAAGGGACCACCCTAAAAAGTGAAATGGCAAAAAAGACCACCTCTGAGTAGAATTGGCAGAACTACCGTGGCGGCAGGCTGGCCAGCCGACACGTGGCACATGCCGCCACGGCCTGAGGCCTCTGAGTGGAATTGGCAGAACTACCGTGGCGGCAGGCTGGCCAGCCGACACGTGGCACATGCCGCCACGGCCTGAGGCGGCAGGCCCTGCCGCCACGGGCCCAGGCGCCACGTTGGGCTCCTCTACGCCGGCGTGCATGGTTGTGGGCCATGCGCCTCGTTGGGTGGCGGCACCCTCTGCAGTGACAGCACCCGGCGCTGATTCCCTGGCTTTGCGGAAGAAATGGGATGCCGCCTCGGGCGGTGGCGGCACCCTGGCTGCAGCGAGTTCCGCCGATTCCACCGACAGCGTGCTGCACGCTCCGACGCTGCACTGATTACGGGGAGGGAAGATGCTCTCTGCGGCTCGTTTCTTTGTTCCGACATGCACTGATTTCCATGCGTGATCTGATCGCTAGATTCCTGGTGTTTGCTATTTTATGCGCTGAAAGCTGATTCAGCTCGTGGAGTGCAGCTCACTCGACTCATCTATTTATACCCGCAGAACGTCCGTGTAATGCACACTGCCCGCTTAGTGCTGCTCTCTCGCTCCCGCTGCTGCTCTGCCAAATAGTCCCGCTGCTCTCATTGCTCCGTGCAGTTTGTGTGTCACCAAGTGAGCAGAAAATAGAGAGAGTACAACCATTAGAGTGATGGCGGATAGTGGTAGTGGTGGTCTCGACCCATATAGCTCATGGTGTATTTTATATCATGCGGCAACAGGTTCTTGCGCCAATAGGATGGAGGGTAGAGCGGAAGTTAGTTTTAGGGATATAATGAGTGAGCGGTACCACGCCGTTGCTCTGGGGGAAAATTTAGCCAGATATCAGCTCCCGCCCACCGATGAAATTAGGGACGAACTAATGAGGTGGCGTCATAAATGGCAGAGAGTATGTGAGCTAAAAAGGATTGAGTCGGGGCTTCGGGGTTTGCCTATCTGAACTACTAGCGATCTGATACGATTTTCAGACGAGGCTTATGCACTTCACATTGGGGTAATTGATTTAGGAGTTTACATAGTCTTCAAATTAATTTGCATCGTTATAATTTTTGTCTCTCTTTTATTCTAAATATGCAGCTCTGGCCATCGGACGGAGAGTTTGTGAACAAAAAGATTAAGCACTATGAGTGGTTGAGCATATTGTTTGGGCCACCTGCTAGGGGGTTTCCGGATTCCAACGGGCACGCTGAGTGGATGTTGAGGACAATATCCGAGGGGAAGATTGATGCCGTATCAAAGGGGAGCGTTGAGCGGACATAAAAAGGGAAGAGTGGTAGCGCATCAAAGGGGAAGTCTGCTTCTGCATCAAAGGGGAAGAGTGGTGGCGCATCGAAGCCAGTTGTCGATGAGAACAGTGACGATGACTTTACGCCGGGAAGTTTAGCGAGGTGCAAAAGTATGTGGAAGAGTGCAGGTTCATCAAAAAATGCCGCTGATGAAGATAGTGATGACGACTTCATGCCTCCATCACGAACACGTGGGACATCGAAGTGAAGTCGTGGAGTTTAATTAGTTATTTCTATTCGTCTTTTATTATTTCAAGTTGTACTTGTTTCTTGTTGTGAGTTGTATGTTCAATAAATTTCGTCTTAGCAACATTATAAAAATTAGTGCGTCCAAAACTCATAATAGGAGCATGTCCCGTAGAAGAAAAAATAGTAATATTTTAGGTACAGATGTAGTAATATGTCTCTCGCGAAAATAAAAAATTACACGTGTCACGCACGGCGTATTCGGCCTCGCCGGGAGCTCATGGAGGAGGCGTCGATCGGCCGTACCTGCGGGGTGCCCGAGCATTGCGGGGAGGAATGATGGACTCTTCATCATGTTGTTCTGATGGTTCGGGAGACGGGGTACGTATGACTGGCTCATACTCTGAATAGCCTGGAATTAAACTTGAAATTGTGCCCGATGGATCATAACCAAAGAATTCAGTAAGTATTCCAGGGACAGTGTTGGTGTGCGATGGTCCAGCGATTTCTGATTCATGCATGTGCTGACGACCCTGCAATGGGGGCATAGTGTAACCATAACCGGCCGCCATCTCGGCCCATGTAGACTCTACAGTATCCTGATTATGAAAACAATTCGTAAATAATAGGCATGACATGTAGGATATTTAATAATGTGTCCTCGTAGGCAATGATTTGTGTGAGATTATGAAAACCGCTCCGAACGACACTCGGGTCGATCCATATTTTTCCCTAAACCAACTCCCGTCCCCTCCCATGTAGTTTCCTGTTAACGTAAAAAAATTGTAAGTAATGGATGGCACGATATTATGACTTAGTATATATTTAGTAAAAAGAAACACATGTGTCGTGTTGCGCATATGCGAACTCTCGCCTTCAGTATAGGAGTACCGTCCTCCGTACGGGCTAGCCCGTGGAAAAGGATTCTCCTCCTATTGTAAGCATCGTCATACGTGAACAAAATATTGCATATGTGTACAAATAAAAAAAATAAAGATATGAAAAAATTATATTTGTTTACTGTAAGATAAGACATGTGTGCCGTCTTGAAGAAGAGACGAGTCCTGCCTTGTAAATGTTGGCGCGGTATTCCTAACCAACATGGTACGACGTGGATGGATCGTGCGTCGCTGACTAGTGCCTACCTCACTCGGTCTGGATGATGGCGCGTCGGGCATGTCGTAAGCTTGCGGGATAACGTCACCATCTCTCGTGCAACCAAATCTTCTAAGACCGGTCATGGCTCTATTAAAAATGCGTCTAGCTAAGGACTTGCTTGTAGAATCCACATTAGCTAGTCCTAAAATTTGTTGCGAATCCCGGGCGAATTCGCGATAGTCGGCAACCTGAACAAAATAAAATTGGTATAACATAAAATTTGTTAATTCGAAGTAGTAGCAATTAACAAAATAAATATAATTAGTTAACATTGTTAGTACATATTTATATAAATGTATATACCGTGGTTTCACGCTCGTAAGCTGATGACCGTTGAATTCCTCGAACCAACTGGTCGTCTCGTGTGAGCTCTTCTGTCCTTGGTGGTGGAGCGGCCGTAAGCAGAGTACGCGTGCTATTGTAATACCACCGATTGTATATTGGGGTTGTATGATGGTCGTACGGCCTGCATAATTTTTCAAAGGTCAATCTTAACTTAATTAGCACGTTTGTCTGAACAATAAATAGAAATACTAAAGTACCTATTTTCTGGAACAAAATTTGACGACGCTTCATTGTTCCATATCTGTATCGAGGACATATTACGAGTACTCCAGTCACAACAATTTTGGCCTTTGTTGTCTTGCCTAAAATCAAGTGTAGAGAATTTTATTTATTAAAATGACCAAGCATAATATTGATAAAATAGCATGAGGCCTTAAACTTACGTATGTATTCCCTCGTCCACTCGTCTCGGTGGTGGTGGAGGGACAGCTTGATAGAGACCAAACTGCCGCATGACACGCTCGAGATTATATGGCTCAACCATCCACATAAATAGTAGCGTGCAGCGTGTCATCCACAAGTGATTCTCTCTCAAGCAATCCGGTGTCACCGGCTGATCACCCCATATAGCATGTATATCAGCACTGGTCCACGGGTTCCATGTGACGCTCGTCTCCTCTAGACGCTCGAACTCTTCGTGGTATTCGGGGTAGCTACCGTGTACCACGACTGTGGACCACCGTCTTCTAGCATGTGTCCACCGACTTGCACAAGTAAGTGGTGCATGTTCTTCCCGTCTAAAATTGTATGGGTGGATTTTCTCTCGATTGTCTATTAGGGGACGTCCAACTGGAAGGTACTCCCACGACCATAGCCGGAGAAACTCATAGCTAACAGCAAGGACATGACCCGTTTTTGCTGTCTTGGTTTTCTTGGTGGCGTCACATAAACCTCTATACGTATATGCGAGCATAGCTGAACCAAAACTGTATGTTGGGTAGTCTGGTAAAGGGTTATCTACTATTTTCTCCGCAATCGTAATGAGACTGGGGAAAACTATGTCACCGTGTGAGGAAGGAAACATCATACCGAAGAGATACAAAAGATAAGCAAATAGATGCTTCCGTTGCCTATCAGGTGATGCATTGGCAGGAATTTCACGAAAATTGTTTACCAGCCATGGTATAGGTACACCTCTAGGACGCGCGCCACTACGTGTGTTCGGTGGCATATTGACCCCTAGCCTCATTTCTAGGTTATCATTCCAGTGAGTAGAATATGCTCGAGGGACCACCGCGTCACCGCTTATTAGCAAAGCAGTGATTAATGAGACATCTTTAAGGGTAGGTGCCAACTCCCCACAACGTAAGTGGAAGGTGTGTGTCTCGGCTCTCCAACGATCAACAAGTGCTGACATAAGAGATGGGTCTAACATTATCCTCTCCTCGCTGGACGTAAGCTTAGAATAAGTAAGAAGTCCATATGCCCGAAGGAGTTCAACGAATGCATCACACGGCCAATTGTGCTCAATGGTTCGCAGCCTAAAAGCTTGCGGGGGTTCTATATAGGCCCGAGGGTCTAACGAGAGGTGGCAACGTTGTCCGGCGTCCCAAGAACCCTGCAACAGCTCTGGCAGAGGAGAAGCCATTACGTGCATAAGGAGTACACATTTATTAAAATACACAAGGAATACATATCTATACTTCTTATAAAGCAAAACCCCACTAACATGCATTAATTATTTTTCTATCTCAACATGCAAGCTATCCACATCATCTATTTTCCTAGCCAATCAATTTTCCATGTCATCTTAACTAATATTTAGTAATCACTATATGCAAATAACAAATCACCCATTTCATAGACCATCCAATTATGTACATTAATAATTTCAAATATGTATATACTATGATCAATTTAATGTATCACACCTCTTATAATTTTTTGTTTACACATGATCCATTTTTTAAACCATCCAATTATTCATATCAATAATTTAAAATATATATACTATGATCAATTGTAGTTTCTAAAGAGATCCACGCAGCAACGCACGGGGTATCCTTCTAGTTTATTAAAATGCATAAGGATTACATATTTATTAAAATACATAAGGAGTACATATTAATTAAAATGCATAAGGAGTACATATTTATTAAAATACATAAGGAGTATATATAAATTAAAATGCATAAGGAGTACATATTTATTAAAATACATAAGGAGTACATATTAATTAAAATGCATAAGGAGTACATATTTATTACAATAGTGTCGTAAACCTCGTCTGTCTCAACGTCGTCGTCTATTCGAGAAGAAGCAAACAAACAATCGAAGAGAGACGAACAATCAATAACATGGCATAGTGCACAAACATGGGATGATGCATGACAATTTAATTGGTGCATCAAAATAAACTAGTTGACATGGTAACATGTTTAAATGGACCCATATGCAATTTGGATTGCATATGGAAAGCCCATGAATTAAGGTTGGGTTAATTGATCTACAACCAACCATCAAGTGAAAGTGGATTAGCATGATGCATTGATGATGTTAACAAAAAGGAAACAACAATGGAATCAATTTGATATGTTGTTTACCAAGTTTGGAATTTTATTTATTAAGTTGAGAAATTTGGCTTCTTAATGAGTTACACAAGCATTTGTTGTTTTCATCAAGTTTAATTGTTCAAAACAGATAACAAAGTTCATATTTGAATAGAACACAAAATTTTAGTTGGAATACATGTTTCAATTATTGAAGAAGGAATTTGAATAAATTACTTATGAATTAAACAAGTTTAAACAAGATTTAATTGAAATTAACTCAAGAATAAATATTATTTAAATTTTATTTGTTCACAACATTAAATAAAATTCATATTTTAAAATATTATGTTTTCTGGTTTGAAAACATATTTTATATGTTGCATTTGAATTAATATTGAATTAGTTATGAAATTAACCAAATGTGAAATGAATTGTTTGAATTTTGAAATTTGAAAACATTTGAAATGTTTAAAACAGAAAACAAATGATTTAAATAGGTAGAGAATTAAATTTGGTTCAGTATACATATTTTATTTATTTTATTTGAAGTTGTAATTCAAAAGTTATTTGTATTTTTAACCCAGGGACTATTCTGTAATTCGCACGGACTTATTTTAAAAGAAAAACTGGGGCAGAACGTTTTACACCCGCAGTGACCTAGGATAGGCCACTGCCAGTGGGCCCTGGCCACGGTGGCGGCGTGTGTGGGCGCGTGGAGGCACGCGTGGCCACCACTGCCTATGGCAGGTGGCCCCTGCCTGCCAGCGTGGCATGCAAAAATTGTGGGGTTTAATCCGCCCGCGGGGACTCGAACCCTTGCCCTGGGCGCGCGCGTGCAGTGTTGCCACCACTGCGGTGGCTGCTGAGATCTTGTCAGGTAAGCAGCGCGCGGGGGGTTAAGTTTCAGATTCGGCGTTAACTGAATGTTACAGGTTCAGTTTCTGAATCGTGGCCGCGCTCGAAGTTCGCCGGCGATGTGCTGCGATGCAGCAGCTGCTGCTCGTTGCGGTGGATGCGAGGGCTCGTGTGCGTGTGCTGAGCGTGTAGGGAGAGAGGAGGGCGGAGGGCACGGTGATGCTCACCTCGCGGGACAGAAGGAGAAGGCGAGCTCGGAGAGGATGGCCGGCGACGGAGAGGACGGCGGCGGCGATCCAGGCCTTCCCGGTCCTCTCTGCGGGGTCGAGGAAGACGAGGAGGCGACGGGGGATTGGTTCCCGTGGCTAGCCCGAGGGGAGGAGACGCATCACCGCGGCGATCGTCGATGTTCAAACGACGGTGGTGCGGTGGTGAGTTACAGAGAGGAAGGAGCTGTGCAGAGAGAGGATAAAGAGAGAAAAATGGTGGCGCGGTGGAGAGACGAGGGAGGTCTAGGGCTAGGGCGGAGCTAGGGCTCGCGGCCTAGGGTTATAAGGAGGGGGAGAGGTCACCACGGCCGTCTGCTCCTTCTCTGTCGACGTGGGTGCTACGGATGTGCAGCCATACAGGAGGAAGAAAGGGAGGGGGTAGCAGGCCGGTGGGGACTGGTGGGCTGGCCCAAAAGGCTGGCCTGCCCTTTCCCCCTCCGTTTTGTTTTATTATTTTTCTTTCTTTTTTTTTTTTTGCAAATTTGAATAAGGAAGAAATGAATGAGTTTTAGGGTTAGAAAATTTAGTAGAAAAATTTGTATTGATTAATTATTGTAATATCAACAAGTACAAACTTTGGTTTTCCAAAAATTTGAAATTAGTTGATGTTTGCAATTTGTTTGAATTTGATTGAATTTTTGGTATTTAAGGATTAAATGAAAAGAACAATTTAAAAGTTTTTAGTTTCAAATGTAATGGTAACAATTGATTTTTTTGTTTTGTAATTTTCATAAGCTTCAAAATGGTTGCTTTTTGGAAAATTAATTGGATTTGAATGAAATTTGAATTAAGTGAATTATTACAAAGAACAAGTTATTAGTTTGAGCTTTCTATTTTAAGGGAAACAGATGGCTGATTTTATTTGAATATTTGTATTTGGAAAATGTAACATAACAAGTATGAAACAAAGGTTTGAATTCTTGGTTTGAAATTCAAATGGAAAACAAGGAGAAACAAATGCAAACAAATGCAATGATTATGATGATATGATGCAAAACATAATTAAAACAAGAAACAATCATTCTAAAGGGAGTTTTTCATACTTGGGATGTTACAAAACGCCCCCCCCCCCCTTGAAGGAATCGCGCCCCGAGATTCCTACTGAGAAGAGAAAAGGTCCGGATACTTCTTGTGAAGATCCTCTTCGGTCTCCCACGTTGCCTTTTTATCGGAATGATGGGACCACTGCACTTTCAAGAACTTGGTGCTCTTGTTGCGAGTCTTACGCTCGGTCTCATCGAGAATTCGAACAGTGTGCTCCTCATAAGATAGATCTTCTTGCAGTTCAATGGAATCATGATCAACTGCACGATCTGGATCTTTGAAACACCTCTTGAGCTGTGACACGTGAAACACATCGTGCACCTTGGATAGTTTTTCTGGAAGTTCAAGACGATAGGCATTTTCCGCACGCCTTGAGAGAATGTTGAAAGGACCAATGTATCTTGGTGCAAGCTTTCCTTTGACACCAAAACGACGAGTGCCTCTGAGGGGAGTTACACGGAGATATGCTTTGTCACCAGGTGCATAGATCATATCCCTGTGCTTGCTGTCATAGTAGCTTTTCTGACGAGACTGAGCACTCTTGAGATTGTCACGAATGATGCGAACTTTCTCTTCGGCTTCCTTAACAATGTCAGGACCTAAGAGTGGACGTTCACCCAGCTCCAGACCAATTGATTGGACTCCTGCATCTGCGGCCATAAAGTGCCTCAAATGGTGCCATGCCTAGGCTTGCCTGGAAGCTGTTGTTGTAGGAGAATTCAGCATATGGAAGACATTACTCCCATTTCATGCCAAAGGAGAGACCACATGCTCTGAGCATATCCTCGAGAATCTGATTGACTCTTTCGATTTGCCCTTGAGACTGAGGGTGATAAGCTGTGCTGAACAGAAGTTTGGTGCCCAATGCTTCTTGAAAACTCTTCCAGAAATGAGAAGTGAAGATGCTTCCACGGTCTGAGCTTATTTCCAATGGAACACCATGAAGAGGAACAATCTTTGTTGTGTAGAGCTCTGCTAACTGGCTAGCTGAGATTGTCTCTTTGACAGGAAAGAAGTGAGCTACTTTAGTGAGTCGATCAATGACAACGAAGATTGCATGATTGCCTTTCTTGGACTTTGGAAAACCAGTGACGAAGTCCATTTGAATCATGTCCCACTTCCACTCAGGGATTTTCAGAGGTTGGAGAAGACCGGCTGTTTTCTGATGAACTGCCTTAACACGTTGACAAACGTCGCATTCAGAAACGTATTGAGCAATTTCACGTTTCATGCTAGGACACCAATACAGTGTCTTGAGATCCTGGTACATCTTTGTACTTCCAGGGTGTATGGAGAGAGTAGTTTCATGAGCCTCCTTGAGAATGACATCTTTGAGACTTTGAATTTGAGGAACTGCAATGCGTCCTTCGAAGAACACAGTTCCCTTGTCATCAATTGAGAAGGACTTGAATTTATCCTTGCCTTCTTTGATGTGCTCTACCATCTTCTTGATTTCAGCATCACGAAGTTGTTCAGAACGAATCTTGTCCTCGAGAGTTGGACTGGCTGTCAAGTTTGCAAGATAGCCTTGAGGGACAAGACCAAGGTTCAGCTTCTGGAATTCTTCATGAAGAGGATGTTGGCTTTCCATGATCATGAGATTATTGCAATAGGACTTGCGACTGAGAGCATCGGCCATAACATTAGCCTTGCATGGAGTGTAAGAAATAGTAAGATCGAAGTCTTTGATCTTTTCAATCCATCTCCTTTGCCTGAGGTTTAGATCTGGTTGAGTGAAGATGTATTTCAGACTCTTATGATCGGAAAAGATTTCAGTGCGGTTACCCAACAAGTATTGTCTCCATTTCTTGAGGGCAAACACAACTGCTGCGAGTTCAAGGTCATGTGTGGGATAATTTTGCTCATGGGTGTTCAACTGTCATGAAGCATAAGCCACAACTTGACGTTCTTGCATAAGAACTGCTCCTAGACCTTGGAGAGAAGCATCACAGAATATTTGGAAAGGTTTGGTAGGATCTGGGCCAACCAGAACTGGTGTAGAAGTGAGTTTAGTTTTGAGGAGATTGAAACTTTCATCACATTGTGGAGACCAAACGAACTTCTTGTCCTTCTTTGTGAGGTCAGTGAGATGTTTGGCAATCTTGGAGAAGTTTTGGACGAACCGACGGCAATAGCTAGCCAAGCCAAGAAAACTTCTTACTTGCTTCGCCGTCTTAGGAGGTTTCCAATCAACAATTTCTCTAACCTGTTCTGGATCAGTGGCTATGCCCTTGGCAGAGATGACATGACCAAGATAAACCACTTCTGAAATCCAGAACTCACATTTGGAGAACTTGGCATAGAGACGATGCTCGCGAAGTTTCATGAGAGTGAGACGAAGATGTTCTTCATGCTCTTCCTCGGATTTTGAGTAGACAAGAATGTCATCAAGATATACCACAACGAACTTGTCGAGGTATTCATGAAAGACAGAATTCATGAGTCGAGAGAAGGTCGCCGGTGCATTGGTGAGACCAAAGGACATGACGGTGTATTCATATAGACCGTAGCGAGTGGTGAAGGCTGTCTTTGGAATATCTTCCTTTCTGATCTTTATTTGATGGTAACCCATCCTCAAGTCCAACTTGGAGAATATTGAGGCTCCAGCAAGTTGATCAAAAAGATCATCAATACGAGGAATTGGATACTTGTTTTTGATTGTTTTCTCGTTAAGAGGATGATAGTCAACAACGAGTCTCTTTGTTTGATCCTTCTTCGCAACGAACAGAGTTGGGCAACCCCAAGCCGAGGAACTAGGTTGAATGTAACCTTTCTCCATGTACATATCGATTTGCTCCTTTAACAATTTCAGTTCAGGAGGAGCTATCTTGTATGGATGCTTAGAGATTGGAGCAGTACCTGGTTCAAGTTCGATCACGAACTCAACTGCTCTGTCCGGAGGCATTCCTGGCAATTCTTCTGGAAAGACGTCAGTGAATTCGCAAACCACCGGAACATTTTCGAGTAGAGGTAGAGGTTTTGCATCGAGTGTGCATAGCTGAATGGAACTTGATTCATTTGGAGAATAGACTATCTGGCCAGAAGGGTGGGAGAGAGTTATTGACTTTTGATCACAGTCAATTTTTGCTTTATTGGCCTTGAGCCAATCCATACCAAGAATGACATCAATGTCAGAACTGCCAAGTAGTATGAGAGAAGCAAGGAATATGTGGCCTTTAATTAGAATTTGATTTTTGTGACTGATTTTAGAAGTTTGCATAGTTGCTCCAGGGGAGTTGACTACTAACGGGGAACCCAAACCAACAAAGGGGAGTTTAACTGTTGTCGCAAAGATCTTTGACACGAAAGAATGTGATGCTCCGGTATCAAACAACACTTTAGCTGGAAAAGAGTTTACGGGGAATGTACCGAGAACGACGTCAGGAGCTTCCTCAGCTTTGTCGATCTTGACGTGATTCACCCTTGCGGTCCTCCCGACAGGCCTGTTGTTGGAGTTGAAGGCCTTATGCGGGGGAGCGCGCACCATTGCCTGGTTTGAGTTAGGACGAGGTGGTGGTGGAGGTAGCTGCCTCTGAGTGCACTTGTCGGCGTAGTGTCCCGTCTGCTTGCACTTGAAGCAAGTGACGACACGAGGAGGATTTGGCCTTGGCTGCCCCATCGAACCCCTTGGATCATGCATCTGAGCAGGGTTGGGTGGGCGGGGAGCGAAGCCTGGAGAAGCTTGGGCATATGGAGCCCTAGTGACAGCACCATTTGGCACCCAGATGCGGCGCTTCTGCGGAGGGGTGGTCATGTTGGAGGAGGAACCACCCTCACGCGAGTGCTTGCGAGACTCCTCGAACGCCTTGCGCCCATTCTCTTCATTGAGCGCGGTGTTCACGAGCTCCTCGAAGTCTTTGGTCTTGACATTGGTGAGAGCGTACTTGAGTTCCGGGTTAAAACCTCTGCGGAACCTTGCCATCTTCTTAGCTTCGGTGGACACCTCGTCTCCAGCGTATCGAGCGAGGCGATTGAACTCACTCTGATAGCTGATGACGTCCAGCTTGCCTTGCTTGAGAGAGAAAAACTCTTCACGCATCCTTTCCATGAGACCATCTGGAATGTGGTGCTTCAGGAATGCATCCTCGAAACAACCCCAGGTGATTGGCATCCCAGTTCTCATGGCCTGGTAGTTTTCCCACCACGAAGCTGACTGACCCTTCAGCAGATAGGAGGCATACTTGACTTTGTCTTCCTCAGCTACATGTGCAATCTCCAGAGCCCTGGCTATCTCACGGATCCAGTCATCAGCGTCCAGAGGCTCGCGTGTGGCCACGAACGCTCTTGGGCCCAGACTGAGGAACTCCTTGATGCCGACTCATTGAGCAGTCTGGTGGATGTGCTGATTAGCCTGAAACTGGGCCATCTGCGTCATCACTTGGGTCATCTGAGTCAACAGCTCCGCGATTGGCGGTGGCTCAGGCGTGTTGTTCCTTGTTGGAGGCATCCTGAATTGAAATTCATTTTAGCACAACAATAGGAAGGGATAGACTTAGCAACCGAAAGAGAGATTATTCCGACGCATGAATAGATAACCAACAGGTACATCATCACATGTTCTATTACATCAGAATATCCAACACACCATAAATAGTTCGAATACGAAAGGATAACTAAACATAGCTAGGAATGGATACATCGGTACTCCCATGCTCATCACGCAGGACGGCGTCTAGGAGTACGGCGAGAGGTACGGTGAGGAGCATGCTCACGAAAGTAGGTAGAAAGACGATCCACGTAGATCGGAAGTGCTCTGAGAGCGACTCCCGGTGTGGTGAAGTAGAACGCGTCGTCTCCCTGTGCTCCAAAGCATGGAATCCCAGTGTAACTAGCACCAAGGTTGAGGAGTGGACCTCTGATCGGCTCGTAACCTCCAGCATCTGGCAGAGGACGCCCAAATGGTGGATCGAAACGTGCAAAACGCTCGTCTCCAACAAAGTCTGTGGTGTAAGTCGCCAGACGAGTCAGAGCAAGGTAGAGCTGCTCCCTGACTGAAGCCAACTCCTGAGATAGTATGGTGGCAACTGCGTCACTGTGTCTCACAAACTGGGCTGTGGTGTGCAGCCTGGAGCTATCATGCTCGTAAGCATCCAAGTTGTCGTAGAGAGTGAAGTGAGCTCCCTTCGAAGTGATGTAACCACGGGGGATGTGGCGATAGATAGAATCATCAAATCCCCAGTAGTCAGCACGAAGGACGGTGATACTCACATAAGCTGCCTGCTGCACAGCCATATCCACTGTGGAACCTACTGCCTCGTAGCGGTGGACTACGCTCCTGCCATCATCTGATAGAATGTAGACGATAGCCTGGTAGTAGGTCTTCTCAAACTCTAGCTGGTGCTCGTAGACCTGGTACTCTGGTGCCCAACTGAACCCCAGATAAGTGATCATGTCTCTCAGCATCTCCGGATAACCGGCAGTGCTCTCGCAACGAGTCATACGAACCACCTGCGGGTAGAACCTGAGATCCATCTGCAGATGATTTGGGAAGTTTTGATTAGACGCCGGTAGAAGAACTGAAGTGGAAAACAACAACAAGGTTTCAACGGACGAAAAGGATCTTGCGAAGAACAGGATATCAAATGTAATATCCCAGTGTTTGGGAAGTTATAAGGATCTAGATTTAATATGTGCATTTGCAAAGCATGCATCCGAAAGTACGAGAAATTTTGGCGCGATAGTTTAAACAAACCAAAGTGACCAATGTTTCACTTGACATGATGAAATAGGACTAGATCATCTGGTCAAGAGTACAATTGGAGTGATCTTTATAAGAAGTATCTTAAGAAAACAAATCATTCGGATACACAAACCATAATGGGTTGTGACCAACACTAAATCTCAGCAAGCCTAACCTCAAGTCTATAAGTGACTTGAGAGAAATCAACTACGTATCTAGAACTCGAAGAGGGGTGAGTATCCAAACCACACAGTTGGTAGTCTTACTTCTGCAAGTTAGTCATGTACAACTGGTTGATCTTATCAGTCCTGAAGGAGGAACCTGAACGAGGAAACAAACCTTCTTCAAACTAGTGCTAAACCCTGATCACTATCCGTGATCTTTTCCAAAACTCTTGTCTATGTTTCTGCATAACCAAGGCTACAAGAGAAGCAAACCAGGAAGGGGCCAAGATCAGAAGACATCAAATGAGGGGGTTGAAATTCCGGTGTTTGGTGTCATACTAGAATAATTTGAGTACAGGACCTGATAAATCTTGTAAGCAGATTATTTCTGAGGACATTAAACACTAGAGTTTCATTAGGTTAAGTTATGTAAGAACAAGTTGGTAATTGACTCAAAATCAATATCCTAATGAGAGTGACAACTAGTGATATGTTTGCAAATCCTTAACCTTGAGTAATCAGAGATTCGTCGACCATCTGACTTAGGGTTTAGAGTCGAAGAGGGAAGGTGGAAGGATATCGACATGATCTTTTCCTAACTTAAGGTTTGGATTAGATTAGAGGAGGTGGGTGAATGTGGGCATGACCTAAGTGGTGAATCGTCGAGAGATATGACCTCTTACTTTTAATGACATGGAATTGAATTTGAATTCAAACTAAATATTTAAAGTTATGAAATAACAGAATAAGAAAATAGAGGATAGTCATCCATTAATTCCAGTCCTTATTGGCTAAAACACAATCCAAGGAGTTAATCAAACAAAAATAAAGACTTTATAAATTTAAAACAATAGTACATGGTTTTTATAAACATATTTACACTAAAACGAAATTATAAAAGAATAAACTTTATTGATAATTAATTAATAATACAAAGTTATTACATGATTCAACAAATAGAAAAATTACATGTTGACTACTACAAAAAGAAATTCCTATACTAATTCTTGCTTAATAAGTCTTCAACTGTTAATCTTCTGTACCTGCAAAATCAATAAGAAAAGTAAAGAAAAGTAAAAAGATTAGTGGGGGAATTAGTACTCTCAGCTTGGCAGTGAGATGCACTGCTAATCGCATCATCGAGTCTAGGCTTAGACAAGTTAAGTATCTGTTCAGATCAGAAAAATATCTCAGTGTAACTTCATAGGCAAGTATCAGGTAATACAAGTGGCAAGCCAAAAATAAGTATAGCATCAGGATAAGACCAAGTGCAAACCGAGCACCATTCCCAGAAAATATCTTCTCATCCAGCACACAAGGAAACAGCACACTCACCAGCACACACTGGTGCTGTCAAGACCCCTGTTGTGGTATAAATACCACATCAGCCGCAAGGGAGAGGAGACCAAACCCACTTTTCCCTGTACATAGCTCAAGCACTCACCACAAGAACACCATCACCAGGAATCTCACCACCAGCAACCTATCCCCGCAAATTAACTCAATCACTAGGAAACCACATAATCATCAACCATACCATCCAAACCCTGTTATGAGAAGATAAACAGGTAATACATCCAGTAAGATAACAGCAAGGCCAAGCTTGGAGCTGGAGGAGCAGGCCTGGATCACAACAGCAACAAGATTACAAGTTGAGCAGGGGCAATAGCTCAAGGGGGAGTAGATCAAGAAGCCAAGAACCATCAGGAAATCACAGCCACAACAGTAACACCAAAAGGTGATATCCACACACATCCTAACAAGGGATCCTGCTAAGTTATGCATAGATAGTGGGCTGGGATTTGTTTCCCTCAGTCTAGCATAGAATTGCTATGCTAAAATCATCCTAGGGAATTAAAAGGTAACATAGTATCTGTTCTTATCTTAAGAAAAGTGCCTCAGAACAACATCATAGGCCTAAGGGCAATTCCATAAGCTTTAATCTGTTCTTATCAAATATTACAACCAAACAATTCATAGTATAGTTGCTGGGCACCAAGAACCATCCAGGTTGGTACCTCAAACACAACTCACCAAGTTAAATGTTCCTTAGAAACATGAGAGGGACATGGTGGCACATCCTCTGAACTCTAAGGTTCAGAGTAGCACCCACCAGTAGGCATATAGAGATGCCCAAGAATTAACCAGCATCACAGATTAGCATTTAGCTCAAGCACAGTATCTGTTCTTAAATAAAGCTAGGACCTCAGACTATTGCATCACAGGCCAGGGACATACTTAAAGATATAGATATCTGTTTTGATCAGATAATAAATCCAGGAGCAACAAGATCAAGTATACAACTGTTCTTATCTGGGTAAAAGGCTACCAGTACCACAATTCACAAGCAAATGGACCAATAAAATTAGCTAGCCCACAAGGACATCCAACAGGTTGTTGCTGGGCACTAACCAACCGGATGAGCACCTCAACACAACAACTATCCATCTGGTTGTATAAAGATTTAGAAAATAACTGAAGTATAGGAACAAGGCATCCTTCAGTTGACATAAAAACAATAAGTGGGAAACAATTATTAAGGGAATATTCTCTGAATAAAATTCAGAGTAACACCTCTTAGTCATTTAGCACACCCTTGAGCACCAGGAATTACATACTTAGTAATAGGAATTATTATCCAATAACCATTAACAAGAATCCATCACAGGGAATTAAACCCTAAGGGTATCAGTACCTAGAAGCCATATTGGTAGTAATATCAAAATGATTTCCCACTAACAGCAACATGTTCACCACCATTATCATCTCACAGCACAAAGCAACAGAAATTATTTAGGTCACAATAAAAATTTCCATCCATCACAGATCGTAGCATGGATTTCATGCATCACACCTCAAGTAAGGCATTTGGAAACCACCCAATGCGGTCAATCAAGTCCTAGGGCACAAAAAGCATCACAGGGAGGCACAACACAAGCTAGCTCGATGGCTAGACTCCAGAGCAAGGGGGAAGGATGAATCCATGAGAGAGAGAGAGGGATTGGAGGGCAGAGAGAGAGGAAAGCAACTTACAGGTGGTCACCATCGTGGTGACCACATCCGGATGGAGAGAGGAGCACGGCGGCGAGCCGCGGTTGCCCAGAAGACCGTCCCGGCGGAGGCGCATCGTCACAGCAACCATCTGCAACCACAGCCACCGTGGGGAAGCAACAGCAGCAGCAGCTCAGTCTCCAAGAGCACCCAGGAGTCACGTCAAGGAGCCACGACCACCGGAGTGGTGGTGGAGCACCCGGGTACCCGAACCCTAGGGTTAGGGCAGGGGTTGTCCACGGGAGCCACCGAGGGAGAAAACCAGATCGAAGATAGAGGTGCGGAAGAGGGCTGGGAGGAGAAGGGGTGGCGCTAGGTCACAGCGGCGGGGATGGACGGTGAGGTGAGAAGAAATCGCCGGAGGGGAGGCGGGCGATGAGGTCGCCTCTGCATCGCCTCACGCAGAGGGAGGAGAAGGAGATAAGGGTGGGGGGCTCGGGTGCGTCAGGTCTAGTCTGGTCTGGATCGGACCAGTGGGTTGGGTTCAACCCTAATCCATGGACCCCACCTGTCAGCCTAGGGGCAGTTTAGTAATTGCCTAAAATCTTAAATAAAGGAATTAGAAAAATAATAGAAAACAATAAATAAAATTCTACAAAATTTCAAACCTTTACAAATACAACTAATTCTTAATCTAGTAAAATGGTTGAATATTAAGATTAAGAAAAATAATCCAATAATGCTTATAGTCTTAAAATTATAGATACAAAATAATATTTTAATAATAAAACTATGATAATAAGGTTAAGAAATATTCAAAACTATTTAATCTAATGTAAATTATTCTTTCAACATTAATTAGATATTTTGATCCTTTCAAAATACTTCCTAACAAATGTTTTCTGTGAAAACAATCAAATAAGTTATAAGAATAACAATGAATATTGGAAAAATAATAAATAATTCATTAAATCAGAAAAATACAAGTTATATATCAAAATGCTCCAAATGATAAATGCAACTCATCTATGATGTGTAAAAGTAATTTGATCAAGTTTTTAGGTGTGTAATGCTTTGCATAATCATTAACTCATTTAAAATTAATAAAATAATAATTGATTCAAATATTTTCAGAAGACATTGAATGATATATCCAATTAAAGAGAAAAGAATTTCCAATTCAAATATGTCAAAGATAAAACATTTTATCCAACTTATAAACTTGTTTCCAAAGGTATTAAAAAAAATTCTATAATGTTTCACTATAATCAGAAATAACTGCCACAACATTATTTTCTGTATTAATAAAACCCTAATGATTTCACACCAACTAAAACCTATCATCACTAGTTATTGATAGAGTTAGATGTGCTAGTTCCTCATTTTTCAAATAAACTTGATGTCATTAGCTCTACACTTTATAACATAAAATCAAATGTGTTTATTGTGTTTTCAGTAGTTGTTTTCCATATAATAGTGTTCTCAAGTTTAATCATGTGATAACTATTTATAACCTAAACATAATAACAATGGTGTGGTAAGTAAAAGTGAAACCCATGTAAGTCTAAAACCAGTAATAACAACATCACCACAAATAACAAAACAATTCAACTAAAACCCTTGTGAACAATTTGTCGTATTAAATGTGGCTTACACTTGTAAGCTGGGGTATGTTCCAGGGTATTTCACGATTGCATCTCATTATTATGCATGTATCATGCTGCCAGTGTTTCTGTAGTCCTTACCGGGACTACTTTGCTATCTTTCAGATGTCAGGATGTTATACGTGACCCTTGACCCCGAAGACATGGAATATTATGGTCATTTCAATCTCAGGCAAGTTCATCACTTGCTCATATCCTTTGCAGTATCTCATAACAAACTATTTGCAAAAACCTTATCATATTATCACCTGTTCTCAAAAGAATGCATGATCCTATTTTTATAATAATATGACTAATTGAATGACTACCCGAGTGGTAGTGTTCTGTTTGGTGGGCGGATGGAATCATGGTAAGATGAATAGGTCAAAGGAAGGTTCCATCTGCATGGGAACGTATTACCTAGGAATTAACAACAACTGCCGTCAGGATTCTTGCGCCGTAAATTCGCGTTGACCATGGATCTTCTATGGGGGGAGTAAGTCAGCCGTGATACTTTTCTCGTTCGCATGTCAACGGACTAACAGAGACGTACGCTGTAGGTCTTGCGAGACTACATGCACATGGGTGGGAGCCCTTATGTCCCACGGGCTCTGGGGTCTATGAGTGTCTGCCAGGGGCGCGTAGATCTCCATCGTGAGGGGTGGAATCAGGCGTTCAACCTGCTGGCAGAAATGGGTGGGCATGCGTTGTGCGGAGAAGCACGGTTTGGCTTGGACCAACAACCGGGCCCCACACCTAAGTGGGTGTGGACAGGAACGATCGCCTGGTTGTGCAACATGGTCTTGGTCGTCCATGGGTAAAGTAACGCACCTCTGCAGAGTGTAAAAGGATGTGACATGTTACCCCTTGTTCCGGGAAGGAGCTGCGAACGCCGCAGGAAAGGCAACTCCATGAAAGTTCTAATCCTGTGAAGATCTGGCGGGCATAGTTTTCAGAATTAAAAGCAACCTCTTGAAGAAAGTTTTACAAAACCTTGCATTAGCTTATGACTCTTTCGAGTCTAAAGCTGTAGTTAGTGCATCAACCACCCACTGTATATCATGAACTTGCTGAGTAACGCTCCTTACTCATTCTATCCCGTTTGACCCCCTGCTTAGGGTTGAAGCCCTATTGAAGTCGTCATCGAGAGGCCATCACTACCTCATGAAGCTAGATGGAGTGATCTACTACTTAGTCGGTAAAGCCTCGTCATCAACAACGCTGGTGGAGGACAAGCTATCAAGATGAAGTTAGAGTCCATTCTTAGACTTAGTTATCTCTAGCCATAAATTAGGGTTGACATCAGCCGTAGTGGATTTGGTTCTGAGCTAGAGTTTTTCTCCGGCTTGGAGCTGCGTATTGCTTCTTCTGATGTTTCATTTGCAGGAGATCTTTTGATTCATCAAAGAGATTCCCATGTTTTGTAATGAAGTTTGTATCCTATAGTTTCGTCTGGACCCGCTGTGTTTCTGTTGTACCACTCTGAGAGATGTAATATTCACGGATAAGTCCTTCTGTGAGTATTATGTCACCGACTTGCGCACTACACATGCAGTGGTGTGCTGGGTCATCACAGGTGGTATCAGAGCGAAGCGACCTTAGGTTTTAAAACCTTTTAGGAGATCTGTAGGTTGGTAAGGAATATAGGAAGCCATCTTATCTAAACCACTACTTCCTACAACTATGATGATCATTCACTTGAGAATGATATAATCATACTTGTATAGAATTATTCTTACTCAACCTGAGTAAATATACTTATTTATTATCTTTATACCTAGGTATGAATAGTTAGAAGTCTATCATCTATCAGTTTTGTTGAGAAAAAGAGTTCTGACATAGTCAGAGATGATTAAGTCAGAGTGATGATTACCCCATTCTATGAATGAATAGGATGGAGTAGAACATGGCATACATTAAGTATAGGAGTCATTCAGAAGGAATGTTTCGGAATCATGAAGAATTGTTAAACCATGGTAACTATGGGGTACATACCATATCCTTAGTTATCAACTCTAGAGGTGAATCATTATAGTATAGTATAGAGTTAGGAGAAGGCATAAGCATTGATGGAAGCTACATTACCACTTCTATGATGTGATCAACAACAACAACATGAAGGATCAACATATACTATGATAAGTTTATCCTGATCAAGATTAAGGACTGTAGTTGACATAGTACTTAGTCCTATATGGAACTAAGTTAGACAACAACTACTATAGGATCATTTTGTCTTGATTTATTCCATTGCAGTAAGGCATGCAATTGGAGTAATTACCTAGGCAAAGAGTGGTTGTGTACAATAGGAGTACAAGGTAATATATACCTACTTGTAGTGTATAACATTTAAGAGCCTTGGTACTTGAGATGTTTTACTCAAAGTACTGTTGTTTCACAGGCTTTTGATGCATGACTGATGTATGTATTTGGGATTTATTGGATCTTATTTGGATCTTTGATTGACTAGATCTATACATGAAGATTGAACTTGATGTGCATATGCATGTGCAACAACACTGAGTTCTTTCTTGATGTTACTGGTCTAGAGGGTATATGATCACTTTGAGAGCGGTCTGAAAACTCAACTGATTGAAGCAACTATCAAAGCTCTGGAAGTCCTTTAAGTCAAGAAGGCAGAAATCAACAAAGCAGGGATGGGAATGGACCACATTCCACATCTTGTTTGGAGTTGGGACATACTTCATCAAAACATGGAGATATACCACAAGTGATGCCAAGAAAATAACATGAGTAGTTATATCTTAAAAGGAAACATGTAGAAGTTGATAAATAAACTTATAGAGTCATTCCATAGAAGTTGAAACCCAAAGATATAGAAGGACCATAGAAAGTAACCAGTGGAATAGGTTATAGTCACCTGTAGGAAAAAGTTAAAACTCGAGGAAGCTCGAAGATATTTTTACTAATTAGAAGAGTGTAAGTAAGTGTACACTACTTTGTACAAGTTTCTTTGAAAATCTTTATATTGAGACCATTAGACTGAACCAAATGGAGTCCAAACCATAGACAATATCCAGTGTATCGGAAGAATCTTATTGGTTGTTCATCGGAGAATGAAACCTGGTATCCACTATATGGTGGAAATACCACGTGGTTCTTCGTGAGACCATTAGGAAGGCCTAACAACAAGACAGAGTTGTCCTAACAACTGTCATATTATCAGAATGTCATACAAGACCGTGGAAGGTGAACAATGAAGACAAGAGGATACACATGTCAAGGTCAACACCAGAAACAGTTGTGAAGATTCGACAGTCTACAGAAGTTCTCTCTACCTATCTTTACGTGAGAGAGGTTGAACTTCGGGACGAAGTTCTTGTTAAGGGGGAGATACTGTAATATCCCAGTGTTTGGGAAGTTATAAGGATCTAGATTTAATATGTGCATTTGCAAAGCATGCATCCGAAAGTACGGGAAATTTTGGCGCGATAGTTTAAACAAACCAAAGTGACCAATGTTTCACTTGACATGATGAAATAGGACTAGATCATCTGGTCAAGAGTACAATTGGAGTGATCTTTATAAGAAGTATCTTAAGAAAACAAATCATTCGGATACACAAACCATAATGGGTTGTGACCAACACTAAATCTCAGCAAGCCTAACCTCAAGTCTATAAGTGACTTGAGAGAAATCAACTACGTATCTAGAACTCGAAGAGGGGTGAGTATCCAAACCACACAGTTGGTAGTCTTACTTCTGCAAGTTAGTCATGTACAACTGGTTGATCTTATCAGTCCTGAAGGAGGAACCTGAACGAGGAAACAAACCTTCTTCAAACTAGTGCTAAACCCTGATCACTGTCCGTGATCTTTTCCAAAACTCTTGTCTATGTTTCTGCATAACCAAGGCTACAAGAGAAGCAAACCAGGAAGGGGCCAAGATCAGAAGACATCAAATGAGGGGGTTGAAATTCCGGTGTTTGGTGTCATACTAGAATAATTTGAGTACAGGACCTGATAAATCTTGTAAGCAGATTATTTCTGAGGACATTAAACACTAGAGTTTCATTAGGTTAAGTTATGTAAGAACAAGTTGGTAATTGACTCAAAATCAATATCCTAATGAGAGTGACAACTAGTGATATGTTTGCAAATCCTTAACCTTGAGTAATCAGAGATTCGTCGACCATCTGACTTAGGGTTTAGAGTCGAAGAGGGAAGGTGGAAGGATATCGACATGATCTTTTCCTAACTTAAGGTTTGGATTAGATTAGAGGAGGTGGGTGAATGTGGGCATGACCTAAGTGGTGAATCGTCGAGAGATATGACCTCTTACTTTTAATGACATGGAATTGAATTTGAATTCAAACTAAATATTTAAAGTTATGAAATAACAGAATAAGAAAATAGAGGATAGTCATCCATTAATTCCAGTCCTTATTGGATAAAACACAATCCAAGGAGTTAATCAAACAAAAATAAAGACTTTATAAATTTAAAACAATAGTACATGGTTTTTATAAACATATTTACACTAAAAGGAAATTATAAAAGAATACACTTTATTGATAATCAATTAATAATACAAAGTTATTACATGATTCAACAAATAGAAAAATTACATGTTGACTACTACAAAAAGAAATTCCTATACTAATTCTTGCTTAATAAGTCTTCAATTGTTAATCTTCTGTACCTGCAAAATCAATAAGAAAAGTAAAGAAAAGTAAAAAGATTAGTGGGGGAATTAGTACTCTCAGCTTGGCAGTGAGATGCACTGCTAATCGCATCATCGAGTCTAGGCTTAGACAAGTTAAGTATCTGTTCATATCAGAAAAATATCTCAGTGTAACTTCATAGGCAAGTATCAGGTAATACAAGTGGCAAGCCAAAAATAAGTATAGCATCAGGATAAGACCAAGTGCAAACCGAGCACCATTCCCAGAAAATATCTTCTCATCCAGCACACAAGCAAACAGCACACTCACCAGCACACACTGGTGCTGTCAAGACCCCTGTTGTGGTATAAATACCACATCAGCCGCAAGGGAGAGGAGACCAAACCCACTTTTCCCTGTACATAGCTCAAGCACTCACCACAAGAACACCATCACCAGGAATCTCACCACCAGCAACCTATCCCCGCAAATTAACTCAATCACTAGGAAACCACATAATCATCAACCATACCATCCAAACCCTGTTATGAGAAGATAAACAGGTAATACATCCAGTAAGATAACAGCAAGGCCAAGCTTGGAGCTGGAGGAGCAGGCCTGGATCACAACAGCAACAAGATTACAAGTTGAGCAGGGGCAATAGCTCAAGGGGGAGTAGATCAAGAAGCCAAGAACCATCAGGAAATCACAGCCACAACAGTAACACCAAAAGGTGATATCCACACACATCCTAACAAGGGATCCTGCTAAGTTATGCATAGATAGTGGGCTGGGATTTGTTTCCCTCAGTCTAGCATAGAATTGCTATGCTAAAATCATCCTAGGGAATTAAAAGGTAACATAGTATCTGTTCTTATCTTAAGAAAAGTGCCTCAGAACAACATCATAGGCCTAAGGGCAATTCCATAAGCTTTAATCTGTTCTTATCAAATACTACAACCAAACAATTCATAGTATAGTTGCTGGGCACCAAGAACCATCCAGGTTGGTACCTCAAACACAACTCACCAAGTTAAATGTTCCTTAGAAACATGAGAGGGACATGGTGGCACATCCTCTGAACTCTAAGGTTCAGAGTAGCACCCACCAGTAGGCATATAGAGATGCCCAAGAATTAACCAGCATCACAGATTAGCATTTAGCTCAAGCACAGTATCTGTTCTTAAATAAAGCTAGGACCTCAGACTATTGCATCACAGGCCAGGGACATACTTAAAGATATAGATATCTGTTTTGATCAGATAATAAATCCAGGAGCAAAAAGATCAAGTATACAACTGTTCTTATCTGGGTAAAAGGCTACCAGTACCACAATTCACAAGAAAATGGACCAATAAAATTAGCTAGCCCACAAGGACATCCAACAGGTTGTTGCTGGGCACTAACCAACCGGATGAGCACCTCAACACAACAACTATCCATCTGGTTGTATAAAGATTTAGAAAATAACTGAAGTATAGGAACAGGGCATCCTTCAGTTGACATAAAAACAATAAGTGGGAAACAATTATTAAGGGCATATTCTCTGAATAAAATTCAGAGTAACACCTCTTAGTCATTTAGCACACCCTTGAGCACCAGGAATTACATACTTAGTAATAGGAATTATTATCCAATAACCATTAACAAGAATCCATCACAGGGAATTAAACCCTAAGGGTATCAGTACCTAGAAGCCATATTGGTAGTAATCTCAAAATGATTTCCCACTAACAGCAACATGTTCACCACCATTATCATCTCACAGCACAAAGCAACAGAAATTATTTAGGTCACAATAAAAATTTCCATCCATCACAGATCGTAGCATGGATTTCATGCATCACACCTCAAGTAAGGCATTTGGAAACCACCCAATGCGGTCAATCAAGTCCTAGGGCACAAAAAGCATCACAGGGAGGCACAGCACAAGCTAGCTCGATGGCTAGACTCCAGAGCAAGGGGGAAGGATGAATCCGTGAGAGAGAGAGAGAGGGATTGGAGGGCAGAGAGAGAGGAAAGCAACTTACAGGTGGTCACCATCGTGGTGACCACATCCGGATGGAGAGAGGAGCACGGCGGCGAGCCGCGGTTGCCCAGAAGACCGTCCCGGCGGCGGCGCATCGTCACAGCAACCATCTGCAACCACAACCACCGTGGGGAAGCAACAGCAGCAGCAGCTCAGTCTCCAAGAGCACCCAAGAGTCACGTCAAGGAGCCACGACCACCGGAGTGGTGGTGGAGCACCCGGGTACCCGAACCCTAGGGTTAGGGCAGGGGTTGTCCACGGGAGCCACCGAGGGAGAAAACCAGATCGAAGATAGAGGTGCGGAAGAGGGCTGGGAGGAGAAGGGGTGGCGCTAGGTCACGGCGGCGGGGATGGACGGTGAGGTGAGAAGAAATCGCCGGAGGGGAGGCGGGCGATGAGGTCGCCTCTGCATCGCCTCACGCAGAGGGAGGAGAAGGAGATAAGGGTGGGGGGCTCGGGTGCGTCAGGTCTAGTCTGGTCTGGATCGGACCAGTGGGTTGGGTTCAACCCTAATCCATGGACCCCACCTGTCAGCCTAGGGGCAGTTTAGTAATTGCCTAAAATCTTAAATAAAGGAATTAGAAAAATAATAGAAAACAATAAATAAAATTCTACAAAATTTCAAACCTTTACAAATACAACTAATTCTTAATCTAGTAAAATGGTTGAATATTAAGATTAAGAAAAATAATCCAATAATGCTTATAGTCTTAAAATTATAGATACAAAATAATATTTTAATAATAAAACTATGATAATAAGGTTAAGAAATATTCAAAACTATTTAATCTAATGTAAATTATTCTTTCAACATTACTTAGATATTTTGATCCTTTCAAAATACTTCCTAACAAATGTTTTCTGTGAAAACAATCAAATAAGTTATAAGAATAACAATGAATATTGGAAAAATAATAAATAATTCATTAAATCAGAAAAATACAAGTTATATATCAAAATGCTCCAAATGATAAATGCAACTCATCTATGATGTGTAAAAGTAATTTGATCAAGTTTTTAGGTGTGTAATGCTTTGCCTAATCATTAACTCATTTAAAATTAATAAAATAATAATTGATTCAAATATTTTCAGAAGACATTGAATGATATATCCAATTAAAGAGAAAAGAATTTCCAATTCAAATATGTCAAAGATAAAACATTTTATCCAACTTATAAACTTGTTTCCAAAGGTATTAAAAAAAAATTCTATAATGTTTCACTATAATCAGAAATAACTGCCACAACATTATTTTCTGTATTAATAAAACCCTCATGATTTCACACCAACTAAAACCTATCATCACTAGTTATTGATAGAGTTAGATGTGCTATCAAGATGAAGTTAGAGTCCATTCTTAGACTTAGTTATCTCTAGCCATAAATTAGGGTTGACATCAGCCGTAGTGGATTTGGTTCTGAGCTAGAGTTTTTCTCCGGCTTGGAGCTGCGTATTGCTTCTTCTGATGTTTCATTTGCAGGAGATCTTTTGATTCATCAAAGAGATTCCCATGTTTTGTAATGAAGTTTGTATCCTATAGTTTCGCCTGGACCCGCTGTGTTTCTGTTGTACCACTCTGAGAGATGTAATATTCACGGATAAGTCCTTCTGTGAGTATTATGTCACCGACTTGCGCACTACACATGCAGTGGTGTGCTGGGTCATCACATCAAAGCAACATTCGGGAAACACGAGACCAAAACTCCTGAGGTACTACGGAAAACCCATCCGGGCTTCTAAAGGATCAATATCTACTGCTTAAGGAATAGAGGATCTGCTTCCAGGGCTTACACGCCACCGTTCTCAATCGTGAGTAGGCAACATGATAATTCATGTCACAACCACCTCCATTCCTATGGTCTAGTAGATATAATCATCCTAGAGAAACCAGGATACGTGAAAACCTAACTTGAAATTTTAGATGAGAAGGGAAAAACATCGTTGCACTTCCTTACCAGAAAAGGGAGGGTGGGTGGGGAAAAGAAGAAAAAGAACAAAATTCCTACTCTCGCGTTTCATTTTTCCTATATAGCTACAAAATAGTTTCTAGACTCAACTGCGACCAGTAAAAGGGATCCTACAGGCAGACAGGCTCTGATACCATTTGTCGCACCCCGACTTCTATAAGATACTCACCGGGCCGAACTGGATAGTAGATGATTGGATTACGGGGTCTAACTGCACCCGCATCCTCTTACGAGTAGGCCAACACTTATGTGTGACAACCAAACTCTACTATCCACCGTCGATGTAAACTATCCCATAGATATCAAGACACTACCATTCACGTACTTCATACCATTCACACATGGTACGTCAATGGCGTTAAACGAAATGATACCACAACAGATCTCTAAGACACAAAAGATGGAAATAAGCTGCAACTGGCTCTCACTAGAGCAGAGAATAGCAAATTCAATCATCCAGAGGACACATGTCCCAACATATCATCATTACATCACAGCGGAAGCACTCAAAGTGTCTGAGTACACACAAATCCAAATAGGCCTAAGAGGCCAGGAATGAAAAGAAGACGGAGCCCATCCACGTAGTCTCGGATCCTGCCCGGGTCCGCTATCTACTCGTCAGCAGTCTCGTCGTACTCCACGTAGTAGCCACCATGGGGATCCTCGGAATCGTAGTCTGCGGAAACCACAGCCCCAAAGGGGTCAGTACATACAAGTACTGGCAAGCAAGACGCACATGATACCAAAGTGTTACCCGTCAACACAAGCACGGATGCTTTGGGTTCAACGGAAGAATAGGTGATATAAAGATATTGCAGCGGACTGCACTAACCAACTACAGAGACATACTACAACTTCCGGCTAACAGAAAAAAGATAAGATCGTGTATCGTAACCAACTGCAACTAACTTCAAACAAACCCATCCAATGTTACCCCCTACTAAGGAAGCAACCCAAGGATACCTCACACAGTTGGATTAATGATGTTCAAGTTGTTGTGTCAATAATCCTATTACTAGTCAAATTTAGCATTAGTTAGGTGTAAGTTGTTCTGAGTACTTGTTAGCCAGTACTTTCACCAAGTCATCCATAACCGCGGACAACACGGCTTCTCGAGAAGATTTAACCCTGCAGGGATGCACCAATGTAGCCATACACGTAAGAATATCCCGCCAGACGGGAATCAAACCCACCAAGTGAGGCACTCAACACAACTCAACTCTTCTTCGCATCAAGCCCAAAGAACCACGTGTTGTGCGTGCGCGGCTAATCGAGCCCCCACGAAGAGAAGGGGGACCCTCATAGCACTGGAAGACCACGCCGCCCTAAATGCCGACTACAAAAATTCCACCCTGGCCTCGGGTTCGTACCTGCATATGCGTGCAGCAAATGGAAAGCCCGAACTAAGTGTGGCGATTTGGACGAGATGCGAATCGAATCAAATTGAGGGGGGCGCCCATACACGCTTCCCACATGCGGTTAGTGCGCTCATCATGGATCAGTACACAAGACACTTTTCCTAATTAGGGTCGACACTAGCAGGCCTCAAAACCACGCCGGGCCTCCTGCCGGTGCCTTATCATCAAATTATTATTACCCATAGCATTAACATGTTGATTGATTAAACACCGAGCCCATAGAACATAAATATAAGTAAGGTAAAAGAAGTAACGGACAACAGACTCGAGCACAAGCAACCCTAAGCATGCTAGGTAAGACTAAGGCAACAGACAAGGGGTTATAGGTGCGGAGGTGAGGCAATATCAGGGTTATAGGATAACATGTGATAGGATCGGGACACAAGCAACGATTCATAAGGCTAGCAGAAATAGGCAATGGAAAGTATCGGTATCCAGTGTGGAAAGGAACACAATGGTTCATGTGAGTGAATACTTTCCTGCCAACTCAGTAGCCTGGTACTGAGCTAACTCCTCAGAAGTAGTGTCGTAAACCTCGTCTGTCTCAACGTCGTCGTCTATTCGAGAAGAAGCAAGCAAACAATCGAAGAGAGACGAACAATCAATAACATGGCATAGTGCACAAACATGGGATGATGCATGACAATTTAATTGTTGCATCAAAATAAACTAGTTGACATGGTAACATGTTTAAATGGACCCATATGCAATTTGGATTGCATATGGAAAGCCCATGAATTAAGGTTGGGTTAATTGATCTACAACCAACCATCAGGTGAAAGTGGATTAGCATGATGCATGGATGATGTTAACAAAAAGGAAACAACAATGGAATCAATTTGATATGTTGTTTACCAAGTTTGGAATTTTATTTATTAAGTTGAGAAATTTGGCTTCTTAATGAGTTACACAAGCATTTGTTGTTTTCATCAAGTTTAATTGTTCAAAACAGATAACAAAGTTCATATTTGAATAGAACACAAAATTTTAGTTGGAATACATGTTTCAATTATTGAAAAAGGAATTTGAATGAATTACTTATGAATTGAACAAGTTTAAACAAGATTTAATTGAAATTAATTCAAGTATGAATATTATTTGAATTTTATTTGTTCACAGCATTAAATAAAACTCATATTTGAAAAGGTTATGTTTTTCTGGTTTGAAAACATATTTTATATGTTGCATTTGAATTAATATTGAATTAGTTATGAAATTAACCAAATGTGAAATGAATTGTTTGAATTTAGAAATTTGAAAACATTTGAAATGTTCAAAACAGAAAACAAATGATTTAAATAGGTAGAGAATTAAATTTGGTTCAGTATACATATTTTATTTATTTTATTTGAAGTTGTAATTCAAAAGTTATTTGTATTTTAACCCAGGGACTATTCTGTAATTCGTAGGGACTTATTTTAAAAGAAAAACTGGGGCAGAATGTTTTACACCCGCGGTGACCTAGGATAGGCCACTGTCAGTGGGCCCTGGCCATGGTGGCAGCGTGTGTGGGCGCGTGGAGGCACGCGTGGCCACCACTGCCTATGGTAGGTGGCCCCTGCCTGCCAGCGTGGCAAGCAAAAATTGTGGGGTTTAATCCGCCCGCGGGGACTCGAACCCTCGACCTGGGCGCGCGCGTGCAGTGTTGCCACCACTGCGGTGGCTGCTGAGATCTTGTCAGGTAAGCAGCGCGCGGGGGGTTAAGTTTCAGATTCGGCGTTAACTGAATGTTACAGGTTCAGTTTCTGAATCGTGGCCGCGCTCGAAGTTCGCCGGCGATGTGCTGCGATGCAGCAGCTGCTGCTCGTTGCGGTGGATGCGAGGGCTCGTGTGCGTGTGCTGAGCGTGTAGGGAGAGAGGAGGGCGGAGGGCACGGTGATGCTCACCTCGAGGGACAGAAGGAGAAGGCGAGCTCGGAGAGGATGGCCGGCGACGGAGAGGACGGCGACGGCGATCCAGGCCTTCCCGGTCCTCTCTGCGGGGTCGAGGAAGACGAGGAGGCGACGGGGGATCCGTTCCCGTGGCTAGCCCGAGGGGAGGAGACGCATCACGGCGGCGATCGTCGATGTTCAGACGACGGTGGTGCGGTGGTGAGTTACAGAGAGGAAGGAGCTGTGCAGAGAGAGGAGAATGAGAGAAAAATGGCGGCGCGGTGGAGAGAGGAGGGAGGTCTAGGGCTAGGGCGCAGCTAGGGCTCGCGGCCTAGGGTATTGATTAATTATTGTAATATCAACAAGTACAAACTTTGGTTTTCCAAAAATTTGTAATTAGTTGATGTTTGCAATTTGTTTGAATTTGATTGAATTTTTGGTATTGAAGGATTAAATGAAAAGAACAATTTAAAAGTTTTTAGTTTCAAATGTAATGGTAACAATTGATTGTTTTTTTTTGTAATTTTCATAAGCTTCAAAATGGTTGCTGTTTGGAAAATTAATTGGATTTGAATGAAATTTGAATTAAGTGAATTATTATAAAGAACAAGTTAATAGTTTGAGCTTTCTATTTTAAGGGAAACAAATGGCTGATTTTATTTGAATATTTGTATTTGGAAAATGTAACATAACAAGTATGAAACAAAGGTTTGAATTCTTGGTTTGAAATTCAAATGGAAAACAAGGAGAAACAAATGCAAACAAATGCAATGATTATGATGATATGATGCAAAACATAATTAAAACAAGAAACAATCATTCTAAAGGGAGTTTTTCATACTTGGGATGTTACACACTGCCCCGACGCGCTGCACCGATAATCCGCAACCGCGCGTCTAGTGGTAACCATCGTGGCCTTCTACCTCGGCTAGATCTTGGGTGCATTGCGTAGGAAAAAAATTCGTTTATCTCTACGCGCCCCAACAGGCTAACCAGAGGAGGACACATACCCCGAATCGAATGGAAAGGTGCACATGATACATAAGGGTGCATCATCCAAGAGAAGCCAGAAACTTGTCACCAGGGAGGTGAATCTGGCCAAGACATCACCCTCCGCAAGACCCGAGTACCTGAATTGGTCAGACGCAAGAAACACATTCTCATGGGCCGATCACTCACCTCGAGTGCCCTACCTAGGAAAAGTCGCGCTGGTACTTGAAGCCCAAATCTGGGGCTACGACCCCGGCCGTGTATTTATGGATGGACGAAGCGGAATCAGTAACATTTCCTCGACACATTCAAGTAGATGAGCATACCAATAAGGTACCTGAAGCAGTCGGAAAGCTCATTCCATGGGATCGTACCTGGAAAAGCAGTCTGGCCTTTGGGAACAATAGCACTCGATGTTATTTTCGGAGAGCGTGGCCACTTCAGGAAGGAAAAGATCAAATTTAAGGTAGTCGATTGGCCATCACAGTACAACGTCATACTAGGAAGGTCAGCTTTTGTGAGGTTCATGGCCATCCCCTAATACGCGTACCTGATGCTCAGGCATCGCCTCTCTAACGCGTACCTGCAAGGCTTAGGGCTCCTGAAAAAACTGTCATCCACCGACGCTCATGCAACGCCGACTCTATAACCGTACGACATTTCATGCATCGTTTGGGGACCATTGTGACTGATGCAGGCGCTATCTCTTTTAGTGGCCTCCCCTCCACCCATTTGTCTTCCCAGGAGAGAGCTGAAGAGCCATCTCCCACCCTCATAGTTGTCAAGGCCTTGAAGATGGCGTGCTCGACCTTGGAGAATTGCATGTCTAGCCCTCACCAAGGCCGCCCCAGGTCGGTGCACATTCGCAACATCCATCGGCTTCTGAGGCTACTGGAAGTGCGGACAAGGTCCGGGATCCCCAGCCCCCCAAGCGCAGGGGTCTGCAGACCTTCTCCAAGTTAACATGGCAGTGTCCACCCTTGGCCTCCACCTTTCCCACCCAGAGGAATCCGCGGAATATCTTTTCCATTTTTATTGAGGAAAAAGATGATATAACATAGGCTATGATTACAATTATCCTTGTGAAACTTGTCATAGTTATGGAGGGATTACCCAAAACCATCTCCCTAATATACAATTTGTCTCCCATGTTGGAGTTTTTTATGATAATTGCATTGATAAATATGATATTTTCAGTCCACCTACTATTGAGGATAAAATTAATAATGATTACAATAAACCTCCTATGTTTGATGAGAATGATGATAATATATATTTTGTTGAATTTGCTCCCACTGCTATTAATAAGAATGACTATACTGATGTGGAAAGTATTAATTCTTTTATGCATGTGGCTCATGATAAGAATGTTTTATGTGATAGTTATATTGTTAATTTTATTCATGATTCTACTGAAAGTTATTATGAGAGAGGTAAACATGGTTTTATGCATCTCAACAATATTAAGTTTTCCCTCTTTATGTTGAAATTTTTATTGTGCTTCGTTGACTTAATACGTTATCGTAGAGTTGTGGACTTCACAAACAAAATCAGATCAAACAAGAAAAAGCCTCGCGTATCTGGCACTCACATTGTCCATGAACAACAATAATAGATTTAAGAAAACAAGTAACACATTGATACCCATACATGCTAGAATTTATATATCTATCAGCAGCTAGAGCATCATAAAGCTTACACTGTAACCAACTTCGAACAGAAATCATATCATCAAGAAAAAACAAGAAAATAAAGGTGCATGCCAGCAGAAAGAGCTTGTCTTGGTGGTGCTAGCTGATGACAATCAGTCCAGATTAACAAGAGACTACGCCACATCGAAATAAAAGATGGATTTCATTAATTAAAGACATATATTACATGTCAAAGAATAGCAAACACAACCTGCACACTTTCCTTCTTCTTTCAAGACAAGAGAAGATCCTTCTCCTCATTCCTCTTTATTTCATGTGTATACCTGCCATATTTACCAAATAATATAATTATTAGAAAGCTCATCAACCATTTGTTTGTTTTTTACCACTTGCTTCCTACCGTGTTCACGAGTTGTTACTAACAAACGACCCAAACCATGTTCACGATTGTTACTTATTTGTACTACAGACGAGATACAAACGACCACTCCATACATGACATGCTACTGCTACATATTCATCCAAGAAACAACATGGCCATCGAGCCTTAGGTTGTCTTGTAAATAAATTCAGTCAACATGCAAGGAATATACACTAGCTCAAGATTTAACAACCAGTCAACATATTTCAAGGCTTCCATACATACAGCCAGGAATAAGCAGGGTGCAAAGAGAATCAAAGCATAACTTCTCTTAGCAGTACTAGGTCGAATAAAATCACTAGGACAGAGTAAATCAGAGTAGCATCTTGTTATGAGTAGAGGAATATGCAACTTGTATTCCACAGGGCCAAAGGCCACAATATATAGTACATGTACAGGTGACAATATGCAGGGGACCCCCTATACAATAGGGAAACTACTAATATACACATATGTCTCTAACACCCCCCCTCAAACTCATGGTGGATAAACAACACTGAGTTTGGAGAGAAAGAAACTATGTTGTGCTCTAGTCTGGGCCTTTGTAAAGAAGTCCGCCAACTGTAACTCTGAAGGCACATACTGGAGCGAAATAATATGATCCTGCACACTAGCACGCACAAAAGAAGCATCAACACCAATATGCTTGGTAAGTTCATGCGTCATCGGGTCACGTGCAATACTGATAGCACCTGTACTGTCAGACAATAGATCAGTGGGTGTCGTAACGGAGACACCAAAATCTGCAAGTAACCACCGTAACCAAGTCACCTCAGCAGTCAAAAGAGCCATCGCTCGTAACTCAGCCTCTGCACTCGAACGGGAAACTGCAGTCTGCTTCTTCGTCTTCCAGGCAATGAGAGAACCACCAAGAAAAACACAATAAGCAGACAGTGACCTACGATCCATAGGATCACTAGCCCACGTAGCATCAGAGTAGGACTGGAGCTGTAACGAGCTAGAACGAGGAAAAAATAGACAAAGTGAGATCGTTCCACGAAGATAGCGCAGAACACGAAGAAGGTGACTATAATGAACCGAGGTAGGAGTAGAAACAAACTGACTCAACATATGAACGGGATAAGAAATATCTGGATGAGTAACAGCTAGATAGACGAGACTCCCGACAAGATGTCGATAACGAGTCGGATCAGAGAGGGGATCACCATCGGAAGCACGAAGAGAGAGATGGAGGTCCATAGGAGTCTCAGCAGTACGCTCATCAGTAAGAGCGGCACGAGTAAGGAGATCATGAATATACCGTTCTTGGGATATATAGAAACCATCAGAGGTCGATGAAACCTCAATCCCAAGACAGTAACGAAGCGGACCAAGATCCGACATAAGAAACTGCTCACTCAGACGGGCCTTAACAAAGGCAATATACTCAGGGTCGTCACCAGTGATGATCATGTCATCGACATATAGAAGAAGGAGAGTGCGACCACGAGGAGAGCAGTGAACAAACAGCGCAGGATCATGAGTACTCGGAGAAAAACCAGCAGCCATGACCACAGAAGCAAAGCGCTCAAACCATGCACGAGGGGCTTGCTTAAGGCCATAGAGAGAGCGATGAAGACGGCAGACCATGCCCTCATCAACAGAATACCCAGGTGGTGGTCGCATATAGACCTCCGCACGCAACTCACCATTAAGAAAGGCATTCTTAACATCAAGCTGAGACACAGACCAACGGCGAACAGATGCAACGGCAAGAAGAGTACGAACAGTGGTCATGTGAGCGACATGAGCGAAAGTCTCATCATAATCGCGGCCATGCTCCTGCTGAAAGCCACGAGCGACTAGACGAGCTTTATAACGCTCAAGGGACCCATCAGAGCGAGTCTTCACCTTATAGACCCACTTACAAGTGATAGGGCGAATAGAAGGAGGGAGAGAAACAATCTCCCATGTACCCGTGCGCTCGAGTGCAGGGATCTCCTCGGCCATCGCAAGCTGCCATTCAGGATGAACAACAGCCTCACGGTACGTAGTCGGCTCCGGAATAGCAGTAACACTGTAACTGGCAGGATTATAGAAATCAGGTGTATTACAAGGCCGACTGCGAAGAGAATAAGTCGGCTGAGACGGTGCGCCAGAAGTAGATGGTGCATCGGAGGACTCGTTCACAACACGTGGACGACGAGTACAGTAAAAGGGAAAAGTAGGATGGGAGGGAATGGTAGGAGGAGATGGAGAGGGAGAAGACACCGATGAAGAGGGTGAAGAACGTGGCGACGAAGGAGAAGAGGATGGTGTCGGTGTAGCTGGCTCCGGGGTAACAGGATGTGAAAGAGGATAAGAAATAGGAGGGGGAGGAGAATCAGGAAGAGTAAGAAAAGAGAGATCCTCCATAGTGGAGGTCGAGGAGGTCGATCGCGGATAGAAAGGTCGAGACTCATCAAAAGTCACATCCCGAGAAATACGCATCCGACGAGCCACGGGATCCCAACAACGATAGCCCTTATGCTCATCACTATATCCGAGAAAAACACACTCAACAGACTGAGCGGTTAGTTTGGTGCGTTCACGAGGAGCGAGGAGAACATAGCAAACACAACCAAACAGACGCAACACAGAATAGTCAGGAGAGCGATCACAAAGTCGCTGAAGAGGAATGCCACCCTGAAGGGCGGCAAAAGGCTGAATGTTAATGAGATAGGCCGAGGTAGAGACAGACTCGGCCCAAAAATGAGGTGGGAGAGAAGAAGCGATCATCATCGCACGAGTAGTCTCAAGAAGATGACGATGCTTACGCTCAGCAACGCCATTCTGAGCATGTGCACCGGGACAAGAGAAGTGAGCGAGAGTACCCTGCTCAGCAAGAAAACCACGTATATGCTTGGAGATATACTCCCCAGCAGAATCAGCACGGAACACATGAATAGGTGTAGAGAACTGAGTGTGAACCATGGCAGCAAAGCGCTTATAGTTAGAGAGAACCTCGCTACGGGAGGACATAAAGTAAATCCAAGTGTAACGAGAGTAATCATCGATAAAAATGATATAGTACCGATGACCCCCTTTCGAAGTGAAGGGAGCCGGACCCCAAACATCTGAATGAATGAGATCAAAAGGACGCTCAGACACAGAATCAGTATGAGGATATGGTAGCTGAATCTGCTTACCAAGCCTACAACCCATACAATCCAAAGAAGTATTTCCGGAGACAGACCCCAGAACACCATGATGAACAAGAGACGAGAGACGAGAACCACATAAGTGGCCTAGACGATGATGCCACTGCTGAAAAGAGCTGGTGGCTGCGACAACAGGGGACGAGAGACTGGTGGCGGTGGCAGCGGAAGGAAGACGAAGCCAGTCAAGCTCCCATAGGCCATCATGGCGTCGGGGGCCAGCACCAAGCAAAGCGCCCGTGCAACGATCCTGAACAGAACAGGAATCAAAATCTAGAGTGACCCTACAACGAGAATCAACAATCTGACTACCAGAGAAGAGCTGCATGGTGAGTCGAGGAATATGAGCAACAGAAGGAACATGAAATGCGGAACTGCTAAGAGTGCCTCGACTAGCAACAGGGATAGAAGTACCATCAGCAGTACAAACAGAGATAGGAGACTCGACAGGTAGAACAGAGCTCAAAGCGGAAGAATCATAAGTCATATGAAAAGATGCTCCGGTATCAAGAATCCAAGAGGATGTACCTGAATGAGAAGAAGGTGGTCTCTCAATGCCAGAAAAGTCAGCCGCAGAACCAGCAGTACCTGTCAGTGAAGAGTCCCAAGTAGCAAGCAGGCATCGAAGTTGCGCAATCTCATGCACGGTCAAAGCCGCAACTGAAGAGCTCGACGTAGACGCGTCGACCAAGGAGGACCAATCACCCGCATGCGTAGTAGTCGCGCGGGGAGGCGATGGAGAGCCGTCACAAATACGTGCACAAGCCACTCGAGGAGCCGACGAAAAGCCAACCGAATCATGTGCAAATGCCGCAAGAGTCGACGTAGAGCAGCAAGTCGACACAGATGGAGTCGACGTAGAGCGAAAAGTCGGCGTAGACGGAGTCGACGTAGGGCAGCCACAACTGCAGGCAGAAGCCGCGAGAGTCGACGTAGAGCGGCAAGTCGACACAGATGGAGTCGACGTAGAGCGACAAGTCGGCGTAGACGGAGTCTACGTAGGGCAGCCACAACTGCGGGCAGAAGCCGCGAGAGTCGACGTAGAGCGGTCATAACCGCGGGCAGAAGCCACGAGAGTCGACGTAGAGCGACAAGTCGGCGTAGACGGAGTCGACGTAGGGCAGCCACAACTGCAGGCAGAAGCCGCGAGAGTCGACGTAGAGCGGCAAGTCGACACAGATGGAGTCGACGTAGAGCGACAAGTCGGCGTAGACGGAGTCGACGTAGGGCAGCCACAACTGCGGGCAGAAGCCGCGAGAGTCGACGTAGAGCGGTCATAACCGCGGGCAGAAGCCGCGAGAGTCGACGTAGAGCGACGAGTCGGTGTAGACGAAGACGGCGCAGAGCCATGAGGCGAAGTAGAGCAGCCGCAACCATGCACAGAGGGCGTGAGAAGCGACGTAGAGCGGCATGCGAACGCCACCATCGGAGAAGGCGTCGGAACAGGAAACAAGAACCGCGTAGGAGCAGCACAAGACGACGACTTTTGTTTGCTTCTCTCTCTTTTTTTTTTTACAGCTTGGTCACTTCTTTCTGGTCACGATCCAGAAGAGCTCACGAACCGCTCACGAGGCACGATCCAGAAGAGCTCACGAACCAGAACACTCATGATCCAGAAAAAAAAGGAGAACGGGACCTGAGCGATTGGCACAGAGGACGACGGCCGGCAAGGGAGCCAGCGACGGGACGGCGGCCGGTGACGGGCGGCGGCCGGTGACGGGACGGTGGCCGGCAAGGGAGCCGGCGACGGCTGGGCGGGAGGTGGCCGGGGCGGAGCTCGACGGGCAGCGATCGACGACGGCTGGACGGGAGGTGGCCGGGGCGGAGCTCGACGGGCGGCCGGCCGGAATTGAACGGTGAGCTGTGGCAGCGGTCGCGCGGACGCACGGCTGGAGCAGAGCCAGAACGACGGGAAGGCTCGAGCGGCAGGAAGGAGTCGGGCGCAGCAGAGGTCAATTTCGACCTGTACGAAGCGGCGACCCAAGTCTGGAGAAGAAAAAAGCACGAGTTGCGCGTGCGCGTTGGACCTAAACCTAATCTGATACCATGTCAAGCTTCATGCACTAGCCAACGCAACCAAAAGTCCGAACTGATGGTTATTCCCCAAAACTGCCACCATACAAGTGTCACTTGCCAGTACATTGTTTGTACTGACTTCCTCCCTCGTGGGGGCTGCATAATCCAACGTGCAGATGAATTTGAAGACGAGTGAGGATTTCGTTTAGGATCTCGAGTCTATCGCCAACATGTTCTGCCTGTGGCGCATGAAGATGAAGAAGGCTCATTGATGTATTATTTCCGCTGTGTTTACCTTGAAACCTTGTTATTGGGCTAGTCTATGATGACTGTGCCAATTGTTAGGTTATTTTATTTCTTATCCATTGGATCAACGTTGTAGAATGATGCTACTGCAATGAATACTACATTTTGTCATGTGTATGCTATCAGTGATCCCTGGAATAGCAGGTTACACAGGTGTTCTATCTTTATCAAAAGGTAGGGCGCTACAAAATGGTATCAGAGCATAGTGTTGCCTGTAGGATCGAGACACTAAGTTTGGATTAGAACTAGGAAAGACCCTAGGATTGAAACTATACTTTCTTCAAACCTATAGAAACAGAACATCACACCTTAACCTTTCTCATATTCTCTCATCTATTATTCACTTTTAAAATATTCTCGTCTTGTTATAGAGGACCTACCCATTGTTTTCCTTCGAGACATGGTTGGAGAAAATTCGTGGAGTAAAAGGAATAGTTTTCAAATGACCTTTGTTTTCAACATGAAGATCAACACCTCAAGACATTGAGAGGAGGATTTGAAGAAACTCAAGAAGATATAGATGATACCACCAATCTAGTTACCTTATTAGAACAACGTTGACGTGTTAGTGTATTGGTTATACAAATTGTGTGAGTTATGACAATACTAGGTTGTTTTTAACCCTTGATGATTGGAGTGATGAATGTTTGCTATATGCTTGTTAGATTTGTTTGTCTGATGATTTGCTATGCTCCGCTTTGTTTGGGTAGGGACCTTCTTTAGTCTCTATCTAAATCTCTACTCATCCATGCTAAGCCAAACCTAAACACAAACCCAACACCATACCCATTTACCAACCATAGTGAGCGTCAAGATTGGAGTACAACAACTGCTTGACACCCAAGAGCACACTTTTGAGACAAACATCCAATTGAGGAATACAAAAGATTTCAGGATTATGTTCTTCTATGTGAAGGAAAAATCACATCCACGACCAAGCCACCTCTATCCTAAGGAGGAACAAGTTTATCAACCGGTGATAATGGACATATGGAGTGTGATTCAAAGGAGCTAAGTTTTTGGAAAGCATCTTGAGTGAAACCACACTCCAGGCTATGTGAATAGACACACCCTATCAGGAGTGAATAATAGCAGATGAAACCCTGAAGATTGTATACTTGGACTAAGACCCCAAATACCAACAAGGAGTTGATGTATGCTATACAAGAATAATATGGATGATGAAGTATGATTCCAGCTAAAGATATAGAAAACCCAGTAACCAGTTAGACAAGAGTTTTAGACTACCTACAAAAGTTTCTTTTAAGGGTGGCATCCCACCCAACTTGTGTAAACCTAGTTACCTAAACCTATCTTTCTTTCTAGCCTTCCCAAATCTCGGGACGAGATTTATTTTAAGGGTGGTAGTCTGTAACATCCCTGATTTTTTTGAGAAACTCAAAAATCACAAAATTTTAAAACCTTTTGTTTTCATGTTAAACAAGTCACCAAAAACCAAATGATGTGCAAGAAACAAAAGAAAACAATACACATTTCAGTGAAATTGGAATTTAGAATCCAAACTACGTTTCTTCCTGAAACCCTAAACCTATTTGAAATTTAGTTTTCATTATAAAGAGAAAAGTATTTCTTTTTGGCAAACCTCTTTACAAACATGTTTTCAACCCATTTATAACTATGAAAATGTTTATGATTTTAAAATCTAGAGAATTATACTATCTCTAATACTTTCTTCATGCCTCCAAAAATATTTCATGTGAATAAAAAAAAAATTCCATACTGCCTTTCAAATATCATATCAATTAATAACCTTATTTCAAATATTGAGGTATTTAAATTAAAAGAACCAAACTTTGTACTTTATAAAATCTATCTCATTTGGGCAAATTATTTGAATTCATAAACAAGACTTATTTCATAAAATAAATATGTACAAAGATTTATATTTTGAAAAGGAGGAAGAATATAATGCCGAATAACATTCATTAAAAAATTACACAACGTACCCAATAGGACTATAAAACCTTCTATAAACCAAAAGAATTTTGTGAAACTTTACTTGGAGTGGAAACTATACATTTCTTTGATACCCTTTTTTTTTATTCAGTTTTGTCCAAGAAAAGCATTGACATAAAAGCCATGCTCTATTTTCTATAATTAAAGAAAACAGAAGAAGAAGAAAAAGAAAAATACAGCAGCGTTGCTTGCTAGCTCTTCTAGCAACCTGCATCGATCGTGGAGGAAACAAAAGCAAAGCACCAGACCTACAGCTAACGTGCAAAGCAGGTAGCAATAGCTGATCCAGACCGCCCGCACGTATGTACTACGTAGATCAGTGCCCAGGCCAGCAATAACCCTGTTCTCTTTCCGCACTTCCGGTCCGAACAGCTGAACCGAAGACCGAGGCCGTCTTTCACGTCCAGCAACGGCCTCGCGCACGTTCGTCGCGCACGAACGCCTGATCTCCACGCCCTCTACCCCAACTGCCTCGCCTACACGCGCACAACAAAAGGGCCCTCTCCCCCTTTTTCGCCCCAGACCCGCACCAGGCCGCCGAAAGGCTGCAGCTAATTGCCGCCGACAGTGCAGCCTCGGACATCTCCGTTTCCGGTCAGATTCCGGCGAACCAGGCTAGTCCACGCCTCACCATCCATGCATTCGTAATCACCGCATCCATGCGCTTCTCCCAGACACCACTTCGTGGGCGTAGGTCCACTATACCAGCAAGGACATCGACGGCCCGATCTCGTACCTGCCACAGTTCGCTCCCGTTCGTGGATGAGCACAGTGAGTTCCGGCAAGCTATCACCCTTTCGTTTGCACGTACAGCTCCTCCTCTCTATTGCGCAGCTCTTTGATATCCTCTCTTGGCCCTAGGTCTGTTACATCGCGGGAGAGCGTCCGTGACCCGAGCCCGCCGTTCGTCGTCGTTCATCGCTGTCCACGGTGAGTTCTGCAACCGAGCGCCTTCCCCGTTGGCACCATTGCGTTCCTATAGCCGCGTAGAACCTCTCTGACATCTTCACCCCCCCCCCCCCCCCCCCCCCTCCAGAACTGCCGCGCCATCATCGACTGAAGCTCGCCGCCGCTCCATCAACTTCGGCCAGCAGTCGCGGTTGAACTAGGAAGACTGTGGTCGACACCGCCGTCCAGAGAACACCCGCAAAATGTCCCAGCCACCGCGACATCATCTCTGTCGAGCAATGGGAAGGACCAGCGCGTCCACAACCGTAGCATCACCGGCGTGCACTCGTGTCTCCAACGACGCATTCAGCACGTCGCTGACAAACTCAGAAGACGCCGAGATAACCTCCATCCTAGCTAGTCGTATTCTGCCGCATACATCTAACCCTCCACGACACCCGGAGACCTCTCCACGGACCCTTCATCCACGACCGACCCTGTCCGTAGTCGTGAACCAATTGGTCAGGCAACCTAACTTCTTCTCTGGTGAGTCCCTTCTCAGTTTATGTCCTGTACGTGCGTGATATTTAGACCCAACACTACAAAACCTATACTTAAGCAAAGTTGTGCCCTGAAATAGGAATCTGCCAAATGCATGTCATGTTATAGAAGTGTTTTCTACTGTTTAATTGAGACAGAGTATTAGTAAAAGTTCAGAAATTCATAGCTAAATATGTACAGCCCAAATTTGACAAGTTGCATATAGTTGAAAAGCTCTGAACCAGTAGATTAATGTCACATCATTAGCTTCTTTATTTCATATGTTAACAACAAAAAAAAACTTCATAGAAGTATTAATGACAACTGAATAATTTAAGTTGAGTTTTAGAAACCATTTAAGGCGATTTTTGAAAAATGCCATAAATAATATTCTCTGTCCTGTCACATTAAAACCACATTCTATCACGTCCATTTAGTAAGCCATTTGAAAAATTATGAAATGCAAATCAATGCCTAAAATGAAATAAATCTCATTGAACAAATTCATACATGATATATTTTGATCATGAGCATTCCTTAAAACCATTGGATCAACCTTTCCACAAAATAAAATTTGATGTGTTCATAAATGAATTCAAACCATCCTATAAACATAATCATATTAATTCCTTTTTACTATTGAATTATGTTATAAGATTTTACCTAAAGATAATTAATGAAAAAAACAAACTTAAGTGAAAACATCGTTTTGCATGTTTTATTTGTATGCTTTGTGTTGTAGAATTGTCTGTTTATTGTTATTTTCTTTCAGTTATAGATTGATCGGAGTGTAACGTCGTTTACAAGAGTGGGTGAGCAACGAAAACTTTCAAAAAAGGGCAAGTGATGCTCATGTCCCACTTTTTATTGCATTAGAGTTTTCAGTAGTATGCATCATAGGTGATTTTATTTATTTTCCAAAGTATATGCTATGCTTAGAAATACCTAGTAGTGTGTAGCCAACCTAAAACCCTTACTAGATATTAGTATAGCTATGCTAGAATATTATCACAACTATTGATGATACTTGTTGGGTTGTGATGTTTTGAAAAATGAAAATTAACAACCCAATGAAACACCTGGGTGGACTGAACCTTGCTTGGATTATGTTGAGTGGCTACTCAGGACCATGTTCATGGTGGTTTAACCATGGATGTGGGGGTTATCACCTGAGAGTACACTTGTGGACCGCCACCCAGGATTAAAGAGATTTGTAGGTCTTCACTGTGTAGTTAGCTTCCAGTGCAGCCTTGAGGTAATATGGGCTCTGCCAAGATTAAGTAAGTTGTGGGGGTTCATCCTGTTGTATGACAGTGGGTGGTAGAATTTTAGGAGCAACGAGTCATTACTGGTATGGTTGAATCCCTCTTCCCAAAGATCTTGTCTCATTTTTCTCTCGGGGAAAATGAGTCTCAAGGTGAAAGTGCACAACCTCTGCAGAGTTTTAAAAACTAAGATCTTAGCCGTGTCCCCGGTTATGGGCCAGTTGAGCAGCTAGACAGAGTTGGTGCCGAAGGATCTCCTCATCTTTTCTGAATGAAATAAAATATGGTAGAAACCCTTTATAGGGCACATGGTGGTTTAACCATGGTGCCACAGCCAAACTTCATGGTGGTTTAGCCATGATGACTTTCAAACTTTATGGTGGTTTAACCATGAAGAATTTTACAAATGATTTCTTTTGTTTAAAAAGGAATTGTCAAATATAGGACAAAATTGGCTTTATGCAAATAGCCTAGACTCCACCAGCCAAATATCATGTAGCTAGTTATTCCCCAAAACTGCCACCATACAAGTGTCACTTGCCAGTACATTGTTTGTACTGACTTCCTCCCTCGTGGGGGCTGCATATTCCAACGTGCAGATGAATTTGAAGACGAGTGAGGATTTCGTTTAGGATCTCGAGTCTATCGCCAACATGTTCTGCCTGTGGCGCATGAAGATGAAGAAGGCTCATTGATGTATTATTTCCGCTGTGTTTACCTTGAAACCTTGTTATTGGGCTAGTCTATGATGACTATGCCAATTATTAGGTTATTTTATTTCTTATCCATTGGATCAACGTTGTAGAATGATGCTACTGCAATGAATACTACATTTTGTCATGTGTATGCTATCAGTGATCCCGGGAATAGCAGGTTACACAGGTGTTCTATCTTTATCAAAAGGTAGGGCGCTACATAAAAGAAGGCCGCAAGAGATGAGAAACCAAGGTTGGGAAGGTATGCTTATCAAGGTTAATGATTTCTGCCTCAAACATGATATGCAACTTCTAGATATGGATGTTATGCTTATTGCTTCGGGATCAATATGAAAGCGTAAATTTCATACCTATGGCATATCAAACAAAAATTACTACCAAAGTGTCATGTATGTTGTCATTGATCTATTGCGTGTAGAGGTGGATGACTGCTTTAGTGAGAGCAGCACGATATTGCTTCTTGAGATGACATGTTTTGATCCTTTCGATTCCTTTTACAACTTTGAAAAGGAAAAAAGTATTGGCAATGGCTCGGCTATATTCCGATGATTTTGAAAGTGAAAGAAAGATGGAACATCTTTGCGTCCAACTTGACAACTTCCTTGAGAATGTCCGTGATGATCGAAGACTCTCTAATTTAAAAGGGGAGAGTGGACTTTGCAGAAAACTAGTTGAGACAAAGAAGCATATACTAGTTTTCCTCTGGTATTTATTTTGGTGAAGTTAGCATTGCTTTTTCCGGTCGTGGCAGCTACAATTTAGAGAGCGTTTTACACAATGAAAATTATCAAGACTGTTTTGCGCAGCAGAATAGGCGGTGATTTCTTGTATCATTGTCTAATTACCTATGTTGAAACCGATATGTTCCAGGCCATTAGTACTGATCATATTATGCATACATATCAAGCTATGCATGATCACAAAGAGTTGCAACCATAAATATATTTCAAAATGTGTCTTGTGTGCTCCTGTTTACTTCGTCTAGATCAATAAAATATCATTTTTTGTCACATTAATAAAGCTTGATATCACAATGTTTGGATCCTGGCACTGCCACTATATGCATACCCAATAAATGTTCTTGTCATGATAAATTTAGTTATCAAATTATGTGTTTCTTGTATTTATGGAAACAACAAGCCATGTGTTCTTACTCTTAATATAGTGGGAGTGCGACTGTGCTTCCATTAATGGTGAATTTTGGTATGATGGATATGGAATAGAGCTCATGGGGTTCTTAGGACGAGATACACTTTTTTCACTAGAATGGAGAAATAATACTACCGCCGGTAGAAGGGGGAAAGTATTTCACTGGTGTATGGTCCGTAAGACTTTTTCATCTACCGTGGCAAGTTCATGATAGCGTGAGGGGTCAACTTCTGCATCAACTACGATGAACATGCAGTATATGCAAGAAAGAGGCAGACAACCTCGATGATATGGCCAACCAAGAGGGAGGGCTGCCGCTATCCAGCCCAGACTTTTTGCCGCTATCTATGTATACCAACTTTTTTACTTTTAATTGCTTAGCATCGCCAAATTTTAAATAGGTGATTAAACTATTATGGTTTACAATTTTAGGTATTTTTATATTGTATGTCACAACATAATCAAGATAAACAACTTGGAAAATTAAAAATGTGTTATATTGTTGTGTAACTGATGCATGCATGCATTGTTATAAATACACTATATGCTAAAATAAATGTTGATTTTTTGTTAAATTTGTCTTATTTGTTGAAACTTACCCCATGACATGATACTAAATTTAATTCTTCTCCAAATCAACAAAACATAAAATGTGAAAGATCACACATATCGATTGAAAAAATTGTTCCACTCTAATTTATATTGTGTGTGTTTTGCCTATTATTTTATCATGAGTGTATGTGTCTAATTTAGTATCTATAAACTAAAATCTTTACATGGGTTCTATAATCCACGAGATAACAAATATCATAAACTATAATTATTGGGTAAATGTTTTTCGAATAATGGCGGAATAACTGCTATGCTCATTGTAAAAAAAGGATAGGCCCAAAGGGTAGCCTTCCTATAGAACACATAGGAAATGCCTAAGTGGGGGGGGGGGGGTGATACGTCTCCAACCTATCTATAATTTTTTATGTTCCATGTTGATATTATGCCAATTGCTACATGTTTTCCGTATGTTTCCCTACATTTTCTTACGTTTTCCGTACTAACCTATTGACAAGATGCCACAGAGCTAGTTCCATGTTTTCTGTTGTTTTTAGTTTCAGAAAAATTGTTCTGCAAATATTCTCGGAATTGGAAAATTCAAAAGCCAGAAGTCTTAGAAGTTTCGGAGGCTTCCAGAAGTCCAAAAGAGCCCCGGAGGGGGGCCACAGGGTGGCCACACCATAGGGTGGCGCGGCCCCCCCTAGTGGCGCCACCTGGTGGTGTGGGCCACCTGGCCACCCCCAAGCATCGCCCTTTCGCCTATATATACTCCCCCGAGGGAAAACCCTAAAAGAATCGACCTTTTCCACAAAATACATCAGTAGCTTCGCCGCCGCCGCCGACAAGTTTCGGGAACAGATCTCTGTTTTGGCACCCTGCCGGGGCGGGGAAGTGCCCCCGGAAGCCATATCCATCGTTGTTGCGGTCTCCTATGATGAGGTGGGAGTAGTTCTCCCCCGATGCTGAGGGCTCAACCAGTAGCTCTGTGGTTCATCTCTCTCTCCCATAGTGTGATCTATATGTGATCGTGAGCTTTGTAATCTAGTTGAATAAGTAGATGTTACTCTTCATCTTGTGGTACTCAAGTGTTTTATTAATATGAACTTTGAAGTCACCTTGTCCTGCGGTGTGAAGGTGACAGTGTGCACATCGTGTGTGTCTCCTCTACGAATTGTGGTGTTTGTCTAGTACCTTCTAGGGCGCTCATGGTGACAGCGCGGGGTTAACTAGACATGGGAATGCTTAACTTAAGGAATGCTTTTTTCCAGCCCTACACAATGATTAGTGTTCGTTATCCAACCGAAGAGGGTTAAGAGTAGCATAGTGAAGAGAAGTATTTAGTTATTCAATTATGTGATCATTGTTGAGAGTGTCCACTAGTGAAAATAGGATCCCTAGGCCTTGTTTCCAAGCATTGAAACATTGTTTTCCGCCTGTTCTGCTACATGTTTGCTTGCTGCCATAATTATTTCAGATTGCTATTATTACTTATAACCATCCATATTACTCGCATTTCACTATCTCTTCGCCGAACTAGTGCACCTATATACCTGACAAGTATATTGGGTGTGTTGGGGACACAAGAGACTTCTTGTATCTTAATTGCAGGGTGGCTTGAGAGGGCTATCTTTGACCTCTACCTCCCTGAGTTCGATAAACCTTGGGTGACCCCCTTACGGGAAACTTGGTGCTGTTCTACAAACCTCTGCACTTGGAGGCCCAACACTATCTACAAGAATAGAAGCGTGCGTAGACATCAAGATCTTTTCTGGCGCCGTTACCGGGGAAGTAAGGTACAAGGTACTACATCCTCGGGTGTGAGTGTTCGGAGTTATTTCCTTTAGATTTTGTAATTTTATCTTTTTGTTTCTTGTTTTCACTAGTTAGGCTTATTTTTACTCGTTTCTTGTTTTTTTTTACTAGTAGTCTTAATGGAAAACAACAAAAATATGAGAGAGCTTTATAATATCTATCTTGAGTTAGGACATGAAGTGTTTGAAGAGAAAATTTTAAAACCTCTGGAGCTTTATTTGCATGCTAATAGCAATGTTATTAGTATGAATTCTTTGAACACTATTATTGCTAATGCTATGGAAAAGTCTAAGCTTGGGGAAGCTAGTTTATATGAAAATGTTCTTTTTAGTTCCCCAAGCACGGAGGAGAAAATTTGCTTTGATGATGAGCCTATGTCTGTTACATATAGTAGTGATCATGATTGGGAAAAGCACACTACTTTTGATATTGAAAATGATGATATAGAAAGCTCTAAACTTGTGGATGACGTGTTTGAAAATCCTTTAGCTACGGATAATTATATGCTTGATACATCTCCTCATAGTAAAAATGATGATATGTTTACAAATGAACATATTTTGGAGAATAACTATTCTATTGCTTATGATGATATTATTCTTCCTATATATGATGATTACAATGAGGAATATGATATTTTCAGTCCACCTACTATTGAGGAGAAAATTTATTTTGATGATACTATGCCTCCTATATTTTAAGATTATGGTGATGAGAATAATAAGGATAGCTATTTTGTTTAATTTGCTCCCACTACTATTAATAAGAATGACTATGCTTATGTGGAGACTATTAATTCTTTTATGCATGTGGCTCATGATAAGAATTTTTTGCGTGATAGATATATTGTTAATTTTATTCATGATGCTACTAAAAGTTATTATGAGATATGGAAACATGGTTTTATGCATCTCAACAATATGAAGTTTCCCCTCTTTATGTTGAATTTTTTTATGTTGCACTTATTTTGTGTTCCTATGCTAGTCACTTTGTGCCTCGTTCACTTGTTTTTCTACAAGATTCTTTTTAATAGGAAGTGGGTCAGACTTAAATGTGTTTTATATTTGCTTCTTGATGCTCTATTTTGCTTCAATTCATATTTCTCATGTGAGAATCTTCTCATATTATCATGCCTAGCTAAAAGGATTTATAGCTCTATGTGCATCCGTTGTGTGGCAATCCTACTCCTTGCATAGCTTCGGTTGTATGACTTTCTCTTGTCTAATGACCACTTTCAGCTTTGTGAGCCTTTCTTCCATTGAACTTCCAAACCCCCAATAATTTTCTCTTTTCCATAACATCCCGGTGCCAGGGACCAACGCAGAACACTTGCTTGTTTTTAGTGCGCAAATAGTTTAAAATTCAAGCATTGCATCGTGTGGAAAACTTGAGTTGATCCTAACAGGGGTTGTGAAGATCGTTTGACGTGCATGATATTGTTGTTCTTGAAAGCCTAAATCATCTCTAATAAACTTTGCATGGTTGATAGTATTTTAGTATTGATTCATTAAATGTTTTTCTTCTTTCTTCTTATTTGTTTATGCATTACTTCTTGATATCAAATATAGATCACAGCTTTAGTTCATTTGATCCTAGTTTACATGCTCTACTTTACATATTATGATCAAGATTGTGTGGTAGCATGTCACCTCAGATATTATTTTGTTTTATCGTTTACCTACTCGAGACGAGTAGGAACTAAGATTGGGGATGCTTGATACGTCTCCAACGAATCTATAATTTCTGATGTTCCATGTTGATATTATGCCAATTGCTACATGTTTTTCATTGTTTTCCTACGTTTTCTTATGTTTTCCGGACTAACCTATTGACAATATGCCACAGAGCCGGTTCCCTGTTTTCTGCTGTTTTTAGTTTCAGAAACGTTGTTCTGGAAATATTCTCGGAATTGGAAAATTCAAAAGCCAGAAGTCTTAGAAGTTCGAAGGCTTCTAGAAGTCCCGAAGAGCCCACCCCCCCGGGGGGGAGGGCCCAGGGTGGCGCGGGTCCCCCTGGTGGCGCCACCTAGTGGTGTGGGCCCCCTGGCCACCCCCCAGCATCACCCTTTCGCCTATATACTCCCTCGAGAGAAAACCCTAAAAGAATCGACCTTTTCCACAAAATACATCCGTAGCTCTGGCGCCGCCGCCGACAAGTTTCAGGGGACAAATCTCTGTTCTGGCACCCTGCCGGGATGGGGAAGTGCCCCCGGAAGCCATCTCCATTGACTCCACCGCCATATCCATCGTCGTTGTTGTCTCTTATGATGAGGAGGGAGTAGTTCTCCCCGGAGGCTGAGGGCTCTCCCGGTAGCTATATGGTTCATGTCTCTCTCCCATGGTGTGATCTATATGTGACCGTGAGCTTTGTAATCTAGTTGAATAAGTAGATGTTACTCTTCGTCTTGTGGTACTCAAGTGTTTTATTAATATGAACTTTGGAGTCACCTTGTCCCGCGGTGTGAAGGTGACAGTGTGCACATCATGTGTGTGTCCTATATGAATTATTGTGTTTATCTAGTACCTTATAGGACGCTCATAGTGACAATGTGGGGTTAACTAGACATGGGAATGCTTACTTTAAGGAATGCTTTTTGCAGCCCTACACAATGATTACTGTTCGTTATCCAACCGGAGAGGGTTAAGAGTAGCATAGTGAAGAGAAGATATTTAGTTATTCAATTATGTGATAATTGTTGAGAGTGTCCACTAGTGAAAGTAGGATCCCTAGGCCTTGTTTCCAAGCATTGAAACACCGTTTTCCGCCTGTTCTGCTACATGTTTGCTTGCTGCCATATTTCTTTCAGATTGCTATTATTACTTATTACCATCCATATTTCTCGCATTTCACAATCTTTTCGCCGAACTAGTGCACCTATATACCTGATAAGTATATTTGGTGTGTTGGGGACACAAGAGACTTCTTGTATATTAATTGCAGGGTTGCTTGAGAGGGATATCTTTGACCTCTACCTCCCTGAGTTCGATAAACCTTGGGTGATCCACTTAAGGAAAACTTGCTACTGTTCTACAAACCTCTGCACTTGGAGGCCCAACACTGTCTACAAGAATAGAAGCGGGTGTAGACATCAGTGGGGCACCATATTAATCCACAAGAGGGATTGGTGCACCTTCTAATCCCCATTAGTTCACTTCACCCCATAATGGCTTGACAAGTCCATCTTGTTGAAATTCGCCAATTTTTCTCTTTCCAAATTTCCCACATAAGGGTGTGTGATGATAATTTTCTAGTTGGATATTTAATTTTAAAAAAGGTTCTTGAACAAATTCTCCTACTCAGGATCATACCCATCAATTTGTGTGGTTTTATGGAATCTTAGTTGAAGGTGGTAGAAATGGCGCCCCAAATTTCATGGTAAAAGGGAATTATGCGAAGAGATAATTAGTAGTTTGAAGATTTCTTCCACATAAGATAAAAATCACTCATTATGCCATTGGCACGGCAAGAGCTTGTCACTCATGAGCATATGGGCCAACATAAGTTTCCAAACAAAGAATTTGCACCTTTCCGGTGCCCATGCCTTCCTAATTTTACCCTTAAAATCTATTTTTGCAGCCTGTAGAAATTGTAACGAGTATGCCGACCTTTCTGAGTAGACTTTATCGTTACCAAAACACCAAATAATTGTGTTCTCATTTTACGTAAACTGGCCATGGTCAACAGGCTCATCGAGGATGATTAGTTGGGCAAGTTGATTAACACATAGTATTTGCTCGAGGTCCAGTATCCATTTCGATTGTGTAAATCATACAGAATGGTCCTATTCTTCCTTGCCAAAATCTTGAAATTTCTGGCAAAATTTGGGATGGCCGCTGGTAAAAAACCCAGCAATCAGTCGAATTGTTTTGTTGCGTCGTTACTGATTTTGATTGTAGTGACAAGCGAGAATAAGGCTCTATATATCCATTTTACTGTATGGAAGGTCCATGTGCGTCCATGGCTTGTGGCGCACTTCACATCTCCACGACATACATCTTCGCTTCAAATCCCTACCGAAAGAAACAATATAGCGTCTTCCCAATCTGCCCAACGCCTTTGGGCCTATAGAGATGCTTCCAATTTACTCTGCATTTGAAGCAACTACAATTTTTTGCCCAAAGCCATGGGAGAAAACCTCGTCTGAATCTTTCCTTACCCAGTCTTTCATGCTGCGCAAAGTCATGAGGCAGAAGATAAGCGAATTAAGGAACAAATTCAACGTCTTAAGCATTCATGCCTTTCTCATTAGATGCACTTTCTAGATTTTAATTCGCACTCCTCCATACTATTGTTAGAGAAAGTCCTAGATAAAATATCAACTAAAAAAGAACCTAAATTATTAAAAACTTGATATAGGTTCATCAAATGGCAAGTTTAGAATCTAAGCCGGTGCGCTTTCCATGAGATAGTCCATTTTGTGAGGCATGTACCAGTAAAAAATTGTGTATTGATTTGTCCTATTTTTTTTGAAGCTAATATACTCAAAATATGACTCTGCAAAAAAAATAACAAGTTTTATGTGCCTTTTCTTTTCTTTTTTTACTTTACAAAATTTTAGAAAAGGCTAATAGTTATTTTTACATAAAAATTGGTGATTGTAATTGACACAACTAATTATTAATGCTAAAGGAAGACCTGGTGCAAGATCAGTCAAAAGAGGGGAAATTATTATAAAAAAAATTCCGTATGCTTCAAACTTTATGGTTCACACTCCAAGTCAATAAACTTCATGGTAGTACCATTTCAAATTAAAAAAAAATCTTATCCTATTTATCCCAAACTTATATACCCAAAATATTACTCCATGCCAAAAATTTCAAATTTTGACAAGATTTAGGAGTTCTTTCATGTTTCCATTAACCAAATTTACAAAATGGTAATTAATTATTTTACATAAAAAGTAGTGATTTAGTTAAATTCCGTATTGTGAATGTTAACGGTTGTCCTGGTTAAAATATTAACTAAAAATAAGTAGAATGATTAAAAACTTTGTTTGGCTGCTTTAAAGTAACTCTATAGGAAATAGCCCATTTTTTAAGCATATCATTTAAAATATGTGTATTGACTTTTCCTTAGCTTATGAGCCCGAAATATGACTCTATGCTAAAATATTAATTTCAGTTCAAATTTTAGGATTTTCTTGTTTCTTCCCTCACACTCGCTTAGGGAGGGTCTTTCCTAAGATTTTGGCACTCGGCCACTTTGCCTGTTCTGATAGTGACACCTTGATTAGCTTGCATGTGCGACTATGTGACTCTGGTGTGTTGAAGTGTATTGAACAAGTGTTTTGGGCTGTTTTGCACACCTCCAACATGGGGTGGCCTTAACTATTATATAGGAGGTACATCATCGTGTACGAATACAAATACAGATAGGACTCTTAACTATATACAGAGTCCTAGTATATACGGAGTCTAACAAACTGTCTATTGTGTTGTGTGTGCAAATCTCGTCTATGATTATGTCGAAAAACAGAGAAATGGAGGATACTTTGATAGTGAGGAGCTGGAGCTAGGTGAGGATAGAAAAGGGTGAACATTCATATGGGTGCTTTGTCATATGTGCGTTTACGAAATGCAGCATGCACACAATGTTTCAATTTATTGTTGCAATTTTGCATGTGAAGCTTGATTACCACAAATTAAGGAATAATTGGTACTGATCACACAAAACGGCGATCAGTACATACTTTTTTTGCATGGTAAATACGTATTTCAATTATAGAATAGATATCCGGTTATAGAGCACGTAAAAAACATCAATCTTACAGAACTGAAAAGGTAGAATAATCTTATGAAAAAACCATCGCCTGTCCCTCTCCTCCGATACCACCGAAACCGCCACCAAAGGAAAAGAAGACAGATCACCTCTTCACCCGAGCTCGATACGGCCCCATCGCCGATCTGCAGCTTTACGGACCTCCAAAGTAGTTTGCTAGAAGCAAAACCATTGTTGTTGAACGAATCAGACCGGGGCAACATGTCCCCGGACAAGCCATCGAACTCCAGAACTGACACCCCTGCATGACGACGATGTCGAAGGATGAAAACAGAAATGCCCGCCTCTAACCACACACCCAGCACAAGAATTATCTTCCAGCTGTCACCTGCGCAGACAACAGTGTGTGTCGGATATATACCAAATAGGGGTATAGAAGATGGTAGACAAAGTGCCGGATTACCAGGGTGGCCTAAGTGGTAGTGGGCTTAGGTCCATTGGGCGGCCCAGTAATCCGACGCGCAGAAGCCGGATTCTAGAAGAACCCGGATCACGGCCCACGTGATCTGGCTTGGAGAAGAAGACGGATTCCTTGCTTTCCAAGTTACAAGTTACCGTAGTCTTCTAGGTTTCCTATTCTGTAAGCCCTAATCCGGCTATTATATAAAGCCGAACGGGAGCTAGATTAGATAAGCACCGCATAACAGAGAAGTTCTACGCCAACTCGCCGAGAAGTTCATCCTCGCCGAGTAGCTAGATCTACACCCTCACATTGTAACCCTGTTTACAGGCTTTAGTCCTGATTAGTGAGAAGTGCAGGAGTAGGCACGTCGTACTGTCGCGACGTACCGAACCTGGGTAAATCCTGTGTTCACTGTCCACCACGCGATCCCGTTACCCCACGTCTCTACCGTAGTCTCATGGCACCCCAGTCTATGAAAACTACTACGATGTCTCGACAGTTGGCGCCCACCGTGGGGCAAACGACGTCAGGCGTGAAATTCCGATCTGGGATACTCGGCGGAATTGGAAGATCAATTACTGTCGGAAGTCTGGAGTTCGACGATGACGTCGGACGCTTCCTCGACAATGGATCCTATATACTGGCGCAAAACCACCTGTAAGTGCCTGCGTATTACCGATTGGATCTGCTAATATCTTTATCGGACTAACCGCAGAGGCAATGGGGTTTTGCGGTGGAAGCAAGTATTTCCCACCCGCCCTATACCCAGTCGAAGACGACTATGATGCTGGATTTTGCTCAGATCGCCGACAAAAAAGTGATACATACTTTATCGGCATGGTGCAATCTGAAGTCGCCGAAAACACGGATGATGGAAACCCCGTGCAAGAGGCAGACAACAATATACCCGTTACAGAAATGGAAGAACTGCTACCCGTCATCCAGACGGAAGATCCGACATCCGTCAGCACGACGATAAACTCGGAAGCCGAGTCTGTGCTAGCCGCCATTGAGGCGAGATTGGAGTCAGACACCGGATTGGATAAATTCGACTCCGAAGATGAAGATGAGGATGCCTTCGAAAGAAAGGTAAAATCTCTTCAAGAGGGATTCCACGAAGTGCTAATGGCAAAACCGGCTGAAGTCACGGATGCCGGCAGCCAGGAAAGCCCCAAGACACCTTCGCCAGAGGAAAAGAGAGAAGAAGGAGAAACTTCTCCGGTATTTCCCAATGTCAAGGAGATGACAGAAGACGAACCTGTCAAAAAAACTCCCTCTTACAAGAAAAAGCACCGTGCTGCTAAGAAACTCCAATACAAAATCTGGAAGAAAAAATCAGCTGATCTCGCTGATGAAAACCTGGAAGTAGGAGATGCTAGCAGAACGAAGCCTGCGGAGAAGAAATCCAAAGAAATCACTGCTCCGCCAATGACGGAACAGGAAGAGCAAGAACTATTGCAAACACCAGTGGGACCAGATGAACCCCCTGAAATGCTGGAAGCCAGGAGACAAGCTTTCCAACGGCAACAGCAACATCTACTCCGATCTCGGCAACATCTCCAACAAACCCAGCATGATATCAAAATCATGAAGGAGGAAATAGAGGAGTATGAGAGAAAGAATAGATCTGCATTAAAACCTACTAGGTTACCCGGAATAGTAAGACCGGAAGAACTGCCGCCAAAAGAAAGGTTTCATAACCCATCTTGGCAAAAGCAGGTAAACGGCAAAGATGCCAGGGGCGAACCAATATACAAAACCGCAGCAGAAAACGCGGAAGCAGCGTTCGCCATCCTCAACAACGATCTGTACTCCAACGGGGAAAAACTCCAAGGGGTGTATGCTTTCTTAGGAAAAGCATTACAACAGCAACAGCGAGGCCAAGAGCGATCAGGGAGGCTGCACGATAACTCCGCCCTATGTAAAACAGCTACTTGCGCTGCTGGAGCACCCGGACCGGAAGAACCTGGAGATTCAGACAATTCAAAAGATAGAAAAGAGGATCCGAGAAAAGACAAGAAAAACCCCGACAACCGGGATGCAGCGTCTAGAACCGGACCCCATCTCCCGAAAGACGGATATAAACCCCATGATCGGGAAGACAAACACCAGAATGACGGCAAAATAATGCCACCTCCGAGAAACCCAGCTGAGAAAGCCGGAAGATATGATACACCTCACAGACGTGAAAGATCCCGGACACCTCCTAAGGATAAAGAAAGGGACAGGAGCAGAACCCCGCCTAATCCAAAGGGGCGTGACCACGGAAGAAATAATCCCGGAAAAGCGCGTCCGCGCAACAATGGAAAAGAAAGGAGCAGATCCCCCTCTGTCCATTCAGACGAAAGATATTCTGCACACATTGATAGAGCAGAAAAGGACGATCTATACTTTGGTCCTAAGTGTTTTACTGACAGGATCCGAAGGATAACCCTGCATTCTGGCTTTGCCAAAGTCAGTCCAACATACCAGAAATACACCGGCAGCACAAACCCGGATACCTGGCTCTCAGACTACTATACAGCCGTCCAGATCAACAATGGGACAGACCTGGAAGCCGTCAAGTTTCTTCCCCTAATGTTGCTAGATGGAGCCAGAGATTGGATCAATGGATTACCATCAAGAACTGTCGACAGCTGGGATGATATGGCTAGAGTATTCACTCAGCATTTTCGGGGAACGTACAAACGCCCGAACAGCATCAACCAGCTGAACCGTTGCACCCAATTTGAAGATGAACCATACGTGGATTTCATCTCCAGATGGACGGCAATGAAGAATAGTTGTTCTGGAGTAACTGACGTACAAGCAATGCATGCTTTCGTCAATGGCCTAAAACCCGGACTTGTACCGTTCATGGTTGGTTCTAAACAACACAAAGATCTCGGATCTATGCTTACAACCGCTAATGAGCACGCTGCAGCCGAAGACGACATCAGAGCAAGAGGAGGCAATATCGATACACTGATACTCGCCAAGAAAACCCCTCGTTCTGACAAAAAAGGAACTCCGGAGTCAACGACAAAACCCAAAGAGGTCAACATAGCCTTTGGAGGAGAAAAGGGGAACAAGTGGAAAGGACGCAGCCCAGATCCAATCAATTACACTCCCGAAGAATGGGAGAGAATTAAGTCGGAACCCTGTGTCCACCACTCGCAATTTGGGAAACCCACCCACACAAATGCGCAATGCCGGCTAAATAAGCATATGAAAGGCAATGCAGGATCCGGAAATAAGGGGAAGGGTTCCAAGAGGAAACCTGCCAAACAAAAGCCAGAAGCTGACAAAGAAGACAGTGAATCGGACACTGATGACAAAATCCAGGAACAACAGCGAAAGGGCGAACCCAAATTTCCAAGAGTTGATGGAGAAGCAATGCTAACTTTCTTAGCAACTCCGTCAGCAAAGGTGGCCAAAAGAACAGTTCGGGAAATAAACGCGGTTATCCCTGCAACCCCGAAATTCTTGAAATACTCCGACACACCGATAATCTGGGATCAGTCTGATCATCCCGGAAATATCCCTGAACCCGGCACACAAGCTCTTGTTGTAAGCCCTATTGTTCAAAACACTAGGCTAAGAAGAGTGCTGATGGACGGAGGATCCAGCATTAATATAATGTACCTGGATACACTGAAGCACTTGAAGATCTCCGAGTCCCAGCTCAATTACAGCAATATACGCTTCCATGGCATTGTTCCTGGCAGACAAGCACGGTCCCTAGGAGAAATTTCCCTAGATGTAACCTTCGGAGACAAAGATCACTTCCGGCAGGAAAAAATATCCTTCGAAGTAGTGCCGTTCGAAAGCGTGTATCACGCAATACTCGGACGTCCGGCTTTCGCCAAATTCATGGCAAGATCCTGTTATATCTATAACAAGCTGAAGATGCCAGGACCCAAAGGAGGAGTAATCACCATAGCCGGTGATTTCAAGCTGGCAAACGAGTTGGAGAAAGAAAATGCCCTTTGCGCCCAGAGAGTCATAGCAAAGGAAGAACTGAAGGAATTAGCCAAGGAGGTATCGCCGAAAGAAATGCCGGCAGGCAAAGAAACTCGGAAACCAACAGACAGCTTCAAGGCGTCCGAGAATACAAGACAGGTAATCCTAGATCCCAAAGATCCGACAAAATTTGTCATCGTAGGGTCTGGGATGACTGACAAATAGTTCCTCCGTGAGAACTGGGATATTTTTGCCTGGTGTCCAGCTGACATGCCAGGCGTACCCAGGGAACTCGCTGAGCACCAACTCAAGGTTATTCCTGGATCAAAACCCGTCAAACAAGGTCTCCGTCGATTTGACGGAAGAAGACGGAAGGCTATTGACAAGGAAATTATCCGGCTTTTAGCAGCGGACTTCATCAAGGAGGTCATCCATACTGATTGGTCCGCAAATCCGGTTTTAGTACCGAAGAAAGACACAGCCGCTCTTAGAATGTGTATAGATTACACAGGATTGAACAAATTGTGTCCGAAAGATAGGTTCGCATTACCGCGAATCGATCAAATAATAGATGCCACTGCAGGCTCCGAGCTTTTATGCTTTTTGGATGCATACTCCGGGTACCACCAAATACGCATGAAAAAGGAAGATCAAATCAAGACTTCTTTCATAACCCCGTATGGGACGTATTATTATGTAACCATGCCTTTCGGCCTGAAGAACGCAGGGGCAACCTACCAGCGTTGCATGCAACGCTGTTTGCATAGTCAGATTGGCAAAAACGTCCATGTTTACGTGGACGATATTGCCGTCGTAACCAAGGAAAAAGATACACTCCTTGAGGATTTGCGAGAAACTTTCGAGAACTTACGCACTTACAAGATGAAGTTGAATCCATCTAAGTGCGTATTCGGGGTTCCCTCACGAAAACTTCTGGGTTTCATCGTTTCTCACAGAGGAATAGAAGTTAACCCGGAAAAGATCAAGGCAATCTTGAACATCTCAAAACCTACGTGTGTAAAAGATGTCCAAAGATTAACGGGTTCCGCCGCTGCCGTCAGCAGATTTATTAGTCGGCTGGGGGATAAAGCCTTACCACTCTACAAGTTGCTGAAGAAATTCGACAAAGTCAAGTGGATTGCGGAAGCCCGGGAACGTCTAGCAAGTTATGTCCCTTTCCGTACTTAGTTCAATTCTATGTAAACATCTTTTGAGATCATGAAATAAAGTTGTCGGAATGCTGTCATCCATATTCATTATAAGTGCAAAGTGTTTCCGCCTCATCTATTTTCCAATGATCTTACACATTTCTCAACGTTAACCCGAATTGTGCTTACGTACTCGGCGTTGCAAAACTGAATGATTTTTCAGCCTGCTAACGGCTAAAGGAAACTTGAATTGCCTGCGTGCCCAAGTTTCACTTAAAACTTTCCTTGTTTTCTCTAAGTTTTGCCTGATTGTGTATGTGTTGGGTTACTGGAACTAGTTAGTAAAAATGCCTTTAGCAAGATTCATGTTTCCGAGTTTCAAAACTGCTTGGTTCGTCCCCAGTTACTCGGCATAACGATTCATATTGCTATTTGAGCCATTTCAAACACTAAGGACAGTTAAAGCATATATACCAGAGAACTTAGAAGATAATGGAGTGGTAAAATCCAAAAAACTTGCAAAGAATTTCATAGTTTAAACTGCAAAAGACGGAAGTTTCTTTCATACAAAAAGAAGCGTTACATTTTGGATTACATTGAAAGAACAGTAATGCTCCTATTGTCTACTTTTGCTTTCCAGGTCCAAGGTAACCCTTCAAGCATCTGATTCCTCCTCGCTGCTGTCGTCCTCGGGGATTGGAGGGATCTCTTCTTCTGGATAGTTGACGGAGATATTCACCATGGAGGCAATCTAGGTGGCGTGGCCTTTGACTTCATCAAAGATTGTATTTCGCTGAATATCCGTGTATCCTTGAGGGACACCGGACGCCACGCGCCAAGATTTAGCACTAGGGTAGTGCATGCGCATGAGGCCGAGAGCCATGCGCGCACCACCCCGTGCAGCGGAACGTAGGATGGACTCCTTGGATTCCGCCACCTCCATAATGGCACCCGGAAGTTTTTCAACCTCCGAGAACTCCCCAGTCCTTGCGGGAAAGAACTTATCAGCTAGCTACGTTCTAGCAGCCCTGATCGAAGTCCATGTTTTCCCAAAGGCCTGGATTCCCGCAATCCGAGTGCCATCTGGGGTGTCTCCTGTTTTTCCAACAAAACATCCAAAAGGGTTAGGTGAAAAGACAGAGAAAGAAAGCAAGACATGGAACGATGGTAAAAGAATAAGAAATTTACCGATAAGCTTGTCGATCTCGGAAACTTCCTCCAGGCGAAGATTCAGAGCGTCTGTCAAATCCTGAATGGTGGATTTGTCCTTCTCCGCCTGTTCGGAAGCCTTGGAATTAGCAACTCCAAGGGCCAGATTACTGGCTTCCAGGTCTTGTTGTGCTTTCACAAGGTTCTTGTGAAGCTCAACATTCTCCTTGCGGAGATATTCGGCATTGCCAGAATCTTCAGCTGCTTGCTTAGCCTGAGCCAATGCAGCTGAAAAGCAAGGGAAAATCCGAGTTAATCAACTTTTCGGAAAAAACTTAGACAAATGCCTAAATCGGAAATTTTAGAAGGAAAATGCTTACCTTTTGTTTCCGACAACGCGAGCTGAGATGATTCCAGCTCCGCCTCTCTCTCTTCAAGAATAGAAAGAAGACTTCTAACTTCTTTATTCTTGATGGTCAGTTTGTTGAAAACTTCCATGTTAATGGCTTCGGCGGTTTGCTGAAACATAGCAAGGAAAAGAATTATTACAAAAAGCATCAAAGCAAAAAGCATGCATTCTGTTTAATGCTTGGGGGCTAGAGTTATATACCTGGCTCATGCGTTGCAAACCCGCCAAGTTTTCTTTGAACCCTCTTGCGTATTCCGCAAAAAGATTCCCGGCTGCGTTCAGGCCGTCATTGATAACTTTGAAATCCTTGTCAAAGGTGGGGATTTCTTCGTCGAAAGTCCGAGGAAATTTTCCCACCTCTGGAGCCGCCCTTTCCCTCGTGTCTGTGTCCGACACAACGGGCTGGCTGGGCTCGGAGGGTTTGGTGGTGGGGGCTGCAGTGTGCTCTTCCGCCATTGTGGACGGCGTGTCCGGGGCGACGGCGGGAGAAGGTTGACTGCCTCGGCTGGACAAGACTTTGTGTCTCTTTAGCTTCTTCGGCTTTAGGTTGGAGGGAGGCAGGCTAAAAACAAAAAACCCGGAAAAGTTAAAACACCGAAGATGGATGAAAAGTTCCCATGAAAGAAAAAGAATCCAGAAGAAAGAACCTGGAAGTAGCGACGGGGATTCCGTCAAGGTCGATAACTTCCTCAGAGGAAGAAATCTTCTTGCGCTTGCGTCCACCTGTAGCGGCGGTGCGCAGCGCGTCCAGCTCGGCCTCGGTAGCCAATTCCGAGTCTGGAAGATCCGCGAACTGTCGGAAATCCAATCGGAATCAGAAGTTAGTTTATCCGAGAAAGAATACTGAAACTATACCCAAATGACTGAAAAATTACCTTGGGAACCGGGTTGTCGGCCGTATACATCGGCCGACTCGCTTCGTATTGGTCGCGTGATGCGACCAACTGGTTGATGCGCCGTCGAAGCTCCTTTGCGGGCCAATCCTTGTTGGTTGTCCGCATAGGATCCTTGGCTTCCGTGTATTCACACAAAAGGCGACCACCGTGGTTTGCTAATGGCTAAATCCGTCTATTCAGCCAGCAAAAGACCGTATCCATACCGGTCAAAGGTGGGGTGGAGGAGGTGAGCTTGGCGATGCGCCGCTTGATCTTTAGTAGATCTGGCGGCAGAACCTGGACGGCTTCCGTTCCCCAGTTGTCTTGGGGAACTGCGGCAGAGTTCACGAAAGGTGGAACCCCGACGGCTTCCTTAGGGAAAGGCACGTCGGGATGATAAAAGAAAGAACCCGTCCAAAATTTGACGGATTCTGACGTTTTGATCTTGGGGAACCAATCTTCTCGGAATCTCCGAAGAGTGAAAGATATGGTCCCGCAAGTCGGGAGTGCGCCCTCCGAAGAGTTCCGCTTAACCCCGAAGCAATATGTCCAGAAATCTAACCTAGGTTCTAGCCCTAAGTAGCCCTCGAACAAGGCCTGGAAGCCGGCCATGTAGAGGATAGAGTTGGGGGGAAGGTTGTGAGGCTGGATGTTGTAGTGAGAAAGGATTTGGAGGAAGAAGGAAGAAGGTGGAAGTCCCATACCTCGAAGAAGGTGGGAACAAAGAAGGACCCTTTCGCCATTTTTTGGCGTTGGTTCGGTCTCGTCTTCTGGAAGTCGCCACTTCTTCTTAAGGACCAGGCCCTCCTTTTCCATGTTTGGAAGGAGAGCCGGAGGAATGCTGCAGGCAATCCAATTGCCTGCAGACTCCGCCTCTTCGTCTGCTCCGGCGGCGGCAGAGGCGGCGGCCTCCGCGGCGTTGAGCTCGTCGCCGAGGAGTTGGATCTTTTCCTCCGCCGTTTCAGGAGCAAACGGCGGGGATGCTGCGGAGCTCGATCCCGCAACGTCCGCGGCGGCGGGAAGGTTCGCTCCGCCCGCCGTGGAAGCCGCGGTCTTCTCCGGCTCGCCGCCGGTGTGCTTGAGCGATCCCCGTCGTGGATCTCAATCGCCAATGAGCTCGTCGATGGCGGCGCGGGTGGGCGAGGACGGCGAGGAGGCCATCTCGTGGTGGCGCGTTGCGTTCCGGCGTGCTTGGAGGCTAAGTGCGCTTGGGACGGTGCTTCGCTCTCGAGCTCGTTCGCGTCAATGGCGTGGACAGTGAGGAGAGTGGAAAGTTTTCGTTGAGGACGAGGACGGCTATTTATAGCCGGAAAACCGTTTAGATGCGTGCCAACGGCTCTTTTGACCGTTGGATGTTCGACGCGTGTCACTTGTCGGAAAATCCGGGAAATGAAACGACAGGGAAATTATGACTATCTCCTCGTTTCTCGTGAGAATCTGTCAGAGATACGTTGCAGGGTTTCCCGCGTGAAACCAAGCGTCGCCTGCGTCAGCATGATTAAAGCGCTGGCGTCAGAAGTTCCTTTTCCACGAAGGATCGTGAGAGAAAAGCCGGATTTTCAGGATTCCGAGTTTCATGTTACCATCTCTTTCAAAAGAAAAATAAGAAGAATCAGGACTGCTGAATCAATATTTCCCGGACAAGGTGTATTTGGTGAAAGTCGGAGAATCAGAGTTTTAATCCTTCTTGGGGCTACTGTCGGATATATACCAAATAGGGGTATAGAAGATGGTAGACAAAGTGCCGGATTACCAGGGTGGCCTAAGTGGTAGTGGGCTTAGGTCCATTGGGCGGCCCAGTAATCCGACGCGCAGAAGCCGGATTCTAGAAGAACCCGGATCACGGCCCACGTGATCTGGCTTGGAGAAGAAAATGGATTCCTTGCTTTCCAAGTTACAAGTTACCGTAGTCTTCTAGGTTTCCTATTTTGTAAGCCCTAATCCGGCTATTATATAAAGCCGGACGGGAGCTAGATTAGATAAGCACCGCATAACAGAGAAGTTCTACGCCAACTCGCCGAGAAGTTCATCCTCGCCGAGTAGGTAGATCTACACCCTCACATTGTAATCCTGTTTACAGGCTTTAGTCCTGTGAGAAGTGCAGGAGTAGGCACGTCGTACTGTCGCGACGTACCGAACCTGGGTAAATCCTGTGTTCACTGTCCACCACGCGATCCCGTTACCCCACGTCTCTACCGTAGTCTCATGGCACCCCAGTCTATGAAAACTACTACGATGTCTCGACAGTGTGCGCGCACTCCTGGATGACACATCCTCCCCGCTCCGCCATGACGTCGGAGACAACAACGCAACAATGGGGACAGAGCACAAGAAGAAACACACCTGATGGAGTCACCGCCGCCGCCTCGCCGACACCATCCAAGAACCCTGAATTTGCCGATTTGAAGGATCGGCAAACACTCGATGCCATCAACTCCGAGACGCCGCCATGAAGGACGCAGCCGTTGTGGGAGTGAAGTTGAAGCAAATTTATTCGTCCGGGTGCCGCTCCCACCACCCCAACGGCACAACATGACACACAAATCCAAAAACTAACTAAAGAGCGGAGGAACGGGTCGCCCCTCCCTCCTGCCGTCGAGACAGCAGTTGGGGGAGAAGGGGCCAACGCCCTGGCCGGTCGGGATCGGAGGAAGGCGAGCGCATCCCTAGTCGCCTGATTCCTGGCGCGGCGGTTAGGGTAGGAAAACGTTTGGCGATCCGCACGTCAGTATGATTTTAGTTGACACCCGCTCACTACATACTCAAAAGTATACGTATATTAAGCTATAGGTACGCGCAAAGTATGCGTGTCAGCTAATCATTGGGTGCCTTAACTTTGACGCCAACATACGCAACTTGCATCAAGTTAGCATTCTAAAATCCGGAGACAACTGAGTAGAGAGAATCCGGTAGTATATACCCCTACTGGATTCGTAGAGTGCAGCTAATGAAAATCCCGCGGCGCGCCGTGCACGTTCGATAGTATATATCCGGGATCAAAAAAGATTAATCTTACTATTAGCTGTAACAATCTATTCTAGAATCTAATCAGGCCAGCCATCTCGCGAATGAAAGATTGTTAATTAAAGAATTAGGCCAGGCAAAGCGAGTCCTAGAACGTGTAGCCTCAATATTCTAATGCTACTGCCGTGTGGTTTAGCTGGTGAGCACTGTTCATTATTAAAGAAGCTACCTAGCTTAGCTATGGATTAACTAGGAGGATCAACGTAGATAGAGTAGGAGTACTCTACTAAGAGCAAGAACAATAGCTAATGTGAGAAAAACCGCACCTTAAGTCCTACGTGGCATGTTGCAAAGTACAACTTATACATTATGGAGAAAAATAAGGTCATACATAAGCTTAAGGTGCACCTCAAGCTTGTGGTCTACCATAAGCAATAGAAAAATAATATCCTCTCTCCTCTATCTCTTGCATGTAGTAGTATGATAAGACCGGCTTATGGCTTAAGTTCACCTTATACATTGTGGTAGAATTTCATAAGACAAGTGGGACCCAGTTTATGGCAAAACATCACCTTATACATTGCGGATGCCCTAAAGCCCGCTGCCGGCTGTAGACGACCGCCATGTCAGCTACCGCCTTCACACGTATGGCTATTGCTTAGCTATTAGCCCAATACTATTTAATACATAAGCATTGAATACTGCATGTCAACACATCTTCCCAGACTGGTGTGTACTCACGGGGCAAGGACATGAGACGGAAGCCCCAGCCTAGCACCCGCCCAGCGAGCTGCAAGCGAGCTACTCCCTCCGTCCCTGAATAAGTGTATATCTAGAACTTGACTAGGTTAAACTTTTTAAATTTTGACCAACTTTATAGGAAAAAGTAGCAATATATATGATATGAAATCCAAGTATAATGAAACTATATTTCAAAATAGATATTATGGTGCCAATTTAGTATCATAAATGTTGTTACGTTTTCCTAGAAAGTTGGTTAAACTTTACAATATTTGACTTCCCAAAAAGAAAAATATACACTTATTTCATGACAGAGGGAGTATTATTTTTTGGAAGGCGCATATCGCCCGGCGACTGCCCAAGCGCCCGCTTCGTTCTCTTTCCTTCATTCTCTCACTTCCACCTAGAATTTTGATGGCATGACAAGGCTTATAGCCTGCTGAGTAGGACTTATTGTACTTGCTCTAATGTCACGGGTTAAAGATGCCCGGCTGGACTCTGTGATCCATTCTGTTATTGCTGCTGAGATCAACAAGCCAAATTCGCAGGCTCTGGGGTGCATGATCGACCTGCAGGTACAGAACAGTGGCGTTCTGGGCTTATGGCAACCCAGCTGCCTGCCTTTTGACTTGGAATCTGGCCTCGACGGGAAAGAAAGCAGAGCACCGACGCCGACGTGCTTCCGACGCCGCCTCCTCCATTATTGCGGTGCACGCTCGATGATGCATGTGTGGCATTAAAAAAAAGTTAAGTGTGTCAGAAGAGAAATCATATATAAGGCCTTCAACAAACAAAACAAAAAAATCACACTACATAGGACGACGGCAGGCAGGCAGCAACCTGGATAGTTGATGATAACATGGGTGGACACGCTCGATCGGTGTAGAATGCATTCCACGTGCATGCGATGGAGACAAGGCTTGGAGTGGTCACCAGTTCATAATTTCTCTAAATCAGAGTTGAGACATGGCAAGATGGTTGGTTGAAAGCTAAGGTAAGACTTGAAGCAAAGTCCGCCTCAGGAGCAGGCTGTCAGCTGTGCCCGTGCGTGCTCCCTTTTGGTATGACGACGCGTGAATTCCCCTCCACGTACCTAACTAATTCTACCCTGCACGTCCTCGTACTCATCCTCGTCGTGCCGGCACGGCGCCAGACACGCCGCGATCCGGCAGTTAACCCAAATCCTCTGCTTTCAGTTAGGCCAGCTCTCCTTTTCCGTGTCACGCGCAGTGCAATGCCCATATGGCACGGACGGGGACATGTAGAGAGTAGAACATACTCCCTCCGTTCCAAAATGGTAAAGCTGAGTGTCCTCGGCAGGATTCGAGGCTAAATCCTCTCGGTGCTTTCGCCGCCACATGTCCCAAATTTGTCGTCTAATCCTGCTTTTGGCCATCTAAGAAAAAATTCATTAAAACTAGAAAATTTCAATAATATAGCAATTTTTCAAATTCTCCCAAAATCCCGTTTTTCCTCATAGGAGAAAAATGGGTTCGATTGAAATAACAACTTTGTGCTATTGTAGCAAAAACTCGACGGAGACCTTCGTAGCAATAACTTAATACCACTCTAGAAGTTGCGGAGGACAATTGCATAAAAAAATATTGCTATTGTAGCAAATAATAACTTCGCTGAAGACATTACCGGAGATATTGTAGCAAACAATTTTTAACATCATAGCAAAAACAGAAAATAATCGTAGCAAAAATAATTTGTATTATTCTACCAATCAATGAATTCACCGGAGACCTCGCAGCAAACAAATTATGCTACTATAGCAAAATCGGAGTGTAATTGTTGCAAACAAAAAAAATCTGTTGTAGCGACGCAACAGAACCCGAAGCTGCTAGAGGCCGGTCCATACTGCATCATGAAGTGGGCCGAAAAAATTGCAATTATAGAGACGCGGTGGTCAAATGTGTTTTATATCTAATTGGGCCACGAACAGCGCGCTGCCAGCAACCCACCCGTAGGATGTCCTCCGGGGATGCGCATTGTTTCCCTTCCAAAATAGATACATGTTTGGACAAATGTAAGAAATCTATTTTAGAACGGAGGGAGTATGTACCACCGTACCAGTCAACCTGAGATAGGAAGCGAAAGATAGGTGCTTCGCAATCTTGATGGCGACAGGTGCTTGTGTTGTGTCTGATGCGCGCTACTCCCTGTGATGGTGCCCCTGTGGCCTGTCCTCGGTGGTGGTGGCGTGGTTGATGGCGCGTCACTGGGCATTGGCTGCCCCCGCCACGGAGCCCTCTCCGATGTCTCTGTAGGGACGGCTATCAGCGGACATGGCCGAGGAAGAAGACATGGAAGAGGCGGAGCGTCTGGAGGTCGAGCAGAGGTGCACACAACCGGCTCTGTCGACTCTAGCGGTCCTCTTCGAGGAGGCGGTGCGTTCCCCCTGATACGTCGAAAACGTATCTCCTTTTGAGAACACTTTTTCTATTGTTTTCCTCTAAACTTGTGTATTTGAATGCAACTAACAAGGACTAACGCTGTTTTCAGCAGAATTACCTTGGTGTCTCGTTTTTGTGCAGAAAAATCAACTTTCGGGAAATTGCCTAGAAAAGACACCATTGGCCCTAAAACACCAGAAGACCCCGGGAGCCAGAAGGAGACCCGGAGAGGGGCCAGGAGGTGGCCAAGCCACCCCCCGGCGCCCCCCAGGCCGCGCCACCAGGTGGTGTGGGCCACTCCCACACCCCCTCGGTCTCCCCTTTCCACTACAAATAGCCTTCAACCCTAAAACACGAGGGGGTTCGATAGTTTTCCAGAAAGAAGTCTGTAGCTCCACCGCCACCCTGAACCTCGATTCGGGGATCAGAAGTTCCTGTTCTGGCACCCTGCCGGGACGGGGAAATGGAGGAGATCATCGCCATCGTCATCACCAACGCCTCTCCATCGACCATCCATGTTTCCCCCATCCTTGTGTGGGTAATTCCCCCGATGTAGGCTGAAGGGGATGGTAGGGATTGGATGAGATCGTTCATGTAATAATGCCGTGATTGTTAGGGCATAGTGCATAGTATCTTCTATTAGTGCTATTGACATTGTTGCAACTTTTTATGCTTAATGTGTGCCACTTTGGGCCCGAGTGCTATGATCTCAGATCTGAACATGTTATTGAATCATGATGATAATTATTGTTTCTTGATCATACCTGCAAGTTGCTTACACATATCATTGTCCAGAACCCGAGGCCCCGAAGTGACAGAAATTGGGACAACCGGAAGGGATGACTGTGATGTGAGGATCACGTGTGTTCACGGAGTGTTAATGCTTTGCTCCGGTTTTCTATTAAAAGGAACACCTTAATTACCAGTAGTTTCCTTGAGGCCCCGCTGAAAACGGGCTGGTAGGACAAAAGATGTTGTGCAAGTTCTCATTGCGACCACGTACGACTATTTACGGAACACATGCCTATGGTTACTTACTGCTTGGATGCTTTATCTTATTTATCTGCAATGCCCATGTCTTGATTACTATATGAACTATCTTATCCATGCAACGCCCGTTCATCTATCCCTATGCCTATAGTATTTAATCCCGTTGTTTACTTCAAACACTGCTGCTGATGTTTTCATCTCACTACTGCTATTATTTCACTACTGCTGCCACTATAAAACTTTTACTACTGATAAACCAGTGCGAACAAAAGTACTTTCAGGTACAGGTGAATTGACAACTCACTTGTTAAGGATCACAAATATTCTTTGGCTCCCCTTGTGTCTAATCAATAAATTTGGGTTTTACTTCCCTCGAAGACTGTTGCGATCCCCTATACTTGTGGGTCATCAAGACTATTTTCTGGCGCCGTTGCCGGGGAGCATAGCTTTATTTGCGAGCTCACCGGAGAGTACTATTATCTACTGGCAATCATGCATCATGGGTAAGACTCGTGATGGAAAGTTTCCTATATTACCATCCACTACAAGAAGAGGTACAACTCTGAACACCTCTGTTGCTCTTGATTCACCGTCTGTGATGAGTAAGTTGCTTACACCACCTCATACACATGCTATTTTTGCTGAATCTGAAAATACTTCTGATATTTTTTATGATGCTTTTACTGTGCTTGATGAGAGTGGTTCTCTCGGTCCTTTCTTAGATGCTACTATTGCTAAAGCTAAAAATATTGCAAACACTGAAACTCCTGATAAAATTCCTGTTACTCCTGCTGTTTCACCTGAGCTTAGAGAGAATCATAGTGATGATTTTGATGATTCCTATATTGAACTTAATGATGATCTTATTGATGAAATACATGCTATGAAGGATAAAGATGTTGTTATAAGTCTTCTTGAAAGTCGTGCTGTTAAATATAACTTATCTCCTGATGCTAAGTGTGCCCCCTCTCCTATTAATATTAGGGATAAGGATTATGATTTCTCTCTTGATCTATCTTATATATCTATTGTTGAGAAAGAACCTTTTTGTGGTACTGAAAATGAAAGTGCTATGAAACATATGAATGAGCTCTCCTCTTTGAGTAGTTTATTCTCTGATGATCTTAAGAAACGTAGCTACTTTGTTGCTAGAATATTCCCTTTCTCATTAAAAGATGGAGCTAAAACTTGGTTTTATAATTTGTCTCTCGGATCTATTGATACTCCTATTGGTTTGGCTAATGCTTTCTTTAAGAAATATTTTCCTTCTAGTGCTCAACATGCTGCTTTACAAAATATATTTAATTTCAAGCAATTGGAAGGAGATAAATTGCCTGTATCTTGGGCAAAATTCTGTTCTTTAGTTAGGGCTACACCTGGGCATAAGCTAGAAAATAATAAAATTCTTGATATATTCTATAATGGACTAACTGTTGAATCTAGGACATACCTGGATAGGTGTGTTGGTTGTGTTTTCATGCAAAAAACTCCAGAAGAAGCTGAGGAATTAATGGCCAAAATAAGCCAAAATCATGATGATTGGACTATGGTTGAGCCTGAGCCAACCCCTACTCCAGTATCAACACCAACACCAACACCCAAGAAGAGGGGAATTATTGAATTAAATGATGAAGTGATGAGAGAAGCCAAGAAATCTCTTAAAGAGAGGGGTATTAAATCTGAAGATGTGAAGAATCTTCCACCTATAGATGAATTATGTAAGCCAATCCCTCACTCTTCCACTATTGAGGTACACTCTCTCCAATATTTTGATAGTAGAGATATTCCCTATAATAAAACTCCTGATCAATGTTTAGATGAATTCGATAATTATTTTATTAAGCAAGATAATTTTAATATGAGAGTGCAAAATCACCTAATGAAAAACTCTAGAGCTATTGATAATTTGCATAGTATTATAGAAAGAACCTCTAATGATGTTAAAATGCTTGTTAAACATTTTCAAATGGTTCAAACTCAAATTGATCAACTTGCTAAAGTGCAAAAAGATTTGCTAGTTAATGCTTCTAAAGAAAAACATGCTTATGAAATAAGAACTAGAAGTGGTATTGCTATACAAGATCCTTTATATCCTGAGGGACATCCTAAAAGAATTGAACAAGATTCTCAGCAAACTAATAATAATGATATTCATACTAAGAAGAAAAAGAAGAAGAAACATAAAACTGATGTAGAATCCTCTGAACTTGCTAAAGATCCTAATATTATATCTATCTCTGATGCTGAAACTGAAAGTGGTAATGAAGAGAAAATGCTTCTGATAAAGAAGAACCTGTAGCTGAACCTGAAAAGCAAACTAAAACTGCAAAGTACACTAAGGAAGATTTTATTGCTAATAAACATGGTAATGAGAGAGAACCTTGGGTACAAAAACCAATTCATTTTCCTAATAAGAAACATAAATCAGAAGAAGAAGAACACTAGAACAAGTTTTGTGAATGGATGAAACCTTTGTTCTTGCAAATTCCTTTAACTGATGCAATTAAATTGCCTCCTTACGCAAAATATATGAAATATATTGTCTCCAACAAAAGGAAGATTTCTAATGAGGAAATTTGCACTATGCTTGCTAATTACTCTTTTAATGGCAAGGTTCCTGAGAAGCTTGGAGATCCTGGTATACCAACTATTTCCTGTTCTATTAAAAATAATTATGTTAGAACTGCTTTGTGTGATTTAGAGCTGGAGTTTGTGTCATGCCTTTTACTCCCTATAAAAGACTCCTCCTAGAAAAATTGATACCAACTGATATATCTTTGCGAATGGCTGATAAATCCATTGATATTCCTGTGGGTATATGTGAGGATGTTCCTGTTCAAGTTGCTAATAATTGTCTGATATTAACTAACTTTGTTGTGTTGGAAATGCCTAAAGATGATAATATGTCTATTATTCTTGGGAGACTTTTTTTAATACTAAAGGGGCTATTATTGATTGCAATAAAGGAAAAGTAACTTTTAATGTTAATGATAAAGAGCACACTGTTTATTTTCCCAACAAGATTGATAGAAAATATTGTCTAAATTCCATTGAAAATATTGAGATCATCAAGATTGGAGAATTTTATTGTCCTATTCCATAGCCACTCAAAGAATATTAAATTATTATGATTGGGACTATGTCTATCAAGGTTGAGGTAACATGAGTATTTAGTGAGAAACAAAGTTTTGTTTCATATAATTTTTTTTGGTAGCAGGACTTGATCACGCTTGTTAACAAAATGATTTTAAATGAAATGGGCAATATTTTCACTATGTTTTCACCTTCCCCATTATGGTTTCACCATGTTTACTTCTGTTATCACATTGCTACTTGAGTGCATTCATGTTTTCCACCATTCTTATGCATGTTTTCCTGATGTTTTCACCCTGATTACTGAGGTTATGCATGTTTTCAGTACCCATACTTTTGTTTTCACCACTACCACCTTTGTTTTCTTCATATATTCTTTCATTAGAGTGTCATGGAACCTCTATAGTGCTGGTTTTGGTTTTTTTCACCTTTTTACTTTCGTTTTCTTGGTTTTTATTAATTATTAAAATTCTGGAAATACCTCAAAAATAAAGTTTCTCGAAAAACTCCAGAAAAATTATAATAAATTTTTACGTCAAAAATGAGGCAGAGAGCCATCTGGGAGACCCCAGGAGGACCCACCAGTCAGGCACACCATAGGGTGGCGCGACCAGCCCCCTGGTGGCGCCAGCGCATGGTGTGGGGCCCCCTGGCCATCCACTTACTCTCTCGAGTGCCAAAGTCTTCTCTCTCACCTCCCAAACTGAAAACGTTTCCTGGAACCTGTGTTTCTTGCTGTTCTTCCTATGGATTTTCGATTTCCTTCTTTAGCCCATCATTTGAGCTGAGATTTGGTGTGTTTCATCTCCGAGATGGAGCACGATGTTCATCAACTAAACCAGCATGAGTTGGAGTTACATGAGGTCATGCTCGTGCACCGTGAAGAGAGAGTGTTCCCATCAATTTATCCGTATTAGGAATTCATGAGGATTACGGAAATTTCGCAGGATTTCAACACTCTTGTGCATAATGCAGGCTTGGATCGTTTCATTGAGGATGAACCTATGCAACATGTGGAACTAACTATGTCTATGGTGCAAGATTTTCGTCTTAAATGGTCCTCAACTAACCCAATGGTCCAATATAAAATTTATAATAAAGCTGTAAACTTGCCTTTCAGTGATTTTTGTGCAGCTATCAAGGTACCAGAGTGGGGTTCTTGTGAGAAAATAAAAGGGTAGCCTAAACCACTGCTGGAATTATATGAGGAGAATTGCCAAGGAAGAAGCTTCACTGGGAGAGTGGTAAAATTCGAGAAATTCAACTCCCTAGCATTCGATACTTTGCCTATTTTATTTCTAAATGCGTGTTAGCTTGAAAAACTGCCAACAGGCTATCTGTCTATGATTTGGCGTTTATTGCAGCTGCCTTAAGATGTGATAGGTCTTATAACTTTGGCGCTTTGATTGCTTACCGTTTCTCACATAACTGTGAGAAGGGCGGAGTTTGTGGAGGTCTTATTGCCTCGCGCTTGCTAGCTTTCCATGGATTGGAGCCGCACCCTCTAGACCCGCAGTTTCCTATAAAGGGGCTTGAACTTGTTTCCATGGTTCAACATATATAATTTTCTTTCTATCCATGCTCATTTACATAATCTATCTTTTGAATTAATTTTCTCCAACCGATTCGGGTGGAGAGTTATTAAAACTGATAGTGAAGTACTTTTGCATGCACCTCTTTTGTTTAATCTTAATAGCAGGAAAGGATGGAAGCTTTCTGAGAGTGAGATAGACACATACCTTGAGCATCACCCCTAGCAGGGGGAGGATGCCGACGAGGGGGACGATGGTGATTTCGTCCAGCCCTATGACACCACGGGGATCCCATATCAGCACCCCGGTTATGACTATGCGCCCGTTGCTTCATCTTCTTCTTGGGCGACCAAGTACGACCATGCGAGGGACGACCCACCGCAGTCGGGATATTTCCCGCGCCATGATTGATCTCCACTTAGGCCAAAAGCCTAAGCTTGGGGGGAGGTATACCGACATCACGCTCATTTATATATCATGTTTCTGTCGGTTCATTGTATATCCATGTTTTCATTTCTCTCGTTTATTTTCGTTTCTTTCATTTCTTTTGTCTTTATTGTTTTGTTTTCGTTTTCCAAAACACAGAAATACCAAAAATATTTCTGTTGTTTTTCTTTGTTTGCTTCTTTAGTTTCTTTAGTTGGTTTGCTTTATCCTTTACGTTGCAGTTTAATATTCAAAAATCCAAAAATATTTTTCTTTGTTTGCTTGTTCTCTTTTGTTCTTGTTTTAATTGAAAAACCTAAAAATATTTGTTGTTCTTCTTTGGTTTTGTAAAGTTTGCTCCAGAGTTCAACAGTCGTCCGTGACTCCATTGGAGCTTGGTTTTCATTATATATTATTCGAGCCACAAGTGAAGAGAAATAATGACGATCTATGACAATTCCAGTTGTGGTGAGAGGCTGGTATGAACTCTATTTGCTTTCATTTTTGTACATATATCCATCTATGTGGGCATGCTTAGTTTGTTTGCATAATATATATGTGACTTAATGGCTGCTTAATAGTTCGTTCTCTCTCATGTTTTGTTCCAATTTATTAATGATAAATGACATGTCATATAAATATTTGTTCGCATTGTTCTATTCGTAGAAGGGTATGACATTGTGGAAGCCTCCTCTGACTGTTTCATTTGTATCGACTTGGCACATGCTCACGCATTCTAAGACTGAAAACAAAAAGTTAATAAGCCTCAATGATTTATTTTGCCTCAGAGTTCTAGTATCAATTTTATGCCTCATTTAACTTTACTTTGTCGCAAACATGATTATGATAGTTGTTGCTCTCTTAATTGTCGCTCTGTCGGATATATACCAAATAGGGGTATAGTAGATGGTAGACAAAGTGCCGGATTACCAGGGTGGCCTAAGTGGTAGTGGGCTTAGGTCCATTGGGCGGCCCAGTAATCCGACGCACAGAAGCCGGATTCTAGAAGAACCTGGATCACGGCCCACGTGATCTGGCTTGGAGGAGAAGACGAATTCCTTGCTTTCCAAGTTACAAGTTCCCGTAGTCTTCTAGGTTTCCTATTCTGTAGATAGATTAGATAACGAATAACAGAGAAGCTCTACGCCAACTCGCCGAGAAGTTCATCCTCGTCGAGTAGCTTAGATCTAAACCTCACATTGTAACCCTGTATCCACGCTTTAGTCCTGATTAGTGAGAAGTGCAGGAGTAGGCACGTCGTACTGTCACGACGTACCGAACCTGGGTAAATCCTGTGTTCACTGTCCACCACGCGATCCCGTTACCCCACGTCTCTACCATAGTCTCATGACACCCCCGTCTATGAAAACTACTACGATGTCTCGACAGTTGGCGCCCACCGTGGGGCAAACGACGTCAGGCGTGAAGTTCCGATCTGGGATACTTGGCGGAATCGGAAGGTCAATCACTGTCGGAAGCCTGGAGTTTGACGACGACGTCAGACGCTTCCTCGACAACGGATCCTACATACCGGCGCAAAACCCCACCTGGTAAGTGCCTGCGTGTTACCGATTGGATCTGCTAACATCTTTATCGGACTAACCGCAGAAGCAATAGGGTTTTGCGGTGGAAGCAAGTATTTCCCACCCGCCCTATACCCAGTCGAAATGACTATGATGCCGGATTTTGCTCGGATCGCCGACGAAAAAGTGACACACACTTTATCGGCATGGTGCAATCTGAAGTCGCCGAAAACACGGATGACGGAAATCCCGTGCAAGAGGCAGATAACAACACACCCGTCATAAATACGGAAGATCCAATACCCGTCATCCAGGCAGAAGATCCGACATCCGTCAGCATGACGATGAACTCGGAAGCCGAGTCTGTACTAGCCGCCATTGAGGCAAGATTGGAATCGGACACCGGATCGGATAAATTCGACTCCGAAGATGAAGATGAGGATGCCTTCGAAAGAAAGGTAAAATATCTTCAAGAGGGATTCCACGAAGTGCTAGTGGCAAAACCGGGTGAAGTCACGGATGCCGGCAGCCAGGAAAGCCCCAAAACTCCTCCGCCAGACGAAGAGAGAGAAGACGGAGAAACTTCTCCGGTATTCCCCAATGTCAAGGAGATGACAGAAGATGAGCCTGTCAAAAAGACCCCCTCTTCCAAGAAAAAGCACCGTGCTGCTAAGAAACTCCAATACAAAATCCGGAAGAAAAAATCAGCTGATCTCGCTGACGAAAACCTGGAAATAGGAGATGCTAGCAGAACAAAGCCCGCGGAGAAGAAATATAAAGAAAACCGTGCTCCGCCAATGACGGAACAGGAAGAGCAATAGCTGTTACAAACGCCAGTGGGTCCAGACGAACCCCCTGAGATGCTGGAAGCCAGGAGACAAGCCTTCCAAAGGCAACAGCAACATCTACTCAGATCTCGGCAACATCTACTCAGATCTCGGCAACATCTCCAACAAACCCAGAATGACATCAAGGTCATGAAGGAAGAAATAGAGGAGTACGAGAGAAAGAATAGATCTGCCGTAAAACCTACTAGGTTACCCGGAATCATTAGACTGGAAGTACTGCCGCCAAAAGAAAGGTTCCATAACCCATCTTGGCAAAAGCAAGTAAACAACAAGATGCTAGGGGTGAACCAATTTACAAAACCGCAGCAGAAAACGCGGAAGCAGCGTTCGCCATCCTCAACAACGATCTGTACTCCAACGGGGAAAAACTTCAAGGGGTGTATGCTTTCTTAGGAAAAGCATTGCAACAACAACAGCGGGGCCAAGAGCGATCAGGGAGGCTGCACGATAACTCCGCCCTATGCAAAACAGCTACTTGCGCTGCTGGAGCACCTGGACCGGAAGAACCCGGAGATTCAGACAATTCAAAGGACAAAAAAGAGGATCCGAGAACAGACAAGAAAAACCCCGACAATAGGGATGAAGCGTCTAGGACCGGATCCCATCTCCCGAAAGGTGGACATAAACCCCACGATCGGGAAGAAAAACACCGGAATGACGGCAAAATAATGCCACCTCCGAGAAACCCAGCTGAGAAAGCCAGAAGATATGATATACCTCACAGACGTGAGAGATCCCGGAAACCTCCTAAGGATAAAGAAAGGCATAGGAGCAGAACTCCGCCTAATCCAAAAGGGCGTTACCACGGAAGAGATAGAAATAATCCCGGAAAAGCGCGTCCGCGCAACAATGGAAAAGAAAGGAGCAGATCCCCTTCTGTCCATTCAGCCGGAAGATATTCTGCACACATTGATAGAGCAGAAAAGGATGATCTATATTTTGGTCCTAAGTGTTTTACTGACAGGATCTGAAGGATAACCCTGCATTCTGGCTTTGCCAAGGTCGGTCCAACGTACCAGAAATACACCGGCAGCACAAACCCGGATACCTGGCTCTCAGACTATTATACAACCGTCCAGATCAACAATGGGACAGACCTGGAAGCTGTCAAGTTTCTTCCCCTAATGTTGCTAGACGGAGCCAGAGATTGGATCAATGGATTACCATCAAGAACTGTCGACAGTTGGGATGATATGGCTAGAGTATTCACTCAGCATTTTCGGGGAACGTACAAACGCCCGAACAGCATCAACCAGCTGAACCGTTGTACCCAATTTGAGGATGAACCATACGTGGAGTTCATCTCCAGATGGACGGCAATGAAGAATAGTTGCTCTGGAGTAACTGACGTACAAGCAATGCATGCTTTCGTCAATGGCCTAAAACCCGTACTCGTATCGTTCATGGTTGGTTCCAAACAGCACAAAGATCTCGGATCTATGCTTACAACCGCCAATGAGCACGCCGCAGCCGAAGACGACATCCGAGCAAGAGGAGGCAATATCGAATCACTGATACTTGCCAAGAAAACCCCTCGTTCTGACAAAAAAGGAACTCCAGAAACAACGACAAAACCCAAAGAGGTCAACATAGCCTTTGGAGGTGAAAAGGGGAACAAGTGGAAAGGACGCAGCCCAGATCCAATCAACTACACTCCAGAGGAGTGGGAAAGAATTAAGTCGGAACCCTGTGTCCACCATTCGCAATGTGGGAAACCCACCCATACAAACGCGCAATGTCGGCTGAATAAGCACATGAAAGGCAATGCAGGATCCGGAAGTAAGGGGAAGGGTTCCAAGAGGAAGCCCGCCAAACAAAAGCCAGAAGCTGACAAAGAGGACAGTGAATCGGACACTAACGAAAAAATCCAGGAACAACAGCGAAAGGGCGAACCCAAATTTCCGAGAGTTGATGGAGAAGCAATGCTAACTTTCTTAGCAACTCCGTCAGCAAAGGTGGACAAAAGAACACTTCGAGAAATAAACAAGGTTGTTCCGGCAACCCCGAAATTCTTGAAGTACTCTAACACACCAATAACCTGGGATCAGTCTGATCATCCTGGGAATATCCCTAAACCCGGCACACAAGCTCTTGTTGTAAGCCCTATTTTCCAAAATACTAGGCTAAGAAGAGTGCTGATGGATGGAGGATCCAGCATTAATATAATGTACCTGGATACACTGAAGCATCTGAAGATTTCCGAGTCCCGGCTCAACTACAGCAACATACACTTCCATGACATTGTTCCTGGCAGACAAGCATGATCCCTAGGAGAAATTTCCCTAGATGTCACCTTCGGAGATAAAGATCACTTCCGGCAGGAAAAAGTATCCTTCGAAGTATTGTCGTTCGAAAGCGTGTATCACGCAATACTCGGACGTCCGGCTTTCGCCAAATTCATGGCAAGATCCTGTTATATCTATAACAAGCTGAAGATGCCAGGACCCAAAGGAGGAGTAATCACCATAGCTGGTGATTTCAAGTTGGCAAACGAGTTGGAGAAAGAAAATGCCCTTTGCGCTCAAAGAGTTATAGGAAAGGAAGAACTGAAGGAATTAGCCAAGGAGGTATCGCCGACAGAAATGCCGGCAGGAAAAGAAACCCGGAAGCCCACAGACAGCTTCAAGGCGTCCGAGAATACAAGACAGGTAATCCTAAATCCCAAAGATCCGACAAAATTTGTCGTCGTAAGGACTGGGATGACCGACAAATAGGAAGGCGAGCTCATCAAGTTCCTCCGTGAGAACTGGGATATTTTTGCCTGGTGTCCAGCTGACATGCCAGGCGTACCCAGGGAACTTGCTGAGCACCAACTCAAGGTTATTCCAGGATCAAAACCCGTCAAACAAGGTCTCCGTCGATTAGACGGAAGAAGACGGAAGGCTATTGGCAAGGAAATTATCCGGCTTTTAGCAGCGGATTTCATCAAGGAAGTAATCCATACTGATTGGTCCGCAAATCCGGTATTAGTACCGAAGAAAGACACTACTGCTCTTAGAATGTGTATAGATTACACAGGCTTGAACAAATTGTGTCCGAAAGATAGGTTCGCGTTACCGCGAATCGATCAAATAATAGACACCACTGCAGGCTCCGAGCTTTTATGCTTTTTGGATGCGTACTCCGGGTACCACCAAATACGCATGAAAAAGGAAGATCAAATCAAGACTTCTTTCATAACCCCATACGGGACGTACTATTACGTAACCATGCCATTTGGCCTGAAGAACGCAGGTGCAACCTACCAGCGTTGCATGCAACGCTGTTTACATAGTCAGATTGGCAAAAACGTCCATGTTTACGTGGACGATATTGCCATCGTAACCAAGGAAAAAGATACACTTCTTGAGGATCTGCGAGAAACTTTCGAAAACTTGCGCACTTACAAGATGAAGTTAAATCCATCTAAGTGTGTATTCGGGGTTCCCTCAGGAAAACTTCTGGGTTTCATCGTTTCTCACAGAGGAATAGAAGTTAACCCGGAAAAGATCAAGGCCATCTTGAACATCTCGAAACCTACGTGCGTGAAAGATGTCCAAAGATTGACGGGTTCCGCCGCTGCCGTCAGCAGATTTATTAGTCGGCTGGGGGATAAAGCCTTACCACTCTACAAGCTGCTGAAGAAATCCGACAAAGTCAAGTGGAAAGCGAAAGCCTGGGAATATCTAGCAAGTTATGTCCCTTTCCGTACTTAGTTCAATTCTATGTAAACATCTTTTGAGATCATGAAATAAAGTGGTCGGAATTCTGATATCCATGTTTTACAAGTTCAATATAAGTGCAAAGCATGTTTCCGCCTCATCTATTTCCCAATGATATTACAAAATACTCAATGTTAACCCGAATTGTGCTTGCGTACTCGGCGTTAAAAAAATGAATGATTTTTTCAGCCTGCTAACGGCTAAAGGAAACTTGAATTGCCTGCGTGCCCTCATTTAAAAAAATTCCTTGTTTCTCTAAGCATTATCTGATTGCGTATGTGTTGGGTTACTGGAGCTAGTTAGTAAAAATGCCTTTAGCATGATCCATGTTTCCGAGTTTTAAACTGATTGGTCAGACCCAGTTACTCGGCATGACGATTCATATTGCTATTTGAGCCATTTCAAACACTACGGACAGTTAAAACATATATGCCAGAGAACTTAGAATATAAAGGAATAATAAAATCCGAAAAACTTGCAAAGAATTTCATAATTAAGACTGCAAAAGGCGGAGTTCTTATTTATACAAATAGAAGCATTACAATTTGAATTACATTGTAAAAGTACATTAATGCTCCTATTGTCTATTTTTAGTATCCAGGTCTAAGGAAACCCTTCAAGCATCCGACTCCTCCTCGCTGCTGTCTTCCTCGGGGGCTTCAGGAATTTCTTCTTCCGGGTAGTTGATAGAGAGGTTCACCATGGAAGCAACCTGGGTGGCATGACCTTTGATTGCATCAAAGATTGTATTCCGTTGGGTTTCCGTGTATCCTTGAGGGACACCGGACGCCACGCGCCAGGATTTCGCACCAGGGTAGTGCATACGCATTAGGCCAAGTGCCATGCGTGCACCACCTTGTGCAGCGGAGCGAAGGATGGATTCCCTGGACTCCGCCACCTCAATGATAGAACCCGGAAGTTTTTAAACTTCCGAGAACTCCCCATTCCTGGAGGGAAGGAGCTTGTTGATTAGTTGCATGCAAGCAACCCTGATCGAAGTCCAGGTTTTTTCAAAAACTCGGATTCTTTCAACCCGAGAAAGATCTGGGCTATCTCTTGTTTTGCAGCAAAAAACAACCAAAAGGGTTAAGTAACAAAGCAGAGAAACAAGACAAACATAGAAAAATGGTAAATGTAGACTTAAACTTACCAACATGTTTGTCAATTTCGGAGCCTTCCTCCTCGCGCAGGTTGAGAGAAGCTTCCAAGGGATGAATGGTGGCCTGGTCCTTCTCTGCCTGGGCGGAAGCCTGGGATTGAGAAATCCCAAGGGCCAAGTTGCTGGCTTCCAGATCTTTTTGTGCCTTCACAAGATCCTTGTGAAGGTCAACATTCTCCTTGCGGAGAAACTCGGCATTGCCGGCATCTTCAGCTGCTTGCTTAGCTTGAGCTAAAGCAGCTGAAAAGCAAGGAAAAATCCGAGTTAAGAATACTCCCGGAAAAATTACTTAGACAAATGGCTGAATCAGAAATTTCAGAGGAAAAATGTTTACCTGTTGTTTCCGACAGCGCGAGCTGAGACGACGTCAGTTCCGTCTCTCTCTCCTCAAGAATGGAAAGAAGATTTCTAACTTCCTTGTTCTTGATGGAGAGCTTGTTGAAAACTGCCACGTTAATGGCTTCGGCGGTTTGCTAGAACATGGCAAGGAAAAGAATAATTATAAAGCATCAAGGCAAAAAGCATGCATTTTGTTTAATGCTTGGGGGCTAGAGATACATACCTGGCTCATTCGTTGCAAACCCGCCAAGTTTTCATTGAACTCCTTTGCGTATTCCGCAAAGAGAGTTCCGGCCATGCTTAGGCCGTCATTGATGAGCTTGAAGTCCTTGTCGAATTGGGGAATCTCTTCGTCGAAAGACCGAGAATATTTTCCCGCATCCGGAGCCTCCCTTTCCCTCGTGTCAGAATTCGACACAACAGGCTGGCTGGTCTCCAGCGGTTCAGTGGGGGGGGGGGTGGTAACATGCTCTTCCGCCATTGAGGATGATGAGTCCAGAGGAATGGCGGAAGAAGAATGGGCGCCTCGGCTGGACAAGACCTTGTGTCTCTTCAGCTTCTTCGGCTTCAGGTTGGAGGGAGCTAGGCTAAAAAACCAGAAACCCGGAAAAAGTTAACTTTTCGAAGACGAAAGAAAAACTTCGACAAATAACAAAACAACCCGGATGAGCTAACCTGGAAGTGGCGAAGGGAACCCCGTCAAGGTTGATAACTTCCTCAGAGGAAGGAATCTTCTTTCGCTTGCGCCCACCTGTGGCAGCGGTGCGCAGTGCATCCAGCTCAGCCTCGGAGGCCAGCTCCGAGTCTGGAAGTTCAGTGATCTGTTGGAAAGAAAAATCAGAGTTATAAGTGAGAAAATCCGAGAAAGAATGACGAAACTATACCCAAATGACGGAAAAAATACCTTGGGAGCCGGATTGTTGGCCGTATACATTGGCCGACTCGCTTCGTATTGATCGCGTGATGCGACCAACTGATTGATGCGCCGTCGAAGCTCCTTTGTGGGCCAATCTTTGTTGGTTGTCCGCATTGGATCCTTGGCACCCGTGTAGTCGCAAAGAAGGCGACCACCGTGATTGGCCAACGGCTGGATCCGCCTATTCAACCAGCAAAAGACCGTGTCCATGCCGGTCAAAGGTGGATTGGAGGAGGTGAGCTTGGCGATGCGCCGCTTGATCCTTAGAAGATCAGGCGTCAGAACTTGGACGGCTTCCGTTCCCCAATTGTCTTGGGGAACAGCAGCAGAGTTTGAAAAAGGTGGAACCCCGATGGCCTCTGTTGGGAAAGGCACATCGGGATGGTAGAAGAAGGAACCCGTCCAAAATTTGACGGATTCCGACGTCTTGATCTTGGGGAACCAATATTCCCTAAATCTCCTAAGAGTAAAGGAGATGGTTCCGCAAGTCGGGAGTGCGCCCTCCGAGGAGTTCCGTTTAACCCCGAAACAATACGTCCAAAAGTCTAACCTAGGTTCTAAGCCTAAGTAACCCTCGAACAAAGCCTGGAAGCCGACCATATAGAGAATGGAATTGGGTGGCAGGTTATGAGGTTGGATGTTATAATGTGAGAGGATTTGGAGGAAGAAGGCGGAAGGCGGAAGTCCCATACCTCTTAAGAGATGGGAGGAGAGAAGAACCCTTTCACCGTCTTTCGGCATCGGTTTGTTCTCGTCCTCTGGGAGCCGCTATTTCCCTTTGAGGACCAGGCCCTCCTTTTCCAGGTTTGGAAGGAGGGCTAGCGGAATGCTGCAGGCAATCCAATTGCCTGCAGATTCCACCTCTTCATCCGCTCCGGCGGCGGCGGACGCAGCAGCTTCCGCAGCGGCGAGCTCGTCGCCGAGAAGCTGGATCTTTTCCTCCGCCGTTTCAGGGGCAAACGGCGAGGGAGGCGCGGAGCTCGAACCCGCAGCGTTCGCGGCGGCGGAGGGATTTCCTCCGCCCGCCGCAGAGGCCGCGTTTTTCTCCTGCTCGTCGCCGGCGTGCTTCGGTGAACCTAACTGTGGATCTAGGTCACTGATGAGTTCGTCGATGGTGTTTGCGGTGGAGCGAGTGGGGGAAGACGGCTAGGTTTCCATTTCGTGGCGGCGCGTTGCGTCTCCGGTGAGCTCTGGGTGCGATGTGCGCTCGGGATGGTTCTTCGCTCGAGAGCTTGTGCGCGGCAATGGCGTGGACAGTGAGAGTGCGGAAGATTTTCAGTGGGGACGAAGACGGCTATTTATAGCCAGAAATCCGTCAAGATACGTGCCAACGGCTATTTTGACCGTTGGATGCTCAACGCGTGTCACTCGCTGGAAAAACCGGGAAATGAAACGACAGGGAAATGATGGCTATCTCCTCGTTTCCCGTGAGAATCTGTCAGAGATACGTTGCAGGGTTTCCCGCGTGAAACCCAAACGTCCCTTACGTCAGCATGACTTAGGCGCTGACGTAAGGAGATCCTTCTCCGCGAAGAATCGCGAGAGAAAAGCCGGATTTTCAGGATTCCGAGTTTCATGTTACCATCTCTTTTCAAAAGAAGAATAAGAAGAATCAATAGTGCTGAATCAGTATTTCCACTACAAGAAATATGTTGATACATGACCCTTTTTTAATGACCGTGGATGAATTTGTCATAGATCCATGACCATGTTTAATCTGTTGGTCATGACATGTTTGGGAGGGACTAAACACATGACTTTTTTGCCAAAAAAGTCATGATTTTCTTTAACAAGATGGTCATAGCACATGATACCTGGTGTATGACCCTTTTTTTTGCTTAACTAAGACCAAATTGAATTGGTCATGCGTTTGTTGGCAATGATTTTTGCCTATGTGTCATGTCCACGTGTCAATTTTTGCCTATGTGTCATGTCCACGTGTCAATTTTCGCCTATGTGTCATGTTCACATGTCAATTTTGACTATGTGTGTCATATCCACGTGTCAATTTTGACTATGTGTCACTCACAATTTCAACATTTTTTTAAAACCGTGTCTACCTTATCTGTCACGTCCACTATACTAGGCCCTGCCAAATTGACACGCGGGACCCACGACCTGAGAAATGGGACCCACAAGTGGACCTAAGAAAATTGACCGCGCATTCCGCTGATCCTGGCAGGGAGCAGCCTGCTTATCTGTTCAAATCCCGCAAAATAAATAATCGCGCGCGGATTAGCCATCCCCAGGGATCGAACCCACGTCTCCCACGAGAAGAACACACCACCGAACCACCACGGCCAAGCCCGCTACATGATGATATATGTTGAGCGCAATACAATTTATCCAGGAAAAGGAGGGGCCGGTCGGCCTGGGTTAGTTTGCTGGGCCAAATCCCACTTCCAGCAATGCGAATGGGCCGATCATCCTGGGTTGGATAGGACAGGCTAGGTCCGGGCCGGTTCTGTTATTTTTTTCTCTTTATCTGTTTTCTTTTATAATTTTTGATTTTGAACTCCAATTTTATGTAAATAAATTTTAGTTTTCTCCCCTATTATTATATTCTATTAGGGGATTTTGGAGTCAACATAAACTATAAACTACCAATAAGTTTCTGCATTGCATTATACAAGGTTTTGGATAATTTAAAATAAAAAATTGTATGCCGATTTTGAAATACGGTCAAATCGGGGGGCATGACCGTTGGTAGCTAGGGGTTGAATCTTGATGAAATACTGGTATATCTATGTTGAAATAGGTACTTGGTTATCTAAAAATGATTTTTGCAAAAAATAAAGAGAAAACTATGATGCACATGTAGTTCAAATTTAGCCCGGTTTCAGCGGAATCGGCTGAAATTTGTCTTTTTCAAAAGAGGTGTATATGAATATTTTTAGATAATGAAATTTGGTTATTTGTATATAAAATATCGTAATAGCTTCATAATTTTACTTTGTACAATTTTGTGTCATATTTTGGGTATGTGCTTCACAAAAAAACCCGGTTTTGACACTCCGGAAAGGGAAAATTGTATTTTTATTCAACGAAAAATAAAACTTTCTTCGTGAACATTGTTAGTGGTACCAATATACATCTTTGTGTGGATTATGGTCACATTTAAACAAACTATGCCATTGATTTGGCCAAAACATCCGTCATTTCGCCCGAAAGCCATGAATCTTCGTACGAGATAGCTCATTTATGTGAACACATTTTCTACCAAATTGTCGTATTCCAGGTTTATTATTTTTGGTGGATACTAGGACATATATAACAACACCACGCGAAGGTCTTGCATCGTTTCGAGATTTTTTGAATTTTCTGGAATTTTCTAAGCCGGTTTCGGGAAACGGTCAAAACGGGGTGCATGACCGTTTGTACCTAGGTGCTGAATCTTGATGAACTCTTGGTGTATCTATGTTGAAATATGTACTTGGCTACCTAAAAATAATTTTTGCAAAAAATCACGAGCAAACTACGAGGCACCTGTAGTTCAAATTTGGCCCGGTTTCAACGGAATCGGCAGAAATTTGTCTTTTTCGAAAGAGGTGTATTTTGAGCTATTGATAGGTAGTAAGTTTGTTATTTGTATATCAAACATGACATGATATATTTAGAATTTTTTTTTATACATTTTTGCAACATATTTTGTGTACGTGCTTCACAAAAAAACCCGGTTTTGACACTCCGGGAAGGGAAAATGGTATTTTTATTCGATGAAAAATAAAAATTTCTTCGTGAACATTGTTAGTTGTTCCAATATGAACCTTTGGGTGGAATATGGCCACATTTAAACAAACTATGCCATGGATGTGACCAAAACATCCGTCATTTCGACCGAAAGCCATGAATCTTCGTACGAGATAGCTCATTTCTGTGAACACATTTTCCACCAAATTGTCGTATTCCAAGTTTATTATTTTTGGTGGATACTAGGACATATATAACAACACCACGCGAAGGTCTTGCATCGTTTCAAGGTTTTTTTTGAATTTTCTGGAATTTTCGAAGCCGGTTTCGGGAAACGGTCAAAACGGGGTGCATGACCGTTTGTACCTAGGTGATGAATCTTGATGAACTCTTGGTGTATCTATGTTGAAATAGGTACTTTGCTACCTAAAAATGATTTTTGCAAAAAAATCACGAGCAAACTACGAGGCACCTGTAGTTCAAATTTGGCCCGGTTTCAGCGGAATCGGCAGAAATTTGTCTTTTTCGAAAGAGGTGTATTTTGAGCTATTGAGAGGTAGTAAGTTTGTTATTTCTAGATCAAACATGACATAATATATTTAGAATTTTGTTTTATACATTTTTGCAACATATTTTGTGTACGTGCTTCACAAAAAACCCCTGTTTTGACACTCCGGGAAGGGAAAATGGTATTTTTATTCCATGAAAAATAAAACTTTCTTCGTGAACATTGATAGTTGTTCCAATATGCACCTTTGTGCGGAATATGGACACATTTAAACAAACTATGCCATGGATGTGGCCAAAACATCCGTCATTTCGACCGAAAGCCATGAATCTTCGTACGAGATAGCTCATTTCTGTGAACACATTTTCCACAAAATTTTCGTATTCCATGTTTATTATTTTTGTTGGATACAAGGACATATATAACAAGACCACGCGAAGGTCTTGCATCGTTTCGAGTTTTTTTGAATTTTCTGGAATTTTCTAAGCCGGTTTCGGGAAACGGTCAAAACGGGGTGCATGACCGTTCGTACCTAGGTGATGAATCTTGATGAACTCTTGGTGTATCTATGTTGAAATAGTTACTTGGATACGTAAAAATGATTTTTGCAAAAAATCACGAGCAAACTACGAGGCACCTGTAGTTCAAATTTGGCCCGGTTTCAGCGGAATCGGCAGAAATTTGTCTTTTTCGAAAGAGGTGTATTTTGAGCTATTGAGAGGTAGTAAGTTTGTTATTTGTAGATCAAACATGACATAATATATTTAGAATTTTTTTATACATTTTTGCAACATATTTTGTGTACGTGCTTTCACAAAAAACCCCTGTTTTGACACTCCGGGAAGGGAAAATGGTATTTTTATTCGACGAAAAATAAAACTTTCTTCGTGAACATTGTTAGTTGTTCCAATATGCACCTTTGTGTGGAATATGGCCACATTTAAACAAACTATGCCATGGATGTGGCCAAAACATCCGTCATTTCGACCCAAAGCCATGAATCTTCGTACGAGATAGCTCATTTCTGTGAACACATTTTCCACAAAATTTTCGTATTCCAGGTTTATTATTTTTGTTGGATAATAGGACATATATAACAACACCACGCGAAGGTCTTGCATCGTTTCGAGTTTTTTTGAATTTTCTGGAAATTTCTAAGCCGGTTTCGGGAAACGGTCAAAACGGGGTGCATGACCGTTCGTACCTAGGTGATGAATCTTGATGAACTCTTGGTGTATCTATGTTGAAATAGTTACTTGGCTACATAAAAATGATTTTTGCAAAAAATCACGAGCAAACTACGAGGCACCTGTAGTTCAAATTTGGCCCGGTTTCAGCGGAATCGGCCAAAATTTGTCTTTTTCGAAAGAGGTGTATTTTGAGCTATTGAGAGGTAGTAAGTTTGTTATTTGTAGACCAAACATGACATAATATATTTAGAATTTTGTTTTATACATTTCTGCAACATATTTTGTGTACGTGCTTCACAAAAAACCCCTGTTTTGACACTCCGGGAAGGGAAAATGGTATTTTTATTCGACGAAAAATAAAACTTTCTTCGTGAACATTGTTAGTTGTTCCAATATGCACCTTTGTGTGGAATATGGCCACATTTAAACAAACTATGCCATGGATGTGGCCAAAACATCTGTCATTTCGACCGAAAGCCATGAATCTTTGTACGAGATAGCTCATTTCTGTGAACACATTTTCCACCAATTTTTTGTATTCCAGGTTTATTATTTTTGTTGGATACTAGGACATATATAACAACACCACGCGAAGGTCTTGCATCGTTTCGAGTTTTTTTTGAATTTTCTGGAATTTTCTAAGCCGGTTTCTGGAAACGGTCAAAACGGGGTGCATTACCGTTCGTACCTAGGTGCTGAATCTTGATGAACTCTTGGTGTATCTATGTTGAAATAGGTACTTGGATACCTAAAAATGATTTTTGCAAAAAATCACGAGCAAACTACGAGGCACCTGTAGTTCAAATTTGGCCCGGTTTCAGCGGAATCGGCAGAAATTTGTCTTTTTCGAAAGAGGTATATTTTGAGCTATTGAGAGGTAGTAAGTTTGTTATTTGTAGATAAAACATGACATAATATATTTATAATTTTGTTTTATACATTGTTGCAACATATTTTGTGTACGTGCTTCACAAAAAAACCCGGTTTTGACACTCCGGGAAGGGAAAATGGTATTTTTATTCGACGAAAAATAAAATTTTCTTCGTGAACATTGTTAGTTGTTCCAATATGCACCTTTGTGTGGAATATGGCCACATTTAAACAAACTATGCCATGGATGTGGCCAAAACATCCGTCATTTCGACCGAAAGCCATGAATCTTCGTACGAGATAGCTCATTTATGTGAACACATTTTCCACCAAATTGTCGTATTCCAAGTTTATTATTTTTGGTGGATACTAGGACATATATAACAACACCATGCGAAGGTCTTGCATCGTTTCGAGTTTTTTGGAATTTTTCTGGAATTTTCTAAGCCGGTTTCGAGAAACGGTCAAAACAGGGTGCATGACCGTTCGTACCTAGGTGATGAATCTTGATGAACTCTTGGTGTATCTATGTTTAAATAGGTACTTTTCTACCTAAAAATGATTTTTGCAAAAAATCACGAGCAAACTACGAGGCACCTGTAGTTCAAATTTGGCCCGGTTTCAGCGGAATCGGCAGAAATTTGTCTTTTTCGAAAGAGGTGTATTTTGAGCTATTGAGAGGTAGTAAGTTTGTTATTTGTAGATCAAACATGACATAATATATTTAGAATTTTGTTTTATACATTTTTGCAACATATTTTGTGTATGTGCTTCACAAAATAAGCCAGTTTTTACACTCCGGGAAGGGAAAATGGTATTTTTATTCGACGAAAAATAAAAATTTCTTCGTGAACATTGTTAGTTGTTCCAATATGCACCTTTGTGTGTAATATGGCCACATTTAAACAAACTATGCCATGGATGTGGCCAAAACATCCGTCATTTCGACCCAAAGCCATGAATCTTCGTACGAGATAGCTCATTTCTGTGAACACATTTTCCACCAAATTGTCGTATTCCAAGTTTATTATTTTTGGTGGATATTAGGACATATATAACAACACCATGCGAAGGTCTTGCATCGTTTCGAGTTTTTTTTAAAATTTTCTGGAATTTTCTAAGCCGGTTTCGGGAAACGGTCAAACGGGGGGCATGACCAACAAAGCGAATGATTTCCACATATGAATTACATTTTGTAAATTCATCCTCGTAGGTATACATAGGCAGAAATTTTGTGTTGTTTACAAGTTAAACACATTAATGTATGTTTTCTCGTATTACGTTGAATTGAGAGTATTACAAAGCATGTGGCAAGTAAAAATATATTTTACAATAAAACTATGTCAATTAAAATATATATTACAATAAAACTATAACTACAGATCGGTCTTAAATTTTTTCTGTTGTCATAGAAAAAATGAACTAGTTTTATCAGTAATACTAAAACTATTTTATTGATACTAATAAACCCCCTGACTAGAGACTGTGATGTGGGGTCAGAAAGTTTAGGGTCCCGCCTACAGCCACTAAGTGAGAACGTCGAAAGTGAGTAAGAAAAGAAGTCCAGCCAGATGAAAAATTTCCCTCCCTCACGCGCGCGTCTGGCATCCAGCGATACAATTTTTTTCGGAAACCTATCCCTAAACCGCGGCCGAGTGACCCGAGTCCCCCTCTCTAAACCTAGACTATCCCTCCCAGATATCGCGCCGCCACCACCGCCCCTCCTCCCCCACCCCCGATCCAATCTCCTTGCCCGCCGAGCCTCCTGCGCCCCTCCTCCCCCAGCCCCGATCGTTGTCGAAGAAGAGAAGGTCCATAGAGAACGGAAGCAGAAGAGAGCGTAGCCGCGCCGCACCACCGCATCTCGGTCGAAGCCGGAGAAGAACCCTAGCCCTAGTCGCCGCCCGCCCTCCATCGACGACGAAGGTACAACCCTCTCCCCTCCGGCTCCTTCCAGGCTAGATTCCAGACGCCGCTCCCATCCTCGTCGTTCCGATTCTGATCCGCTCCCCTTTCCGCTAGGGTTTCCCGCCGCGGAGATCTCGGCGAGGATGAGGCCCGTGTTCGTGGGAAACCTCGACTACGACACCCGTCACTCGGAGCTCGACCTACCGCTACGGCAGGATCGACCGCATCGACATGAAGTCAGGTCCGAGCCTCCGGCGACCGCTTGTCTCTCTAGCCGGCGCGAAGGATCGTGATGCCATCCTCGGGGACGTCTCCATCGAGCCCAGGATCCGCTAGATGCGCTCGCTGTCGTCAACGCGGCACCAGATGGCATCCACCTCCGGCATCTCGTCAGGCACTCCGGCGGCTGCACCGCAGGTACTCTCCCCCTCTCCACCCTCCCGTCCAACGCCCATCGACATCCTCCCTCCCCGCCGCACCTCCTCTGGCCTTTTATTGATATGCACCTTTGATATTCACACGTTCACTCTTGTTAGTACCAGTACTATTCCTGGGCCCGAGTAGTTGCTTTCAGTCATTAGTTTTCAAGATTTCAGTGCATCACACAGAGCACACACAAGCTGTACTACGAACAAGTACTTAATTTTAATACTAGTAGTATTCCAGTAAATGGCAAGTACTCAGACTCTTTCATTAGCCAGTCAAGTCCAGATTAGCAAGTGACTTTGAGATCCGCAGTTTTGTCTACTACTTTATTAGAGAGGATTTTATGTTGGAAAATTTGAGCATCGATCCCAGTTTATTTTTCCCGAGGCAGTACTTTTCTAGGTATCATGCACTTCTGTAGTTTTATTCTCTGTATGTAGGATATTTTCTTTGCCTCTCTTTGATCACTATGAACTATATAGAGGCAATCATGAGTAGTAGAGCACTACACTTAGCTTTTTTCATTTTATAAACAGTTAGTCCCATGCATCTTCTTATCCATTTTACTAGTTTGATTATGAGAGTTGTTTGTTATTTGCAGGTCCTAACTTGCATGGTCTGCTTAGGAGGCAGTCAGGTATGCCTGCTGGTTACTCCTACTTGGTCTCTCCAAGAGGGGCCACTTGTTGCTGGGCAGCCTGGGATCTTGCTATCTTCGTCTGAAATGATTAATTTTTCCTCTTGTCTATTTTCTTAACTTGCTCATCCATGGGTTTCAATGGAGAAGTATATTAGAGCATAACTACTAAATCAATTCTGCATATATGTACTGGTGCAGTTGTGCAGAAGAAATTGTTTATTCCCTATGGTGTATGGTGACGAGTTAAAATGCCCAAAAAAACAGAAGTGGAACGAATGGAGTTATTCGCTATGTACTTCTGTATCCAAGATGCATTATTTCCTGCTCATGATATTTACAACTGCAAATAAGTAATCTAATCAATTATTGTTTAAATGGATTGCAGAACTACATTATTCTAATTGTTCTCCAGCTAGTTGTACCGTACGCTGAGATTATGTTCTGTAGTTAATAAACATTCCCCATCTAATTATCTCGCAGAAAATGGATTCGAGCAAAGCTAGCTAGCCAATGCAGAAAGTCTAGTGAGATCAATTAAGGTCCTTTATTAACCAAGCTGGTACTATGTGTAAAGTTGGATTTGAAAGTGCATGTGATGTGAAGGTGGATGCCTCTTTTGCTGCAGCTAGCTCGACCCAGTCTATTCGCGCATTTTTAGCATAAAATAATCTACTTAAGTGATATCAACTGGTTCACTATCTTAAAGCACATTTTTAGCATTGTTTGCTGCTAATATATCCCCAGGTAAGCTAATCTACTTTCTTTTTTTTCCTTCTGTCCACCTCCACCAGGTATAAGGCATGGAAGACCTGTGTGTTTGACGGCCACGGCAGGTGCGTCCACAAGATCAACAAGATGGTGAGTATCTTGTGACTTCCACCATATCCCTCAAAACAGTATCCAGCTGGTGTTATCAGGTACAGAGGCCACCGTTTGAGAGATTCAAGTTCTTTTTAAATGAATCATGTATGAAGTTGAGTTATTTAATTCCTCGCCACTCCATACTGTATGGTGCATACATCGGTGTTTTAGGGATTGTCTACTCCTGTAGAAAGTAAAGCACTGCAATGTTTCATTTATGAAGTTTGTGTGCTGCCAACATGTTTTTCGATTGCAAGTATAGCTGACATATACAGATCAATAGTCTAATATGCATGAGCTTAGTCTAAGCTTCCCTCTTTTAGTCGCTACTTTCTTCTGTTGTATATATGGGGTTATAGTACCTCTGCTTTTGTATGTATTGCGCTATACCTCTGCTGTTTATATGTTATATAGCAGGTTCATAAAATTGGTTAGTCTTGTGTCAGTAATTTGTGTCACCTGGCAATCATTGGAGCTACTGCTTGTTGATACCCATCCCTCTTCATCTTTAATTTCCTGTTTTTTCTGTTTTGGTGTTCCTGTGTTCCGTGTCAGTTCTGATTCAATTTGTGCATTGTTTATGTTGTGTTGCAGGCTCTAGGTAATCAAGAGAGCTGAAAAGGACCCACACAAGCCCAAGCAATCCCTGAGATCCTTTTTCTTCATTCAAGTAAATCAAGGCTGTAGATATAGATCATAGACTACACTGCTATTAGCTTGGAACTACGATACAGAACATTCACTCCTACTCAGTCCTACTGAATGTGTGTATCTAGGCATTGCTGGATGTGTGAATCCGGAATTTGGTGTTTTATCGTTTTGTTGTTGTGTAATGTGATGAAGTGACATCTACTGCTTATGATGAAGTGTGATTAACTGTAATGGAAGTAAAATTAAATTATTCTGGTGCTTTGTCCATATTTTGTTATTGTTAAGAAACAATTTCTACTACATGTCTATGCCCCAGCAGTACGTGGGCTACTAAAATCTCTCGGGCTGGAATAAACTTACCATAAAAGCCTGCAAGGAAAATGCTAAAAAAAACGCTCGAATTTGGAATCTAGGCCATGGCCCAAAAGAATGAAATAAAAATTATACCGTGTAAAGGCTAGGGCCCATGAAAAATTGCCCAAAAATATCGGATTTGATCCATGTAGCTGAAAAACTAGTCAGGCAAAAGAAAACTTCAATGGGCCGAAATGTTGGGTTGGCCCATATACAGGAGCATCATGGACTGGGCTGAATCTCTTCCATGACCTACTTAGTTGGTCATAATTTTGCCACGTAGGATTGGCCACGTAGGATCTGACGGGGCTATGGCAGGATATCACATGACCAAATCAGTTGGTCATAGGGTTATGACCCCTCTGATTGAGTCATAGAGCCTATGACAATTTCATTCAATTAGTCATTAACGATCAAATAAGACGCTCGGTATGTGACTTTCCATTTTTGGTCAAAAATGGGTCATCAATCAACCTACGTGACCTTCTAGTGACAAAAATTGAGGGTCACGTATCAACATATTTCTTGTAGTGTTCTCGGACAAAGTATATTTGGCGAAAGACGGAGCATCAGAGTTTTAATCCTTCTTGGGGGCTACTGTCGGATATATACCAAATAGGGGTATAGTAGATGGTAGATAAAGTGCCGGATTACCAGGGTGGCCTAAGTGGTAGTGGGCTTAGGTCCATTGGGCGGCCCAGTAATCCGACGCACAGAAGCCGGATTCTAGAAGAACCTGGATCACGGCCCACGTGATCTGGCTTGGAGGAGAAGACGGATTCCTTGCTTTCCAAGTTACAAGTTCCCGTAGTCTTCTAGGTTTCCTATTCTGTAAGCCCTAATACGGCTATTATATAAAGCCGGACGGGAGATAGATTAGATAACGAATAACAGAGAAGCTCTACGCCAACTCGCCGAGAAGTTCATCCTCGTCGAGTAGCTTAGATCTAAACCTCACATTGTAACCCTGTATCCAGGCTTTAGTCCTGATTAGTGAGAAGTGCAGTAGTAGGCACGTCGTACTGTCGCGACGTATCGAACCTGGGTAAATCCTGTGTTCACTGTCCAACACGCGATCCCGTTACCCCACGTCTCTACCGTAGTCTCATGGCACCCCCATCTATGAAAACTACTACGATGTCTCGACACGCTCCCTGTCTATTGCTAGCCTTCACCTGTACAGAGTATGAGCTCTACTCGTGCATCCAACTCCCAAAAACCAAAGTTTGCCAAATGTGTCCACCATATCTACCTATATGTGGTACTTAACCGCCACTCCAAGTAAATTGCTCATGTGCTACCTTTAAAACCTGCTAAAAATTCATAATGTTTTGTGCCCCTGTTTTAGCTCATGAGGACGTAAATAGAGAATCTTTATCTCACTTGTTGATTGGATTTCACACCCTGGACTAGTGGCTTCATCCTCCTATCCAAATGATAGAAGAGCTGGAAGCGGGATGCCCAGTCCCAAATTAACACACACAAAATCTCTTCACTATTTTTGCCCCTGATTTATCAGTCAAAGCATAATTGTGTAAACAAAAGAGAAAGAGGGATGACATTCTACCCAGATGCGTCCTTCATATGGGAGTCGCTCTTGTTAATCCATTTGGCTTGCGACGTACTGTATTGTATGTTTACCATTCGTTGACATAAGCATACACCTCTCTCAAAAATGTTTTCAATATTTTTGTTTAATAAAATAAAAAGCTCTATCACATGAGTTGATCCATGCTTCCCTCTGTGAAGGGCATTTTTATACTTTTATGTTGAGTCTCCACCATATTATTTGAGCACTTTCTTGAGAGCATAATTGTCATTCTTAGTGTGATGTGTTTGTCCCAAAGCACAGATGATTGTGGTATAATTTTGAGACTTGTATCTTTGATATCTTTACTTCTAGTCTTCCCTTGAACTTTAGAGGTGCCCTGGCATTTATGTTTTTCCCCACACATAAGGGCAAGCGAGATACCACTTTATTAGATCCTATTATGAATATTACAATCTTGCAAATAGTTATGCTTCATATTGTTTATTATTTATATGGTGTTATCTCTTCATGGTTTGCATAGCTATTAAGTGACAGTATCTTGCATGTATCTTATCATGAGCATAATTAAGTATTTGATCATATAGTGAGTATATTTACATCATATGAAACAAATGTGTTCATAAAAGTCTTTTATCGCACTTAGGTGTCACCGAATTGTTTGAGGACAAGCAATAAGCTAAGCTTGGGGGAGTTGATACGTCGAAAACGTATCTCCTTTTCCGAACACTTTTCCTATTGTTTTCCTCTAAACTTGTGTGTTTGAATGCAACTAACAAGGATTAACGTTGTTTTCAGCAGAATTACCTTGGTGTCTCGTTTTTGTGCAGAAAAATCAACTTTCGGGAAATTGCCTAGAAAAGACCCCATTGGCCCTAAAACACCAGAAGACCCCGGAACCTAGAAGGAGACCCGGAAAGGGGCAAAGAGGTGGCCAAACCACCCCCGGCGCCCCCCAGGCCCCGCCACCAGGTGGTGTGGGCCACTCCCACACCCACTTGGTCTCCCCTTTCGACTACAAATAGCCTTCAACCCTAAAACACGAGGGGGTTCGATAGTTTTCCAGAATGTAGTCCGTAGCTCCATCGCCACCACGAACATCGATTCGGGGATCAGAAGTTCCTGTTCTGGCACCCTGCCGGGACGGGGAATTGGAGGAGATCATCACCATCGTCATCACCAACGCCTCTCCATCGACCATCCATGTTTCCCCCATCCATGTGTGTGAGTAATTCCCCCGCTGTAGGCTGAAGAGGATGGTAGGGATTGGATGAGATCGTTCATGTAATAATGCCGTGATTGTTAGGACATAATGCCTAGTATCTTCTATTAGTGCTATTGACATTGTTGCAACTTGTTATGCTTAATTCTTGCCACTTTGGGCCTGAGTGCCATTATCTCAGATGTGAACATGTTATTGAATCATGATGATAATTATTGTCTCTTGATCATACCTGCAAGTTGTTTACACATATCGTTGTCTGGAACCCAAGGCCCCGAAGTGACAGAAATTGGGACAACCGGAGGGGATGGTTGTGATGTGAGGATCACATGTGTTCACGGAGTGTTAATGCTTTTCTTTGGGGTTCTATTAAAAGGAACACCTTAATTACCAGTAGTTCCTTTGAGGCCCCATTGAAAACGGGCTAGTAGGACAAAAGATGTTGTGCAAATTCTCATTGCGAGCACGTACGACTATTTACGGAACACATGCCTATGGTTAGTTAGTGCTTGGATGCTTTATCTTATTTATCTGCAATGCCCATGTCTTGATTATTATATGAACTATCTTATCCATGCAACGCCTGTTCATCTATCCTTATGCCTATAGTATTTAATCCCGATGTTTACTACAAACACTGTTGCTGTTGTTTTCATCTCACTGCTGCTATTATTTCACTACTGCTGCCACTATAAAACTGTTACTACTAATAAACCACTGCGAACAAAAGTACTTTCAGGTGCAGGTGAATTGACAACTCACTTGTTAAGTCTCACAAATATTCTTTGGCTCTCCTTGTGTCGAATCGATAAATTTGGGTTTTACTTCCCTCGAAGACTGTTGCAATCCCCTATACTTGTGGGTCATCACCCACTGCGCAGAGCAACTCCCCCATGGCGCGACAGCGGCCTCCGGGATGCTTGTTTCTTCGGGGTGCCCCGACCACTACTAGGAAAACAGCTATAGGAGGATGATACCCGTGATGCACTATAATTACGGCGCGTCGCGCCTATAGCCTTACCTGCGGCGCACCAAACAGAAGGCGCATCGCGCCTATGTGTGGGGCCGGGGTGGCGAGCCTCCGAGGCATACCCGTGACGCACCGTGCTGTTGGTGCGTCACGGCTATGTGGGATAGGCGCGGCGCACCTGCCTGTGGTGCGTCACGGCTATGTGTTCCACGTGTAGCATCTATAGCCGTGACGCACCATAGGCAGGTGTGCCACGCCTATCCCACATAGCCGTGACGCACCAACAGCACGGTGCGTCACGGGTATTCCTGGGAGCAATTTACGTGGTTGGGACCACCCCCACCTCCCATCGCCCCATATCTCCACCCCATTTTAGATCTGGTCGCCCCCCACCTCCTCACCACCCTATTTACCCCATTTTCCAACCATTTAAAACTTATTTAACCTATTTTATTTGATATATATATATGTGAGGGGAATCTAGTAAACACTTCTCTCCACCCCCATCTCACTTACCACTTTCTCTTCCATCTTTTTCACTCCCTATAGCCACATACACACGTACTCTCTCGGTCTCGAGTCGGCAAGATCTATAGTTGGTGAGTTGTTGGAGGGATATGTATATGTGTTGTATGTATGTGTGTTGATCTCGCTCTTTCTCATAGATCTCGCTTGGTATCGGCCGGTTGTCAGAAAAGATTCATATGGTTGCATATATAGATATACGAAATTGTCTTGCATATTTTTGATGAAAGTTGTGGATGTCTGAAAAATGAGTTGACATGTGTTGCCAAAATGTTGATTCATTTCCATTTCGGCGACCACACACTCCGAGAATCTCCTATTTTTAGCATAGGTCATGCCGAATTTTTCCGTCAACGACCATGCATGCATCATCCATATATTACGTAATTTGATTATAATTAATTTGTCCTTTGATATTTTTTTACTATGTAGGCAACCATGCATATAAGCATAGGCACCGTGGCTAGATTTATGAAACATGCGACGGCCGAAATGTTTCGAAATAACATGACGGAGATAAGATGTCCTTGTCGAAGATGCAAACTGAAACACTTGATCAGATACGATTGTGGTGACTTGGAGTCGCACCTTATCCGTCGTGGTTTCATGGATGGCTACACTCTTTACCCGACAAGTGATGAAGATGAAGAGTCTCCCGGACATGATGAAGGACATCATGATCAAGATGAAGGACATGATCATAATCAAGACGAAGGACATCGTGATGAAGATGTCGGACATGATCATAATCAAGACGAAGGACATCATGATGAAGATTTCGGGACATCGTCGTCGGACTGGGTGCGGGACCCTCATGTCCAAGCTCTGCTTCTCAAGGAGACTAGCAACACCAGAGCTGCTGCTAGAGAGAAATCGAAGCTGTCGCAACTGGAGATAGACGCCGTTACTCCATTGTATGAAGGATGCGTGAGCGAGGATACTCGTCTGAACGTAACGTTAAGGACCCTCGAGATGAAGACAAAACACCGATGGACCGATGCGAGCTACGATGAGAACATGGCATTCTGGCACGGCCGTCTTCCCATGGGGAACAAGTGTCCAACGAGCATTGTAACGCCCGGGGATTTTTTTCCTCTATAGAATTTGTTGGTTGTTTTTCTTTTTTGTGCATCTCATAACATCATGCACCATCATCTATTTAAAACTTGCAAACTACTTTAAATTTATCAAATAAAGTTTTCTAAAATTTACTAAAATTTATTTGATGTTTAAAGCTATTTTTCTTATGGCCTAAACACTTGCTGGAAAAAGAAAACAAAAAAAAATTGTTTGGGGCAGCCAAGCCAGGCCAGCCCAGCCAAACTCGGCCCAGCTAGGCCCAGCCGCCCCCCCCCCCCACCGAACCAGCCCCCCAAAACCCTAAAATTCTTTCTCTCCCTCGCAAAAACCTCCCCGCCGTTTCCCCTTTTTACAATTAGGTCCTCCCACCTCTCAGAACCGAACCACATGCATCGCACGGGAGAGAGCCCCGCTCGATCTCTGTAACACCCGGTGGTTTCGCCCCCCAAATAGAAATTGTTTGTTTGTTTCGTTTTTTTCGCATCATAGCATTATGCATCCTCATGCATCATCATCCGTTTAAAACTTGCAAACTATTTGAAATTAATCAAATCATGTTTTCACAAATTCACTTCAATTTATTTGATGTTTAAATCCATTTTTTTATTGCCTAAACAAGTTCTGGAAAATCAATAAATAAGCAAACACAAAAAAAAATATATAAGCAAACAGGGGGAGAGCAGCAAGCCGGCCGGCCCAATTTCTGGCCCAGCTAGGCCCAGCCGCACTCCCCACCGAAACCCTAACTTTTCTTTCACTCCCCCCATGTCCGTCTTGCAGCCGCCCCCTTCCCCTTTTTCCTTTTCGCAAACGAGTCCTCCCACCCTTCCAGTAACGCACGCACGCACGGGGGGAGAGCATCGCTCGATCCCCCCGATCGCTGCGTCTCTTCCCTCCTCCCGAGCGGTGCCTTCCTCGTCCTCCTCCCGTACGCCTCTCCTTCCTCTCCCCCCAAGTCCGGCCGTCCTCTCCTCCCGGCCCGAGCTGCGCCCCGTCCCCTCTCCCCGTTGTCCCCGTCGCCCCTCATCCTCCGCTCCTCTCTCCGGCCGGCCGTCTGCCGCCTCCCTCTCATCCCGTGGCCGCCGCCTCCTTCCTCACTCTGTCCGGCCGGCGAGCCTCTCTCCGGCCGAGCCCCCTGCCCCTCACCGGCCGGCGCCCCACTGCCTCCTCCCGTGGCGTCCGCCGCCGTCTCCCCGAGCTCCGCCCCGCCACCGGCGTCTCCTCCCTGCCGCAGCCACGGATGGCCGGCGCTCGCCGCCGTCGCCTCCCTCCTCTCCGGCCACGGCCCCGATCTCCGGCCACCCTCCTTCCGGCGCCCCATCCTCTCCTCCGCCCGCCGTCGCCCGCGTCAACAACGGCAGCATCGGCTGCTGCCCGGCCTCCGTGCTCGAAGAGAAAGAGCACTGGCAGCGCCTCTTCCTCGCCACGGCCACGGACGCCGCCGCCGCTGCTGCATCCCCGCGGACGACCGACGCCCTGCCGGGCTCCTCTTCAGCCTCGGTCCTCCTCCGCCCGACGTGCTGCACCGTTCCGCCGCCCGAGCACTTCGCTGGCGTCCTCTGTACGTGGTGTGGTCGATGTGCCCCATACGGCCACCTCCCCTCCTCGAGCGACCATGGACGCACCAAATGTGTTCGACGCAATTACCACAAGAGGCGGGACTCCTTGCGGGCAGCCATACATGCTCATGTTACAACTGTTGTGGCCGAGGCCTTCGCGCCCGTGTCGTGGATGATCGTGACGCCGCCAAGCTCGACACCGAACTGTACCTCGACGACGAGCTCTTCCCCGACAAGTACCGCAACGTGAACGACTACACCGCCGTGAACCTCGCCGTGTCCGTTTTGCGTTGGCCGCCTTCGTGCGCGCCTGAAGGCCGGGACCGTCAGGGTCGCCTCCGACCCCGAAGACGGTGTTGTTACGGTTCGCCCACGACTACTACGACTACACCGGCTCCGGACGTTGAACGACTACGTCGACGACGATGATCGTGTGGTTTGAGAACGAACGCCTACTTCCTCTACGAACCCCGATGAAAAAGATCGACAACGACCACCGATGACGTGAACGACTACCTCGGCTACGGAACGAGAACGACTACTTCCACTACTTCCCCGACGTCGGCTACTTCCCCTACGTCGATCACTTCCACTACAACGTCTACTTCCTCCACGCACCAACGACACCGGCGTTGCCCCGAAGATCTCCTCTTTCCGGCGTCGAACCCGAAGATCCTCCCCACACGTGTGCACCCCAAACCCTAAAACCTCTATACCTATGCCCTATTTTCTATAACATATCAACTATGTTTAAAATGTCATCGCATCATGTTTGCATTGCATTTTGTGGGTGCGGGTAATAGTAATGTCACCTAATAATTAAATATGGAATGTGTTGGGGTATTTAATTCAATTGTTGCCCTATTCCATTTAATATTGAATAGATCACCTCTACCTTGTTTAAACCTGTTAATCAACATTTAATATTGATGGTTAGATAAACAACTTGAACCAATCTCTATTTCTCCGGACTCCGGTTCCGATTAAATTGCTTAAGTTGTTTCCCCTGTTGCATCTTGCCATGCCATGCATATAAAGTAGGATCATGCTGGATCTTTTGCCGTAGTAGTAATTGTTGCATCCGGTGTTTCTTTTAGTTCGTTGCTTCTTCGCGGATAGGAAGTTGAGATGATGTGAGCAACGACAAGTTCTGCTACCTTGCGGGATCTCAGGCAAGTATACTCACTTGCTGCCAAATGGCTGCCTTTCATCACTTGTTACCGATACTTTCCGTTGTTCTGTTCTGCTAGCCTTAGTAATAGTTGTTTCTGTTACGAACCTATCACATGAATCCTTTAACCCTGATATTGCCTCACCTCCATACCTACAGCCATTGCTTGTGCCTAGTCTTATCTAGCATGCTTAGGGTTGTTTTGCTCGAGTCTGTTACCTGTTACTTTCTGTTGCTACTCCGTTATGTTCTGGGGGCTCGATGTTTAATCAATCAATCAATCATGCTACCGTTATTGTTAAATAATAATTTGATGATAAGGCACCGGCAGGAGGCCCTTTGTGGTTTTGAGGCCTGCTAGTGTCGACCCTAATAGGAAAAGGGTCTTGTCTACTGATCCATGATGAGCGCACTACCCGCATGTGGGAAGCGAGTATGGGCGCCCCCCTCAACTGACTCGATTCGCATCTCGTCCAAATCGCCGTACTAGTTCGGGTGTTCCATTTGCTGCATCATATGCAGGTACGAACCCTTGGCGCCAGGGTGGAACTTTCGTAGTCGGCATTTAGGGCGGCGTGGTGTTCCAGTGCTATGAGGGTCCTCCTTTTCTTCGGGGGGCTCGATTAGCCGCGCACGCACAGCACGCGGTGCTTTGGGCTTGATGCGAAGAAGGGTTGGTTGTGTTGAGTGCCCCGCTTGGTGGAGTGGCCGCTCCATCTGGCGGGATATTCATGCGTGTACGGTTACTATGGTGCACCCCCGCAGGGTAAATCTTCTCGAGAAGCCGTGTTTTCCGCGGTTATGGATTACTTGGTGAAAGTACTGGCTAACAAGTACTCAGGACAACTTAAACCTAATGATTAACAACCTTTCACCCAATGATTAACAACTTGACTAGTAATAGGCTTATTGACACAATAATCTGAACCATCATTAACTCAACTGTGTGAGTTATCCTCGGATTGCTTCTTCGGATAAGGGGCGAGATCCAGGATGGGTTTGTTTGAAGTTAGCTTTCAGTTGGTTACTATTACTCGATCTTATCTCCTTTCTGTTAGCCGGAAGTTGTAGTATAACTCTGTAGTTGGTTAGAGCAGCCCGCTGCCGCTTCTTTGCAATAACCCCTTCCTTTCCGTTGATCCTAAAGTATTTGTATCTTGTGATGACTGGCTACGCCGGTATCTTGTGAGTATGGGTTTTATCCCCCTTGCCAGTACTTAACCGTACTGACCCACGAATCTCTTTCGTGGCTGCAAATTCCAAATTACAGTCAACAGGTTTGAAGTCTGACGACGTTAGCTTGGGAATCCCTCCGGCTTGGCCTGGGCAGGGATTGGACGCTCTCGGTTATCTTCAGGACTCTTAGTCCAATTTGGATCTTGTCCGTAGACGGACGATATGTTGTTTCTTCCGCTGTTATTTTGGATCTTTGTAATGTATCAGTTGTAACCCTGGCTAGTTTGAGTCATCTTGTATCTATCGGTTTCTGTTGTAATTGTGGAATATTCGTGAACTATTGTAATGTTATCACAAGTGGCAACCTGGAATCGGTTATTATGTGGATTTTGGCGGGAATGCTGAAATCTGCATAGTGCCCGATCTCGGGGCGTCACAAATGGTATCAGAGCCTTGGTTCCGATTCCCGGGATTGTTTCGATACGAATGGTTATCGAAGCAACGGGTCCGCAAAGCCTGTAGGTTAACCTCGCTAACGGTCGTTGTTTCTAGCGTGTCAAAAAAATATTTCTGCTAAACTATTTTGCAAAACATCTCAATAGGATTCTTGTTTTCTCCTTATCCCTATTCTATTTCCCCTCCCATCTTATTTGTTTTGGAGTCTACTCTCGTACTCAATCTTTCAAAGTGTTAGGATCCTACGTGGGTGGACGTTTTCTGAGCCTTTAACCTAATAGGTTCGATCATCGGAAGATTCCTGGTGGAAGAACATGGTCGTCACTCCGAGCAAGAATCCCTTGTTAGTGGTGTCGAGGAGATCAACTGGAAGCATAAAGAATCGATAGTCGAACTTCTTTCCCATCCCGGGTTAGTGGGTGGATTGCGAGGGCGCAATCCCCTTGTTAGTGGTGTCGGCTGTAACACCCGGGGGTTTCGCCCCCCAAATAGAAATTGTTTGTTTGTTTCGTTTTTTTCGCATCACAGCATTATGCATCCTCATGCATCATCATCCGTTTAAAACTTGCAAACTATTTGAAATTAATCAAATCATGTTTTCACAAATTCACTGCAATTTATTTGATGTTTAAATCCATTTTTTTATTGCCTAAACAAGTTCTGGAAAATAAATAAATAAGCAAACACAAAAAAAAAATATATAAGCAAACAGGGGGAGAGCAGCAAGCCAGCCGGCCCAATTTCTGGCCCAGCTAGGCCCAGACGCACTCCCCACCGAAACCCTAACTTTTCTTTCACTCCCCCCCTGTCCGTCTTGCAGCCGCCCCCTTCCCCTTTTTCCTTTTCGCAAACGAGTCCTCCCACCCTTCCAGTAACGCACGCACGCACGGGGGGAGAGCATCGCTCGATCCCCCCGATCGCTGCGTCTCTTCCCTCCTCCCGAGCGCTGCCTTCCTCGTCCTCCTCCTGTACGCCTCTCCTTCCTCTCCCCCCAAGTCCGGCCGTCCTCTCCTCCCGGCCCGAGCTGCGCCCCGTCCCCTCTCCCCGTTGCCCCCGTCGCCCCTCATCCTCCGCTCCTCTCTCCGGCCGGCCGTCCGCCGCCTCCCTCTCATCCCGTGGCCGCCGCCTCCTTCCTCACTCTGTCCGGCCGGCGAGCCTCTCTCCGGCCGAGCCCCCTGCCCCTCACCGGCCGGCGCCCCACTGCCTCCTCCCGTGGCGTCCGCCGCCGTCTCCCCGAGCTCCGCCCCGCCACCGGCGTCTCCTCCCTGCCGCAGCCACGGATGGCCGGCGCCCGCCGCCGTCGCCTCCCTCCTCTCCGGCCACGGCCCCGATCTCCGGCCACCCTCCTTCCGGCGCCCCATCCTCTCCTCCGCCCGCCGTCGCCCGCGTCAACAACGGCAGCATCGGCTGCTGCCCGGCCTCCGTGCTCGAAGAGAAGGAGCACTGGCAGCGCCTCTTCCTCGCCACGGCCACGGACGCCGCCGCCGCTGCTGCATCCCCGCGGACGACCGACGCCCCGCCGGGCTCCTCTTCAGCCTCGGTCCTCCTCCGCCCGACGTGCTGCACCGTTCCGCCGCCCGAGCACTTCGCTGGCATCCTCTGTATGTGGTGTGGTCGATGTGCCCCATACGGCCACCTCCCCTCCTCGAGCGACCATGGACGCACCAAATGTGTTCGACGCAATTACCACAAGAGGCGGGACTCCTTGCGGGCAGCCATACATGCTCATGTTACAACTGTTGTGGCCGAGGCCTTCGCGCCCATGTCGTGGATGATCGTGACGCCGCCAAGCTCGACACCGAACTGTACCTCGACGACGAGCTCTTCCCCGACAAGTACCGCAACGTGAACGACTACACCGCCGTGAACCTCGCCGTGTCCGTTTTGCGTTGGCCGCCTTCGTGCGCGCCTGAAGGCCGGGACCGTCAGGGTCGCCTCCGACCCCGAAGACGGTGTTGTTACGGTTCGCCCACGACTACTACGACTACACCGGCTCCGGACGTTGAACGACTACGTCGACGACGATGATCGTGTGGTTTGAGAACGAACGCCTACTTCCTCTACGGACCCCGATGAAAAAGATCGACAACGACCACCGATGACGTGAACGACTACCTCGGCTACGGAACGAGAACGACTACTTCCACTACTTCCCCGACGTCGGCTACTTCCCCTACGTCGATCACTTCCACTACAACGTCTACTTCCTCCACGCACCAACGACACCAGCGTTGCCCCGAAGATCTCCTCTTTCCGGCGTCGAACCGAAGATCCTCCCCACACGTGTGCACCCCAAACCCTAAAACCTCTATACCTATGCCCTATTTTCTATAACATATCAACTATGTTTAAAATGTCATCGCATCATGTTTGCATTGCATTTTGTGGGTGCGGGTAATAGTAATGTCACCTAATAATTAAATATGGAATGTGTTGGGGTATTTAATTCAATTGTTGCCCTATTCCATTTAATATTGAATAGATCACCTCTACCTTGTTTAAACCTGTTAATCAACATTTAATATTGATGGTTAGATAAACAACTTGAACCAATCTCTATTTCTCCGGACTCCGGTTCCGATTAAATTGCTTAAGTTGTTTCCCCTGTTGCATCTTGCCATGCCATGCATATAAAGTAGGATCATGCTGGATCTTTTGCCGTAGTAGTAATTGTTGCATCCGGTGTTTATTTTAGTTCGTTGCTTCTTCGCGGATAGGACGTTGAGATGATGTGAGCAACGACAAGTTCTGCTACCTTGCGGGATCTCAGGCAAGTATACTCACTTGCTGCCAAATGGCTGCCTTTCATCACTTGTTACCGATACTTTCCATTGTTCTGTTCTGCTAGCCTTAGTAATAGTTGTTTTTGTTACGAACCTATCACATGAATCCTTTAACCCTGATATTGCCTCACCTCCATACCTACAGCCATTGCTTGTGCCTAGTCTTATCTAGCATGCTTAGGGTTGTTTTGCTCGAGTCTGTTACCCGTTACTTTCTGTTGCTACTCCGTTATGTTCTGGGGGCTCGATGTTTAATCAATCAATCAATCATGCTACCGTTATTGTTAAATAATAATTTGATGATAAGGCACCGGCAGGAGGCCCTTTGTGGTTTTGAGGCCTGCTAGTGTCGACCCTAATAGGAAAAGGGTCTTGTCTACTGATCCATGATGAGCGCACTACCCGCATGTGGGAAGCGAGTATGGGCGCCCCCCTCAACTGACTCGATTCGCATCTCGTCCAAATCGCCGTACTAGTTCGGGTGTTCCATTTGCTGCATCATATGCAGGTACGAACCCTTGGCGCCAGGGTGGAACTTTCGTAGTCGGCATTTAGGGCGGCGTGGTCTTCCAGTGCTATGAGGGTCCTCCTTTTCTTCGGGGGGCTCGATTAGCCGCGCACGCACAGCACGCGGTGCTTTGGGCTTGATGCGAAGAAGGGTTGGTTGTGTTGAGTGCCCCGCTTGGTGGAGTGGCCGCTCCATCTGGCGGGATATTCATGCGTGTACGGTTACTATGGTGCACCCCTGCAGGGTAAATCTTCTCGAGAAGCCGTGTTTTCCGCGGTTATGGATTACTTGGTGAAAGTACTGGCTAACAAGTACTCAGGACAACTTAAACCTAATGATTAACAACCTTTCACCCAATGATTAACAACTTGACTAGTAATAGGCTTATTGACACAATAATCTGAACCATCATTAACTCAACTGTGTGAGTTATCCTCGGATTGCTTCTTCGGATAAGGGGCGAGATCCAGGATGGGTTTGTTTGAAGTTAGCTTTCAGTTGGTTACTATTACTCGATCTTATCTCCTTTCTGTTAGCCGGAAGTTGTAGTATAACTCTGTAGTTGGTTAGAGCAGCCCGCTGCCGCTTCTTTGCAATAACCCCTTCCTTTCCGTTGATCCTAAAGTATTTGTATCTTGTGATGACTGGCTACGCCGGTATCTTGTGAGTATGGGTTTTATCCCCCTTGCCAGTACTTAACCGTACTGACCCACGAATCTCTTTCGTGGCTGCAAATTCCAAATTGCAGTCAACAGATTTGAAGTCTGACGACGTTAGCTTGGGAATCCCTCCGGCTTGGCCTGGGCAGGGATTGGACGCTCTCGGTTATCTTCAGGACTCTTAGTCCAATTTGGATCTTGTCCGTAGACGGACGATATGTTGTTTCTTCCGCTGTTATTTTGGATCTTTGTAATGTATCAGTTGTAACCCTGGCTAGTTTGAGTCATCTTGTATCTATCGGTTTCTGTTGTAATTGTGGAATATTCGTGAACTATTGTAATGTTATCACAAGTGGCAACCTGGAATCGGTTATTATGTGGATTTTGGCGGGAATGCTGAAATCTGCATAGTGCCCGATCTCGGGGCGTCACAATCTCCCTGCCCTCGCTCGCTCCTCGCTCGCTGTCCCTCGTCGTCCCCGCATCCTCCTCCCGAGCGAGGCCTCCTCCCTCCCCCTCGCTTGCTCGTCGTTCTCCTCCCTTCCCCCGAGCTCCGGCCACCCGCCTCCCTCCCGCTCGACCCCATTCTGTCGCCTCTCTCCCTCGGGCGCCATCTCCTCTCCCTTCCTCGCGCGGCACCGGCAGGAGGCCAGGCGCGCCGCCTCTTCCCTCTCCCTCGCTGACCTCCGGCCACCCTCCGACGCCGGCCGCTCCTCTCCACCTCGCCTCCCTCCTCTAGCTCGAGCTCCGCCCCATCCTCTCCGGCTCCCTGCCCCCTCCTCTGTCCGCCCCACTCCCCTCTCCCCGTTCCAAATCCCGTCCGCCGCTGCTCGCCGGCCGCCTCCTCCGCCGCCGTCTTCGCGAGGATGCCTGGCGGCACGCAGGCCGGGGACGCGTTATACCTCAAGCCCCGGCGTGCTGCTGTTGCTACCGGCTGTCTTGCCGTCCACGTCCTCGAGCTGCATGCCGCCCCGGTCGTCCTCAACGTTGCTCGCGCCGCTGCTGGGGTGCTCCCTGTGCCGCCGTCGCTGCGGGGCCCGCTGCGACCAAACGCGGGTGGAAAGGCAGCACATCAGCCGCAATCTCGACATCGCGCTCGCCGATTCGGCCTCCTGGTACGGTGTGCGTTCTGAGGTGGGGTGCTGGAGTGGTGGCCTGGTGGTGGTGCTGTTGGGTTGTTGCGGTAATGCTACTGTCGCCGACGGGACGACGGTGATGCCGTCATCGTTTTGGTGTGGTCGAGGCCTTCGTGCCCGTGTGTTCCGTGTCTGTGAACTCGACAAGATTCCTGGCGACAAGTTCGACACCGACCGGTACCGCATCGACCAGATCATCGCCAACAAGTATCGCCACCCCGAGGACCTCGGACCAAACCTCGACCACGACTACTCTCCCGACGAACCGTGAACGACTACATCGCCTTCGTCATGTCCGTTTTGCGTTGGCCGCCTTCGTGCGCGCCCGAAGACCGGGACCGTCACGATCACCTCCGACCCCGAAGACGATGCGGTAGCGGCTCGCCCACGACTACTACGACTACACCGGCTCCGGACGTTGAACGACTACGTCGACGACGATGATCGTGTGGTTTGAGAATGAACGTCTACTTCCCCTACTTCCTCGACGTCGACTACTTCCACTACAACATCTACTTCCTCCACGTTCCGAAGTTTCCGGCGTTGACCCCGGCGATCCTCTTTCCAACGTGCGAACCCAAACCCCAACCCTATACCTATATGCATATCTTCTAAATATCATCTATATCGTGCATATTAAATCATTCATCGTGTTGCATTGCATATTGTGGGTGCGGGCAATAATAATATCACCTAATAATTAAATATGGAATGAGTTGGAATAACTAAATATTGTTCCGGTTCCATTTAAAATTGCATAACTCATAACTAATTCATTTTAACTCCAACTTTGAAAAGTAAAATATGTTTTCCAATCAAAATTCTCTAAACTTTGCAAATATCAATTTGTTTTCTGTTTTGGATAAATTAAATTGCTGAAAACAACTTTTTCTTAATTAATGCATTAAAATTGCTAATTTTATAACTTGCTCATTTTAATTCCAAATCCAACAAATAAAATATGTTTTCATACCAGAAAAATGCACTTAATCTGTTCATGCCATCCATGCTCATGTTTGCATTTTGTATGTTGCATCTTAGTTTGTGTTATGCATGTTCACCTATTAAATAAATATGGAATGTGTTGGGGTATTAAATTCAAATCATGCCCTATTCCATTTAATATTGGATAGATCACCTCTACCTTGTTTAAACCTGTTAATCAACATTTAATATTGATGGTTAGCTAAACAACTTGAACCAATAATTATTTCTCCGGACTCCGGTTCCGATTAAATTGCTTAAGTTGTTTCCCCTGTTGCATCTTTCCATGCCATGCATATAAAATAGGATCATGCTGGATCTTTGCCGTAGAAGTAATTGTTGCATCCGGTGTTTCTTTTAGTTCGTTGCTTCTTCGCGGATAGGACGTTGAGATGATGTGAGCAACGACAAGTTCTTCGGATGTACCTCTACTTGCTGGATTCCAGGCAAGTATACTCACTTGCTACTTATGGCTGCCTTTCATCACTTGTTACCGATTCTTTCCGTTGTCTTTTTGCTAGCCTTATGCTTCGATGCTTGTGTCTTGATCCTACCATATGTTTACCTTGCAGCCATGATATAGCCTTTCCTTCCACTTCCTATTAACTGTTGCTTGTTTACCTTGTTGGCCCTCGTGTCGTAGTTGCATGCTTAGTGTTGTTTGCGCTCGAGTCTTGCTGTCCTTTGTCGTATCACCTGTTTAGTTGATAGTTGGGTTTCAATTCAATCAACATGTTAATGTTTTGGGCAATAATAATTTGATGTTAAGGCACCGGCAGGAGGCCCGGGTTAGGGTTTTGAGGCCTGCTAGTGTCGAACTTAATTAGAAAAAGAGTCTTGTCTACTGATCCATGATGAGCGTGCTCACCGCATCCGGGTGGTAGTATGGGGCCCCCCTCGACTTAGACCTGATCTGCAGCTTGTCCGAAGAGCCACACTTAGTTCGGGTGTTCCATTTGCTCCTTGCATAATGGGTGGATCCCCCATGGTTACTGGTGATGATGATGATGCATATAGGGCGAGGCCTGTAGTGCCGGGGTGTTGTGTCCTGCGGGAGTTTTGCACACCTGCGCTGAGTATTCGGATGCGTGGTTGGGACCTTATAGCTCTGTGGCTCCTAGGATGGGTTGTAGAGACGGTTTGGGTCGTGTTGAGACAACCTGAGTTTTAGTTGGTGGCTTGAGTGTGTACGGGTACTGGAGCACCCCCTGCAGGGATAAATCTTCTCGAGAAGCCGTGTTGTCCGCGGTTATGTGACGACTTGGTGAAAGTGCTGGCTAACAAGTACTCAGAACAACTTACACCTAACTAATGCTAATTTTGACTAGTAATAGGATTATTGACACAATAACCTGAACCATCATTAATCCAACTGTGTGAGTTATCCTTGGGTTGCTTCCTTAGTAGGGGGTAACATTGGATGGGTTTGTTTGGTGGTTAACAATAGTTGGTTACGATACGCTATCTTATCTTCTTTCTGTTAGCCGGAAGTTGTAGCGTGTTTCTGTAGTTGGTTAGTGCAGCCCGCTGCCGCTTCTTTGCAATAATCCTTTCCTTTCTGTTGAACCCAAAGTATTTGTATCTTGTGATGATCGGTTACGCCGGTATCTTGTGAGTATGGTTTATCCCCTTGCCAGTACTTAACCGTACTGACCCACGAATTCATTTTCGTGGCTGCATATTCAACATTGCAGTCAACAGGTTTGAAGTCTGACGACGTTAGCTTGGGAATCCCTCCGGCTTGGCCTGGGCAGGGATTGGACGCTCTCGGTTATCTTCAGGACTCTTAGTCCAATTTGTATCTTGTCCGTAGTCGGACACTATGTTGTTTCTTCCGCTGTGATTTGGATCTTTGTATTGTATCAGTTGTATCCTTGACTCGTTTGAGTCGTCTTGTATAAATCTTTTCTGTTGTTGTGGAATATTCGTGAACTGTTGTAATGTTATCACAAGTGGCAACCTGGAATCGGTTATTATGCGGATTTGGCGGAAATGCTGAAATCTGCATAGTGCCCGATCTCGGGGCGTCTCAAATGGTATCAGAGCATGGTTTCCGATTCCCGATATTGTTTCGATACGAATGGTTATCGAAGCAACGGGTCCGCAAAGCCTGTAGGATAACCTCGCTAACGGTCGTTGTTTCTAGAATGTCAAAAACTATTTCTGCTAAACTATTTTGGAAAAATATCTCAATAGGATTCTTGTTTTCTCCTTATCTCTATTCTATTTCTCCTTCTATCTCATTTGTTTTGGAGTCTACTCTCGTACTCAATATTTCAAAGTGTTAGGATCCTACGTGGGTGGACGTTTTCTGAGCCGTTAACCTAATAGGTTCGATCATCGGAAGATTCCTGGTGGAAGAACATCGTCATCAGCCCGAGCAAGATTCCCTTGTTAGTGGTGTCGAGAAGCCCTTGTTAGTGGTGACGAGGAGATCAACTGGAAGCATGAAGAATCGATAGTCGAACTTCTTTCCCCTCCCGGGTTAGCAGGTGGATTGCGAGGGCGCAATCCCTTGTTAGTGGTGTCGTCTGTAACGCCCGGGGATTTTTTTCCTCTATAGAATTTGTTGGTTGTTTTTCTTTTTTGTGCATCTCATAACATCATGCACCATCATCTATTTAAAACTTGCAAACTACTTTAAATTTATCAAATAAAGTTTTCTAAAATTTACTAAAATTTATTTGATGTTTAAAGCTATTTTTCTTATGGCCTAAACACTTGCTGGAAAAAAAAAACAAAAAAAAAATTGTTTGGGGCAGCCAAGCCAGGCCAGCCCAGCCAAACTCGGCCCAGCTAGGCCCAGCCGCCCCCCCCCCCACCGAACCAGCCCCCCAAAACCCTAAAATTCTTTCTCTCCCTCGCAAAAACCTCCCCGCCGTTTCCCCTTTTTACAATTAGGTCCTCCCACCTCTCAGAACCGAACCGCACGCATCGCACGGGAGAGAGCCCCGCTCGATCTACCTGCCCCCGCTCGCTCCTTGCTCGCTGTCCCTCGTCGTCCCCGCATCCTCCTCCCGAGCGAGGCCTCCTCCCTCCCCCTCGCTTGCTCGTCGTTCTCCTCCCTTCCCCCGAGCTCCGGCCACCCGCCTCCCTCCCGCTCGACCCCATTCCGTCGCCCCTCTCCCTCGGGCGCCATCTCCACTCCCTTCCTCGCGCGGCGCCGGCAGGAGGCCAGGCGCGCCGCCTCTTCCCTCTCCCTCGCTGGCCTCCGGCCACCCTCCGACGCCGGCCGCTCCTCTCCACCTCGCCTCCCTCCTCTAGCTCGAGCTCCGCCCCATCCTCTCCGGCTCCCTGCCCCCTCCTCTGTCCGCCCCACTCCCCTCTCCCCGTTCCAAATCCCGTCCGCCGCTGCTCGCCGGCCGGCCTCCTCCGTCGCCGTCTTCGCGAGGACACCCGGCGGCACGCAGGCCGGGGACGCGCTGTACCTCAAGCCCCGGCGTGCTGCTGTTGCTACCGGCTGTCTTGCCGTCCACGTCCTCGGGCTGCATGCCGCCCCGGTCGTCCTCAACGTCGCTCGCGCCGCTGCTGGGGTGCTCCCTGTGCCGCCGTCGCTGCGGTGCCCGCTGCGACCAAACGCGGGTGGAAAGGCAGCACATCAGCCGCAATCTCGACATCGCGCTCGCCGATTCGGCCTCCTGGTACGGTGTGCGTTCTGAGGTGGGGTGCTGGAGTGGTGGCCTGGTGGTGTTGCTGTTGGGTTGTTGCGGTAATGCTACTGTCGCCGACGGGACGACGGTGATGCCGTCACCGTTTTGGTGTGGTCGAGGCCTTCGTGCCCGTGTGTTCCGTGTCTGTGAACTCGACAAGATTCCCGGCGACAAGTTCGACACCGACCGGTACCGCATCGACAAGATCATCGCCAACAAGTATTGCCACCCCGAGGACCTCGGACCAAACCTCGACCACGACTACTCCCCCGACGAACCGTGAACGACTACATCGCCTTCGTCATGTCCGTTTTGCGTTGGCCGCCTTCGTGCGCGCCCGAAGACCGGGACCGTCACGATCACCTCCGACCCCGAAGACGATGCGGTAGCGGCTCGCCCACGACTACTACGACTACACCGGCTCCGGACGTTGAACGACTACGTCGACGACGATGATCGTGTGGTTTGAGAATGAACGTCTACTTCCCCTACTTCCTCGACGTCGACTACTTCCACTACAACATCTACTTCCTCCACGTTCCGAAGTTTCCGGCGTTGACCCCGGCGATCCTCTTTCCAACGTGCGAACCCAAACCCCAACCCTATACCTATATGCCTATTTTCTAAATATCATCTATATCGTGCATATTAAATCATTCATCGTGTTGCATTGCATATTGTGGGTGCGGGCAATAATAATATCACCTAATAATTAAATATGGAATCAGTTGGAATAACTAAATATTGTTCCGGTTCCATTTAAAATTGCATAACTCATAACTAATTCATTTTAACTCCAACTTTGAAAAGTAAAATATGTTTTCCAATCAAAAATCTCTAAACTTTGCAAATATCAACTTTGTTTTGTGTTTTGGATAAATTAAATTGCTGAAAACAACTATTTCTTAATTAATGCATTAAAATTGCTAATTTGATAACTTGCTCATTTTAATTCCAAATCCAACAAATAAAATATGTTTTCATACCAGAAAAATGCACTTAATCTGTTAATGCCATCCATGCTCATGTTTGCATTTTGTATGTTGCATCTTAGTTTGTGTTATGCATGTTCACCTATTAAATAAATATGGAATGTGTTGGGGTATTAAATTCAAATCATGCCCTATTCCATTTAATATTGGATAGATCACCTCTACCTTGTTTAAACCTGTTAATCACCATTTAATATTGATGGTTAGCTAAACAACTTGAACCAATAATTATTTCTCCGGACTCCGGTTCCGATTAAATTGCTTAAGTTGTTTCCCCTGTTGCATCTTGCCATGCCATGCATATAAAATAGGATCATGCTGGATCTTTGCCGTAGAAGTAATTGTTGCATCCGGTGTTTCTTTTAGTTTGTTGCTTCTTCGCGGATAGGACGTTGAGATGATGTGAGCAACGACAAGTTCTTCGGATGTACCTCTACTTGCTGGATTCCAGGCAAGTATACTCACTTGCTACTTATGGCTGCCTTTCATCACTTGTTACCGATTCTTTCCGTTGCCTTTTTGCTAGCCTTATGCTTCGATGCTTGTGTCTCGATCCTATCATATGTTTACCTTGCAGCCATGATATAGCCTTTCCTTCCACTTCCTATTAACTGTTGCTTGTTTACCTTGTTGGCCCTCGTGTCGTAGTTGCATGCTTAGTGTTGTTTGCGCTCGAGTCTTGCTGTCCTTTGTCGTATCACCTGTTTAGTTGATAGTTGGGTTTCAATTCAATCAACATGTTAATGTTTTGGGCAATAATAATTTGATGTTAAGGCACCGGCAGGAGGCCCGGGTTAGGGTTTTGAGGCCTGCTAGTGTCGAACTTAATTAGGAAAAGAGTCTTGTCTACTGATCCATGATGAGCGTGCTCACCGCATCCGGGTGGTAGTATGGGACCCCCCTCGACTTAGACCTGATCTTCAGCTTGTCCGAAGAGCCACACTTAGTTCGGGTGTTCCATTTGCTCCTTGCATAATGGGTGGATCCCCCATGGTTACTGGTGATGATGATGATGCATATAGGGCGAGGCCTGTAGTGCCGGGGTGTTGTGTCCTGCGGGAGTTTTGCACACCTGCGCTGAGTATTCGGCTGCGTGGCTGGGACCTTATAGCTCCGTGGCTCCTAGGATGGGTTGTAGAGACGGTTTGGGTCGTGTCGAGCCAACCTGAGTTTTAGTTGGTGGCTTGAGTGTGTACGGGTACTGGAGCACCCCCTGCAGGGATAAATCTTCTCGAGAAGCCGTGTTGTCCGCGGTTATGTGACGACTTGGTGAAAGTGCTGGCTAACAAGTACTCAGAACAACTTACACCTAACTAATGCTAATTTTGACTAGTAATAGGATTATTGACACAATAACCTGAACCATCATTAATCCAACTGTGTGAGTTATCCTTGGGTTGCTTCCTTAGTAGGGGGTAACATTGGATGGGTTTGTTTGGTGGTTAACAATAGTTGGTTACGATACGCTATCTTATCTTCTTTCTGTTAGCCGGAAGTTGTAGCGTGTTTCTGTAGTTGGTTAGTGCAGCCCGCTGCCGCTTCTTTGCAATAATCCTTTCCTTTCCGTTGAACCCAAAGTATTTGTATCTTGTGATGATCGGTTACGCCGGTATCTTGTGAGTATGGTTTATCCCCTTGCCAGTACTTAACCGTACTGACCCACGAATTCATTTTCGTGGCTGCATATTCAACATTGCAGTCAACAGGTTTGAAGTCTGACGACGTTAGCTTTGGAATCCCTCCGGCTTGGCCTGGGCAGGGATTGGACGCTCTCGGTTATCTTCAGGACTCTTAGTCCAATTTGTATCTTGTCCGTAGTCGGACACTATGTTGTTTCTTCCGCTGTGATTTGGATCTTTGTATTGTATCAGTTGTATCCTTGATTCGTTTGAGTCGTCTTGTATAAATCTTTTCTGTTGTTGTGGAATATTCGTGAACTGTTGTAATGTTATCACAAGTGGCAACCTGGAATCGGTTATTATGCGGATTTGGCGGAAATGCTGAAATCTGCATAGTGCCCGATCTCGGGGCGTCTCAAGCATCGAGGAGGCCAAGAAAGTCGTGTGCCCTCTGGATTTGCCTCGCGTGAAATACCATGCTTGCATTAATGATGCATCATCTATCAGGGCGCGGACGTAGAGAGAACCATATGCCCGGTGTGCGACGCAACTCGATACAAGCCAGGGAAGAAGGCCTCTCCTCGAAAAGTGGTGTGGTACTTTCCGATAACTTCCCGTCTGAAGCGGTATTTCGCAGACCCCACACAGGCGAAGCTCATGCGATGGCACGCGGAAAGGAAGAAGCCAGAAGAGGATGATGGAATTGATCCGGAGAAGGATGACATGATGCTGACACACCCCTCAAATGCTAGCCAGTGGAAGGCGCTAGACATCGAATACCCCGAATTCGGCGACGATCCAAGGAACATCAGGTTGTGCATGAGTACGGATGGATTAAATCCTTTTGGCAACCAGAGCAGCACCCATAGCACCTGGCCCCCTGGTTGTGCTTGAAGAGGAAGTACATACAGATGAGTATGCTTATTCAAGGGCCGAAAAAACCAAGTAACAACATCAATCTGTATGTCCAGTTGTTGGAAGGTCGCCGCAAGGGCAAAAAGGCCAAGAAGACGGAATATTACTGTCCCCCTTCGTGCTTCACGCTATGCGAGAAGGAGATCGACCAATTCTTCAAGTGCCTCCTTGGAGTCAAATTTCCTTACGGTTATGCGGGGAAGATAAGCAGATACCTAGACGTACCAAAGCAGAAGTTCAGAGGGATGAAGTATCACGACTGTCACGTGATGATGACGCAGATACTTCCAGTTGCAATTCGAGGGATAATGGACGAGCACGTCCGCGAAACGCTGTTTGGACTCTGCAACTTTTTTGACGTCATCTCTCGAAAGTCGATTGGCGTGAAGCAACTCGCAAGGCTACAGGAAGAGATCGTGGTGATACTATGCGAGCTTGAGATATACTTCCCGCCCGCATTCTTCGACATTATGCTTGATTATCTTGCTTTTTATTATTGCGGTCCTACTTATGATGTTAGTTCGATCTCTTCAATAAATGCCGATGATTAAAGGAATTGGTTCACACTCAGATGGCCTAGGTGGTCCGTTGCGCCTTGTGATTTTCACAAAGTTAGGATCTTGTGCATCCCACTTTGCGCAGCGGCACCACGTACGGCCGCTTGTATGTGTCCAACCTAAATATGAGGCACACATCGTTACGGTTATGAATCGTCCATTATGTAACTGATGCTCAATTATGTCAATGCTTGATTATCTTGCTTTTATATTATTCCGGTCCTATGTTTGTTCGATCTTTTGTATAAATGCCGATGATTAAAAGAGTTGGTTCACACTCAGATGGCCTAGGTGGTCCGTTGCGCCTTGTGATTTTCACAAAGTTAGGATATTGTGCATCCCACTTGGCGCAGCGGCTCCACCTACGGCCGCTTGTATGTGTCCACCCTAAATATGAGGCACACAGACCGATGACCATCTTGTTCCAGTTAAGAGGAGGTGGTGATCCGGGGAAAGGAACGAATGCGAGGGTTTCTGGATTTCTTTCGAACTAAATAATGTCACATATGTAATATGGTTTGTGATATCCGAAAGAAATTGAACCCTTTGGTGCACATTCGTAATGGTAACATTGCTCAGAAATCCCGTCTGGGGTTATGAACAATGTCGCCATTATGGATGTGCACAAAAGGGTCCAATTTTTTCTGGATCTCACTATATTACATATATGATTTTATTTAGTTTCAAAGATTTCCAGAAACCCTTCCTTCCCCCGCATCGCCATCACGTGTACTTACCTCGTAACAGGCACAAAATGTGAAGGTCCAACTTCACATCAAGGCCCGATGACCATCTTGTTCCTGTTAAGAGGTACTACATGCGGTGGTGATCCGGGGAAAGGAGGAAGATGAGGGTTTCTGAAACTAAACAACGTCAGATATGTAATGTCGTGAGATCCGAACGAAGTTGAACCCTTTTGTCCACATACGTAATGGTGACATTCCTCAGAAATCCCTTCCGGGGTTACGAAGAATGTCCCCATTATGTACGTGGACAAAAGGGTCTAACCTTGTTCGGATCTCACGATGTTATATATATGATTTTATTTAGTTTCAAAGATTTCCAGAAACCCCTGTATTCATCCTTCTCCGGACCACCATCACGTGTACTACCTCGTAGCAAGCACAAAATGTCCAACTTCACATCAAGGCCCGATGATCATCTTGTTCCTGTTAAGAGGTACTACATGCCGGTGGTGATCCGGGAAAAGGATGAAGATGAGGGTTTCGGTTGGAACTAAGGAACGTCGCATATGTAATACTATTTTTAGTGAGATCAGAACTGAGTTGCACCGTTTGGTACATATACGTAATGGGGATATTTTTCATAGCCCCGGACGGGGCTATGGAGAATGTCCCCATTATGCATGTGCACGAAATGGTCCAACTTTGTTCGGATCTCACAAACACTTAAGTATGTGATTTTGTTTAGTTTCAACGAAGTTCAGAAACCCTTGTCTTTATCCTTCTCCGGATCGCCATCACGTGTACTACCTCGTAACAAGCACAAGATATGAATGGCCAATTTGATCCTTTGTGTTTAACTTTCAACTTATTTATGTAATATATCTCCATTTACTAGTTATTACAGACATGTTTAAAACTATTGTTTTTGGTTTTCTTTCTTTTCATTACAGATGTCGAGGTGCTACATGGTGTTTAGAGGCAGGGTTCTAGGAGTCTACGATCACTGGGAAGACTGCTTCGAGCAGGTGAACAAGTTCAAAGGGAATGCCTACAAATCCTACAACACAAGAGTGGCGGCGGAAGCTAGGTGGTTCATCCATCTCGAGGAGGAACAAAAGAAGAACAACAACAAGTGGATGAAGACCATCGTCGCCGCTCTTGTCGCCGTCGCCTCGCTCGTCATGCTATGGTTCCTAGCTAGATGATTAGGTTATCGGTGACTAGATAGGTCACTTTTCCCGATGATGAAGCATCATCGATCGATGTAATCGGGTCCAATGATTAACCGTCTGATGTAGGTCACTTGTATCTATTTGACTCTGAAAAACACTTTGTATTCATAATCAACGGTTTGATGTAGCTATTCGGAATTCTAAGCAGTATGATCAACTATGATATATAATTTGTTTGTCAGAGAACTGTTTTGATACATTTTGTCTACTGATATTCTTCTGTATTTGAGCTGTATATACCTGTATAAATACGGTACTGCGTATTTTAGAAAAATACAGCATAGTATAGCCGTGACGCACCTTAGAAGATAGCCGTGACGCACCAAAATGGATCCCGTGGCGCATCAAGGAACTTAGCCGTGGAGGCATTACATAGCCGTGACGCACCTAAATTTCTAGCCGTGGCGCACCCCCGGAATTAGGCGTGACGCGCCTCCCAGTAGCCGCGGCGCACCTCGCCCGTGCGTCACGGGTATAAATAGGCGCGGCGCACCAGTTAGGTGCGTCACGGCTAAACCCATAGACGCGGCGTGATAGCCGTGACGCGCCCAGGTGCGTCACGGATAAGCAATATGGTACGTCACAGGTAAGCTTTTCCCTAGTAGTGGATGTGGCATGTCACACCCTAGTTTTTGGATTCTTGTACTCTAGCTAAAGGAGACAAAAATGTGGGCCAACATTTTTTTTACAACAACATGTTTGTTTGAGCCAACATGTGTATGTGCCAATAGTCATATATGTAATGCAATGTTTGTTTCATTTTAAAACCAATACAAAATTTTTCTAAAAACACTTTTATGTTTTCCCTGATGTGACTTGAGTTATTCTTATTCCAAGACTTGGATCATGCTTGTTTGCATCTTGATTTAAACTTTTAAATTTGTTTGATCCAATAAAAAAAATACAAAATGATTTATGGAAGTTTTCTTTGAAGTTTTCTATTAAAACTTTTCCCTGAAAATATAGCCAAGTACCTGTTTTCCAAACTTGTTTTCCATAGGCTATATTATTCCATTTTGTGTTTTCTTGACTTGTATTTGTTCTCTGATATGTGGACTACAAAAAATACAGGCTTGGTTTGCTTTATGGACTTTGAAAAAAATCATTTGCATGTTTGTTTTTGTGGAAGAAAAATAAGATAGAAAAATGCATGTTTAGAAAAGAGAGAAAAACAGAAAGTAGCCCTTTTTACATTTTGTTTTCCTAGCCTTCCACTATCCCAATTTTTTTTCAAAAGATGTTTCTGAAAGTTTAAAACATGTTTAAAAATCTCCAACTTTGAAAACAAAATTTGGATTCCATTTGATACTTTAAAACAAGCAGGACTTTTTGATATTTTTAACTGTTTCCAACACTTTGAAAAATTCGCTAAGTCCTTAACTGAACTTTTCTGAATTTTTCTGAAATTGTACTTTTACATAAATTTGACAGTTGTTTTCATTTGTTTTTCTTGCAAGATTGGAAATGGGACTTAGCCAAATTGATTCACTTATATTTGAACTTCACTTTGGATGCTTTGGTTGGCTTCTACAAGACCCAGCGAGAGAGAACACGTGTGAGAAAGTGGAGGGTACAGAGACGTGCAGGACAGGGACATGGCGCACAGTGCATGGCCACTGTGGCCATGCCGTGGCCGTGTCCACGCTTCAAAACCGCCTTGTAGATGACCTAGACCACCCCACACCTCCCAGAGAGCACGTTCCCGTGACGGAAACGACGAGCCCGAGAGCGTACCCATGCCATTGACCTCGACGCCGCGTCCTTAAGCCACCACCCGGCCTACCTGTTCGCCACTGGCCACCCCTCACTCCACCCACTCGCCTCGAGCCGCTTGAACTAGCCCCCGAGCCCTCTACGAGCTCCACGAAGCAAAATCTCGCAGCCGGCCACCGTAACCCGCTCAACGAGGTGGAGCTCGAATCCTCCGGCTTCACCACTTGTTTTCACCACTAATGAGATCTCCGTATGCTGTAGAGTACCCCTGACCTCTCCGCATGCTCGCGCTTGTCCAGGAACGCCGCCGCCGTCTCCGTCGCCCCCGCGGACTCGCAGAGCTGTGGCGCCGTCTGGAGCAGCCGTACCCGCCAATCTCCACGCCCCTTGGTTTCCCTGAGCCCCTGCATCTCCCACGGCGCCGCGCCGCCCCTTCCCGTCGCCCCACGGTGAGGAACCGTGCCTTCCCGCGCCGCCGGCGTGTTTCCGTCGCGTGAGAGAGAGTGAGAGGAGGACGGCGACCGTGAGCTGTTGATCCTTTGATCAACGGGCCCCGTTGAAAACTGCCCATTCCCGTGCATTGCCGCGCGCGCTCGCCTGCGCTGGGCCACTTTGGCGCTTATTGGGCCGCGCAGTGAGAGAATCCAGCCCGTGCTCCTGTTGTTTTTCCTTTTAGCAATAAGCAGAAAATTGATGTGTTTCTTTTGTCTTGTTTAAAATATTTTAGTGCAAATCAAATTCAACCAAAATTCCAGCCGCTAGCTTGACCTTTTCTTAACCACCTCCAACTTGTAGATTTGGATTTGGTTGGTTATTTTTGCAACAGTATTGAAAGTGCCACAGAGTGTCTGTTAGACCATTTGGTGCATAACTTTTTATGTATGTATCCAAATTGGTCAAACAGAATTGTTTTAAGTAGCCCTTGAGTAGATATATCATTAGCACTTAACCTTGCATCAAGGAGAGTTACCGTTTGGAAATCCCATCTATTTTGGTAAAAAGCTAGTAGGCATTTCTAGGATTTTTAGAGAGAGTTTAAAAATGATTTTTGATGTGGATCCAATTGGATGAGCTTTTGCGTGACTAGATCTATGTAATACAAGCTTGTAATAATTTTTAGAGCATAGATTAGTTTTGGCATGCATGTCTAGATTTTGCACTTTTCTGTTTTTATTAAATTATGTGCAAATAGATTTCAATAAATGGTTGTTTGTTAGAAACTTGTTTCCTAGCATGTGTAGATGAGTTTCTCTCTGTTATTAGGTTGCTTTCTTGCAGTACTAGTATGTTAGGAAGTTTGTGCATGTTTGGAAAACAAATAGAAATAGAAATAGTCTAGTATTGTTTTATAGTATTTTTATTGAATAGATTTTGTGAGATAGCTTTGTTTTGTTTGTTACCTAGGATTTTGATGTGGTTTTGTTGATTCCAATACCATTTTGGTACTGATTTTGGAGTGGTATCATCTCTGTTGTCTTGCACCTTGATTTATAGCAAAGCATGTGTAGAATTGTTTGTTTGTTTTCACTAGTACGAGTAGTTGTGTGATGATTGTTTTGATAGATTGTTTTTCTCAAGTGATATTATAGGAATTGTGACCTCTCAATGCTTTGGTATATTGTGATACCAAGGGGAATGAGAACAGGATTAAGGGGTGCGATTGCACTCACCAAAAAATCTGCTGCCACTGAGAAAGTCAGATCCACCGCCACAGAGAGCGAAAGGTCTGTCGCCGCTGGAGAAGAAGAAACATATGGCACGATCCGACATGCGGTTCACTCGATTCAGTTGTAAAACATGAGGTAGCGTGTTTTTTTCTCAAGAAGGATTTAACATATATATCCTCACACTTACTTAAAATGAAGATGCCCGTTTTATCGTTCAAGTCGGCCAGTGGCTATTTTCGATTCTTCGTGCAAAGAAATGTTGCACGAGATCTATTTTGAGAGAAAAAAAGTCGTGTTCGTTCTATTTCCCGGAGAGAAATGATGGATCTCATAGCCCAGAGCCCAGCTAGCTCGCCCTGGCAGATAACCGTGAGCACGTGACCGGTGCATGCCTGGCTTAATTTGGCATCGCGAGAGAGTTCGGGGAAGCAACGGGATGAACGACAATTTGAGCGTGGTCTATCTAAGGTGCCAACCCGCTGGTGCACGGCAAACGGTGGCGAGGCAGATTGGAGACGGGGCTGGTTCTGCATGAACTCAAGCTCATGTCTTCCGATCGAGAATAGTTTGTATTCCGGCCTTCATAAAATTGACAAATCCTGACATGTATGAAACCTTGCTAATTTTGTAATGTTCACCAACTCATGTCTAGAAATTTGATATTTTTAAATAGCCCAAATACTAAATATTTTGCATTGATTTTTTTACCCGTTAGAAATAATCACTGTCCACGTCAGAGATTTATTTTTTCTAGAATTTTTTGAGAGATGCATCACGCTTCTAGGAATAAATTCTCCCTACACATTTTCCTGTCAATTCATGAACATGTTTTTCTTTTTTTGACAAGAGCATAGCTGAAACATATACATAAGTCCTCAAACGTTCCGGCTGGAATTTCATATCCATACGGATAGATATTGCTTGGATAGGTAGTGCTTTGTTGGGCCTTGCGCTATGTGTGTACGTGAGATCAAGGAAAGAGTTAGCGAGCACTCCACATATCATGATACGAAAAATCTCCAAAAAATAAACCTATCAGGATACGTAACGGACAAGCCAGGAAACGATTGGGACAATGTTTTCATCGGGATACAGAACAGACAAAACGACATATCAGCCTCTGAACACGATCGTGCCTAGACGGTAGGAAAAAATAAACGAAATTGTATGTAACTTGGTGGTGGCGGTGGAGGTAATACTATTAATTTTTTAGGATAAATCTAATGACCTTCTATTATATAGTAGAGATAGAGATAGAATAGATTACCCGTGGCAGGGTGGGTAATTTATGTCTAACTTTAAGGGCAGTTTCAAAGTCCTTCCAAACCAAGGAAGACTTAACGTTTTTATTATTAGGTATAGGTTAGTTAAATATTTATATCAAACTTTTTTTAATTTAATATTCACTAGAAATTAACTAGTTGATTCATCGATTCTAGTTTACAATCATATGTATTTGCTATTTATCTCACAACATTATCCAGATAATCTTCTTAGAAAAATTATACTTGGGGTTTATTGTTGTCCAACTCAAGAATGGATCGGGATCGGTATACATACACCACATGTTAAAGCAATAGTCGGTCTGTCGTGAAATTTGTCTTAGTTTATGAAACTTACTATGTGACATTGTCCTGAATTGAATTCTTGTCCAAATCCACAAAACATGTAATGCGAAATTCACACTTATCTGTGGAACAATTTGTGCCACTCTAGTTTATATTATGTATGTTTCTACCTATTCTTTTACCATGAGTGTGTGTGTGTCTAGCTATTTTAGTATCTATAAATTAATATCTTAATGCTCGGTTCTACAAGGCACGAGATAACAAACATCATAGAAGAGAATCTTTGAGTACAGTTCTTTTCTACTTATTTTTAGTTAGTATAATTTCCAAAATTTATAGGGCAATTTTTTGCTTAACGATTGGGGAGCCGCTATATGAATTGCATTAATTAGAAAAAATATATCATAAAAGGATATGCCCAAAGGGGAACTTCATGTAGGAAACCTCTATAAAAACTTAGTCTGAGTCAAGGGGGAGCCACACATTGATCCACAAGAAAGATTGGTGCACCTGGTAAGTGTCATAAGTTCGCCTGATCCATAATGCGCGTGATCAATGGACGGGCGCGCAAGTCCATCTTGTTGAAAATTCGTCGATTTTTTTTTGAACTTCTATGACAGTAGGAAGGCCTCCTACTGCCTCTTAAATTAAATGAAGGCCTAGAGGGCAGAAATATTTACATATTTACAAAATGGAAGTTATACGTCTCCAACGTATCTATAATTTCTGATGTTCCATGTTAATATTATGCTAATTGCTACATGTTTTTATATACTTCACATCATTTTTATGGATCTTATGGGACTAACCTATCGACAAGATGCCAAAACGCCGGTTCTCGTTTTCTGTTGTTTTTTGTTTCATAAAAGTTGTTCTGAAAATATCATCGGAATTGGACGAAACAAAATCCAAGGGTCCTATTTTTCCGTCACGTACAAATAGTCCGGAGGAGACCCGGATGGGCACCGAGGCGGCCACACCATAGTACAGCGCGCCACCTGGCCGCTCCACGACTTGGCATGGGTCCCTTGGGAGCCCACCGACATCGTCATTTCGCCTATATAAAGTCTTCCTCGGAAAACCCTAAATACTCGAGCCTCCATCCACGAAAAGTTCTCTAGCCGCCGTCGTTGTCAACCCTAGTTTGGGAGGGTTTAGAAGCTCTCCCCGGCACCTGTCGGGAGGGGAAATCGTCACCGGAAGGCTTTACATCACTATGCCTGCCTCCAGAGTGATGCGTGAGTAGTTCATCCTTGGCCACTCTATTTGCATGAGAAAAAAGACAAGTCTATGCTCAGATATGGACATCACGCTGCTTTGAAGCCATCGATTCAAGGCTTTAAATCCATAAAGAATTTAGAGAAAAAGACTTTGCCATCCATTGTTATATCAGTATCTATCTCCACAATACTGCCAGGAGTCCTCTTCTCCACCTCTGCTTTGAAGTTATAAATCATCCTAAAGGTATTATCCCAATCACCATATAATTAATATATTTCAGGCTTCAGCTGAATTGGGTACAGCTTTTTCAAGTCTATTTTGAGTTTCTTGTCGGTAGTTTTGGTGTCTGGGCTAAAACTGGGGTGATCTTTTCTGCAACCCACAGCTGTGAATGGCATTTTTTATACTGTTTGTGAACTTGTAATACAAGTATGTTCACGCGGGATTTAATTTACCTTGATTGTACTTCCATCAGGTTGGCGTCTAGCATATATCTACCATTTGCAAGGCTTGGCACTCCCATCAAATTCTCTGCACCTCGCAAAAAACTTCTTTCTATCGGTTCAAATAGTCTTGGCATCAAATTCATGTTTCACTGCATAAGACTTGAAGCGCATTCTAAACTCATCCATGCTTGGCCATAAGTAATACATGCTACTTATATGTATTAGCTCATCAGCATGTGCATCATCTACATCATCTGCATCATTTTTCATCAACTCTATATCCGCATTAGACGAATCTCTGTTACCATCAGCAGACAAACTAGATTCACCCCTGTCCTCTTCATCACTATCATGTACTGGAATGCCAAATAGTTTTACCATATCACTGTCAGGCATTGGTGCAATTACCAAATCAAAGGCTCATCTATTTCTACCAAATTCCAATCAACACAAGTAGCACCATGATACTCTGTTGCAGCTGCAACAGCCAACTGGTCAGGTACTAACATAAGGGCATTCTAAGAGCATGTCTAACAGACCCCCTATATGGCCCAAACCCGTATAATAACCGCTGATATACGGGTTTGGGCTCTACCCGGCCATCTAGCACGCCCCGTAAATGGACCACCCCAGACGATTTTTTACAAGTTTGGGTAGGGGGCGGCCCTTCGACCCCTACATGTGCGGGTCGGGAGGAGATATAGAGGTCCAACCCCTCACCTTTTCCCCCACTGCGCGCGAAGCTCCCAACCGCCGCCGCCGCCGCCGGAAATCCGCCGCCTCGCCCTCCCCGGCCACCGCGTCGCCAGATCTCGCCGCCATGGACTCCTCGCAAGCCTCTCCAACCGCCGACGGCGCGCCACCCATGTCTAAGGTGGTGAATACTCCCCAGCGGACCCGCCGCCGCCCCGTAGATCCGGTCGCCTCCGAGGCAGCGCACCCCCGCCGGACACCGCCGCACCCTCGCCGGGCCCCCAGCGGACCTCGGCGCCCCTCGACTCGCCGCGCCGTTTGCATCTCCGCCGCCTCCCCACGGTGAGTACTCACCGGGCCGTGTTTTCTCTTCGATCTCTGCTTCGCGATGCCGTAGACGTCTGCCGGAGATGATGCAGTGCATCTTCCGCATCAAGGACCTCTATATGCCTACGAGGGGTTGTGCCGTAGGATTTAGATCGGGGCCGCTGCCCAGGCCGGGGATTGTTTTGAAGCTTGGCATAATATTATCCATCGCACAGGATGTATCCAATATGAGCAATCCTTGCGGATGATGCCAAAGCAAGATTTAGGTTAATGGAAATTTCATGCATAGCCTGGTTTCCTCAAGTTTGTCCGAAAGATACGAGGAACTGTCAAATTACAACCCCCTAATGGTATTGCATTGGATGTTGGAGTTATGGAGAACATGAACATAACATTCCTTAAGTATGGGAACCCATACTTAAGGATTGTTCTGTTCATGTTCTCTCTAACTGCAACATATGCAATACCGTTAGGGGCTTGTAGTTTGATGGTTCCTGGTATCTTTCCTCCAAAATAGTTCAGAAACCATTGTAGCTATGCATGAAAATGTCCAAAACCCTGTTTGGTGAGGGGCCAAAAGCTCGGGCGAGCTAGCAGACTCCCTACCCCCGCCCCGTAAAACAGAATATTCTGTTTTACGGGGCGGGGGTAGGGGGTCTGCTAGCTCGCCCGAGTTTTTGGCCGACGAAATGCGTATACAGGGCCCTCTACACGCGTTTTAGGGGGCGAAAACATAGGGGGTCTGTTAGACATGCTCTAACACTTTTCCTAATTTTCTCCACAAAATTCTGAACTGCATTCTCTTCCGTTTTCGTAGTAGCAATTAAACTAACAATTAGCCTGGAATCTAATCGTGCCAGCCACCCTCCGTTTTCTTCCAATGGAGTATCGTTAGTTAAACAATTAGGACAGCGGACAAGTGAGTCCTAGAACGTACCTGTAGCCTCTATACTGTAATGCCGCTCTTCCGTGTGGGTTTAGCTGGTGGGCGTTGATTAATCAAGGACAAGCTACCTGTAGCTTTGCTACGGATTAACTAGGCGGATCCATTTTGTGATTCCTGCCGAGATCCGCATGTCTCATTGGCAGGCTCTGGCCGGGGCGCATGATGGACCTGCAGGCATAGAGCAACCCGGCTCCCTGCCATTGACCTGAATCTGATGAGATCCATGGGAAGAAGGAAAAGCACCGACGAATCGCAACGTGGCTCCGACGCCGACGTGTGTGTGCGTGCCTGCTCCTCACGCGAGCTTCGGGCGATTGATGCAGAGTGAAATTGACGTGCATGTGTGATGGAGTAGTGAGCACCGACGCCGAAGAAACCTCAAGTATTAGCCATGTGTTGCAAAATGTTAATTTTAGTGTGTCAGAAGAGAAATCATATAAGACGACGGGCGCCACCAACCTGGATAGTTCATGATAACATGGGTGGATGCTAGCTACTGGTCTTGATTCATGCATGTATATGTTGAATCAAGCTAGGTCGAGAAATATGGAAATAACATGCATCATGCAAAATGTAGTGCCTGGTCACCAGTTCAGTAAACCTGCTGTTCAGACATCCTACATTCTGAGCTGTAAGTTCCAAAATGTGGCCAACAACCTGTAATGGATGGGCTGGTAGCGAAGGTGTGAGGTGAATTAATTCCACTGTAATCTACCGCGAATTTGGACCAAATTCATGCTTTCAAAATGAGTTTTGTGAAGAAAAAAAATTGTCCAAAAAACCGTTGTTACCCGCCTAATTTTCAGTCAATACGGTTACCGAAAATCCCAGCGCCCCCAGATTTATTTTATTTTGTTTCATTTCGGTACCCAAATTCTTGGGCCGGCCCTACAGGCTTTTGCTCTGCTGTGTGCTGCGTGCTTCCCTTTCGTATGACGCGTCAACTCGCCTCCCGCGTCCTGATCGCCGTCGTGCCGGCACGGCGCCAGACACGCCGCGATCCAGCAGGGCGCGCGATTGATGGGCGCTGCCTAATCCACACTTAACCCAATTAATCTCAATTAGCTAGGCTCTCCTTTTCCGCGTGATGAAGACTGCAGCTGTGCAAGGTTCACGATGGCCGGCAGTGCTACTCGAATCTTTGTGAGATGATTCACTGACCACGGAACATTGCAACACCAACACGTACGGCTAGAAAATATTTCAATTCAAAACGATGGGATCGAAATACGAACTGATGAGTATATACATGTTTTAACTCAGGGCCTCTTGGATTCATAGGAATAATGGAAGCAAAAAATACTCCTATGTTACGAACGTCTAATATTTTTTAACAGAGGTAGTATATGAGTAGAAAACTTTCCGTTGGTGCCATTATATATATCCATTTAGTTCAAAGCAATAAAACATGAGAGAAGTAGAAGAATTTTTTCCTCGGTTAAGGTTTCATACAAAAAACAAAAGGATTCTACAATCAACCTAAACCCTTTTTTGGGACTGTCTAATTGTCAGTCGGCTGTTTTTCCATTTCGGGCGCAGTCTTTTTTGTCCCAATCATTGATTGACACGTGGACAAACAAATAGCTGACCAAAACAGCTCGCTCGAGCTCACGCGAATGTCGAACAGAAAATGATAAAACTAACGGTTTTCGGGTTGTCCATCACAGGGCCGTCAACCAAAAAAACGTGGCTGCATCCGAAAATGGGCTGTCCTATTTTGCCTGATTGGGCTCGTAGCACGTTGTTGGCTAGCTAGTGCTAGGTAGAAGCTGAAAGCCTTCACCCTTACCAGGACGCGCACGGATCTGAAAAGAGATCTTCTTTTTCCTCAATAAAGAGAAAGAGGAAATTATGCAGCACGCGAAATTGTGAAAGATCACACATATCGATGGGAAAATTTGTGCCACTCTAATTTATATTGTGTGAGTTTTGCCTATTATTTTATCATGAGTGTATGTGTCTAATTTAGTATCTATATAAAGTAAAATCTTGACAGTGGGTTCTATAATGCACGAGATAAAAAAAATATCATAAACAATAATTATTGGGTAAATGTTTTTCTAATAATGGGGGAGTAACTGCTATACTCATTCAAAAAGGATATGCCCAAAGGGTAGCCTTCCTACAGAACACATAGGAAAAATCTTAGTCTCGGCCTAAGTGGGGTGGGGGCACCATATTAATCCACAAGAGGGATTGGTGCACCTTCTAACCCCCATTAGTTCACTTCACCCCATAATGGCGCTAGACTGCAAATCACCACCTCTCTCAGTTGTGTCTTTTGCCCGAGCTTTCTCCTCAACATCAAGAGACGCTATCAGGTTTCCAACCGATATCTCCTGTCTCTTATGTTTGAGAGATGTGGCAAAATTCCTCCACGAAGAAGGCAGCTTTGCAATAATGCATCCAGCCACAAACTTATCAGGAATCACACACTTGAGCAGATCAAGCTCCTTCGCAATGCACTGTATTTCATGAGCCTGTTCGACTACAGAACGGTTATTCACCATCTTGTAGTCGTTAAAGCTCTCCATGATATACAGCTCACTGCCAGCATCGGACGCACCGAATTTAGTATTCAGTGCATCCCAGAGCTCCTTAGCGTCCTTGATGTGCATATACACATCGCACAGACGTCCCTCCAGGACACTCAGAATACAGCCTCTGAAATTGTTATTGGCTTCCTTGAACTTATTCAGAACCTCGTCAGAAGCTCCTTCAGGAAGGCCATTCATAACAATGTCCCACACTTTCATGGACTGGAGCCACAGTTGGCTTCTCAGTTGCCATCTCTTAAAGGTGGTACCATTGAACCTTTCCGGTGTCATTGAATCACTTAAGTGGGCCATAGTCAGTTCAGGAAATTGCCTACAATTAGGTTTTTGGATTATTGAAGAATTAGGCATAATTTCCACGATTAATTCCAGAATATAAATCATGATGACAGCAGCTATTAACATGTGAAACTCGAACATACTAGATGCAGCAGACAACATGAATAATAGCAGCATGATCTCTCTAAACATGTAAACAGTAGATATGTTAAACAAAACAGATCAGGACGCAGATCCGTACCGTTCGTTTGTGGTAACGTTGTTGATGACAACGTTGGCGATGACGGGTCGGAGTAGACGATGCTTGAGACGGCGGTACGCAGCACCGCCTAACTTGCTAGGCAGACGAGCCGTCGTGGAAGCAGCGAGCAGTCGCGCGAAGCGCTTCCCATAAACCTAATTCGCCCTCTCCCGTACAGGATCACAAGGGCGACTGGTTCCGGAGACCTGCTCTCCCGTTCGCCGGTGAACGCCGGCGCTCGGGATGGAGTAGACTATGTTGGCGGCGCAAGGAACGAGGAGTGGCAAAACCTAGATTGGTTCGAGGTGTGTACAGCGCCCACGGTGCGCGTATTTTATAGTGCGGTTCGAAAACCCTAACGTGTGCGACGTGGGAGGCCCACGCCGCACGTCCGAGTCGGTTGCAGCACGCGATACGGCAGCGACCCGAACCGACTCAGCTGTGACGCGTCCGTCACGACTACGAAATCGGTTTTCCAAAACAGTAAAATAAACATAATTATTGTCTCGGCTCGATTCACGAAACGCGATCGCGACGTGTCGAGACGAGCGAGCGGAGGAGGAGGAGGAGGAGTGCGCGAGAGGCTCTCTTGTTCTCACTCACATACAATCGCTACAACACTCCACCTTATAAGGTGGTGTGCAACTACACAAACTTCCAATGTGGGACTAAACTTCCCACTCCCACCACTCACTAGTACATATGGGCCATTTTGAGATTTCAGGATTTGCTATTGGGCTCAAATGCCTTGGGCCCAATTATTTCAGCACACTCACATGGGCTAAATATTCCAACACGTGCCTACTCTATTATTGCGGTGCACGCGAGATTTGGATGATTCCATGCAGAGTGAAATTGACGTGCATGTGTAATGGAGTAGTGAGCACCGACGTCGAAGACACCTCGATTATGATTTGGCTAGTCTTTCTTAGCCATGTGTTGCAAACAGAAAACTGCTAGGTTTAGTGTGTCAATCCTATAAGACGACGGGCGGCAGTGGCTAGTCTTTCTTAGCCATGTGTTGCAAACAGAAAACTGTTAATTTTAGTGTGTCAATCCTATAAGACGACGGGCGGCAGCAACCTAGATAGTTCATGATAACATGGGCGGATCGGTGCTAGCTACTGGATCCATGCATGCATGTATATTGAATCAAGCTAAGCTAGGCCGTGCTGGAGAAAGATGCATGGAAATAACGTGCATGATGCAAAATGTAGTGCGTGCCTGCTCTTCAGACATCCTGCTCAGAACGCAGGATGTCAAGATCTAAGTTTCAAAATGTGGTAAAATACATGGAGTGGATGGCTAAAAGAAACTCTAGTAGAGCCGCTAAAGTCTAAGCAGAGAGAAACTGAAAAAAGCCGGCAGGTATATGGGCTCGGCCTTTTTTTGTTTGGGCCACAGCAGAGCCCGTATACGTAGTCCGTGCTGAAAAGGCTTTTCAGTCGTCCACGAATCCCACCCCCCCCCCCCCCCCCCCCCCCCAAGACCGCTACATCTAGTGCCTGCACGCGCATTCTCAGTTCCGAATCTGTAAACCCACCGCGAGCCGATGAGGAATCTCTCCCTCTACAACGAGCAATCGCGTGCAGATCCCGCCGCGGACGAAAATGTGGCGCGGCTCAACCTTCTCCAGGCGCGCAGCCATGCGCCCACATAGGGGCGCCACGGCGAGAGCTCCCGACAAGGCGCTAGCAGAGGCGGTGGCCTTTGACGGTGGTCGCAAGCGCGGCGGGCACGCAAGTACATCACCCCGGGGATGACGCCTCCGTCGCGCTTCCAATACAGCACCGTTGCGGGCTCTTCCGCCTCCTCGCAAGCGGGCGGAGCGGCGCCGCCTCACAAGCACCTCCGGCGCGGGCTCTTCCACGGGCGCACACTTCTTCCTCATGCCTAAGAGGGAGCAGACGGGGGGTCGAGCTCGTGCTCCAACCCGGTCCCCCCTCCGGTGCAACGATTAGGCCGGAAGACTTCGTCGGGGAGGCGAGGAGGATGCCATTTTCAACATTTTCCTCGCTTGCAGCGCTTGTGAGGAGGACGCGAAGTAGAAGACCTGCCTCGAGGCGGAGACCCGTGACAATAAGCTACTTGAGCAGGGGATGGCCGCCTCTGGAGGCGGAATTCGAGGAGAAGAAGGTAGACTGGGAGCGCGTCCGCGAGGAGCAGGACAAGAAGTTCGTCGACCTCGACCCCGAGGAAGAGAGCGCGCCAGAGAGATGGCTCTGGTGAGGCCTTCAAGTTGGTTTAGTTCACCGTAGCTTGGGTTAGGCTGCCGGTAAGCGTTAGCTATGATGAGCTGGCAAATGTACCTTGGGCGACATGCTCGGACGACTATCTAAAGATACCATTTCCGAAAGTTTGCGCGTTTTTTTATTTGCAAATTTACAGTTCTGTTTTGTGTTTCTGTTTTGTCTTGTACACTTTCGGACAGAAAGCGACATAAAACACCGAACTGAAAACGCGGTTTTCAGTTTAGCGTTTAGGGGCTCTGTTAGAGTTGCTACGGCTACCGAATCAGACACGCCGTGATCGTCGTCGTGCCGGCACGACGCCAGACACGCAGCGATCGAGCAGGGCGCGCGATAGATGCACGTTGCCCAATCCACACTTAACCCAATTAATCATGTACTTTCAGTAAGCTAGGCCCTCCTTTTCCTCGTGATGAAGACTGCAGCTGTGCAAGGTCACGATGGCCAGCAGTGCTACTCGAATCTCGGTGAGATGATGCACTAAGTGAAAAAACACAAAAATGACCTTGGGGTCAAACTTCAGCAAAAAATAAACCCAAAGATAAACTATTTTCGGAACTAACCCTTTTGGGTAGCGCCCAACACGGCGGCGCGGTGGTCTGAAGGGTAACTCCACGTAACCCGGCGCGGTGGTCTTAAGGGTAACTCCACGTAGCCCGGGCGGTGCTCTTAAGGGTAACTCCACGTAGCCCGGCGCGGTGCTCTTAAGTGTAACTCCACGGTATCCAGCGCGGTGCTTCTGCCACGTCGCTAGGATGGATCCATGTGCGAATATATAGCGCCGCGGCACTCGGCGCGGTGCTAGAGGGTGTAGCGCCCCCGTACTTGGCGCGGTGCTTTCATAATATGATGGCTGGTGCAGTAGCATGCGTTTTCTCCAAACGAATGCATATACTAGGATCATTTTTCGTGTGGCTGGTAGGACCCACTCATACCAGTAGCCCTGCAACCCACACTCATCGATGGATGTAATTCATCAAACCAAACATATTCATGTGCATGTGGTTATTCAGATATGTGGACATAGGGTTACGTAGATCCATTGGTAGAACATGTTAATGGTTGTGTTCTTCGTCCTTGTGCTCCGTAGATCTGTGTTCATGGCTATGTGTAGTTAATTTTGTGCTCTTCTCTAGCTCGTAATTAACCATGCCATTTTTCTTCCGTCATCAATGTAGCAAATGTTCGATGATGAGTTTAGTCACGCATTCGTTTCTTTTGGGGACTCGAAGATCCCTTCCTATATCGTTAACTGACAGCCCATGTCTCGGAATGGTATAGTCGATTCGCCGCCACCCTTGAACTCTGTTGTTGTGGACCTTGTGAGCGACGTATCTACTGCGATCGATGCAAAGATTGCTAAGAGCAAGGCACCGGTCAAAGGCACCATGAAATGGCTGCCCCACATGTCCACCTTCATTCTCTGCCCCACATGTCCACCTTCATTGCTCACCATGAATGGGGTGAGGACCGACAGAGTATTCAAAGAGGTGAATCTCACTAGATGGGACAAAATCTTTTGGATCGCAAAAAAAGTATGACAGAGTCACAAATGCCATTACAATTCATGGATCGCAAAAATGTTGCCACATGGATAGGCGACGGATCAAACATGTTGAATATTTAGCACACACAACCCCTCCCGTCTGCACATGCCTACCATCAGTCGTTAGGGAGCAGGAAGCCTTGATCCAAGTCGTAATTTCGGTTCCTTTTTTCCGCTAGATGGAGGTATCGATCTACCTATGGCGCCTTACCCTAAAAAAGACAGTTTTTCTAAGAAGGCGGCACCGCTCGCAGTCTGGCTGCTCCATCTCGCAAAGTTGCCGGTCGGACGGCCCCTAGAAGACCACTCAGATAAGTGCACGGACACGCTTCCATTATTCAAGCCGGTTGGTTGATCTTGTATGGTATCTGATCCAGCCACGAACTATGTTCCACGGAGATTCATCTTTGTTGATCAAGCACTCAATTTTAAGGTAAACAATACACACATGCTACCACTAGTATTTTGTAATGGATTATGACCTAATAGCCCAGTTAACTAGTACAATGGACACATCTTGAATGGCAATCGGTCAATATCTTACAAGCGAATCACTCTATTATGTTAAAATCTGGATCTACATGGCTGTTAAACGCATGCATATAATAATTCGATAAAACTACTTTCTCGTTCAAAACTTTAATTTGCAGAAGATTATAATTGATAGCTCAAATGATGTGTTTATTTGTATTCCCTTATAGCTTCTGTGGGTATATATCATTAACATACTGACTTTGGCGTCTCTACAGTTAGTTTTAATATACAGAGAAATTGACAAGTTTCGCGTGAAACTACTGGAATTAAGTCAAGTAGCCCAATTAATTCCATGCCAAAGGCTTTGTAAAAAAGTAAAAAATCAACTGGCCCCTCTATATTTACATTCTAGCTCCGTCCTTGGCTGGAAGTCACGACAGTTGCTAGAGATACGGGAACAAGACGACCGTGGGTTGCAGGGCTACTGGTATGAGTGGGTCCTACCAGCCACACGAAAAATGATCCTAGTATATGTATTCGTTCGGAGAAAACGCATGCTACTGTACTAGCCATCACATTCTGGAAGCACCGCGCCGAGTACGTGGGCGCTACACCCTCTAGCACCGCGCCGAGTGCCGCGGCGCTACATATTCGCACCTGGGTCCAGCCTAGCCGACATGGCAGAAGCACCGCGCCGGTTACTGCGGAGTTACACTTAAGAGCACCGCGCCGGGCTGCGTGGAGTTACCCTTAAGAGCACCGCGCCGTGCTACGTGGAGTTACCCTTTAGACCACCGCGCCGCCGTATTGGGCGCTACCCAAAAGGGTTAGTTTCTAAAATAGTTTAGCTTTGGGTTCATTTTTTGCTGAAATTTGGCCCCAAGGTCATTTTTGTGTTTTTTCACATACACTGACCACGGAACATTGCAACAACAACACGTACGGCTAGAAATATATTAGTTGAAAATGATGGGGTCGAAATAGGAACTGATGGGTATACACACATGTTTTAACTCAAGGCCTCTTGGGTTCATAGGAATAATGGAAACAAAAAATACTCCTCTGTTAGGAAGGTCTGATTTTTTTTAACAGAGGTAGTATATGAGTAGAAAACTTTTCGTTGGCACCATTATGTATATTTAGTTTAAAGGAGTTAAACTTGAGAGAAGTAAAAGAAAATTTTCCTCCTTTAAGGTTTCATATAGAAAACAAAAGGATTCTACAATCAACCTAAACTTTTTTAGGGACCGTCGAATTGTGAGTCGGTTGTTTTTCCATTTCGGGCGCGGTCTTTCTTGTCCCATTCATTGATTGATACGTGGGCAAACAGAATAGCCGACCAAAACGCGTGCGAATGTCGAACAGAAAATGATAGAACTAACGGTTTTCAGGTTGACCGTCACAGGGCCGTCAACCAAAAAACGTAGCTGCAACCGAAAATGGGCTGTGCTATTCTACCTGATTGGGCTCGTAGCACGTTGCTGGCTAGCTTGTGCCAGGTAGGAGCTGAAAGCCATCACCCTTACCAGGACGCTGCGCACGGATCTGACAAGAGATCTTCTATTTCCTCGAGAAAAAGAAACAGGAAATCTGATCACCCCCTCTCTCCCCCTACACCACACGGATTATATCTATTTTGTCTATGCATGAGAAGAGGCTTGTATTTATGAAAAAATAAGCCAGATATTCTTACTTTGAATATACTGGGAGTACGACTGTGCTTCCATTAATTGTGAGTTTTGGTATGATGGAGATGGCATAGAGCTCATGGGCAGATAGACTCTTTTCCCAAGAATGGAGAAATGATACTACAGCCGGTAGAAGGTGGAAAGTATTTCACTAGCGTATGGTCCGTAAGACAATTTCATCTACTATAGCAAGTTCATGATAGCATGAGGGGTCAACTTCTGCACCAAACACGATGAACTTGCAGTATATGCAAGAAAGAGGCATACAACCTCGATGATATGCTCAACCTAGAGGGAGGGCTGCCGCTATCCAACCCAGCCTTCTTGGTTGCGGTATTTCATTAATATCTATGTATACCAAATTTTTTTACTTTTAATTGCTTACCATCGCCAAATTTTAAATCGGTGATTAAACTATTATGGTTTACAATTTTAGGTATTTTTATATTGTATCTCACAACATTATCAAGATAAACATCTTGAAAAATTAAAAATCTAGTTCTATTGTTGTATAACTGATGCGTGCATGTATCGTTCCAAATACAATATATGCTAAAATAAATGTTGTTTTTTTTTTAAATTTGTCTTATTTGTTGAAAATTACTCTATGACATGATACTAAATTTAATTCTTCTCCAAATCAACAAAACATAAAACGTGAAAGATCACACATATCGATGGAACAATTTGTGCCACTCTAATTTTTATTGTGTGTGTTTTTCCTATTATTTTATCATGAGTGTATGTGTCTAATTTAGTATCTATAAACTAAAATTTTGCCAGTGGGTTCTATAATGCACGAGATAACAAATATCATAAATAATAATATTGGGTAAATGTTTTTCTAATAATGGCGGAATAACTACTCTACTCATTGTCAAAAAGGATAGGCCCAAAGGGTAGCCTTCTTATAGAACACATAGGAAAAATCTTAGTCTCGGCCTAAGTGGGGGGGGCACCATAATAATCCACAAGAGGGATTGGTGCACCTTATAACTCCCATTAGTTCACCTCGCCCATAATGGCTTTACAAGTCCATCTTGTTGAAATTCGCCAATTTTTCTCTTTCCAAATTTCCCACATAAGGGTGTGTGATGATAATTTTCCAGCTAGATATTTAATTTTAACAAGGTTCTTGAACAAATTCTCCGTACTCATGATCTTACCCATCCATTTGTGAGGTTTTATGGAATCTTAGTCGAAGGTGGTAGAAATGGCGGCCCGAATTTCATGGTAAAAGGGAATTTTACGAAGAGTTGATTAGCAGTTTGAAGATTTCTTCACATAAGAGAAAAATCACTCATTATGCCATTGGCACGGCAAGAGCTTGTCACTCATGAGCACATGGGCCAACATAAGTTTCCAAAACAAGAATTTGCACCTTTCCGGTACCCATGCCTTCCAAATTTTACCTTAAAATCTATTTTTTCAGCCTGTAGAAATTGTAACGAGTATGCCAACCTTTCTGAGTAGACGTCATTGTTACCAAAACACCAAATAATTGTGTTCTCATTTTATGTAAACTGACCATGGTCAACAGGCTCATCGAGGATGATGAGTTGGGTAAGTTGACTAACACATAGTGTTTGCTCGAGGTCTAGTATCCATTTCGATTGTTGAAATCATACCGAATGGTCCTATTCTTCCTTGCCTAAATCTTGGAATTTTCTGGCAAAATTTGGGATGGCCGCTGGTAAAAAAACCAGCAGTCGGTCTAATTGTTTTCGTTGCGTCGTTACTGATTTTGATTATTGTGACAAGCGAGAATAAGGCTCTATCCGTTTTACTGTATGGAAGGTCATGTGCGTCATGGCTTGTGGCGCACTTCACATCTCCACGACATACATCTTTGCCCCAAATCCCTACCCAAAGAAACAATATAGTGTCTTCCCAATGCCCAACGCCTTGGGCCTATAGAGATGCTTCCAGTTTACTCTGCATTTGAAGCCACTACGGTTTTTCTTTCCCGCCCAAAGCCATGGGCGAAAACCTCGGTTGAATCTTTCCTTACCCAGTCTTTCATGTTGTGCATTGTCACGAGGTAGAAGATAAGCGAATTAAGGAACAAATTCAACGCTTAAGCATTCTTGCCTTTCTCGTTAGATGCACCTTCTAGATTTTAATTTGCATTCCTCCATATTATTGTTAGAGCAACTCCTAGATAAAATATCAACTAAAAAAGAAGCTAAATTATTAAAAAACTTGATATAGGTTCTTCAAATGGTAGGTTTAGAATTTAAGTCAATGCGCTTTCCAGGAGATAGTCCATTTTGTGAGGCATGTACCAGTAAAAAATTATGTATTGATTTGTCCTATTTTTTCGAAGCTAATATACTCAAAATACGAATGTGCTGAAAAAAATTAAAGAGTTTTATGTACCTTTTCTTGTTTTTTTACTTTAAATTTTTTTAGAAAAGGCTAAATAGTTATTTTTACATAAAAATTGGTGATGTTTTTTCACACAACTAAGTATTAATGCTAAAGGGAGACCTAGGCGCAAGATCAACTCAAAAGAGGGAAAATTATTATAAAACTTTTTTCGTATGCTTCAAACTTTATTGTTCACACTCCCAAGTCAATAAAATTCATGGTAGTACCATTTCAAATTAAAAAAAATATCTTTTCTTATTTATCCCAAACTTATATACCCAAAATATTACTCCATGCCAAAAATTTCAAAATTTGACAAGTTTTAGGTATTGTTTCATTTTTCATTAACCAATTTTACAAAATGGTAAGTAATTATTTTACATAAAAAATAGTAATTTAGTTAAATTCCATATTGTGAATGTTAACGATTGTTCTGGTTGAAATTTTAACTGAAAATAAGTAAAATGGTTAAAAACTTTGTTTCGTTGCTTTAAAGCAACTCTGTAGGAAATAGCCCATTTTTTTAAGCATGCCATTTAAAATATGTGTATTGACTTTTCCTTAGCTTATGAGCCCGAAATATGACTCTATGCTTAAATATTGATTTCAGTCATATTTTAGGGTTTTCTTGTTTTCTTCCCTAACACTCGCTTAGGGAGGGTCTTTCCTAAGATTTTGGCACTCGGCCATTTTGCCTGTTCTGATAGTGACACCTTGTTGACTTGCATGTGCGACTATGTGACTCTGGTGTGTTGAACTGTCTATTGTGTTGTGTGTGTGTGAATCTCGTCTATGAATATGTCAAGAACATAGAAATGGAGGATACTTTGTTAGTGAGGATCTGGAGCTAGATCAGGAAGAAAAGGGTGAACATTACATTCATGTGGGTGGTTTGTCATATGCGCGTTTATGATATGCATCATGCACATAAGGTTTCAATAAAATGTTGTAATTTTGGATGCGAAGCTTGATTGCCACGGCTCAAGGAATAATTCGTACTGATCACGCGAAAATGTGCTCACTACATACTCAAAGTATATATACAGAGCATGCATGAAGCGCATGCATGTCAGCTAATCATTAGGTGTCTTAACTTTGACGCCAAGGTATGCAACTTGGGTCAAGTTATCATTCCAAAATGCGGAGATAGCTGAGTAGAGAGGATCAGATACTTCCTCCTCTGATACATGAAAAGTGGCGCTCATTTTGTATTAAGTTACGGTCGCGCGTGTCGGAGGTGGCTTCGCCGTTGGGCGAGCGGCAGGAGACGAGTGTGACGGTGCCGTTGACTCTGCCCTTCCCTCGTGTGAGTGACTCGGAGGATATGGTGCCAGTCATGGATGAGGAGAACACGATGGTCGGGGGGTATCTTCCTCACCATTGCCCCCTCTGTCGTGGCGCCTTCTCCTGCGGGACATGTGCAGCCTAAGGCGGAGCCGAGGCACAGTGCTCGTCATCTCGTAGCAGCGAACGGGTCTTCCTCGACGGACGGCTATGCGCCGGAAGGCGGCAATGTTTTCGTCTTCCTCTTTAGGTATGTGTTCTGATCATAAATCATTTCTTTCTTTTTCACGTACCAAACTATCGTCTACTCTCGGTGCCGTTGGTGTTTCATTAGGAAGGAACGATAAGGAAATCACGCTGTCCACCATGGCGTTGAAGCACATGGAGTATGATCGTTTAACGGTCAAACCGAGTGCTTCTACCAGGTTGGACATACCCCAGATGGATGATGATTCAGCGTATGCCTCTTCAGATGGACAACTTTTATCACATCTTGTGGGAGAAGTGACCGAGGTGGGAGTGGATGAGGACGGGGTAGGATCTTTAATTGATATATATGCTTCAGGCCAGAAATCAAAATCCGCTAAGGATAAGAGGAAAATTTCATCGCGGAAATCCGCGAGGTCATAAAAAAACCAAATGTTTCCTAATGAATGGCTTATTCACTAATAGCAGAGGTCTTGGAGACTTGGATAAACACTTGAATATTGCACAATACGTCAGGGATCATAATTTGGAGTTTGTGGCGATCTCCGAATCAGGAAGGAGATACTTTTCAGTGAGCGTCTTGAACCTCCTTTCAGGGGGTTTGGACTTCACATGGCATTCTATTCCTCCTCGCGGTAGGTCAAGTGGTATCTTACTTGGCGTAAAATCATACTATATTGATGTGTTACACAGGTCGGATGGTGATTTTCATATTAAATTATACCTCCGTAACCGTGTTTATAATTTCATCTGGAGTTTGGTTGTCGTGTATGGTGCAGTAACCATGCCTCCTTAACCCAATCCGAAGATGGGATAAAAATGCGCAATGTGCGTAATTATCTTCATGTGTGGGCTAGACACACTACCAGGATGTTGAAAAAAGAGAAAGGCCGCCCGTGTTCCATTATTGATGAGTTGGATCGGATCGCCGAGACTAGGTTGTTAACCAGGCAAGAGATTGAATTTAAGAGTCAATCAAACGCCAAGGTAGAACAAATGTTGCGATAAGAGGAACTCAAATGGTATCAACGATCTAAGGCTCAATTAATACTGGAAGGGGATTCGAATACATGTTATTTCCATACTGTCGGCAATGGGAGACATCGGAAAAAAATGAATTCATTTTCTTAATCAGGATGAAGGCTTGATCAAGGGACAGGAGCAGCTTAAGGCTTTTATTACAAAGTTCTATAAAAGATCTGTTTGGATCTCCTGAAATAAGTAATATTACTATGCATGAGTCTCGTACAGATGATACTACCCAAGTCTCTCATGAGGAAAACGCCTTTCTTAATTCTCCCTTCACTTAAGAGGAGATAAAGAAAGCGGTGTTCCAAATGGAGCATAATAAGGCCCCTGGTACAGATTGATATCCCGGAGAGTTTTACCAACATTTCTGGGAGACCATAAAAGATCATCTATTAGAGATGTTTGGGTGCCTACATGCTGGTACTCTAGAGTTGTACCGCCTTAATTTTGGGGAAATTATTTTGTTACCTAAGGTTGTGGAGGCAGAAAGGATACAACATTTTAGACCAATTTGACTCCTCAACGTTAGTTTCAAAATCTTTACGAAAGTTGCTACCATGAGGTTAAATGCGGTAGCAGATCATGTGGTAAAATCTACGCACACAACATTTATGCAAGGTAGGAATATACTGGATGGGGTCGTGATTCTACATGAAACCGTACATGAGATGCATACAAAGAAACTAAATAGCGTGATTTTCAAAATAGACTTTGAGAAGGCCTATGACAAAGTGAATTGGGAGTTTCTACACTAGACCCTGAGAATGAAAGGGTTCTCAGAAGAATGGTGTGCTCTCATTTGCAGTTATGTGACTGGAGGTAGTGTGGCGATTAAAGTCAATGATGATATTGGCCGCTACATCCAGACTAAGAAAGGCCTAAGACAACGAGATCCACTTTCGCCCATATTGTTTAATATTGTGGCAGGTATCTTAGCGATCATGATTGAGAGGGCCAGGGCTAGCGGGTGTAATTCCACATCTTGTCGATGGGGGACTGTCCGTCCTTCAATATGCAGATGACACGATTCTTTTCATGAAACATGATTTGGAGAAAACTGTGAATCTAAAATTTATACACTCAGTGTTCGAGCACCTATCCGGATTAAAAATCAACTTCCATAAGAGTGAATTGTTCTATTTGGCGAGGCACAAGATGCAGCAGCTCAATATACCGAGTTGTTCGGGTGCGAGCAATGCCAATTTTGTATTAAGTATTTGGGGATTCCAATACATTATAAGAGACTGACTAATGCAGAATGGGGTCATGTCGAAGAACGTTTGCAGCAAAGACTGGCTAGTTGGAAAGGAAAGTTGTTGTCTCTTGGTTGAAGATTGGTACTCATAAATTCAGTACTTTCTAATATGGTACTGTATATGATATCATTCTTCTAGTTACCTAAAGGAGTCATGAAAAACTGGATTATTATTGTTCAAGATTCGTTTGGCAAGGAGACGGCGAGAAGAAGAAATATCGGCTCGCCAGGTGTCGGATATATGCCAACTAGGGGTATGTCTAACATTGGCCAAAGACCGGATTACCAGGGTGGCCCGCAGGTAATGGATCAAGATCCATTTGGCGGCCCAGTGAGCTGACGCGCAGAAGCTGGATTCTAGAAGGACCTGGACCATGACCCAAAGTGGTGCGGCCGTACGGAGAAGATGGATGCCTTACTTTCCAAATTATATACTTTCCGTAGTATTCTAGGTTTCCTTTGTGTAAGCCCTAACCCGGCTATCTATATAAAGCCGGACGGGACAGAAGAACATGATCGAATTTTAGCTAGAAGTCAACTTGCCGAGAAGTTGATCCTCGCCGAGTTAGCCAAACCATACTCACGAAACGTGTCCATGAGGTCTCTATCTTTGACTGAAAATGCCAGCAGCCACATGGAACATCCAGTTGTGTCCATCTAGGGCATTGCATGCTGCCAATTGGCCACTCCATTTGCCAAAAAACAGACAAGTCTATGCTCAGATATGGACAACACGCTGCTTTCAAGCCATCGATTCAAGGCTTTAAATCCATAAAGAATTTAGAGAAGAAGACTTTGCCATCCATTGTTATCTCAGTATCTATCTCCACAATACTGCCAAGAGTCCTCTTCTCCACCTCTGCTTTGAAGTTATAAATCATCCTAAAGGTATTTGCCGAATCACCATATAATTGTTTCATTGCACATTGTTTTACCCTTCACAATGTAATATATTTCAGGCTTCAGCTGAATTGGGTACAACTTTTTCAAATCTATTTGATTTTCTTGTCGGTAGTGTTTGGTGTCTGGGCTAAAACGGGGGTGATCTTTTCTGCAAGCCATAGTTGTGATGTCATTGTTGATACTATATGTGAACTTGTAATACAAATATGTTCGCGCGGGATTTTATTTACCTTGATTGTACTTCCATCAGGTTGGGGTCTAGCATATATGTACCATTTGCAAGGCTTGACACTCCCATCAAAATATGTGCACCTCGCAAAAAACTTCTTTCTATCGGTTCAAATAGTCTTGGCATCAAACTCATGTTTCACTGCATAAGACTTGAACGCATTCTAAACTCATCCATGCTTGGCCATAAGTAATACATGCTGCTTACATGTATTAGCTCATCATCATGTGCATCATCTATATCATCTGCATCATTTTTCATCAAATCTACATCCACATTAGACGAATCTCTGTTATCATCAGCAGACAAACTAGATTCACCCATGTCCTCTTTATCTCTATCATCTACTAGAACGCCAAATAGTTTTACCATCTCACTGTCGGGCATTAGTGCAATGACCAAATCATAGGCTCATCTATTTCTACCGAATTCCAGTGAACACAAGCAACACCATGACATTCTTTTATATCTGCAACAGCCAACTGGTCATGTACCACTATCACTTCAGAACATATGGGCATTAGGTGTCTTTGTAAAGCCCAATCATCATCTACTATCTGCGCAAACCAACTTTGACATCACTTATCCAATTTTGGAGCCAGTCTTCATATCAACAAGTTCCGCGTAAAAATTAGCCCGATTGGTTTCCCGACCGTCTTGCTAATCGATTTCATCAACGATGTGCCCGTCATTCTCACATATTCTCCCTTGCAATTATCGAACTACAACATTGATACTTCTTTCTCTAGATCTCAACTAACACTCTTCCTAATTTTCTCCACAAAATTCTGAACTACATTCTCTTCCGTGTGCACTAGTTCTTGCGGATCAATATCTGCGAGCTAGACCTCTCATTTCACAATCGTGTCCCTCTCAATGTTCTGCATGCTACCATCTACTAGCTTACCCGTTGATGGAAATAAATTGATTGCCAATTCGAATATCCACGCAGCGCCAGCATCACCACCCCTGTTTGTCAATGGCGGGCAGTGTTAGCTAGCGGAAGAGGACGAGGCTATATCGTTCAACCCACCCACGACCACCATACATAATCTATGCCGAAAATATAGATGACACGCTCGGATCTAAATCGACTCAAAGGGGAATGGGAAGAGGATTAGGGGTGTGATTGAACTCACCAAAAACTATGCTGCCGCTGGGAACGTCAGATCCGCCGCCATGGAGAGGGAAAGGTCCGTCGTCGTCGGAGAAGAACGAAGCAGAATGCATGATCCGACATGCGGTTCACTCGATTCAGTTGCCAAATCAGGAGGGCCCATCCGTCGACAACAATAGCTGTCAGCGTGTTTTTTCTGGAGAAGGATTTAATATAACATAACCTCGCACTCACTTAAAATGAAGATGCTCGTTTTATGGTTCGGCCTGACCGGTGCATGCCTGGCTTCATTTGGCATCCCGAGCCACACGTGCATATCACGGCAAGCAAGCTCTCCTCACCAAATACTCAACGTATCTGCATGTGCACAGGTAGCTAGGCAACGCCGACGTCAGCTAATCATTAGGTGTTTTCGTTGTCCTTAACTTTCGCACCAACATAGGCAACTTGCATCATACTAACACTCTATACCAGGAGCTGCGTATGTCCATGTTTACTTGGGGTATACATATATTTTTTTCACCATATATACGGGGATTGGCGATGGTAGGAGATTGGTAAAAAAAAATCTTTCATTCAATCCCCACAAATCATTACTCTTCCCTCCGAATACACTTCACAATACCCTACAAATAAACAAGCTCTAAAGAGAATCTGGCAGAAATTAACCGAATCAATAGGACGTGTACACATATATACAGATCGTGTGTGTCAACACAGATCCATCCGTAGCAAGCCCGAGCTAGTGTACAGCTAATGAGGGCACCCCGCGGCGCGCCGTGCACGTTAGCTAGATCGCTCTTGGGATTCTTTCCGTTTTCGTAGTATAGCAATTAAACTCACAATTAGCGGTATAACGATCTAGCCTGGAATCTAATCATGCCAGCCACCTCCCGAATGATGCGTTCTATCGTTAGTTAAACAATTAGGACAGCGGGCAAATGAGTCCTAGAACGTGTAGCCTCTGTATTGTAATCCTGTTTCCCTGTGGTTTAGCTGGTGGGCGTTGATTAATTAAGGACAAGCTACCTTGCTTAGCTAGGGAGAGGATCAAGTTGAGTAGATAGAGTAGTAGGAGAGTACCGCTAATATAAACAACTAGTTAAAGATGCCAGCTGGGCACTCTCTGATCCATTTTGTGATTCCTGCCGAGCGAGATCCACAGGTCTCATTGGCAGGCTCTGGCTGGGGTGCATGATCGATCGACCTGCAGGTATAGGGAGCACTAGCAACCCGGCCAGCTGCCTGCCATTGACCTGAATCTGACGAGATCCATGGGAAGAAGGAAAATCGCCGATGAATCGCAACGTGGCTCCGACGCCGACGTGCGTGCTCCCCTAGCTATTATTGTGGTGCACGAGAGCTTTGGATGATCTGATGCATAGTGAAATTGACATGCATGTGTAGTGGAGTAGTGAGCACCGACGTCGAGGAAAGCTGGTGTATTATGATTTGGCTAAGTCATTCTTAGCCATGTGTTGCAAACTGTTAATTTTAGTGTGTCAGAAGAGAAATCATATAAGACGACGGGCGGCAGCAACCTGGATAGTTCATGATAACATGGGTGGATGCTACTGGATCCATGCATATATATATATATGCTGAATCAAGCTGGAGAAATATGGAAATAACGTGCATCATGCAAAATGTAGTGCGTGGTCACCAGTTCAGTAAACCTGCTCTTCAGACATCCTGCATTCTGAGCTGTAAGTTCCAAAATGTGGCCAACAACCTGGTATAGATGGCTAACGGCAACACGAGTAGATCGTTGGATGAAGCTAAGCTACGCCGTCGTGCTAGTAGCGAAAGTGTGAGGTGAATTGCACTGTAATCGGCGAAATCGAGATCTAACCTGAATTTATAGTTTTCCTAACCTAGCCGTCGCCAGGAGCTTGGCGACTAGGGAGAGGACCTTCTAACCCCGATCTCCACCGGCCACGGCGTTCGTCCCCTCTCTCTCCTATTGTCGCTCCGGCGGCAGGAGGGAGGGGGGCCTCGTTCCTCGGTTCTGTAGTTAGGGTTTGGTTTTGTAGGCTGTGGAGCGTCGTTGGGGTGGTGGGAGCGGCGCTTCGACGAATAAATCTGTCTCAACTCCACTCCCACACCGGCGGCGTCCTTCAAGACGGCGTCTCGGAGTTGATGGCATCGTGTGTTCGTCGTTCTTTCAGATCGGTGGCGTTAGGATTCATGGATGGTATCGGCGAGGCGGTGGCAGCGATCCCATCGGTTTTGTCTCTCCTTCTGTTCTGTCCCCGTTGCTGCGGCGTTGTCTCCGGCGTCATAGTGGAGCAGGGAGGATTTGTCATCCGGGAGTACGCGCAGACGGCTGCCTGCGCAGTTAATAGCTGGAAGATGGTGCATCTTGTGCTAGGTTTGTGGATGGAAGCTGTAACACCTGGGCTGTTACCCTAAATAGAAAGTGTTTGTTTTCTTTTTTTTGCTTTGCATCACATGCATCACATAAGCATTGCATTCTGTTTTCAAAACCACTCAAAATTCAAAACCACTTTTAACTTTCACACCTGTTCAAAATTTCCAATTTCAAATTGCAAACTAAACCACTCAATTGTTTTTCAATGGTTGAATTTGTTTTAATCAAATTGCTTGTTGATAAAATTTTCCCTTTTGTTAAAACCCTAATGGAAAATTCAATTTCACTTCCAAATCAATCATAATTGACATGGTCAAATTGTGGTTTAAACATTCAAATTCTTGCCACCTATTAAATTCAATAATGATTGCAAAACTGCTTGAGCTTATTAAAAAGAATTTGTTTATTTCCAAAATTCCCAAATCAAACATTATTTGAAATTAAACTACCAATTTAAAAAATCCAAATAATAATTCCAAGTTTGAAACAATGTTAGCATTTGCTTTTATTTTCTGCTTTAAAAATTAATAAAAAATATTTCATAAGCTAAACCCCCCAAAACAAACCCTATTTCTATCCCTCCCTCTTTTTCATCCTTTACAAAAAAAAAGAGATAAAGGAAAAGCAAAAGAATAGAGGGAGGCAGCCCATCTCTTTTCTTCTCCTCCCCAGCCCACCTATTTCCCAATCCAGCCCACCAAGCCCCTTGCGCTGTACCTCTTCCTCCTGTCGCTATCCTGCTGTACGACTGCAACACCACCGTCGATCACCTTCCCCCCCCCCCCTCCTACGATGCTTGCCGTACGAGCTCACCCACCACCATAAAACCTGACCTCCACCTCTGCTCGCTAGCCTAGCCCGTAACCCTAGCGCCGCCAGCTTCTCCTCTCTTCCCCCCCCCCCCCCCGATTTCCCTCTGTTCTGAAACCCAAGCAGTAAACCACCCCACTGCCTCCTCATCGCGGCGAAGCCACGGTCACCTCGAGTATGCGCCGACGACGGGAATGGAACGAGGACAACTTCCTCGCCAAGTTTGCTACAGGGGTCATCGCCAGGTACCGCTCCAGCTCGCCGATCCATCCCCTGTCGTCGTCCGTTTTGTGCATGTTCGTCAGAAATCCCCACCGCGCGCAGAGACAGTACCTGTCCATTCTTGCCGTGGTGTATCAACGATCGGGTAGCATCCTAGTGGTGTACACTCTGGTGCTCCCTCCAGCAGAACCAGAGATCGAGTTATGCCCAGGGTACAACCCACATCTTTTATTCCATCGTGTACCTGCAAGTCTGAAATCGTTCGTCTATTTCTGTCAGTTAACGTGACCTGCTTGGCTCATGTTCTTTCAGGTTCGTAATCTGTCACCAACTCCAGCGTATCCCAATGGATCGTGTTTTGTTCAGCCCCTGTGAGACCTGAGATCAAATCCCTTCGAGGCAGTTAGCCTCATTTTCTTTTGTTTTGTTTGTGAAGCCACGATCTTGAGTGTTCTGAAACTTGTTTCAGTCATCGCTGTCGGCTCCTTTCATCTCCTACCAGACCGTAACCTTGCACCAACCAGCGCACAAGCCCAGTGGCTTGACATCCGGGCTGAACCAGGGGAGACCTAGGTTCGATTTCTGTTGAAGGCAATGCCTCCCTTTTTTTCGATTATTTTCCATAGTGTGCAAGCCCCTTTGCCTCGTCAGCGCAGTGCTGCCTTAGGCCCCACTTATCATTCTCTCCGGCTAGCTAGCCCGACGGTGAAAACCCTCATAGATCCAGATCCTGTGTTGCTCCTTTGCACCCAGGCCCTCATCTATTTTAAAATAATCACAGTTTGGTCCCTGAAAATAGAATGCAAATAACTTCTATTTCATAAATCCAAAAAATAAAAATAAAATATGTTTCTTGACCCAAATTTAATTATCTACCTATTCAAAGCATTTGTTTTCTGTTTTGAACAATTCAAATTGTTTCAAATTTCAAATTCAACCAATTCTTTTCCAATTTGGTTAATTCCATAAGTAATTCATACTTAATTCAAATAACACAAATCAAATATGTTTTTCAGTCCAAATTCAATGTACTTTCTGTTTATCCACTTTGTTTTGCATTTTGGGCAATCAAAATTAATGTCAATTAAAAATGCCTTATTTAATCAATTAACAAGTCCTAATTAATAACTTTCAAATGGTTGCTCCAAACTAAATACTCAAAACATGTTTCTCATCCAAAATTATATGCCACACTTGAATGTCCACTTTGTTTTCTGGTTTACAACAATTAATTTGAATAATTATTTCACCTCTTATTTAATGCAATTGAAATTGCCAAAATTCATAACTAATTCATTTTAATTCCAAATCAAACAAATAAAATATGTTTTCCAATCAGAAGATTGCAAGGAATATGTTCATGCCATCCATATCTCTGTTTGCATCCTATCTTGTGCATTTTAGGTTTTGTTATGCATGTTCATCTATATGACAACATATGGAATGTGTGGGCTAATTAATTCCAACTGTTACCCCATTCCATTTAAATTGCCTAACTCATCTACCTTATTGTTCTCCATGCTAAACAACATTTAACTTGATGGTTAGATAAACAACTTGAACCAATTCCTATTTCTCCGGACTCCGGTTCCGATTAAATTGCTTAAGTTGTTTTCCCCGTTGCATCTTGCCATGCCATGCATATAAAATAGGATCATGCTGGATCTTTTGCCGTAGTAGTAATTGTTGCATTCCGTTGTTTGTTTGAGGTTCGTTGCTTCTTCCCGGATAGGACGTTGAGATGATGTGAGCAACGACAAGTTCTGCGGATGTACCTCTACTTGCTGGATCTCAGGCAAGTATACTCACTTGCTGCCAATAGGCTGCCTTTCATCACTTGTTACAGATCCTTTCCGTTGTTCTTATTCTAGCATGTTGATTCGATGCTTGTGTCTCGATCCTATCATATTGTCTACCTTGCAGCCATGATATAGCCTTCCTTCCACTTCCTATTAAATGTTGTTTGTTTACATTGTTGGCCCTCGTGTCGTAGTTGCATGCTTAGTGTTGTTTGCGCTCAAGTCTTGTTGTCCGTCTTATCACCTGTTTAGTTTGATAGTTGGGTTTCAATTCAATCAACAACATGTTAATGTTTTGGGTAATAATAATTTGATGTTAAGGCACCGGCAGGAGGCCCGGGTTAGGGTTTTGAGGCCTGCTAGTGTCAAACTTAATTAGGAAAAGAGTCTTGTCTACTGATCCATGATGAGCGTGCTCACCGCATCCGGGTGGTGGTATGGAACCCCCCTCGACTTAGACCTGATCTGCAGCTTGTCCGAAGAGCCACACTTAGTTCGGGTGTTCCATTTGCTCCTTTACATAATGGGTGGATCCCCCATGGTTACTGATGATGATGATGATGCATATAGGGCGAGGCCTGTAGTGCCGGGGTGTTGTGTCATGCGGGAGTTTTGCACACCTGCGCTGAGTATTCGGCTGCGTGGCTGGGACCTTATAGCTCCGTGGCTCCTAGGATGGGTTGTAGAGATGGTTTGGGTCGTGTCAAGTCCACCTAAGTTTTAGTTGGTGGCTTGAGTGTGTACGGATACTGGAGCATACCCTGCAGGGATAAATCTTCTCGAGAAGCCGTGTTGTCCGCGGTTATGTGACGACTTGGTGAAAGTACTGGCTAACAAGTACTCAGACAACTTACACCTAATGATAATATTTGACTAGTAATAGGAATATTGTCACAATAACCTGATGTCACCCTAATCCAACAGTGTGAGTTATCCTTGGGTTGCTTCCTTAGAAGGGGGTGACATTGGATGGGTATTGTTTGGTGAGTAGTTGTAGTTGGTTCCGATACGCTATCTTATCCCCCTCTTTTAGCCGGATGTTGTAGTGAGTTTCTGTAGTTGGTTAGTGCAGCCCGCTGCCGCTTCTTTGCAATAATCCCTTCCTTTCCGTTGAACCCAAAGTATTTGTATCCTGTGATGATCGGATTACGCCGGTATCTTGTGAGTATGGGTTATCCACTTGCCAGTACTTAACCGTACTGACCCACGAATCCTTTTTCGTGGCTGCATATTCAACATTGCAGTCAACAGGTTTGAAGTCTGACGACGTTAGCTTGGGAATCCCTCCGGCTTGGCCTGGGCAGGGATTGGACGCTCTCGGTTATCTTCAGGACTCTTAGTCCAATTTGTATCTTGTCCATAGTCGGACACTATGTTGATTTCTTCCGTTGTTATTTGGATCTTTGTATTGTATCAGTTTTATCCCTGACTCGTTTGAGTCCTCTTGTATATATCTTTGCTGTTGTTGTTGTGGATTATTCGTGAACTATTGTAATGTTATCTCAAGTGGCAACCTGGAATCGGTTATTATGTGGATTTTGGCGGGAATGCTGAAATCTGCATAGTGCCCGATCCCGGGGCGTCACAAATGGTATCAGAGACTTGGTTCCGATTCCCGATATTGTTTCGATACGAATGGTTATCGAAGCAACGGGTCCGCAAAGCCTATAGGTTAACCTCGCTAACGGTCGTGTTTATAGAGTGTAAAAAAAACTATTTCTGCTAAACTATTTTGGAAACATCTCAATAGGATTCTTGTTTTCTCCGTATCCCTATTCTATTTCCCCTCCCATCTTATTTGTTTTGGAGCCTACTCTCGTACTCAATCTTTCAAAGTGTTAGGATCCTACGTGGTTGGACGTTTTCTAAGCCTTTGACCTAATAGGTTCGATCATCGGAAGATTCCTGGTGGAAAAACATCGTCGTCACTCCGAGCAAGAATCCCTTGTTAGTGGTGTCGAGGAGATCAAATGGAAGCACGAAGAATCGATAGTTGAACTTTTTTCCCCTCCCGGGTTAGCAGGTGGATTGCGAGGGCGCAATCCCTTGTTAGTGGTGTCGTCTGTAACACCTGGGGTGTTACCCTAAATAGAAAGTGTTTGTTTTCTTTTTTTTTTTGCTTTGCATCACATGCATCACATAAGCATTGCATTCTGTTTTCAAAACCACTCAAAATTCAAAACCACTTTTAACTTTCACACCTGTTCAAAATTTCCAATTTCAAAATTGCAAACTAAACCACTCAATTGTTTTTCAATGGTTGAATTTGTTTTAATCAAATTGCTTGTTGATAAAATTTTCCCTTTTGTTAAAACCCTAATGGAAAATTCAATTTCACTTCCAAATCAATCATAATTGACATGGTCAAATTGTGGTTTAAACATTCAAATTCTTGCCACCTATTAAATTCAATAATGATTGCAAAACTGCTTGAGCTTATTAAAAAGAATTTGTTTATTTCCAAAATTCCCAAATCATACATTATTTGAAATTAAACTACCAATTTAAAAAATCCAAATAATAATTCCAAGTTTGAAACAATGTTAGCATTTGCTTTTATTTTCTGCTTTAAAAATTAATAAAAAATATTTCATAAGCTAAACCCCCCAAAACAAACCCTATTTCTATCCCTCCCTCTTTTTCATCCTTTACAAAAAAAAGAGATAAAGGAAAAGCAACAGAATAGAGGGAGGCAACCCATCTCTTTTCTTCTCCTCCCCAGCCCACCTATTTCCCAATCGAGCCCACCAAGCCCCTTGCGTTGTACCTCTTCCTCCTGTCGCTATCCTGCTGTACGACTGCAACACCACCGTCGATCACCTTCCCCCCTCCTACGATGCTTGCCGTACGAGCTCACCCACCACCATAAAACCTAACCTCCACCTCTGCTCGCTAGCCTAGCCCCTAACCCTAGCGCCGCCAGCTTCTCCTCTCTTCCCCCCCCCCCGATTTCCCTCTGTTCTGAAACCCAAGCAGTAAACCACCCCACTGCCTCCTCATCGCGGCGAAGCCACGGTCACCTCGAGTATGCGCCGACGACGGGAATGGAACGAGGACAACTTCCTTGCCAAGTTTGCTACAGGGGTCATCGCCAGGTACCGCTCCAGCTCGCCGATCCATCCCCTGTCGTCGTCCGTTTTGTGCATGTTCGTCAGAAATCCCCACCGCGCGCAGAGACAGTACCTGTCCATTCTTGCCGTGGTGTATCAATGATCGGGTAGCATCCTAGTGGTGTACACTCCGGTGCTCCCTCCAGCAGAACCAGAGATCGAGTTATGCCCAGGATACAACCCACATCTTTTATTCCATCGTGTACCTGCAAGTCTGAAATCGTTCGTCTATTTCTGTCAGTTAACGTGACCTGCTTGGCTCATGTTCTTTCAGGTTCGTAATCTGTCACCAACTCCAGCGTATCCCAATGGATCGTGTTTTGTTCAGCCCCTGTGAGACCTGAGATCAAATCCCCTTCGAGGCAGTTAGCCTCCTTTTGTTTTGTTTTGTTTCTGAAGCCACGATCTTGAGTGTTCTGAAACTTATTTCAGTCATCGCTGTCGGCTCCTTTCATCTCCTACCAGACCGTAACCTTGCACCAACCAGCGCACAAGCCCAGTGGCTTGACATCCGGGCTGAACCAGGGGAGACCCAGGTTCGATTTCTGTTGAAGGCAATGCCTCCCTTTTTTTCGATTATTTTCCATAGTGTGCAAGCCCCTTTGCCTCGTCAGCGCAGTGCTGCCTTAGGCCCCACTTATCATTCTCTCCGGCTAGCTAGCCCGACGGTGAAAACCCTCATAGATCCAGATCCTGTGTTGGTCCTTTGCACCCAGGCCCTCATCTATTTTAAAATAATCACAGTTTGGTCCCTGAAAATAGAATGCAAATAACTTCTATTTCATAAATCCAAAAAATAAAAATAAAATATGTTTCTTGACCCAAATTTAATTATCTACCTATTCAAAGCATTTGTTTTCTGTTTTGAACAATTCAAATTGTTTCAAATTTCAAATTCAACCAATTCTTTTCCAATTTGGTTAATTCCATAAGTAATTCATACTTAATTCAAATAACACAAATCAAATATGTTTTTCAGTCCAAATTCAATATACTTTCTGTTTATCCACTTTGTTTTGCATTTTGGGCAATCAAAATTAATGTCAATTAAAAATTCCTTATTTAATCAATTAACAAGTCCTAATTAATAACTTTCAAATGGTTGCTCCAAACTAAATACTCAAAACATGTTTCTCATCCAAAATTATATGCCACACTTGAATATCCACTTTGTTTTCTGGTTTACAACAATTAATTTGAATAATTGTTTCACCTCTTATTTAATGCAATTGAAATTGCCAAAATTCATAACTAATTCATTTTAATTCCAAATCAAACAAATAAAATATGTTTTCCAATCAGAAGATTGCAAGGAATATGTTCATGCCATCCATATCTCTGTTTGCATCCTATCTTGTGCATTTTAGGTTTTGTTATGCATGTTCATCTATATGACAACATATGGAATGTGTGGGCTAATTAATTCCAACTGTTACCCCATTCCATTTAAATTGCCTAACTCATCTACCTTATTGTTCTCCATGCTAAACAATATTTAACTTGATGGTTAGATAAACAACTTGAACCAATTCCTATTTCTCCGGACTCCGGTTCTGATTACATTTCTTAAGTTGTTTTCCCCGTTGCATCTTGCCATGCCATGCATATAAAATAGGATCATGCTGGATCTTTTGCCGTAGTAGTAATTGTTGCATTCCGTTGTTTGTTCGAGGTTCATTGCTTCTTCCCGGATAGGACGTTTAGATGATGTGAGCAACGACAAGTTCTGCGGATGTACCTCTACTTGCTGGATCTCAGGCAAGTATACTCACTTGCTGCCAATAGGCTGCCTTTCATCACTTGTTACAGATCCTTTCCGTTGTTCTTATTCTAGCATGTTGATTCGATGCTTGTGTCTCGATCCTATCATATTGTTTACCCTGCAGCCATGATATAGCCTTCCTTCCACTTCCTATTAACTGTTGTTTGTTTACATTGTTGGCCCTCGAGTCGTAGTTGCATGCTTAGTGTTGTTTGCGCTCAAGTCTTGTTGTCCGTCTTATCACCTGTTTAGTTTGATAGTTGGGTTTCAATTCAATCAACAACATGTTAATGTTTTGGGTAATAATAATTTGATGTTAAGGCACCGGCAGGAGGCCAGGGTTTTGAGGCCTGCTAGTGTCGAACTTAATTAGGAAAAGAGTCTTGTCTACTGATCCATGATGAGCGTGCTCACCGCATCCGGGTGGTGGTATGGAATCCCCCTCGACTTAGACCTGATCTGCAGCTTGTCCGAAGAGCCACACTTAGTTCGGGTGTTCCATTTGCTCCTTTGCATAATGGGTGGATCCCCCATGGTTACTGATGATGATGATGATGCATATAGGGCGAGGCCTGTAGTGCCGGGATGTTGTGTCATGCGGGAGTTTTGCACACCTGCGCTGAGTATTCGGCTGCGTGGCTGGGACCTTATAGCTCCGTGGCTCCTAGGATGGGTTGTAGAGATGGTTTGGGTCGTGTCAAGTCCACCTAAGTTTTAGTTGGTGGCTTGAGTGTGTACGGGTACTGGAGCATACCCTGTAGGGATAAATCTTCTCGAGAAGCCGTGTTGTCCGCGGTTATGTGACGACTTGGTGAAAGTACTGGCTAACAAGTACTCAGACAACTTACACCTAATGATAATATTTGACTAGTAATAGGAATATTGTCACAATAACCTGATGTCACCCTAATCCAACAGTGTGAGTTATCCTTGGGTTGCTTCCTTAGAAGGGGGTGACATTGGATGGGTATTGTTTGGTGAGTAGTTGTAGTTGGTTCCGATACGCTATCTTATCCCCCTCTTTTAGCCGGATGTTGTAGTGAGTTTCTGTAGTTGGTTAGTGCAGCCCGCTGCCGCTTCTTTGCAATAATCCCTTTCTTTCCGTTGAACCCAAAGTATTTGTATCCTGTGATGATCGGATTACGCCGATATCTTGTGAGTATGGGTTATCCACTTGCCAGTACTTAACCGTACTGACCCACGAATCCTTTTTCGTGGCTGCATATTCAACATTGCAGTCAACAGGTTTGAAGTGTGACGACGTTAGCTTCGGAATCCCTCCGGCTTGGCCTGGGCAGGGATTGGACGCTCTCGGTTATCTTCAGGACTCTTAGTCCAATTTGTATCTTGTCCATAGTCGGACACTATGTTGATTTCTTCCGCTGTTATTTGGATCTTTGTATTGTATCAGTTGTATCCCTGACTCGTTTGAGTCCTCTTGTATATATCTTTGCTGTTGTTGTTGTGGATTATTCGTGAACTATTGTAATGTTATCACAAGTGGCAACCTGGAATCGGTTATTATGTGGATTTTGGCGAGAATGCTGAAATCTGCATAGTGCCCGATCCCGGGGCGTCACAAATGGTATCAGAGCCTTGGTTCCGATTCCCGATATTGTTTCGATACGAATGGTTATCGAAGCAACGGGTCCGCAAAGCCTGTAGGTTAACCTCGCTAATGGTCGTGTTTATAGAGTGTCAAAAAAAACTATTTCTGCTAAACTATTTTGGAAACATCTCAATAGGATTCTTGTTTTCTCCTTATCCCTATTCTATTTCCCCTCCCATCTTATTTGTTTTGGAGCCTACTCTCGTACTCAATCTTTCAAAGTGTTAGGATTCTACGTGGTTGGACGTTTTCTGAGCCTTTAACCTAATAGGTTCGATCATCGGAAGATTCCTGGTGGAAAAACATCGTCGTCACTCCGAGCAAGAATCCCTTGTTAGTGGTGTCGAGGAGATCAAATGGAAGCACGAAGAATCGATAGTTGAACTGTTTTCCCCTCCCGGGTTAGCAGGTGGATTGCGAGGGCGCAATCCCTTGTTAGTGGTGTCGTCTGTAACACCTGGTGTGTTACCCTAAATAGAAAGTGTTTGTTTTCTTTTTTTGCTTTGCATCACATAAGCATTGCATTCTGTTTTCAAAACCACTCAAAATTCAAAACCACTTTTAACTTTCACACCTGTTCAAAATTTCCAATTTCAAAATTGCAAACTAAACCACTCAATTGTTTTTCAATGGTTGAATTTGTTTTAATCAAATTTCTTGTTGATAAAATTTTCCCTTTTGTTAAAACCCTAATGGAAAATTCAATTTCACTTCCAAATAAATCATAATTGACATGGTCAAATTGTGGTTTAAACATTCAAATTCTTGCCACCTATTAAATTCAATAATGATTGCAAAACTGCTTGAGCTCATTAAAAAGAATTTGTTTATTTCCAAAATTCCCAAATCAAACATTATTTGAAATTAAACTACCAATTTAAAAAATCCAAATAATAATTCCAAGTTTGAAACAATGTTAGCATTTGCTTTTATTTTCTGCTTTAAAAATTAATAAAAAATATTTCATAAGCTAAACCCCCCAAAACAAACCCTATTTCTATCCCTCCCTCTTTTTCATCCTTTACCAAAAAAAAGATATAAAGGAAAAGCAAAAGAATAGAGGGAGGCAGCCCATCTCTTTTCTTCTCCTCCCCAGCCCACCTATTTCCCAATCCAGCCCACCAAGCCCCTTGCGTTGTACCTCTTCCTCCTGTCGCTATCCTGCTGTACGACTGCAACACCACCGTCGATCACCTTCCCCCCCTCCTACGATGCTTGCCGTACGAGCTCACCCACCACCATAAAACCTAACCTCCACCTCTGCTCGCTAGCCTAGCCCCTAACCCTAGCGCCGCCAGCTTCTCCTCTCTTCCCCCCCCCCCCCGATTTCCCTCTGTTCTGAAACCCAAGCAGTAAACCACCCCACTGCCTCCTCATCGCGGCGAAGCCACGGTCACCTCGAGTATGCGCCGACGACGGGAATGGAACGAGGACAACTTCCTCGCCAAGTTTGCTACAGGGGTCATCGCCAGGTACCGCTCCAGCTCGCCGATCCATCCCCTGTCGTCGTCCGTTTTGTGCATGTTCGTCAGAAATCCCCACCGCGCGCAGAGACAGTACCTGTCCATTCTTGCCGTGGTGTATCAACGATCGGGTAGCATCCTAGTGGTGTACACTCTGGTGCTCCCTCCAGCAGAACCAGAGATCGAGTTATGCCCAGGGTACAACCCACATCTTTTATTCCATCGTGTACCTGCAAGTCTGAAATCGTTCGTCTATTTCTGTCAGTTAACGTGACCTGCTTGGCTCATGTTCTTTCAGGTTCGTAATATGTCACCAACTCCAGCGTATCCCAATGGATCGTGTTTTGTTCAGCCCCTGTGAGACCTGAGATCAAATCCCCTTCGAGGCAGTTAGCCTCATTTTCTTTTGTTTTGTTTGTGAAGCCACGATCTTGAGTGTTCTGAAACTTGTTTCAGTCATCGCTGTCGGCTCCTTTCATCTGCTACCAGACCGTAACCTTGCACCAACCAGCGCACAAGCCCAGTGGCTTGACATCCGGGCTGAACCAGGGGAGACCTAGGTTCGATTTCTGTTGAAGGCAATGCCTCCCGTTTTTTCGATTATTTTCCATAGTGTGCAAGCCCCTTTGCCTCGTCAGCGCAGTGCTGCCTTAGGCCCCACTTATCATTCTCTCCGGCTAGCTAGCCCGACGGTGAAAACCCTCATAGATCCAGATCTTGTGTTGCTCCTTTGCACCCAGGCCCTCATCTATTTTAAAATAATCACAGTTTGGTCCCTGAAAATAGAATGCAAATAACTTCTATTTCATAAATCCAAAAAATAAAAATAAAATATGTTTCTTGACCCAAATTTAATTATCTACCTATTCAAAGCATTTGTTTTCTGTTTTGAACAATTCAAATTGTTTCAAATTTCAAATTCAACCAATTCTTTTCCAATTTGGTTAATTCCATAAGTAATTCATACTTAATTCAAATAACACAAATCAAATATGTTTTTCAGTCCAAATTCAATGTACTTTCTGTTTATCCACTTTGTTTTGCATTTTGGGCAATCAAAATTAATGTCAATTAAAAATGCCTTATTTAATCAATTAACAAGTCCTAATTAATAACTTTCAAATGGTTGCTCCAAACTAAGTACTCAAAACATGTTTCTCATCCAAAATTATATGCCACACTTGAATGTCCACTTTGTTTTCTGGTTTACAACAATTAATTTGAATAATTGTTTCACCTCTTATTTAATGCAATTGAAATTGCCAAAATTCATAACTAATTCATTTTAATTCCAAATCAAACAAATAAAATATGTTTTCCAATCAGAAGATTGCAAGGAATATGTTCATGCCATCCATATCTCTGTTTGCATCCTATCTTGTGCATTTTAGGTTTTGTTATGCATGTTCATCTATATGACAACATATGGAATGTGTGGGCTAATTAATTCCAACTGTTACCCCATTCCATTTAAATTGACTAACTCATCTACCTTATTGTTCTCCATGCTAAACAACATTTAACTTGATGGTTAGATAAACAACTTGAACCAATTCCTATTTCTCCGGACTCCGGTTCCGATTAAATTGCTTAAGTTGTTTTCCCCGTTGCATCTTGCCATGCCATGCATATAAAATAGGATCATGCTGGATCTTTTGCCGTAGTAGTAATTGTTGCATTCCGTTGTTTGTTCGAGGTTCGTTGCTTCTTCCCGGATAGGAAGTTGAGATGATGTGAGCAACGACAAGTTCTGCGGATGTACCTCTACTTGTTGGATCTCAGGCAAGTATACTCACTTGCTGCCAATAGGCTGCCTTTCATCACTTGTTACAGATCCTTTCCGTTGTTCTTATTCTAGCATGTTGATTCGATGCTTGTGTCTCGATCCTATCATATTGTTTACCTTGCAGCCATGATATAGCCTTCCTTCCACTTCCTATTAACTGTTGTTTGTTTACATTGTTGGCCCTCGTGTCGTAGTTGCATGCTTAGTGTTGTTTGCGCTCAAGTCTTGTTGTCCGTCTTATCACCTGTTTAGTTTGATAGTTGGGTTTCAATTCAATCAACAACATGTTAATGTTTTGGGTAATAATAATTTGATGTTAAGGCACCGGCAGGAGGCCCGGGTTAGGGTTTTGAGGCCTGCTAGTGTCGAACTTAATTAGGAAAAGAGTCTTGTCTACTGATCCATGATGAGCGTGCTCACCGCATCCGGGTGGTGGTATGGAACCCCCCTCGACTTAGACCTGATCTGCAGCTTGTCTGAAGAGCCACACTTAGTTCGGGTGTTCCATTTGCTCCTTTGCATAATGGGTGGATCCCCCATGGTTACTGATGATGATGATGATGCATATAGGGCGAGGCCTGTAGTGCCGGGGTGTTGTGTCATGCGGGAGTTTTGCACACCTGCGCTGAGTATTCGGCTGCGTGGCTGGGACCTTATAGCTCCGTGGCTCCTAGGATGGGTTGTAGAGATGGTTTGGGTCGTGTCAAGTCCACCTAAGTTTTAGTTGGTGGCTTGAGTGTGTACGGGTACTGGAGCATACCCTGCAGGGATAAATCTTCTCGAGAAGCCGTGTTGTCCGCGGTTATGTGACGACTTGGTGAAAGTACTGGCTAACAAGTACTCAGACAACTTACACCTAATGATAATATTTGACTAGTAATAGGAATATTGTCACAATAACCTGATGTCACCCTAATCCAACAGTGTGAGTTATCCTTGGGTTGCTTCCTTAGAAGGGGGTGACATTGGATGGGTATTGTTTGGTGAGTAGTTGTAGTTGGTTCCGATACGCTATCTTATCCCCCTCTTTTAGCCGGATGTTGTAGTGAGTTTCTGTAGTTGGTTAGTGCAGCCCGCTGCCGCTTCTTTGCAATAATCCCTTCCTTTCCGTTGAACCCAAAGTATTTGTATCCTGTGATGATCGGATTACGCCGGTATCTTGTGAGTATGGGTTATCCACTTGCCAGTACTTAACCGTACTGACCCACGAATCCTTTTTCGTGGCTGCATATTCAACATTGCAGTCAACAGGTTTGAAGTCTGACGACGTTAGCTTGGGAATCCCTCCGGCTTGGCCTGGGCAGGGATTGGACGCTCTCGGTTATCTTTAGGACTCTTAGTCCAATTTGTATCTTGTCCATAGTCGGACACTATGTTGATTTCTTCCGTTGTTATTTGGATCTTTGTATTGTATCAGTTGTATCCCTGACTCGTTTGAGTCCTCTTGTATATATCTTTGCTGTTGTTGTTGTGGATTATTCGTGAACTATTGTAATGTTATCACAAGTGGCAACCTGGAATCGGTTATTATGTGGATTTTGGCGGGAATGCTGAAATCTGCATAGGGCCCGATCCCGGGGCGTCACAAATGGTATCAGAGACTTGGTTCCGATTCCCGATATTGTTTCGATACGAATGGTTATCGAAGCAACGGGTCCGCAAAGCCTGTAGGTTAACCTCGCTAACGGTCGTGTTTATAGAGTGTAAACTATTTCTGCTAAACTATTTTGGAAACATCTCAATAGGATTCTTGTTTTCTCCTTATCCCTATTCTATTTCCCCTCCCATCTTATTTGTTTTGGAGCCTACTCTCGTACTCAATCTTTCAAAGTGTTAGGATCCTACGTGGTTGGACGTTTTCTGAGACTTTGACCTAATAGGTTCGATCATCGGAAGATTCCTGGTGGAAAAACATCGTCGTCACTCCGAGCAAGAATCCCTTGTTAGTGGTGTCGAGGAGATCAAATGGAAGCACGAAGAATCGATAGTTGAACTTTTTTCCCCTCCCGGGTTAGCAGGTGGATTGCGAGGGCGCAATCCCTTGTTAGTGGTGTCGTCTGTAACACCTGGGGTGTTACCCTAAATAGAAAGTGTTTGTTTTCTTTTTTTTTTGCTTTGCATCACATGCATCACATAAGCATTGCATTCTGTTTTCAAAACCACTCAAAATTCAAAACCACTTTTAACTTTCACACCTGTTCAAAATTTCCAATTTCAAAATTGCAAACTAAACCACTCAATTGTTTTTCAATGGTTGAATTTGTTTTAATCAAATTGCTTGTTGATAAAAATTTCCCTTTTGTTAAAACCCTAATGGAAAATTCAATTTCACTTCCAAATCAATCATAATTGACATGGTCAAATTGTGGTTTAAACATTCAAATTCTTGCCACCTATTAAATTCAATAATGATTGCAAAACTGCTTGAGCTTATTAAAAAGAATTTGTTTATTTCCAAAATTCCCAAATCAAACATTATTTGAAATTAAACTACCAATTTAAAAAATCCAAATAATAATTCCAAGTTTGAAACAATGTTAGCATTTGCTTTTATTTTCTGCTTTAAAAATTAATAAAAAATATTTCATAAGCTAAACCCCCCAAAACAAACCCTATTTCTATCCCTCCCTCTTTTTCATCCTTTACAAAAAAAAAGAGATAAAGGAAAAGCAAAAGAATAGAGGGAGGCAGCCCATCTCTTTTCTTCTCCTCCCCAGCCCACCTATTTCCCAATCGAGCCCACCAAGCCCCTTGCGTTGTACCTCTTCCTCCTGTCGCTATCCTGCTGTACGACTGCAACACCACCGTCGATCACCTTCCCCCCTCCTACGATGCTTGCCGTACGAGCTCACCCACCACCATAAAACCTAACCTCCACCTCTGCTCGCTAGCCTAGCCCCTAACCCTAGCGCCGCCAGCTTCTCCTCTCTTCCCCCCCCCCCCGATTTCCCTCTGTTCTGAAACCCAAGCAGTAAACCACCCCACTGCCTCCTCATCGCGGCGAAGCCACGGTCACCTCGAGTATGCGCCGACGACGGGAATGGAACGAGGACAACTTCCTCGCCAAGTTTACTACAGGGGTCATCGCCAGGTACCGCTCCAGCTCGCCGATCCATCCCCTGTCGTCGTCCGTTTTGTGCATGTTCGTCAGAAATCCCCACCGCGCGCAGAGACAGTACCTGTCCATTCTTGCCGTGGTGTATCAACGATCGGGTAGCATCCTAGTGGTGTACACTCCGGTGCTCCCTCCAGCAGAACCAGAGATCGAGTTATGCCCAGGATACAACCCACATCTTTTATTCCATCGTGTACCTGCAAGTCTGAAATCGTTCGTCTATTTCTGTCAGTTAACGTGACCTGCTTGGCTCATGTTCTTTCAGGTTCGTAATCTGTCACCAACTCCAGCGTATCCCAATGGATCGTGTTTTGTTCAGCCCCTGTGAGACCTGAGATCAAATCCCCTTCGAGGCAGTTAGCCTCCTTTTGTTTTGTTTTGTTTTGTTTCTGAAGCCACGATCTTGAGTGTTCTGAAACTTATTTCAGTCATCGCTGTCGGCTCCTTTCATCTCCTACCAGACCGTAACCTTGCACCAACCAGCGCACAAGCCCAGTGGCTTGACATCCGGGCTGAACCAGGGGAGACCCAGGTTCGATTTCTGTTGAAGGCAATGCCTCCCTTTTTTCGATTATTTTCCATAGTGTGCAAGCCCCTTTGCCTCGTCAGCGCAGTGCTGCCTTAGGCCCCACTTATCATTCTCTCCGGCTAGCTAGCCCGACGGTGAAAACCCTCATAGATCCAGATCCTGTGTTGCTCCTTTGCACCCAGGCCCTCATCTATTTTAAAATAATCACAGTTTGGTCCCTGAAAATAGAATGCAAATAACTTCTATTTCATAAATCCAAAAAATAAAAATAAAATATGTTTCTTGACCCAAATTTAATTATCTACCTATTCAAAGCATTTGTTTTCTGTTTTGAACAATTCAAATTGTTTCAAATTTCAAATTCAACCAATTCTTTTCCAATTTGGTTAATTCCATAAGTAATTCATACTTAATTCAAATAACACAAATCAAATATGTTTTTCTGTCCAAATTCAATGTACTTTCTGTTTATCCACTTTGTTTTGCATTTTGGGCAATCAAAATTAATGTCAATTAAAAATGCCTTATTTAATCAATTAACAAGTCCTAATTAATAACTTTCAAATGGTTGCTCCAAACTAAATACTCAAAACATGTTTCTCATCCAAAATTATATGCCACACTTGAATATCCACTTTGTTTTCTGGTTTACAACAATTAATTTGAATAATTGTTTCACCTCTTATTTAATGCAATTGAAATTGCCAAAATTCATAACTAATTCATTTTAATTCCAAATCAAACAAATAAAATATGTTTTCCAATCAGAAGATTGCAAGGAATATGTTCATGCCATCCATATCTCTGTTTGCATCCTATCTTGTGCATTTTAGGTTTTGTTATGCATGTTCATCTATATGACAACATATGGAATGTGTGGGCTAATTAATTCCAACTGTTACCCCATTCCATTTAAATTGCCTAACTCATCTACCTTATTGTTCTCCATGCTAAACAACATTTAACTTGATGGTTAGATAAACAACTTGAACCAATTCCTATTTCTCCGGACTCCGGTTCTAATTAAATTTCTTAAGTTGTTTTCCCCGTTGCATCTTGCCATGCCATGCATATAAAATAGGATCATGCTGGATCTTTTGCCGTAGTAGTAATTGTTGCATTCTGTTGTTTGTTCGAGGTTCATTGCTTCTTCCCGGATAGGACGTTTAGATGATGTGAGCAACGACAAGTTCTGCGGATGTACCTCTACTTGCTGGATCTCAGGCAAGTATACTCACTTGCTGCCAATAGGCTGCCTTTCATCACTTGTTACAGATCCTTTCCGTTGTTCTTATTCTAGCATGTTGATTCGATGCTTGTGTCTCGATCCTATCATATTGTTTACCTTGCAGCCATGATATAGCCTTCCTTCCACTTCCTATTAACTGTTGTTTGTTTACATTGTTGGCCCTCGAGTCGTAGTTGCATGCTTAGTGTTGTTTGCGCTCAAGTCTTGTTGTCCGTCTTATCACCTGTTTAGTTTGATAGTTGGGTTTCAATTCAATCAACAACATGTTAATGTTTTGGGTAATAATAATTTGATGTTAAGGCACCGGCAGGAGGCCCGGGTTAGGGTTTTGAGGCCTGCTAGTGTCGAACTTAATTAGGAAAAGAGTCTTGTCTACTGATCCATGATGAGCGTGCTCACCGCATCCGGGTGGTGGTATGGAACCCCCCTCGACTTAGACCTGATCTGCAGCTTGTCCGAAGAGCCACACTTAGTTCGGGTGTTCCATTTGCTCCTTTGCATAATGGGTGGATCCCCCATGGTTACTGATGATGATGATGATGCATATAGGGCGAGGCCTGTAGTGCCGGGGTATTGTGTCATGCGGGAGTTTTGCACACCTGCGCTGAGTATTCGGCTGCGTGGCTGGGACCTTATAGCTCCGTGGCTCCTAGGATGGGTTGTAGAGATGGTTTGGGTCGTGTCAAGTCCACCTAAGTTTTAGTTGGTGGCTTGAGTGTGTACGGGTACTGGAGCATACCCTGCAGGGATAAATCTTCTCGAGAAGCCGTGTTGTCCGCGGTTATGTGACGACTTGGTGAAAGTACTGGCTAACAAGTACTCAGACAACTTACACCTAATGATAATATTTGACTAGTAATAGGAATATTGTCACAATAACCTGATGTCACCCTAATCCAACAGTGTGAGTTATCCTTGGGTTGCTTCCTTAGAAGGGGGTGACATTGGATGGGTATTGTTTGGTGAGTAGTTGTAGTTGGTTCCGATACGCTATCTTATCCCCCTCTTTTAGCCGGATGTTGTAGTGAGTTTCTGTAGTTGGTTAGTGCAGCCCGCTGCCGCTTCTTTGCAATAATCCCTTCCTTTCCGTTGAACCCAAAGTATTTGTATCCTGTGATGATCGGATTACGCCGGTATCTTGTGAGTATGGGTTATCCACTTGCCAGTACTTAACCGTACTGACCCACGAATCCTTTTTCGTGGGTGCATATTCAACATTGCAGTCAACAGGTTTGAAGTCTGACGACGTTAGCTTGGGAATCCCTCCGGCTTGGCCTGGGCAGGGATTGGACGCTCTCGGTTATCTTCAGGACTCTTAGTCCAATTTGTATCTTGTCCATAGTCGGACACTATGTTGATTTCTTCCGCTGTTATTTGGATCTTTGTATTGTATCAGTTGTATCCCTGACTCGTTTGAGTCCTCTTGTATATATCTTTGCTGTTGTTGTTGTGGATTATTCGTGAACTATTGTAATGTTATCACAAGTGGCAACCTGGAATCGGTTATTATGTGGATTTTGGCGGGAATGCTGAAATCTGCATAGTGCCCGATCCCGGGGCGTCACAAATGGTATCAGAGCCTTGGTTCCGATTCCCGATATTGTTTCGATACGAATGGTTATCGAAGCAACGGGTCCGCAAAGCCTGTAGGTTAACCTCGCTAATGGTCGTGTTTATAGAGTGTCAAAAAAAACTATTTCTGCTAAACTATTTTGGAAACATCTCAATAGGATTCTTGTTTTCTCCTTATCCCTATTCTATTTCCCCTCCCATCTTATTTGTTTTGGAGCCTACTCTCGTACTCAATCTTTCAAAGTGTTAGGATCCTACGTGGTTGGACGTTTTCTGAGCCTTTAACCTAATAGGTTTGATCATCGGAAGATTCCTGGTGGAAAAACATCGTCGTCACTCCGAGCAAGAATCCCTTGTTAGTGGTGTCGAGGAGATCAAATGGAAGCACGAAGAATCGATAGTTGAACTTTTTTCCCCTCCCGGGTTAGCAGGTGGATTGCGAGGGCGCAATCCCTTGTTAGTGGTGTCGTCTGTAACACCTGGTGTGTTACCCTAAATAGAGAGTGTTTGTTTTCTTTTTTTTGCTTTGCATCACATGCATCACATAAGCATTGCATTCTGTTTTCAAAACCACTCAAAATTCAAAACCACTTTTAACTTTCACACCTGTTCAAAATTTCCAATTTCAAAATTGCAAACTAAACCACTCAATTGTTTTTCAATGGTTGAATTTGTTTTAATCAAATTTCTTGTTGATAAAATTTTCCCCTTTGTTAAAACCCTAATGGAAAATTCAATTTCACTTCCAAACAAATCATAATTGACATGGTCAAATTGTGGTTTAAACATTCAAATTCTTGCCACCTATTAAATTCAATAATGATTGCAAAACTGCTTGAGCTTATTAAAAAGAATTTGTTTATTTCCAAAATTCCCAAATCAAACATTATTTGAAATTAAACTACCAATTTAAAAAATCCAAATAATAATTCCAAGTTTGAAACAATGTTAGCATTTGCTTTTATTTTCTGCTTTAAAAATTAATAAAAAATATTTCATAAGCTAAACCCCCCAAAACAAACCCTATTTCTATCCCTCCCTCTTTTTCATCCTTTACAAAAAAAAAAGAGATAAAGGAAAAGCAAAAGAATTGAGGGAGGCAGCCCATCTCTTTTCTTCTCCTCCCCAGCCCACCTATTTCCCAATCCAGCCCACCAAGCCCCTTGCGCTGTACCTCTTCCTCATGTCGCTATCCTGCTGTACGACTGCAACACCACCGTCGATCACCTTCCCCCTCCTACGATGCTTGCCGTACGAGCTCACCCACCACCATAAAACCTAACCTCCACCTCTGCTCGCTAGCCTAGCCCCTAACCCTAGCGCCGCCAGCTTCTCCTCTCTTCCCCCCCCCCGATTTCCTTCTGTTCTGAAACCAAAGCAGTAAACCACCCCACTGCCTCCTCATCGCGGCGAAGCCACGGTCACCTTGAGTATGCGCCGACGACGGGAATGGAACGAGGACAACTTCCTCTCCAAGTTTGCTACAGGGGTCATCGCCAGGTACCGCTCCAGCTCGCCGATCCATCCCCTGTCGTCGTCCGTTTTGTGCATGTTCGTCAGAAATCCCCACCGCGCGCAGAGACAGTACCTGTCCATTCTTGCCGTGGTGTATCAACGATCGGGTAGCATCCTAGTGGTGTACACTCCGGTGCTCCCTCCAGCAGAACCAGAGATCAAGTTATGCCCAGGATACAACCCACATCTTTTATTCCATCGTGTACCTGCAAGTCTGAAATCGTTCGTCTATTTCTGTCAGTTAACGTGACCTGCTTGGCTCATGTTCTTTCAGGTTCGTAATCTGTCACCAACTCCAGCGTATCCCAATGGATCGTGTTTTGTTCAGCCCCTGTGAGACCTGAGATCAAATCCCCTTCGAGGTAGTTAGCCTCCTTTTGTTTTTTTTTGTTTCTGAAGCCACGATCTTGAGTGTTCTGAAACTTGTTTCAGTCATCGCTGTCGGCTCCTTTCATCTGCTACCAGACCGTAACCTTGCACCAACCAGCGCACAAGCCCAGTGGCTTGACATCCGGGCTGAACCAGGGGAGACCTAGGTTCGATTTCTCTTGAAGGCAATGCCTCCCTTTTTTCGATTATTTTCCATAGTGTGCAAACCCCTTTGCCTCGTCAGCGCAGTGCTGCCTTAGGCCCCACTTGTCATTCTCTCCGGCTAGCTAGACCGACGGTGAAAACCCTCATAGATCCAGATCCTGTGTTGCTCCTTTGCACCCAGGCCCTCATCTATTTTAAAATAATCACAGTTTGGTCCCAGAAAATAGAATGCAAATAACTTCTATTTCATAAATCCAAAAAATAAAAATAAAATATGTTTCTTGACCCAAATTTAATTATCTACCTATTCAAAGCATTTGTTTTCTGTTTTGAACAATTCAAATTGTTTCAAATTTCAAATTCAACCAATTCTTTTCCAATTTGGTTAATTCCATAAGTAATTCATACTTAATTCAAATAACACAAATCAAATATGTTTTTCAGTCCAAATTCAATGTACTTTCTGTTTATCCACTTTGTTTTGCATTTTGGGCAATCAAAATTAATGTCAATTAAAAATGCCTTATTTAATCAATTAACAAGTCCTAATTAATAACTTTCAAATGGTTGCTCCAAACTAAATACTCAAAACATGTTTCTGATCCAAAATTATATGCCACACTTGAATATCCACTTTGTTTTCTGGTTTACAACAATTAATTTGAATAATTGTATCACCTCTTATTTAATGCAATTGAAACTGCCAAAATTCATAACTAATTCATTTTAATTCCAAATCAAACAAATAAAATATGTTTTCCAATCAGAAGATTGCAAGGAATATGTTCATGCCATCCATATCTCTGTTTGCATCCTATCTTGTGCATTTTAGGTTTTGTTATGCATGTTCATCTATATGACAACATATGGAATGTGTGGGCTAATTAATTCTAACTGTTACCCCATTCCATTTAAATTGCCTAACTCATCTACCTTATTGTTCTCCATGCTAAACAACATTTAACTTGATGGTTAGATAAACAACTTGAACCAATTCCTATTCTCCGGACTCCGGTTCCGATTAAATTGCTTAAGTTGTTTTCCCCGTTGCATCTTGCCATGCCATGCATATAAAATAGGATCATGCTGGATCTTTTGCCGTAGTAGTAATTGTTGCATTCCGTTGTTTGTTCGAGGTTCGTTGCTTCTTCCCGGATAGGACGTTGAGATGATGTGAGCAACGACAAGTTCTGCGGATGTACCTCTACTTGCTGGATCTCAGGCAAGTATACTCACTTGCTGCCAATAGGCTGCCTTTCATCACTTGTTACAGATCCTTTCCGTTGTTCTTATTCTAGCCTGTTGATTCGATGCTTGTGTCTCGATCCTATCATATTGTTTACCTTGCAGCCATGATATAGCCTTCCTTCCACTTCCTATTAACTGTTGTTTGTTTACATTGTTGGCCCTCGTGTCGTAGTTGCATGCTTAGTGTTGTTTGCGCTCAAGTCTTGTTGTCCGTCTTATCACCTGTTTAGTTTGATAGTTGGGTTTCAATTCAATCAACAACATGTTAATGTTTTGGGTAATAATAATTTGATGTTAAGGCACCGGCAGGAGGCCCGGGTTAGGGTTTTGAGGCCTGCTAGTGTCGAACTTAATTAGGAAAAGAGTCTTGTCTACTGATCCATGATGAGCGTGCTCACCGACACCGGGTGGTGGTATGGAACCCCCCTCGACTTAGACCTGATCTGCAGCTTGTCCGAAGAGCCACACTTAGTTCGGGTGTTCCATTTGCTCCTTTGCATAATGGGTGGATCCCCCATGGTTACTGATGATGATGATGATGCATATAGGGCGAGGCCTGTAGTGTCGGGGTGTTGTGTCCTGCGGGAGTTTTGCACACCTGCGCTGAGTATTCGGCTGCGTGGCTGGGACCTTATAGCTCCGTGGCTCCTAGGATGGGTTGTAGAGATGGTTTGGTTTGTGTCAAGTCCACCTAAGTTTTAGTTGGTGGCTTGAGTGTGTACGGGTACTGGAGCACACCCTGCAGGGATAAATCTTCTCGAGAAGCCGTGTTGTCCACGGTTATGTGACGACTTGGTGAAAGTACTGGCTAACAAGTACTCAGACAACTTACACCTAATGATAATATTTGACTAGTAATAGGAATATTGTCACAATAACCTGATGTCACCCTAATCCAACAGTGTGAGTTATCCTTGGGTTGCTTCCTTAGAAGGGGGTGACATTGGATGGGTATTGTTTGGTGAGTAGTTGTAGTTGGTTCCGATACGCTATCTTATCCCCCTCTTTTAGCCGGATGTTGTAGTGAGTTTCTGTAGTTGGTTAGTGCAGCCCGCTGCCGCTTCTTTGCAATAATCCCTTCCTTTTCGTTGAACCCAAAGTATTTGTATCTTGTGATGATCGGATTATGCCGGTATCTTGTGAGTATGGGTTATCCACTTGCCAGTACTTAACCGTACTGACCCACGAATCCTTTTTCGGGGCTGCATATTCAACATTGCAGTCAACAGGTTTGAAGTCTGACGACGTTAGCTTGGGAATCCCTCCGGCTTGGCCTGGGCAGGTGTCGAAGAGTCGTATCAACAAATCCCTCGGATGAGCCGGTAGGGTTTCGAGTAGAGGAACGATGTACGTGCTGGTGACCTCGACGGCTAACAAGGAGAAAGATTTACCCAGGTTCGGGACCCTCGTAGAGGTAAAACCCTTACTCCTGCTTGTCTGATCTGTATTATGACGAGATAATCGAGCTGTTTACAATGGCGATGCCATGGTGAGGCGTACGGGGTATTCCGTGTATTGCCTAGTCTAGTTGTGGCTTGTATCTTCCTCTCTCTAGATTGGATCCCTCGATTGGTTGTCCTTTTTCTCTCCTCCCTCCTGGCTTTATATATGCAGGTAGGAGGGGGTTACATGAGTCCTAGTAGATTACGTATAGGAGTTCTTGTCTTGACCCGCAAGTCTTGCGGGTGGGCTTCACGTGGGCCTTCTGGAACACTCCAAGGGCTCCTCTTCTTGGGCCTTACCCTTGGGCCTGAGACGGGGTGTCCTTACCCGCAGGGTCCAGGATCCATGTCTTCGTCAGTAGCCCCCGAGCGTTTACTCGATTGAGAATCTGTCGGGTAGACGCTCAAAGTCCGTTCTTGATATCTTCGATTGGTTATTCAATCGTCTGGTTTTGAGGGTGTATACCCTGTGCGCGATGCGCTTTCCCATACTCGAGTATCGAGTGGTAAATATGCCTGGTGTTGGATGTTTTCGCAGAAGGATGTGGCTCAGTCGCTTGGCTCTCCCGAAGAGCCAATTAATTTCATCTAGGGCAAAAACGGTTCTGGCCTACACGAATTCGAGACCTCTGACTCGAATCAGGCGAGGTGATCGTTGCGACTGGGCCGTGGAGGTCTTACCGAGTCGAACTTAACCTAAAGGGGTACCCGGCGCGTCCGCTAGGATTTTTCTTCGTGTTGTTGATACGGAAATTTACCGGAGGACGCAGCTTGAGTGCGATTCCAGGCCCTCAAGAGAGATCTTTTGGGTCTTACCTTCGTACTCGAGAAAATACGGCATCCGGATGTGCCTAGTCGGCCGAACGATCCAGGATAAGGATGTGTAAATACATCGTGTGGTAGAGTTGCGGGAGCCTCACACTCGCGATTTTGTCTTGATGTGCCCATACAAAAGAGATTTTGTGTCAGGGTGACTATGCGAAAGAAATTTCGCGTCTTGATGTGCCCATACGAAAGAGATTTCGTGTCAGGGTGACTATGCGAAAGAAATTTTGCGTCTTGATGTGCCCATACGAAAGAGATTTCGTGTTATGAGGTGCGCAATGACGTAATTATGCGGTGGAGATATACTCGACACGTCGGATAGAGTCGACGCGGTGGAGCTGTACTCAACACGGCGGATAGAGTCGATGCGGTAGAGGTGTACTCGACACGGCGGACAGAGTCGACGCGGTGGAGGTGTACTCGACACGGCGGACGGAGTCGACGAGGCGGATGACGTCGACGCGGTGGAGGTGTACTCGACACGGCGGACGGAGACGACGAGGAAGTCGTGTAGTTGACGCGGACGTGGCGGAGTCGCACGACGACGTGGAAGTCGTGTAGTTGGCGCGGACGCCCAGCCACCTAGTCCACACAAGAAGATGGATCCGAAAAGTCTTCAAGATGTTCTGATTTCGCGAATTGGCCCGTGGTGTCATATGCGTCTCGTCGAGACGGACAAGTTTGATGTTTTGCGTTTCTTCATCCGAGTTAATATGCGGTCTGTACAACCACAATAAGGATATGAACGAAGAAATCTGATATAGCTCCTCAGATACGCGGCCAGCGTGTTAGATGCTCCCGATGGGAGTACGTCGAGTGAACGTGTAGCGCTCGTCGGTTGCGCGACCAGCACTCCCGATGGGAGTAGCCCCCGAGTCTATGTGCGATTATTTGTAATCGGGCATAGACTCAAAGATCTTGTAACGTTGCTTCTTCGATTTGTCGGGTGCACGGCAGTGCTCCCGATGGGAGTAGCCCCCGAGGCTATGTTCGACTCACAGAGTCGGGCATAGGCTCAATTTGTTCTGAAGCTAACCCCATTGTGCTTGTCTTCTGTTGGCTCGCGGAGGAGTACATGCGTCGACTCCCGGAGGAGGGTATGTGTCGACTCCGAGCGGAGGATGTGTCGACGTTGTGGTTCCTGCGTTGCAGTTGCAGCCATATAATCGGATATGGTTAAATAATGTAACAGTAGTGCTGTGTATAGCAAAATGTACGGAACAAATTGTTGCTCGAGTTAATCTTGGTTGTGAACCAACAATTTATCGACTCGTAGGGTCGAGTATGGCCTGTTGGTAGGCAATGATTTGATCCTACGCGACACTTTTGCATCGTACGTTGTGCCCTTTCGTTAGCCTGATAGCCATTGTCTATGCTCCTCGCCGACCTGTCAGTTGCTGCTGCAAACCGGGTCGGAGTCAAGGGTCGACGTCAGACGATATCAGCTACTCGGGTTGTAGCGTGTAAATGCGGTAGTGTAACGCGCAAAATGACCGGTGTCTGGTATACATGTAGTTTACGGGGCGCAGACCCCGAGTGTCAGGTGTAGTTTCACAGTAGATTAGAAACAAATAAAAAAGTAAATATGTCGACTCGTATGAGAGGAACTTATCTTTGTATGACACTGTCATAGTCGACGAGGCGGTGCCGAGTGATATTGCCGGAATGGATGAACCGGACTCGTGTGACGAGTGCGGCTGTTTCGCGTCTCAGCCCCCGAGTGTCGAGTGCGGCTGCGGCGAATTCTCGAGTGCGCCTACTTTGCAGCATAGCCCCCGAGCAAAGAGTGTGGCTGTGGCGAAGGACAACCCCCGAGACGATTAGTCAAGAGGTTTCGATGTAGCGGAGTTGAGCGGCGGAGTCGCGATCTTTCTCCGAAGGACCCGACGAGGCGGACCGAGTCGACGCGGCGGAGTCGCGATGCTTCCCTAAGGACTTGACGCAGCAGACCGAGTCGACGTGGCTGAGTCGCGATGCTTCCCGAAGGACTCGATGCGGCGGAGTCGCCATGCTTCCCGAAGGACTCGACGCAGCGGACCGAGTCGACACGGCGGAGTCGCGATGTTTGTCCGAAGGACTCGACGTGGCGGACCGAGTCGACGCGGCGGAGTCGCGATGTTTGTCTAAAGGACTCGAGGCGGCGGACCGAGTCGACGCGGCGGAGTCGCGATCTTTGTCCGAAGGACTCAACGCGGCGGACCGAGTCGACGAGGCGGAGTCGCGATATTTATCCGAAGGACTCGACGCGGCGGACCGAGTCGACGCGGCGGAGTCGCGATATTTGTCCGAAGGACTCGACGCGGCGGACCGAGTCGACGCGGCGGACCGAGTCGACGCGGCGGAGTCGCGATATTTGTCCGAAGGACTCGACGCGGCGGACCGAGTCGACGCGGCGGAGTCGCGATGTTTTGCCCGAAGGACTCGACGTGGCGGACCGAGTCGACGCGGTGGAGTCGCGATATTTGTCCGAAGGACTCGACGCGGCGGACCGAGTCGACGCGGCGGAGTCGCGATATTTGTCCGAAGGACTCGACGCGGCGGAGTCGCGATATTTGTCCGAAGGACTCGACGCGGCGGAGTCGCGATGTTTTGCCCGAAGAACTCGACGCGGCGGACCGAGTCGACGCGGCGGAGTCGTGATGTTTGTTGTATGTACACGGAGGACAATGTTGATGTCGAGCCCCCGAGCTACTAGTATGGCGAGTCGCCATGTTTTGTTGATTGACCTTTGTGTCGACTCGCAGATTGACGAAACCGGATCTGCGACTTGAATTCGCGGACTCGCAGAGATCCAAAACGTGTCGCAGTGCGCGAGCCGTTGACGGAGATCTAACCGTTGGAATTGGCTCAAAAAAGATGGAGTGGTGCGGGATTGTATTCCGCAGCTGTTCAACGGTGTGATTGTCGAATTGATTTCCGAGTCGACTATGAGAATTGTTTTCCCAAAGTCGCGCGGAGTTCCGTCAGATTCTGATAGGGCTTCGGTGTTCGGGTCATCCACGGAGATCTAACCGTCGGAATTCGCCGATTCTTTTTGGAGACGGTAGATAATTTGATTTCGCATCTATCCACCGAAGGAATTTTCCATGTGAGTTTCGATCAGCCGTTAATGGCGTCCGCAATATGCACATTGCTGCTGTCCTGCAGCCTGCGCGTGAAGAACGATGTCGATGTAGACGATGAAAACCGTGCGTGATGCCGGCGAGTGCTCGATGAAGTTGAAGGAGCCGAGGTAGATCGAATCCATTGGGTCGAGGATCCGAAGCTTGATGTAGATGAGGCCGGCGAGACCGTAGATCCAGCGCGTGTCGTTCCCACAGACGGCGCCAATTGTCGAAGAGTCGTATCAACAAATCCCTCGGATGAGCCGGTAGGGTTTCGAGTTGAGGAACGATGTACGTGCTGGTGACCTCGACGGCTAACAAGGAGAAAGATTTACCCAGGTTCGGGACCCTCGTAGAGGTAAAACCCTTACTCCTGCTTGTTTGATCTGTATTATGACGAGATAATCGAGCTGTTTACAATGGCGATGCCATGGTGAGGCGTACGGGGTATTCCGTGTATTGCCTAGTCTAGTTGTGGCTTGTATCTTCCTCTCTCTAGATTGGATCCCTCGATTGGTCTTGCCTGTGCGCTTGTCTGTGAACAGATGTAGCGAGTAGTACGTATCAAGGTCTTCCTCGGGGGATTTTTCTTCTGATTTTGGTTTCCACTCGCGACTTCCACGGCGACCAGGGTCGCGACTTCGCGTGAACTCTGCCGCCACTAGCTCCTCTCTATCCTCGTGGTCGTAATATTTTCTTCTCTTCTTTCGTCCATGGCGGTCGTCCTCGTGTGCGGGCGATGATCCTCTTTCGTTGCGTACTGCGTCTTCTCCGTTGGCCCATTTTTCGGCTATGACCATGAGCTCCCCGATGGTTTTGAGCGCTGCTCTGCCTAGTTCTTCCCGAAAAGCAGTTCTTCTCGCACCTTTAGCGAAGGCCTCAATCGCCACTTCTTCAGAGATGGTCCCTGCGGTGTTCCTGAGCGTGTTCCACCGCTGGATGTATTCTCGGGTGGACTCGCCGCTTTTCTGTTTGCAGGCTCGTAGTTCTTCGATTGTAGCCGGCCTCTTGTAGGTCGACTGGAAGTTTTTGCAGAAATCACGGTGTAAATCGTCCCACGATGCGTAGCAAGATCGCGGTCTCCTCTCCAGCCAGCTGCGGGCTGCTCCGGCTAGGTGCAAGTTGAGGTATTGCATAGCCGTGTTCTTGTTCCCATGTTGGCATTTTACTGCCGTGAGGTAGTCGCTTAACCATTGAGAAGGCTCGAGTGAGCCATCGTACTTCGTCACTTCTATGCTGAGCTTGAATCACTTGGGTAGGGGCGCCTCGCGGATACTACGGGCGAAACAGAGCGCGCCGCAGGTTTCGTCATCCGAAGAGCCGGATGATGACCGGTCGCGATACCTTGACGCCCTTGCGGCTGCTGTGGTGTCGCGAGCTTTTTTCTCTCGGACTGTCGTCGCTGCTGCTTCGACTGTCACCACAGCGGCGGGCTTCTTTTCCTCGACCACGACGTGGCGACTTGTCTTTTCTCGGGGAGGAGCTTCTGTGCATGCGGGGCGTTTCTTTGTCCTTATCTTTCTCCAGTCGCTCCTTCTCCAGTTGTTCTTTGCGATCGTGAGAGGCGAGTCTCGCGGCCGCCAACCCTAGACCTTTGCGAATATGCTTGTATTGTTCCACCCGAGGGTCGCTATCCGTCGGCTGGTTCATCTGCATGTAAGTTGTTGCGGCTAGGATCGCGGCGGCTGGGGTTTGCGGGTAGACGTTGCCATCGTCATCGACTCTCATGAAAGAGGACGTGGTAGACCTGTTGGTCCCAGCCATAGATTCGTGATCCCTTGTCGACGCTGCGGGTCCCTTCCTCCCAGGTCGGGTACCGACCGAAGGTGCATGGGATGGCTCGGCTCGACGTAAACTTGATTCGTCCGCCGCTCTCCTGCGACGGGCTAGATCTGCTCGGGCGTCCTTGATGTTTGATGCCGCTCTCACTAAGTGATAGTGGTAGGCGGTTATGTCTTCCTGTGTGGCTCCCGCCGCAGGTGGCTGACTCTTTCGCATGGATTCCTTGGCTTTGTTCCAGGCTTCCCGCGAAACACCGATTATATTGCGCTCGGTTGCGCTGAATTCAGTCTCCGAGGGCTGTTCCGGCCCTGCCATGCAGACTTGGGCCAGCTGTGGCCCGTGCGTCCTGGGCGCAGATCGGAAAGCTTTCCGTACCCGAGAGGGTTCCTCTGTCGAGAGGGTGTGATAGTCGACTGCGTTGTAGCGGATGGACTCGCCGCTTCTCCCCGTAGGAACGCGCGAGTTGACGGCTCCAGATTCGGTTTCAGATTCATCCGAGAAGTGGAGGATCCCGTCTGTTTGCCATGAAGTTGAAGCTTCCGAACGTCAGGGTGACGCTCTTCTCCAGTTCCTCGAGCGCTGGGCGTGATTCCGGCGAGTGAGGCGTGACCACGACAGATCCGATCCGTATAGGATTGTTCGGAGCCGTAGTCGTTGGTTTCCAACGGGAGTTGGACGTCGATGAAGCCGAAGATGCCGGTGATCCAGCGCCCGCGATTCCCACAGACGGCGCCAATTGTCGAAGAGTCGTATCAACAAATCCCTCGGATGAGCCGGTAGGGTTTCGAGTAGAGGAACGATGTACGTGCTGGTGACCTCGACGGCTAACAAGGAGAAAGATTTACCCAGGTTCGGGACCCTCGTAGAGGTAAAACCCTTACTCCTGCTTGTCTGATCTGTATTATGACGAGATAATCGAGCTGTTTACAATGGCGATGCCATGGTGAGGCGTACAGGCTATTCCGTGTATTGCCTAGTCTAGTTGTGGCTTGTATCTTACTCTCTCTAGATTGGATCCCTCGATTGGTTGTCCTTTTTCTCTCCTTCCTCCTGGCTTTATATATGCAGCTAGGAGGGGGTTACATGAGTCCTAGTAGATTACGTATAGGAGTTCTTGTCTTGACCCGCAAGTCTTGGTGGGCTTCACGTGGGCCTTCTGGAACACTCCAAGGGCTCCTCTTCTTGGGCCTTACCCTTGGGCCTGAGACGGGGTGTCCTTACCCGCAGGTTCCAGGATCCATGTCTTCGTCAGCAGGGATTGGACGCTCTCGGTTATCTTGAGGACTCTTAGTCCAATTTGTATCTTGTCTATAGTCGGACACTATGTTGATTTCTTCCGTTGTTATTTGGATCTTTGTATTGTATCAGTTGTATTCCTGACTTGTTTGAGTCCTCTTGTATATATCTTTGCTGTTGTTGTTGTGGATTATTCGTGAACTATTGTAATGTTATCACAAGTGGCAACCTGGAATCGGTTATTATGTGGATTTTGGCGGGAATACTGAAATCTGCATAGTGCCCGATCCCGGGGCGTCACAGAAGCTGGCAGTTCTGGTTTCTTCCTTGGACGTGTAGTCGTGCCGGGATGTCAGTTCTGGAGTTCGATGGCGTGTCCGGGGACACGTTGCCCCGGTCTGATTCGTTCAACGACAATGGTTTTGCTTCTGGCAAACTATTTTGGAGATCCGTAAAGCTGCATATCAGCGATGGAGCCGCGTCGATCTCGGATGAAGAGGTGATTTGTGTCTTGTCTCTCTTGGTGATCACTTTGGTGGTGCCGAAGGAGATGGACAGGCGCAGCTATTTTGCATAGGATTATACTATCCTTTCAGTACTGTAATGTCAGTGTTTACGTGTCTTGTAACCGGATATTTATCTTATGAATGAGAACGTATTACCTTGCAAAAAAAAAATTGCACGGTAAATCTACGGTGACAAGCAAAGTCCTCAAAGGCCATGCTAGCTAGCTACTAGGGATATGGTTACCCGTCGAATTACCGTTGTTACTCGGTAGACGGAAATCTCAGTCCCCCCGGTAAATGAGTTTACGGTTCGAAAAGTTCGAAAAATGCCGGACCGTTTGAATTTGGACTAAATTCATCCTTTTCAAAATGAGTTTTGTGAATTTTTTGACGTTTTAACCCCGGGTCTTAAATTTTGTCCGACCATCTCATCTGGGAACCGACCGATAATTCTCCGAAAACACGGTTTACGCCCAAGATTTATTTTATTTTGTTTTGGTTACTAAATCCGTTGGCCCTACAGGCTACAGGCTTTTGCTCTGCTGCGTGCTAGCTGCGTGCTTGCTTCTGGTATGACGCGTGAATTCCCCTCCACGTACAGTACGTAATTCCACCCTGCACGTCCTCATCCCTCGTCGTGCCGGCACGGCGGCAGACACGCCGCGATCGAGCAGGGCGCGCGATTGATGCCCGTTGCCTAATCCACACTTAACCCAATTAATCCTGTACTTTCAGTTAGCTAGGCTCTCCTTTTCCGCGTGATGAAGACTGCAGCTGTGCAAGGTTCACGATGGCCGGCAGTGCTACTCGAATCTTTGTGCGATGATTCACTGACCACGGAACATTGCAACACCAACACGTACGGCTAGAAAATATTTCAATTCAAAACGATGGGATCGAAATACGAACTGATGAGTATATACATGTTTTAACTCAGGGCCTCTTGGATTCATAGGAATAATGGAAGCAAAAAATACTCCTATGTTACGAACGTCTAATATTTTTTAACAGAGGTAGTATATGAGTAGAAAACTTTCCGTTGGTGCCATTATATATCTCCATTTAGTTTAAAGCAATAAAACATGAGAGAAGTAGAAGAATTTTTTCCTCGGTTAAGGTTTCATACAGAAAACAAAAGGATTCTACAATCAACCTAAACCCTTTTTTGGGACTGTCTAATTGTCAGTCGGCTGTTTTTCCATTTCGGGCGCAGTCTTTTTTGTCCCAATCATTGATTGACACGTGGACAAAAAAATAGCTGACCAAAACAGCTCGCACACGCGAATGTCGAACAGAAAATGATAAAACTAACGGTTTTCGGGTTGTCCATCACAGGGCCGTCAACCAAAAAAACGCGGCTGCATCCGAAAATGTGCTGTCCTATTTTGCCTGATTGAGCTCGTAGCACGTTGTTGGCTAGCTAGTGCTAGGTAGCAGCTGAAAGCCTTCACCCTTACCAGGACGCGCACGGATCTTTTTTTTTAGAAATAGGAGCCTCGGCCCCAGCCTCTGCATTAAAATGATGCACACGGCTGGTATTTATTAAAAGAGTGTCGAAAATATTTAGAGTTTACAAGTCATGGGTCACTTAACGTGGCCACAAACACAAGCCAAATAAAAATGACACTGTTATGCATGAATACGCCGTTCATTAAGCCACCCACCCTGGCTGTAAATAACCCGAACGACCGCCATCATTCGAGCACAACCGGTATCCATAAGTCCTCGCTGCTCCGCAGGTAGGAGGAAAGACCAGAGGTGGATGTAGGAGACCGCCATGTTGATAACCTGCATGAAATGAACACCCTTTTTCTTGTCAAACACAACACTATTTCTACAATTACAAACAGCCCAAAGCACAGCAGCAACGCCTATTCGTATACGCGCCTTTGTCTTTTTATCCGTTCCATTCAACCAAGGACCAAACATATCCGCAATGGAGGTCGGAGGAGAAATAGAAAAGGTGAAATGCAGCAAACGCCAAATATGTCTCACAAAAGCACACGATATAAATAAATGATGAACGGTTTCATCTTGGTCACAGAAAACACACCTTTTACATCCTATCCAATTGCGTTTTGACAAATTATCTTTAGTTAGAATAACCTTACGATTAAGGAATCAAAGAAAAATTTTAATCTTTAGCGGGACCTTCAACTTCCACAAATACTTCCGCAAGTATATTGTTGACCCATGCATAATATCAGCGTACATTGTCCTAACAGAGAATGTAGCATTCGCAGCTAATCTCCATTGGAACTTATCCCTGTCATCTGAGAGCCGTACATTCATCAAACGCTCTACCAAATGTAGCCATAGGGCCCTCCTCGGCCCAGATATGGTTCGTCGAAACTGAATATTCAATGGTGTGTTGGATAGCACGTTTGCCACCGTAACACCACGATTTCGAACCACACTAAACAAGGAAGGATATTGATGAGACAACGGTTCATCTCCTAACCAAATATCCTCCCAAAACCTCACCTGTTGTCCATCCCCCAACCGGAACGCACCCCGATCAAAGAAATGTCTTTTTATATTCATTAGTCCTTTCCAAAATGGTGAATCAAGTGGTTTCTTTTGTATGTGAGATAACGGTTTATCCCCAATATACTTATTAGAAAGGAGTTCATGCCAAACTCCTTCTTCATTCAGCAATTTGTGAAACCATTTGCTTAACAAACAAATGTTCTTAATATCTAAAACTTCAATGCCTAGCCCCCCCTGATCTTTCGGCCTGCAAACTATGTTCCATTTAGTCAACCTATATTTTCTTCTCTTGTTATCACTTTGCCAGAAGAAACGAGACCGATAAAAATCTAACCTCTTCCGTACCCCGATAGGTATCTCGAAAAAGGATAGTAGAAACATAGGTAGGCTCGTTAAAACTGAATTAATCAAAACAAGACGGTCCCCATAAGACAACAATTTACCTGACCATGAACTCAATTTTTTCTCAAATCGATCTTCTACCTCCTTCCATTCCTTATTCAACAGTTTTCTATAATGGATCGGAATACCTAAATACTTGAAAGGTAAGTGACCGATATCACATCCAAAAACAAGCCGGTATTCATCCTTTGAGTTTAAAGCGTCCCCAAAACAATACAACTCACTCTTATGAAAATTGATTTTTAATCCCGACAATTCTTCGAAGAGTGCTAGGATTAATTTCATATTAATAGCTTTGTCAATATCATGTTCTAAAAAAAGTATCGTATCGTCCGCATATTGTAAGATAGAAACCCCTCCGTCAACGAGATGCGGAATGAGCCCACCAACTTGGCCATCCTCTTTGGCACGAGCAATTAAAATGGCCAACATATCCGCTACCAAATTGAATAAAATAGGGGATAGAGGATCCCCTTGCCTCAAGCCTTTTAAGGTTTGAAAGTAGTGATCTATATCATCGTTAACCTTTATCCCAACACTACCACCTTGAACAAACCGTGATATCCATTCACACCACGAAGGTGAGAATCCTTTCATTCTCAAAACTTGTTGTAAAAACGACCAATTTACCTTGTCGTATGCTTTTTCAAAATCGATTTTGAAAAGCACACCACTCATTTTCTTTCTTTTTAACTCATGTATTGTCTCGTGTAAAACCACAACCCCCTCTAAAATATTTCTGCCTGGCAGGAAGGCAGACTGTGTTGGTTTAATAATTCTACTAGCAATTGAGGTAACTCTATTGGTACACACTTTGGTAAAAACCTTGAAACTGACATTAAGCAGGCATATAGGTCTATATTGTTCAATACGGCTTGCATCATCTTTTTTGGGCAGCAAAGTAACAACGCCAAAATTGAGCCTGTAAAGTGGTAAATCTCCCTTATGGAGTTGGGAAAACATATTCATCAGATCGCTTCCGATAATATCCCAACCGTGTTGATAGAATTCAGCAGGGAACCCGTCAGGTCCCGGTGCTTTATTCTTTTCCATTTGAAAAATAGCCTCCTTCACCTCTCTTTCCGTAAAGGGAGATGTGAGCAAAATATTTTCCTCGGCTGAAACCTGCGGCACATCATGGGTATCCTCTTCTAAAAGAGAAACAAAGCTCGGATTCTCATCTCCGAATAACCTCTTATAATATTCCGAAATATAAGATATTAAATTTTCCTGTCCCACAATTGTACCCTCATCTTGTTCTAACTGAAAGATCCTTTTCTTACGAAATTTACCATTCGCTATGATATGAAAGTATCTCGTATTACTACCCCCTTCCTGAATATGCTTGACCTTAGCCCTCTGTGCCCATTTCGATTCCTCATCACGCATTAACTTAGATAATCCTTGCTCTGCCTCCTTCTTAGCAGCCCGCTCGGCATCACTAAGAAGAACCGTTTCCGCTTTTATATCAAGTTGATCTATTAAAAAGGTCAGCTTATCTTTTAATAATTTATATTGTCCACTCTGGTGCTTAGCCCAACCCCGAAGGAATTGACGGAGATGTCTTATCTTGTGTTGCCATCGCTCAATCGGAGACGTACCCGATGTTACCGATAGCCATTCCCGCCTAATCATATCAAGAAAACATTCTTGTCTGAACCACAAAAGTTCGAACGAGAAGTTTTTGTTATTTCCTAGATGGGCCTGCTCTCCCGAATCCAACAAGAGTGGTGTATGATCCGAACCCGACCTGCCCAACGCATGGACAGACACGAGCGGAAATTTTTGTTCCCACTGTAAACAAGAAAGAAAACGATCTAGTTTCTCAAAGGTTGGTACCTTGTCATGTTTGTGCTTGTCGGCTTCACCAGCCGTCAGAATGACGTATCCCCTCTTATGAAAGTTCAGAACTGAGGCAATTTCCTTAGAGATGCGTTGTAGATATAAACCAAAATTAATTAGTTTTCATTAAAAAAAGAACCATACAAACATAAAGAAATATGAGATAAAACCTATTAATGTCTTAAAAGTCCAGTCTCATTGAACCCTATCTTAGTGAGCATGCGCATGAAAACAGCATCCAACCCAAGGCCACGGGTCAAGACACAATGGTTCATCCTAGCTGTCTGACCAGCATCTAGCTCAAGCCCCCCGAGAACACAACAGCAGTTGCACCACCCTAAAAAACATGAGGTTCTACCGCACACCGTAAAAAAACATATTAAATTAAACACATAGTGTTTGCTCGAGGTCCAGTATCCATTTCGGTTGTGTAAATCATACATAATGGTCCTATTCTTCCTTACCTAAATCCTGAAAATTTCTGGCAAAATTTGGGATGGTCGCTGGTAAAAAACCCAGCAATCAGTCGAATTGTTCTTGTTGCGTCGTTACTGATTTTGATTACAGTGACAAGCGAGTATAAGGCTCTATCCATTTTACTGTATGGAATGTCCATGTGCGTCCATGGCTTGTGGCGCACTTCACATCTCCACGACATACATCTTCGCCTCAAATCCCTACCGAAAGAAACAATATAGTGTCTTCCCAATCTGATCATCGCCTTGGGCCTATAGAGATGCTTCTAATTTACTCTGTATTTGAAGCAACTACAATTTTTCTTTCCTGCCCAAAGCCATTGGCGAAAACCTCGGCTGAATTTTTCCTTACCTAGTCTTTCATGTTGCGCATTGTTCAACTGGTTGGGGGGAGTGGATGTACAAATGCAACACCCAAGTTCAAGTCCCCACGAACGCAAATTTAGCTTTCTATTTATACTTGAGGACTAGGTCTTCCTGTTACTCATGCAATTTATCCTGAGGATCAGGCTTGGTTTGTAACCAAGATAAAAATCCTGATACTCATGCATATATGGATGTGTGCATCCCTAATTGGTGCAGAGGCCGGGGAAGTGAAGTTCTCCCCCCCCCCCCAAAAGTGTATTAAAAACGTATACGTATTAACGTTTGTGCGTTTATTTGGGCTATCTGGACTTGTCGAAATGATGTTATTTTTTAACAAAGTTGATTGTCTCCATTTCTTACAGGTCATCCACAAAGCCTCATTTTTTATTACTTCATGGTCTCTCCTTCTCAAGACAGACCAGCGCCCTTTCATGGAAGCTGGATGTCACCGTTTAATGGCAGTGGTGCGTGCTATCCTTTCCTCCAATGGGTGGCAACATGATCGACGTATTTTTGCGGCTTAATCACCTACTTTTTTCAAGTTTCAATTGCCAGAGTGGTTGGATTGTAGCCAACCTCGTTGATGAACGTCTTTACTTTTGATCCGTAAACTTTATATAAACTTGAACTTTTAATAAAATGCCGCGTGCATCACTCCGATTCAGAGGCAGGGACACCCATTTCTATAAAAAAAATGAGGTAGAAGATAAGCAAATTAAGGAACAAATTCAACGTCTTAAGCATTCATGCCTTTCTCATTAGATGCACCTTCTAGATTTTAATTCGCATTCCTCCATATTATTGCTAGAGCAAGTCCTAAATAAAATATCAACTAAAAAAGAAGCTAAATTATTAAAACTTGATATAGGTTCATCAAATGGCAGGTTTAGGATCTAAGTCAAAGCGCTTTCCAGGAGATAGTCCATTTTGTGAGGCATGTACCAGTAAAAAATTGTGTATTGATTTGTCCTATTTTTCGAAGCTAATATACTCAAAATATGACTCTCCAAGGAAAAAAAAATTATGTGCCTTTTCTTGTTTTTTTACTTCACAAAATTTTAGAAAAGGCTAATAGTTACTTTTACATAAAAAATTGGTGACTGTAATTCACACAACTAATTATTAATGCTAAAGGGAGACCTGGCGCAAGATCAAGTCAAAAGAGGGAAAATTATTATAAAACTTTTTCCGTATGCTTCAAAGTTTATGGTTCACACTCCAAGTCAATAAACTTCATGGTAGTACCATTTCAAATTTGAAAAAAAAATCTTGTCCTATTTATCCCAAACTTATATACCCAAAATATTACACCATGCCAAAAATTTCAAAAATTGACAAGTTTTAGGAGTTCTTTCATGTTTCCATTAACCAATTTTACAAAACGGTAGTTAATTATTTTACATAGAAAGTAGTGATTTAGTTAAATTCCGTATTGTGAATGTTAACGAATGTCCTGGTTAAAATATTAACTAAAAGTAATTAAAATGATTAAAAAAATTGTCTGTTTGGTTTAAAGTAACTTTATAGGAGATATCCCTTTTTTAAGCATGTCATTTAAAGTTTGTGTATTGACTTTTCCTTAGCTTATAAGCCTGAAATATGATTCTATGCTAAAATATTAATTTCTGTTCACATTTTAGGGTTTTCTTGTTTTCTTCTCTAACACTCGCTTAGGGAGGGTCAACACGTATGGGTAGAACTTCTAATAAGTTCTCGAAAAAGGGGTAACTTTTTCTAGGCCGCTCTTTGTTGAGTGGGTAATTTCCTTTTCTTTAAAAGAATAGATTCCAGATTACTGGTCTTAGCAGAAGAGGAGTTTCCTAAGATTTTGGCACTCGGCCACTTTGCCTCTTCTGAATTTCTGATAGTGACACCTTGATTGGCTTGCATGTGCGACTATGTCACTCTGGTGCCTTGAACTGTCTATTGTGTTGTGTGTACAAACCTCGTCTATGATTCTATCAAGAACAGGGAAATAAAGGATACTTTGTTAGTGAGGAGACGGGGCTAGATCAGGAAAGAAAAAGGGTGAACATTACATTCATGCGGGTGGTTTGTCATATGTGCGTTTAAGATATGCAGCATGCATATATAAGGTTTCTATTTACTGTTGTAGTTTTGGATGTGAAGCTTGATTACCACAACTCAGGAAATAATTCGTACAGAGCACGCGAAACTGTGCTCACTACGTACTCAAAGTATATATACAGAGTATACATGAAGCGCATGCATGTCAGCTAATCATTGGGCGTCTTAACTTTGACGCCAACATACGCAACTTGCAGCAACTTAGCATTCTAAAATCCGGAGACAGCTGAGCAGAGAGAATCAGGTAGTATATATCCCTATTGGATTCCTAGAGAGTGCAGCTGATGAAACCCCTGCGGGCTTGCGGCGCACCGTGCACGTTAGATGGTATATATCCCAAATCAAAAAAGATTGATCTTACTATTAGCTGTAACAATCTAATTTCGGAATCTAATAAGGCCAGCCATCTGGTGAATGATCGATCGATGATTAATTAAACAGTTAGGGCAGGCAAGCGAGTCCTAGAACGTGTAGCCTCGATATTCTAATGCTGCTGCCGTGTGGTTTAGCTGGTGAGCACTGTTGATTAATAAAGAAGCTATCTAGCTTAGCTATGGATTAACTAGGAGGATAACCGTGGAGAGAGTAGGAGTATTGTACTGATGCCACCGGTTAAAGATGCCCAGCTGGACTCTGTGATCCATTTTGTTATTGCTGCTGAGATCAACAAGCCAAATTCGCAGGCTCTGGGGTGCATGATCGACCTGCAGGTACAGAACAGTGGCGTTCTGGGCTTATGGCAACCCAGCTGCCTGCCTTTTGACTTGGAATCTGGCCTCGACGGGAAAGAAAGCAGAGCACCGACGGCTACGTGCTTCCGACGCCGACTCCTCCATTATTGCGGTGCACGCTCGATGATGCATGTGTAGCAAAAAAAAATGTTCAGTGTGTCAGAAGAGAAATCATATATAAGGCCTTCAACAAACAAAACAAAAAATCAGACTACATAGGACGACGGCAGGCAGGCAGCAACCTGGATAGTTGATGATAACATGGGTGGATGTGGAGGGACATGCTCGATCGGTGTAGAATGCATTCCACGTGCATGCGACGGAGACAAGGCTTGGAGTAGTCACCAGTTCAGGAGGAACATGCATAATTTCTCTAAATCAGAGTTGAGACATGGCAAGATGGTTGGTTGAAAGCTAAGACGTGGTGGTGGCGAAAGTGTCAAGTGCATTCTACAGCGAAGGTTGTCAGTTGTACCTGTGCGTGCTCAGTTTTGGTACGAGGACGCGTGAACTCCCCTCCTCGTACCTAACTAATTCCACCCTGCACGTCCTCGTCCTCGTCGTGCCGGCACGGCGCCAGACACGCCGCAATCCAGCAGTTAACCCAAATCCTCTGCTTTCAGTTAGGCCAGCTCTCCTTTTTCGTGTCACGCGCAGTGCAACTGTGCAATGCCCATATGGCACGGACGCGGACATGTAGAGTATGCTGAAATTTGGATGGGATTTTAGCCCTTAGGCAATTTCTATTTAATCTCTAAGGCCCATGCTGCCATAAAAATATTAAACTCACTATTAACCGTAACAATCATGACTCGAATCTAATCAGGCCAGTTATCATGTGAATGAATTAAGGCCAACATAGAGGTACATGTTTCCACTCAAGGAGCCAACCCAACCTTCTTGGTTATGGTATTTGATTGTTACGTTTTATACCAAATTTCTTTACTTTTAATTGCTTGCTATTAATAAATTTTAACTAGTTGATTAAACTATTATAGTTTACAATCTTAGGTCTTTTATATTGTATCTCACAACATTATGAAGATAAATAACTTGGAAAATTAAAAATCAAGGTTCATTGTTCTATAACTAAATTATTTATTGGTATAAATACACTCCGTACTAAAGCAAAAGTGATTTGTTGTGAATTGTTTCTTAGTTTTTGAAGGTTAGTCTGTGAAACAAAATTGAATTCTTGTCCGAATCAACAAACCATTAAACGTTAAAAATCGCTCCTATCTATGTAGCAATTTGCGACACTCTAATTTGTATTATGTGTGTGTTTGCCAATTATTTTACGATCCGTGTTCGTGTCTATTTTAATATATATAAATTAATATCAATATAGTGGGTTCTATAATTCACAAGATAACAAACGTCATAACTGAGAACGTCCAATAAGATTCTTTCTAGATTAAGTACTAAAGTCATGTAAAATTATGGCGTAAATGATCTTATAATAATGGCAGGATAGCTGCTATATTCATTGCATCAACAAAAAAATTTGTTACAGAAAAATGATAGTACCAAAAGGAAACATTACTACATAACACCTAGGAAAAAACTTAGGCTTGATCGAAGGGGTACCACCATATTGATACATTGTAGCGATTGATGCACCTTCTAACACCCATAAGTTCACCTCATCCACAATGCATGTGATCAAGGCTCAAGTCCATTCGGTTTAAATTTGCTCTTTTTTATCGTTCCAAATCTCCCACAGAAGGGTGCGTGATGACAATTTGTTAGCTAGAAAATTAATTTTAGCAAGGTTCTTGAACTACTCCTCCATAATTAGACTCTTTATCATCCAATTGTGAGGTTTCACGGAATCCTACTTGAAGCTGGTCGCAATGGAGGCCCATTTTTTGTTGGGTAAAGGCCCTTTTCTAATAGATGTTTAACAATTTCAAGATTTTTTTGACCTAAGGGAAAGTCACTCATTATCAATGGCATATCAGGAGCTTGTCATTCGTGAACACCAGGTCCAACATAAGTGTCCGAACGATGAATTTGCACCTTGCCTCCGCCAATTCCTTCCAAATTTTGCACTTATAACCTATTTATGCAGCCCCTAGATATTGTAATGAGTATGCAGACCTTGCTGGGTATACGTCGTCGTTTCCAAAACACCAAACAATTCGTCCTATTTTTATGTTAACCGGACATGGTCAATAAGATTATCGAGGTGGATTAATTAGTTAATTTGATCAGTACCATTTTTTTTTCCAAATGTCCATTATCCATTTCTATTGTGTAAAACCATATTGAATGTTCCTATCCTTCCTTGCTGAAATCTTGTAAATTTCTCCGAAAATTTGGGATGCCACCTAATCAAATAACAAGCAATCAATCTAAAATTTTGTTGTTGCACTATTGTCTATTGTGATTTATTGACAAAGCTCTATCACTTTTATTGCATCGAAGGTCCATGTGTGTCCACGGCTTGTGTGGCACTTTGCATCTCTGACACACACACATCTTTTCCACAAAGCCCTACTGTAGGAAACAATGTGGTGTCCTCCAAACCCGTCTAACACCTTGGGTCCATAGACATGTTGTTTACTTTGTATTTGCAGCCACTATAGTTTTTCTTTCCCTCCCAAAGCCATGCGCAACATCGTCGATTGAACTCTTTCCTTAACCGGTCCGACATGTTGTGTATTGTCACTAGGTAGACTATAAGAGAAGTAAGGAATGAATCCAATGTGTGAGGCCTCCCGCCTTTCTCATTAGTTGCACCTTATAAATTTTAATTTGTTTGTATTATCTCTAATTTAAAGTAATTCCTAGTTAAAATATCAACTCAATAAGAAGCCATCATTACAAAACTTGATTTGGGTGCTTCAAGTAGTAGGTTTTCCCTCCAAGTCTATTCAATTTCCGGGAGATGGTCCATTTTATGAAGCATGCACCACTAATTTTATTTATTTATTTTTCCTCATTATCCAAAGCTAATATAACCAAACATGATTCCACACAAAAATATATAATTTTTTGACAAGTTTTATTTATTTTTACAAAAAAAAATCTATTAAAAGGTAATACATATTTTTACATAAAGTAATTATATTCACACTCTAATTATTAATGTTCACGGGAGAGATTGGCCCAAGGTCAACTCAAAATAGAGACAAAATATTATTAAAACTTTGAACTTGTGCTTCAAGGTAGAATATACTCACTCTAGGTCAAGAAACTTCATTGTATTACCATTTGAAATTAAAAAAAAAATCTTGCCGTATTTATCCCAAACTTCTACACCGAACTATTACTCCATGGCAACAAGTTTTAATGTTTGACAAAATTTAGGTGTTATTTCATTTTTCATTAAACGGCTTTACAAAATGTTTAACAATTTTTTTACATAAAAGGTGGTAATTTAGTTAAATTCATTACGATTAATGTTAAAGATTTTTTTTGTTAAAATATCAACAAAAAAGAGGAAAAATTATTCCAAAACTTTGTTTGGTTGCTTTCAAGTAGGAGTTTACGCTCTAAGTCTAAAAATTTATAAGAGATAGGCCATTTGTTAAGCATATACCATTTAAACTTTGTGTATTGACTTTTCCTAAGCTTATAGGCTCGAATATGACTCTCTGCTAAAAATATTAATATGTAACAAGTTTTAAGTTTTTTCTTATTTTATTAAATATTTCTATAAAAAAGTAAGGTAGTTTTAGCTCATGGTAATAATTATTAATTCTTAAGGAAGGCCTAGGCACAAGATCAAACAAAAACCTTGCCAAATTATTACAAAACATTGTCGACGGGCTGCAAAGTTTACTCTAAGCCAAGGAACTTCATGAAATAGATTGTTACAGCTAATTGTTACAGCCAAGGAACTTCATGAAATTACCATTTCAACTATTAGCTGTAACAATCTATTTTCGGAATCTAATAAGGCCAGCCATCTGGTGAATGATCGGTCGATGATTAATTAAACAGTTAGGCCAGGCAAGCGAGAGTCCTAGAACGTGTAAGCCTCAGTATTCTAATGCTGCTGTCGTGTGGTTTAGCTGGTGAGCACTGTTGATTAGTAAAGAAGCTACCTAGCTTAGCTATGGATTAACTACGAGGATCAACGTAGATAGAGAGGAGTACTCTACTGATGCCACTGGTTAAAGATGCCCAGCTGGACTCTCTGATCCATTTTGTTATTGCTGCCGAGATCCACAATCCTCATCCGCAGGCTCTGGGCTTATGGCAACCCAGTTGCATGCCTTTTGACTTGGAATCTGGCCTCGACGGGGAAAGAAAGCAGAGCACCGACGCCGACGCCGATGATGCATGTGTGGCAAAAAAAAAAAAAGTTAAGTGTGTCAGAAGAGAAATCATATAGAAGGCCTTCAACAAATAAACAGAAAGCATAGTCCTATGCAAGACGACGGCATGCAGCAACCTGGATAGTTGATGATAACATGGGTTGATGTGGAGGGACATGCTCGATCGATCGCTCGAGACAAGGCATGGAGTGGTCACCAATTCACAAGGAACATGCATAATTTCTCAAATTCAGTCAAGGGAAATCATATATCACGACGGACCTGCAAGGATGTACTGTATCATGGATAATAGTAACGTGGGCAGATGGTTGGATGAAAGCTAAAGTACGACGTGCTGGTGGCGAAAGTGTCGAGTGCATTATACAGTAGCCTCCGGCGACAAGCAAAGTCCGCCTGAGGAGCAGGCTTTGCTCTGCTGTCAGCTCTGCGTGCTCACTTTTGGTATGACGACGCGTGAACGCCCCTCCACGTCCTCATCCTCGTCGTGCCGGCACGGCGCCAGACACGCCGCGTTCCGGCAGGGGCGGGCGATAGAGATATGCGTGATGCCTAATTAACCCACACACTTAATCCAAATCCTCTGCTTTCGGTTAGGCCAGCTCTCCTTTTCAGCGTCACGCGCAGTGCAACTGTGCAAGGCCCATATGGCACGGACGCGGACATGTACAACATAGGTAGTCTACCACCGTACCAGTGACCTGATATGGGGATTTTTTTTTCAGAAATTCAAATAATGCTCGAGAAAACTCAATTCTTCTTTTTTCCGCTCAAATACGGTCAAGTATTCTACTCCCGTAGAAAAATTGGCCGGAACCGACGGGGCCGCTCCGTGTTGTGGTGCTTGCTGCACCAAAGCAGGCCGGCGTGCCATTACGGAGGCCCTTCCCAGCTCTGCGGTGGCATCTATCGTCGCTCCATCTCCAAGTGGTCGCGTCCCCGGCGATGGTGTCGATGGCCGCTGTGTTGAGCTGCTCGGTCGCGGTGGAGAAGGGCTTGATTGCTTTCCCAATGTTTTAGCTAATAAGGTCCTTTTTGTATTAGTCAGGGACTTGGTTGTAATCTTGTTTTTCTTTGAGGTCCTTGTTGTATTTTGTAATCCCACCGCTTAATACAGTCTGGATTCTTCGGGGTCCTTCCCGTTGTTCAAAAAGAAAAATTGGCCAGAAAATGATCCTAGTTGACATATGGACAAAAAAAAATTCTATGATGAATATAGCAGGTTTTCAGCCAAATGTTTTCCCCGGTGCAATGAAAGTCATTCTTTGGTAAAATTACCAATAAAATAATTGACTATGTTTGTCCAAATGTCAATTTTGGATTTTTTTTTTATTTCCAAAATTTCAGGTTCATTGCTGACTAGGTTCTCCAACGTATTTTCGCACATAGCCCTCTCTCTCAAAAAATGCAAAACCATTCCACCATATACTACAGGTTCCTAAAACACATAATTGTTCATTTTTAATGTTTTAAATTCCAAAAGTAGGATAGACCATAGTTTTTCATATTAACTCATAAATCCTAAAACACTAATATTAATACCGACATGCCAGTAAGTGATCATACTCCCTCCGTCCCAAATTAATTGTCACAAAGTTGGGCAAAAATAGGTGTATCTAATACTAAATTATGTCTAGATACGTCCACTTTTGTCCATCTTTATGACAATTAATTTGGGACAGAGAGAGTAGTTAGGAATCGAGCACTCTTGGACGGAGCCGCACAACACATAATCCAGAAACCTGAGACCAAAACAAAACGATTCCTTCGGGACCTCTTAGACAATGATGCACGTGGCATTTTTCACATGTGTCTGATGTTTGTAGAAATTTTGATGAAATTTGACATATTTCTGTAGAAAATGATGGAATCAACCTACCAATTTTTGGGCACATGCTTTTACTCAACGGCTCTTGGATTCAAAGAAATAATTGGGAGAGAAAAAAAATATGAGTAGAAAATTCCCATTTGGTGGCATTTTTCATCCATTCAGTCTATTAAATCGAAAACAAAGAGATTCTACATTCAACTTAAACCTTGTTGGTATGCTCCTACACCCAAAGAATAATGCTAAGGCCATAAGTTGCACTGTAATGATGGAACTTACCTTTGCATTGTTTTAACCTTGTTTTGATTATGATAGTAAGATTTCTATGTTTTTTCCTATCCCCATATGAGCCAAACATACAAATTCAAAAACTCATGTGTTTTCACGATCATGTATTTTACACATATTGATATAGATGATTTCCGTGGCCTCATAGGAACTCTGGCAGATTTCAATCATTAGAAAATTTTCCCTTGTCCTTTATTTGATTCCTGCGGTTGAACCTTGTTTGCTCAATATTTAAGGCCGTTGTCGTTAGTAGGATTCTCAAAACATAGGATTAGGGAAACCGTAGTATGCCACGTTCACCTCGTTGTCATGCGGTCTCCCACCCCCGCCCGCTGCCTCCGTTGAGAGTTGCTATATCCCCTTTGTTTCCGCCCCTTTCCCTTCTTCTCTCTGCTGGCTCGGCCGTTCGGCAGGAGGATGAGTTATGTGGTTACCCCCCTTGTAGGGTTAGATTTGTGGTTTATGCTTGCGATCTTCCTTGGGAGTAGGTCGCCGGACCTCATCGGCTGGATCTGGTTCGACTGAAGCCTTATCTCCTCTGTAGTGCTGCTTCATTGACGGTACCGTAGTGAAATTGGATTTGTGAAAAATTATGTCTTGCGCTACGAAATCAAATCGATTTGCGAATTTTAGGGAAATTTTGATTGATTGGGTAGGAAAAGTATAAGAATAGAAAATTTGTAAGATTGATAGCTAAATGAATACTATTAAAAGAGCCATCTACAAAAAATAAAACGCTATCTTATGAATCAAAGAGGCCATTATGCTTTGTGTGGCAATACCACGATTAACATTAATGGGGACATTGGTCCCTATTTTAGAATGTCATGCGGGGTGAGGCAAGGGGGCCCTATTTCCCCCATCCTTGTCGACCTTGCGGTAGATGCTCCGGCGGCTATCATGGATAAAGACAAGGTAGACGACCACATCTCTGGTGTGGTTGGACATCTTATCCTGGGATGGGACATCACCCACCTGCAGTACGCGGATGATACCATGATTATGGTGGAGGGATCAGGGTTGGATATTGCCAACCTCAAATTCCTTCTATTGTGTTTTGAGGCCATGTCTAGCCTCAAAATTAAATTTGACAAGAGTGAGGTCATACTTCTTGGCTATCCCATGGAGGAGAGCAACAACGGATAGCGGATAACCTGAATTGTAAGTTGTCCACCTTCCCGGTTACATACCTGGGGTCCTGCTGAGCGATTCTAGGATCCTAATTAAGGACCTGGAGCCCATGATGTTGAGGGTGGGACCTTGCGTCCCAAATTTTCCATAGAATGATCACGGCAACGGACGTCCAAATATTTCGCAGCATGTTGCTGGGTAGTATGGTATCCCAGAGCTCAGTTGCGGTGATGGCGGAGGACTATAACCCAATGGTGTTCCATATGAGGGCTGCCTTGGGGCAGTGGAAGAACAAGTGATTCCTGTCCTCAACAGGCGCCGCGCAGCGCGGACAGTGTGAGTGGTCGAGGATGTGCTTATGATGAAGGTTCGCTCTAGTGTTCAGTCGGTCGAGGGAGAGCAGCCATCCAAAGATCTTGACCTTGGCGGGTACTCTGGATCTCCATACAGGTTCTGTCATTGGGTTGTGGGTCGAGGCAGTCATGGCGGCATAGGCCCCCCTTGTGGAAAAAGAGGACCCGTCCATGAGAACTCTGGTGTCGGTCCCCTCGGACAGTGAGAACTCCTGCAACAATAAAGAGAGCGAAACAAGCTGGCTAGCAGCCGCCAAGGTTAGCCAATTTCGGAGGTCCATCTCGACCCCCTTTTCAGAACATTCACAACGAGGTCGTTTTGAAGCATATGGTGGCTATATAGTGCGGGAAAGGCATCAGCGAGGGGCTTCCCAAGCAGCCATCTATCATGCCAGAAGAAGGTGGAGGTTCCACAATGCAATGTACACATGGTCAGCTGCGAGAGTAGAGGCATGTATTTGGATATTATTTTACCTAAGTATGGGTGTCTAGTGGTGTGGTGAGCTAGTGAAGACTGTAAGGAGATCCAGTCCTTCCAGGGAGTGGTTGGAGCATGAAGGAATTTGTAGCAAATTTTCAGAAGCAAACAAACATCCTGTGCACTTAAGTTTTTGACCCCAAGACCCCCTCCAAACCTCGGAGTAGACGCTTTATCCCACACAACCAGGCATTGGGCTCCTGAACATGTATCCTCGTCCGACCAGAAGAAGGCCCTGCGTTTGCTATCAATAAGGTGGAGTGTCACACCCCAGATTTGGGACATTGTAACACATGAGGGAGACCATTTTGTGAGCCAACAAAAACTTTTTAATGACCTTGTGCAATCCAACTTTATGTATTGAACCATGATTATCAATGCAATGCCAGCAAATTTGATTCAAAAATCATTCACTTGTTTTCTGATGTTTCTGATCATTTCTGGATTGTTTCCATTTTGGTATCTTTGTTATTCTCAATCAAAATTCATGTGGAAATGTTGTGCTCAACTTATTTACAACATTAAGATTGATTGGAATCAAGAAAACAATTTTACAAAAGTTTAATCTCATGTTTTCCTTAAGTTTTTCTATTAGAAACCATTTCTGAAAAATCAGCCAATTAGGTGTTTTTCACCCTTGTTATCTATATGCTAGGGATTCACATTTTGTGTTTTCTTGGCATGAATGTGATCCCTATTATATGGACTACAAATTGGTTAACTTTGTTTGAAAAATTGAATCGCAGAAACAATCAATTGCTTGGTGTTTTTGTGTTAAGAAAATAAGGCAGAATTAGTGATTTTTGGAAAACAGAGAAAACCCAAACTAGCCATTTTCCCACCTTGTTTTCAAGATGCATTTGAATTTCAAATTTGTTTCTTTTTGCTGTTTATGAAAGTACTAAAGTTGCTTAACAGAACCATACTTGGAAAACAAAATTTGGTTAAGGTTTGGTCCATAAAAACAATTGAAACTTTTGGCTAATCCACACTGCAATCCAACACTTAGAAAAATTTCTGAAACTGAAACTGTAACTGAATTTTTTTTCAGAAACAGTGAGATTGCTCAATTTTCAAATGATCATATCTTTTTATTGGTTCAACCAATTGCTGCACGGTTTGGTGCTTCTAGAAGCCTAGTCAGCACCCTATCCTTTCCATCCCTTAGCTCCCAAGTTGTTTGACCAGAGAGGGAGAGAGAGAGCAGGGAGCAGAGAGGGAAACGGGAGGGGAGAGGGATGCACATGCCTGACAGCCTCATCCCTGCCGCGTGCCATAGTGGCACTCGCGATTTTTCCTCGCTTCTCCTCGCCCAAGTGGTCTTTGACTGGCCTTGTCACGCCCCTTGACACCCCCCAAGAGCCGTAGGGCACGACATGGGCATGCCAAAGCGCGCACGGGCGCGTCCCGCTGACGCCCGTGGCCACCCCGGCGTGCACCACTGTCGCCCCGCCCTATAATGCCATGCCCAAGGCCCCGGCCTCTGCGCACACCCTCACTCTCACTCACTCACTCGTCCTAGCCACCGCATTGAGCTCGAGCCGCCCTAGTTAGCCAGAGAACGCCGAAGAACCACCGCGGCCACCGCGGGTGTTCGAGGTGAAATACTCGCGCCCCAAGCCATCCCCACTCTCTCTGTCACTTGATATCGAACCCCCACCCTCCGTAGAGCTATCCTGACCCTCCCCGTGGTTCCTTGTTTGCAGGAACGCTAGAGAGCACGTCGGAGCCGCTGCGGGACGTCTGCACGGCGCTGTTGATTGGAGCTATCCCGAGCCCTCATCTTTGCGCCCCTGCACAGCCACGAGCATCTGCGACCTCATCTACCACTCGCCATCCTTCTACGAACCCCCTAGGTGAGCTATTTCAACCGAGTTTGCCGCCGGCCGCGCGCGTGCTCGTCGGAGAAGAAAAAAAAGAGAGAGAGAGAGGCGACGGCCGTGCGCCGTAGATCTAAAGATCTACGGTCGCGTTTGAATCGCGAACCGGTACGCGCCTTCGCGCGCGTCGCGGAAGCGAGGCGGGCCGCCGAGCACAACTAGGCCGCGCGCCCGTGTGTTGCTCAGCCCGCGGGCGTTTTTATTTTTCCTTTTTCTATATAAGCTGAATCTGTTGTTTTACTTTAATCGTATACGAAAATGTTAAACTCTAAACTAAAATGAACCAAAATTACCTGAGGTGTATGAACAAATTCTAGAACGGATGCAACTTGCACAACTGGATTTGAACGTTTTGAGAACGAATCAAAAATGTTGAACTGAGCACTGTCTGTTAAGGCAAAAGTAATATAACTTTTGATTGGAATGGTTAAAATGTGCAAACTAAAATTCCTGGAGTATCCCTTGACTAGATATACCAGTAGAACTTGACCTCACCTCAAGGTGAGCTACCATTTGGAAATGGAATCCACTTTGGTAAAAGTCCAGTAGCCTGTTCTGTGAATTTTAGGATTTATTTTACAACACTTTTTTATGTGAATCCAATTGGATCTGTTAGATACTAGATAGATCTATGGTATCCTAGCTTTGTGTGATTTTTAGAGATCTAGAATTAATTTGGCAACAGATCTAAGAAATTGCACTTTTCTGTTAAGAATAAAATGAGTAGTTTTGATTTGTAAATAATTGCTTGCTAGTGTTATTCTGTTTTCTAGCATGTTTAAATGATGTGTTCAGTGTTATTACTTTTATTTTACGACGATAGAAACCGACGAAGAGATAGTTGGAGCAGGAGGTTATTACTACCACTCCTGTTGTGACCACGAGCAAGACCCTCATTTCCTCCAAGGCAAGACATCCTTAAAGCTTGTTGTTATTCCTACTTATCATTATCTATCATGCAACATATACTTCTGAAGTTTTTCAAAAAAAACTTGGTTACCAAAAACTATTTCTATTGAGTGAATATTACTAATATTATTATACATTATATTCTCACTATGCCATTAGTCAACTTGGTGTTACCAAGCCTTTAGCCACCATAAGGTATATAAATACCGCCTAAGATAATAATCTTGGGTCCCTAAGTGGACACTTTTAAAATGTGCTTTTGCAAACAAAATGGTTCTAGGAGAAGTCCATCCACCTTGTTCACCGGGGGAGTTAAGGAGTTGTTTTCAAATGTTTTACAAAAGGCACATAACCTAGTCTTCGCTGGACAACCAAGAAGTATTGCCACTCTACCCCAACATGGGTACGGGGCCTATCGAGATACTTGAAGTTGTTAGTATGTGTCATATCCCAAGATGCTATAGAGAGGATGATTCTCTGAACCGAAATGTTGCCAGAAGGGAGAAAACGGGACATGCAAAGTGTGGGATTAATTTCTCCTCCGGTTGCGACAATTGTATCCCCTGTTTGGCGATGTGCGACATGGTGCCAGGGGGAATAAACTTGATTTAAGGGATAGCCATATACTAGCTTGTGTCAGAGTGGACAGTTAGGATAATTCTTCTGATGCTTGCATATCGCTGTGTCGATCCATGGGTGGTTCATGGCAGATGATTGGATCTAGTGGAATGTGTACACCTCTGCAGAGTAAAACTATTCAGAATAGCCGAGCCCTCGGATATGAGCAGTTGAAAGGCCATGTAGATAGTATTGTGTCAAGTTTTCAAATGTGTTTTTGACAAAAGACTTGTACCTGAGAGGTACTGATGAAGGATATGGACATGTTGTTCCAAGAAGTTTTGCAAAGAAAAAACTTTCTTTTATAAAACCTCTTGTACATGAGATATCTACAAGAGAAAGAAAAATTATATTATTTTCTTCTGAAGTATCTTCTTCAACGAAGATACAGATAAAGGTGAATGCAACTATGATGTCATCTTAGATGTACACCATAGGTAGTGAGCCCTATTTATAGCCTTCCTATCCACCATATAAGCATGGTGCATTTTGTAAGTGTATGAAGGATGACTTGCTGAGTACATTCAAAAGTACTCATATTGGTTTCGCCCCTGGCTATTTACTTGGCCAGACTTTGAGGAGACGCCTTTGGAGGAAGAATGCGAGGAAGGGTACTACTCTGACGACTACGCGAACTAGGCCCGGCTCCCGGTCAGCAGCCCGTCGGTGACGGCGTGACATGGGCTATCTACGTGTGTTTGTTTTCCGTTGTGTTTGTGAGTTGTGAGACTTTGCCTGTCCTGCGAGACAGCTAATAAAGACTTGGTCATGTGACCATTGGCTTGTAAGACTGCTGTTATTCGTATAATGGATATTGTATCTGTGTACCACTTCGTATGTTGTTCACGACTGAAATTTCTGGGATCGTGAATGTATGCATATGAGGGGTTTTGGACCTTCCGATTTGGGGCCTCTACATGGAGGACGGAAGCCGGGAGAAGCATGGCGGACATGAAGTGGGTTGGGAGGCTATCTAAGACGGCGGAAAGGAGAACGAGTTTTCCTCCCCTGGAGAGAAGGGAGGCTTTCCAACCCGCGAGATACTTGTTGATGCTATCGATGATGGGTTGGAAAGCGGAGGGGTGAAGTTTTTTGTCTGAGAGTGGGAGTCCAAGATAAGTTTGGGGGAAGGTGGATGTCGAGGTTCCCAATGCGGCGGCAATGGGAGTGATCTCTCCCGCCGGGATGTGGATTGGGACGAAGGTAGTTTTGTGGAAGTTTATTTAGAGGCCCGTGGCGAGAGCGAAGTCGTCTAGTATCTTACGCAGGTTAGAAGCTGCTTGTATGGAGGCTTTAACTATGATGAGTGTGTCGTCGGCGTATTGAAGAACAGGGCAGGGGTCCCTCGGCTAAGCGGGTGTTCAAGAAGTCCATTGTGACAGGCCGAGATGATCATCCGTTGGAGCACATCAGCAACGGTTATGAAGAGAGAAAAAAATATGAGTAGAAAAATTCCCATTTGGTGGCATTATTCATTCATTTAGTCTATTTAAATAGAAAACAAAGAGATTCTACATTCAACTTAAACCTTGTTGGTATGTTCCTACACCCAAAGAATAATGCTAAGGCCATAAGTTGCACTGTAATTTGATTATGATAGTAAGATTTCTAAGTTTTTTTTCCTATCCCCATATGAGCCAAATATACGAATTCAGAAAGTCTTGTGTTTTCACGATCATGTATTTTGCACATATAACACTCTATAAGATGTTGATATAGATGATTTCCAAAATATCAAATTCACTGGTGATTAGGTTCTCCAATGTATTTTCGCATATAGCACTCCCTCAAAAAATGTAAAACTATTCCACCATATACTACAAGTGCGTAAACGCATAATTGTTCATTTTTAATGTTCTATATTCCAAAAGTAGGATAAACCATAGATTTTCATATCAACTCACAAGTACTAAAAGGCTAATATTAATACCTGCAGGCCAATAAGTTATCCTAGTTAGGAATCGAGTCTTCTTGGACGAAGCCGCACGACACATCAACCAGAAACCTAATACCAAAACACATCGATTCCTTGCATGACCTCTCGGGCAGTGAGGCACATGGCAATTTGCACATGTTTCACATGTTTGTAGACATTTTGAGAAAATATTGACATATTTCTGTTCTTATTTCGGAGAAAATGACTATGTTTTCAATTTGCATTATTGCTTTACATGGAATTTGAATGGTGAGCTTTAAGCTTGGCACCCGCGGCCATGAGATCCTATATCCTCCGCTGCTGGCATGGAGCATTGCACAACATGACAAAAATAAGATTTCACTAGAAAGTGATGGGACCAACCGACGAACTGTTGGGTACATGCTTTAACTCAACGTCTCTTGGAATCAAAGAAATACTGGAGAGAAAAATATGAGTGGAACAATTTCTTATTTGGCGACATTATACATCCATTTAGAGGGATTCTACATTGAATTTGAACCTTGTTGGTATGTTCCTGCACACAAAGAACAATACTAAGGCCACAAGTTGCACCATAATGATGGAATTTACCTTTGCATTGTTTTAACCTTGTTTTGATTATCATAGTAAGATTTCTATGTTTTTTCCATATTCCTATACGAGCCAAACATACGAACCCAGAAACTCTTGTGTTTTTATGATCATCTATTTTGCACATATACCATTCAATAAGCCGTTGATATAGACGATTTCCATATATTCTGTTGCACAATATTTATGGCCGCTTTCGCTCATAGGATTCTCGAAACATAGGATTAGGAAAACCGTAGCGAAATCGCATTAGTGAAAATTTATGTTTTTGCACTGCGAAATCAAACCGATTTGCGAAATTTATGCTTTTGTGTTGTTTGGAATTTGAAATGGCATGTGTTGCAACGTCTCTCCCCCCGGGTGTCCCCACCGGTCATAGTGGGAAGCAGGATACGCCGTACCGGTTCCCGGATATCAGGGAAGGATCACGCTTTCTCCCCCACCCCACAGCGGTTGGCTTGTTTGTTGTTGCCTTGTTGGTGGGTCGGCGTTCGCTCGCTCCTCCCGAGTTTGGTTGGGTTGGGTTGGGTTGCAGCCACCCCGGCACCGGCAGCGCCCGGCAATACAAAACTCAGCTCAGAATCTGTCCAGCCAATGGCGCAGTGCTCCTCCTCGTTCTCGCCGCTGCTGCCCTCCCACTTCCCCACCTCCAGCTGGCCGACGACGAGCCCCGCACCACGCTCCACTCACACCAACGGCACAAGAACCCAATAAGCAAAGCTCCCTACTTGCCTCCCGGTATAAAATCGCGGCGCCTTCGAGCGTGGAGGGCGGTTCTGGACTTCTGGTGTTGGTTGGGAGGTCTTGTGCGCGGTCGGCAATGCCGGAGCTGGATCCGGCGGCGGCCGGTAACGCGGAGGAGGGGGAGGAGTTCTACGAGTCGCTGGATCGGATCCTCTCCTCCTCCTGCTCCTCCACCTCCGCCTCCGACGACGACGCCACCGCCGACCCACTCCACCGACGACGCCGCCGCGGCCACCAGCACAGCAACAGCCACCACCAGCCGCAGTCGCCACACGCGGCGGCGTACGACGTCTGGATCTCCGAGCCCACCTCCGTCGAGGAGCGCCGCCGGGGCCTGCTCCACCGCCTCGGCCTCTCCCCCTCCGGCTCCCTGCAGCCCCACTCCCCGCGCCTCCCATCCTCGCCGCCCCGCTCCCCTTCTCCGCCACCGCCCGCCACATCGCCTCCGCCGGAGCCAGCGTCAGCAACCGATGAACCCGTGGAGGAGCCCAGATCCGGCGGGCACGGGAAGCCGCCCCTGGCGCGGACCCCGAGCATTGGCGGCACCAGTGGCGGCGGGGAGCAGCAGTACCGGATCCGGAACCTGGACGACGGCACGGAGTTCGAGCTCGGGGAGGTGCACGAGGAAGTAGTCCGGGAGGTCGGCACGGGCCGCCAGCTCACCCTCGAGGAGTTCGAGCAATGCCTCGGCCGCTCCCCGATCGTGCACGAGCTCATGCGCCGGGCCACCACCGCCGCCGCCTCCTCCTCCGACAGCCACGCGACGGGGGCCCCGGCCTCCAAGCCCCGGAGGGGATTGCTGCGCGGCATCAGGCACCTGGCCGGCAGCGTCGCCTACGTGGGGCGCCGGGGCAGTGCCGAGGCGAGGGACAGGGAGAAGGAGAAGAAGGACAAGGATGCACGGCGGCTCAGCTCGGCCACCGACGACAGCCTGGACGGCTCCGGCTCCGGCTCGCAGAGGGTCAGGGTGCGGCAGTACGGGAAGGCGTGCAAGGAGCTCACCGGGATGTTCATGACGCAGGAATTGGCTGCGCACTCTGGCTCCGTCTGGTGCATTAGATTCAGCCTGGATGGACGGTACCTTGCAAGCGCCGGCGAGGACCGTGTGATCCATGTCTGGGAGGTCTCGGAGGGAGAGAGAAAGGGGGAGCTGCTCGGGGAAGGTATGGCTTCAAGGGAGAGCGGTGGCGGCTCCAGCCCGTTCGTTGCAGTTGCTGGAAATGGATCGCCGGAGGTGGGAATGTTGTTGCTCAACAGTGCAGACAAGGGTTCTATGGAGAAGAAGAGGAGACCAAGGGTTCAAAGCAGCCGGAAATCCGTTGGTTCTGATCATCTGGTTGTGCCTGAGTGCGTGTTTGGTTTCAGAGATAAGCCATTTTGCTCGCTCCTGGGACACGCCGCTGATGTTCTTGATCTGTCATGGTCCAAATCTCAGGTACATATTCTAGTTATTTGAATAAAGGATTGCTTAATCTAAGCTTTAGGCACGTTGTTAGGCATTCTGGAAATTTAGAATCAACAATGGCACTGCCATCTTCTTCAGATCCTGTGATAGTTATTTGAATAGCGGACTGCTTTATCTTACTTTAGGCACTTTGTTAGACATTCTGAAAATTATTTCAGATCCTGTGAAGACCATGATCATCAAAACGACTAGGGCCAAACCATGTACAATATGGAAAAAAATTGACGTTCCCAACCTTCACTTGGCTACGCTAGTTGAGCAGTAGGATTCAGCATGCAACAATGCACTACATCCTGACGATTGAACAGAATTAGTTGATCTTCATGTTTTAGACTGCACATCTGGACATAGCTGAAATAGTTGTTTTTGCTTGATTAACTGTGATTAGGACTTGAAACTGGGATATATTTTCATCATAAGTAATCTGGTTGAGAACACTAATGGTTCAATATGGTTGAAATTAGTCTTTTCATATTCCGTGCGTAAAAGTCTGTCCCCCCAAAAAATGCTTAACATATATTATATGGTTTACAAATTCCAAATACGTGTATAGTATATGATTGTAGTTCATGATCTGACAAGCAAGACAGTAGGCATAGTCATAAACAATAGCATTGCTGCTCTTCTATACACTTCTCCTTCAGATGCAAAATAATTGATTTTCTTTTCATTTGAGAATGTCAGCATAATTTTATTGGCTCCCTACTTGTTCGGAAAATATTACCAGTAAAACTTGATCCGTTGGGTCCATTTAGTGCTCAATCCATGACCTGCAATCGACCTTCTGTGTTCACCATAAGCTGTCTTTAGCATTCATACAGTACTTCTGCACTCTGCTTCACATGCTATGCCTTTTCCAATTTTCTCATGTATGACTCACGTTCAGATGTGTTCACCATTTCTCTATACGATTGACATACTTAAGTCGCAATTGAATAAAACCCATGGTGTTATAGGATGTTACAACTAAAAGCTTTTCACTAGAAAAATTTCTTGATTGCCTAATTAATTTCTATTTGAGAAGGAAAACATGGTCAGTACATTTTTTCCAAACTAAAGTAGTGTAAGGTCTGGAACAAACCCAGGTGTAGACTAACCTTTGTGGGGCTCAGTTTAAAACTTAAATGACTACATATAGGCATTAACCAGTTGTTTGGCTCTCATGCAGTACTTGCTTTCATCCTCAATGGACAAAACTGTTAGGCTATGGGACATCACAACCAGTACCTGTTTGAAGACATTCTCACACACAGACTATGGTCAGTCTAGTTGCAGGATCATTTTCTGCGTGACACCTTTTTGGCAATTAACTAGATTTGTTTGGTGTAACCTGACGATTGACTTCCTTCTGCGCACTCAATTTTTTGCAGTGACCTGCATCCAGTTCAATCCTGTTGATGATAACTTCTTCATTAGTGGTTCACTGGATGAGAAAGTTCGGATTTGGAATGTCCAGGATCGGAAGATTGAAGATTGGAACGATCTTCATGAGATGGTTACCGCTGCATGTTATTCCCCTGACGGACAGGTTTAGTTAGTTTCCTGTTAGTGAAAAAGGTGTAGTGACCATGGAAAATAGATGAGCTGATGTTGCATTTCTCTGTTACTTTTGAAGGTTGCAATGGTGGGATCTCACAAGGGGAGCTGCCATTTATTTGATACAACTGGTATGCCACTTTAGTCAAAGTTAAATGCATTTGTGTATGTTAGTCACAATCAAGTAAGAGTTGCTTGATATAAAAAATAGTAATATGTAGTAACCTATAATGTTCCGTTTTCTTGGTGAGCACAGAGAAGAAGCTCCAGTACAAAAGTCAGATAGACCTAAGAATCAGGAAAAAGCAGAAGAAGATAACTGGCTTCCAGGTATGTTATTGTGCAGTGTATCGATTTCTAGGAAACTGGATAATTTGTTTAGACTTAAGAAACACACATGCTTAGCTGTGCTGAGATTTTGACTGCATTAATTTGAGGCCTCCAATACCACCTAATAATGGGGGCACTAGAGCTGGCAGCCTGTGATGTCAATCCACTATATTTCTTCATAGAAGTATACTTTTCTTGACATCTCTATACAAAGCCAAAACTAATTTGTAGGCTGTGATGTCACTTGACATCAAAAACATGTGTGTAGCGTGCCACTGCCACCTAACTATCTGTCTTTGACGCAACAGTTTGCTCCAGGAAGCTCTTTGGAAGTCCTTATTACTTCCGCAGATTCAAGAATCCGTGTTGTTAACGGCGATGAGCTTGTTCACAAATTTAAAGGTAACTTTTCATTCTCGTCTCACTGTAAATTATTTATGGTATGTTTGGTGCTGTTCAAACTACTTTTCTGATTTACACAAATCTAGAGCACAGGAACAGTTTCATTCAATGTAATTTGATTTGCTCAAACCCTGTTTCCCTTTTAGGGAATATGATCCTTCCCTATGTGATCAGAAATGTTCTAGTATTAGTTTTGTGCTTTTGCATTTACTCTGTGTTTTAACCTTTTTCACCAGGATTCCGCAATACAAGTAGCCAAATCTCAGCTTCTGTAGCTCCAAATGGGAAATATGTAGTGTGTGCCAGTGAGGACTCCCATGTGTACGTCTGGAGACATGATAACAGTTCCCATCCGAGCAGAAGCAGGAGCTCAGTTGACGTGACCAGCTCATATGAACATTTCCACTGCCACGATGTAACTGTGGCGATCACATGGCCTGGTGCTGAAGCCCGTGGATCGTTTGGGTGCCGTAGCAGTAGACACAGTGATTCGGATGGCGCAGGGAACTCTGCCACCGAAACCAAGGAGCATGAATCAAATGGAACTGCTAACAGGTCCACCGAGAGCCGAGCTCAGGAAGGCGGTGTTGTTGAAGCAGTGTCCCCATCCTTGCCCGACGAGCAGTTACCATCTGCCAAGAGCAGCCCTGGTCACGGCTCATCCGATCTTTGCATCGGAGCTATGGATGTTCAGCGCAGATCCGCGTGGGGCTTGGTGATCGTCACGGCAGGGCGAGGAGGAGAAATCCGAGTGTTCCAGAATTTTGGCTTCCCGGTTCAGGTGTAAAGCTAGCGTGAGTAAGAGTGCGGAACTGTTGTTTGGTTCTTTTACTGTACAGATATCTTCACCAGTTCACCTAGGATTTTAACTAGTTGAAAGTTTTTTCCTGCTTTGGTGCATTAAGAGCTCACTCCAAAGACCACAATGTTCTTTCTGTTGTTGATATGAACAGGGCTCCGTGTAATTCTATGGTTAAGAGCTGATATATACATTTATTTGTTCATATCTTGGTTCTTGTCTTGTACAGTACAAGATTAGCTATTGTTAGTTCATCATAAACATTGTATTTGTATCCATCTTTTCCTCCTATTTTTCCCTGCCTGCCAGTGATGTTGTAACACTGAACAACATCGCACAGCCCAAGTAACAGACTTTTTTATTGTAAGAATATGTATCACTGCACAGACTGAGTAAACATCCTCCCTGCAGCTACGTATACGGGTAGATGGATAGATCATGGTTCATGGATTCAAATAGCAATCGCCACATCATTTGGTAAGCATCAGAAGAAGTCATCGGAGGACCAACACTGTGATGATTAAGCTGGTAATAGCGCTATCTGACTCGGGTAACCTGATAGATCAAGGCTGGGACGCTAAAACAGGAGCCTCGAACGCACCGGCGACCGGCTGGAATTGAATGACACGGCGGCTCAGTTGCTGGCCGGCGGCGGTGGCGGCCAGGTGAGCTCGAGGCCGGTGGTGAAGTCGTCCCACGCCGCGCCGCTTGACAGCATCCCGTCGCCACCAGCACCACTCCACGGCGCCGCCGCTAGCCCGTCGTAGAGGTTGTCCGGGGCTGCCGAAGCCGGCGTCCACGGAAACGCTGCTGACGCACCGACGTTGCCGAGGCCGAGGTCGAACTGCGGCAGGAAGACGGCGCCGTCGCTGAGGAACGGGAAGAAGGGGGGCGCCGCCGGGAGCATGTCCGGCCGGGACGCGTCCTCTGCTGGCGAACCGAAGGACGGCGAAGGCTCGGCGTCGGCGGTCGGGTCGCCGGCCTTGCGTCGCTTGTTGCCGGCGCGACGGCACGCGCCTCCGACGGGGACGTTGCGGAGCGTCCCGCCGTGCGTCCAGTAGCGTCGGCACGCGCGGCAGAAGTGGCGCGGCTGGGTGGTGCTGTAGTTGTTGTAGTAGCAGAACTTGGTGTTGCCCGACTTGCACCGCGGGCACTCCAGCTGCGGCTGCTGCTGGGTCTGGGCGCTCTGGTTCTTGCCCGCCGCGACGTCCTGATCTCCCTAAACACCGAACCACCGCACGCATCAGTAGGACACCATGGTAGCTAGGTTCGTGTTGACAGACAGTGCGTAGTGAAGCAAAGGGCCACTGACCTGCGGGAGTGGATGCTGAGCGTCGGACAGGGCGCCGGCGGCGGGGGCAGGGCGCTTGGCGTTGGAGCTGGTGGCGGGGAGGAGGGATGCCGACGCTGGAGCCATGGTTTGGTGGCGTGCGAGCAGAGCGCATGCCGTGTCGGGTCCGTCGGCTTAAAACAGCCTGTGACCCCCCAGCTAGCTCGTTCTCACACTCTCGAAAAGAGGGAACCGAGCTACTGGCAGTCAACTTGCTATGGGCCTAGGATAGGAAGCGGAGATTGAGACGTAGCCGTCAGTCCGATGTGGATGGGCGGCGGCGGCGGCGGCAATCAGATGATCGATCGATGTGAGCGGAGCGGTTGGCTAGGGTGGGTGCGTGTTGGTCGTGGCCTAGTAGGCAGGCAGGCTAGCTAGTGGAGAGGCGCGTGCACCCCCCATATATAGAAGCCGGCGCGGCGGTGGAGCCCGCCGGTGAGGTACGGGATGCTCTCCTTGTGCGCGAAGGTAGCTAGCTTCCCTCCGCCGCTCCCCGTTCGTCCCGTCGCATTCCCTATCTGGCACGATGGAATCTCGTTGCAACCAACCACTAGGCAATTCCAAAGTCCAGAGTCCGGCCGCCGGACATATGCGCGGTTCGTCGGACCTACTGTACAACTTAGCTGCTCAGTGATCTACGTACGTATGTACTCCACGTGACAGGCGCGAGCTAGCTAGGCATGTGGCGCCGCCTCATGCGGACGGCACAACGAGCTGGCCTCGCAGGCGGCCGGAGTGGCGTCAGGGTGACGAGGCGCGGGCCCCGCGCTTGAGAGAAAGCTTGTCATTTGTAGGAAGAAAACGGGGGACATGGTCGGTGCCGCTTTTTCAACGCTACGGGGCCACCGTGCGATCAATCGACGGCGACGGGTCTGCCGCCCTCGCTAGTTTCGTCGTCATCTCGAGCAAGATTCATTTTGTTACACCGTATATATATCTTTGCCCGTGGTTAAACAAATGCAGGGGCGCGATTCTGGTTCGATAGTACTCAGGTGAATACTCCGGAGTTCTTTTTTTCTGAACGACGAAAGGTCAGATTCTGCATTAGCTTGGCGATTTTACATGGAGGACCCCAATGAGAAAAAGAAATTACAACAAGGTCATGCACATTTACATTGTACACCATACAAACCGTCATGAAAACACGATCAAGTCCAGTAGCCTCAAGATGCCTCCTGGCGCAGCCGCCGTAGTCTCCACCGGGGACGAGACCACTTGGGGCAGCAGTAGCGCACGATGCCACGCCAACACAGAGGAAGATCCTCCACTGAAGGAGGAAGAAAAGGTCGGAGCCACACCCACGTTCAAGCACAACGAGGCCACTCCGGGGACCAAGGATAGCCGCGGCCAAAATGACAGCGAAGCTTGGGAATTGCCGTATCAAAATTTCTAGACAAATCTGAACTAAATAATAAGCATTACTGTGATGTGCGCCACTAAAACCCTAGCGCACTTGATCTTTTACATCGTATCGGATGACCGTTCAATTAGAGCCACGACGGCAACATCCACAATCTTGGGCGGCGACAAGGTAGCCACGATCTTCTCCAAGCCGTTTATTGGCGTTGGCTCCTCTTCATCCACATCAATGTTATCACTGTTGACTGTGGCCTTTGGCCGTCTCATTACCATTGACATTTCGGCGGACAGTTTGCCTTCATTTGCAAGGCTTAGGTAGTTCCTCTTCTGTGAGCCTACACGCTGATGGGATTTGTGGATGGATCAAACACCTCCGACGTACTTTTTTTTTTGACATAAACAACATATTTGGTGACAACACCTCGACGTAAACAGTTCTTCTTCACCCGCACTGTTTCATCTTCTGAGATTATGCAAGAGTTATGGCTACTACCAACTGGGTTAGGTATGTTGTTAACTTATTTAATTGTTCGTATTGCTAGCGCGACCTCTATTTCTCCATGGATTAGATCGTATGAAAAGTTGCTCATTTAAAACCACTTATATTTGGCTAAAATTAATAATATTAGGCTTCCCAATAAGTTTACATATCTTATTTCTGTGAGAAGGAAGTGCACTTCCAACTTTTTTTAGATAGTTAAACCTTGCATGTTTAACCGTGTTTTACAAAATAAAAACACAAACATTTATGCCATCAAATTAGTAGCATTATATTTATGATAAAACATGTATTTATTATATATACTTTTTAGTTTCACAGATGTTTGATACATTTTTTTTTGTACAGACTGTATCAAGCTTTGAAATAGTTTGTTTCCCCAACAAACCTGAGTAGGTGCACTGTTTTTTAGTTCCTAGAGTACTATTGTAAGAAGTGACACTAGTGCAAACAACCCCTTTCGTCCAGGGGGGCAGGGGGCATCTGTCCCGGTTGCACCAAAAACCGGGACAAGTGCCATGCATTGGTCCCGGTTCGTGTGCCCGAGGCAGCAGAAACCACCTGGGGCATCTGTCCCGGTTCGTGGGGGAGCCAATGGTCCCGGTTCGTGGCACGACCAGGGACGAATCCCTAGCCATAGGCCACGTGGCGCGCGCATGGGCATTGGTCCCGGATCATACCCCTAACCGGGACCAATGTCCCTTCCCCTACAAATGCGGCCACAGCCCCCGTCCCTTTTTTTTAAGCTTGGGGGAGTGAGAGAGAGGTGTGGGTGGTAGTGTCTGTCCGCGTGGCGCGGGAGTCCTGCCGCGTGGCGCGGGAGTTGTAACGCGTGGCCATGAATGCGCGTTATAAACTGCCGCACCTCCACTCCACGCACCGTCGTGCCACCACCATGCCTCCGAGGAGGAACAACACTACCGGTTTCCGCGGAGTTCGATCGCGGCAGAACGGAATGTTCACCGCGACTATCCGCTTCGGGGACGACCGCATCCCCCTCGGCTCCTTTGCGACGGCCTCGGAGTCCGCCCGCGCTTGGGACGCGGCGGCCTGGCGCCTCAGCCGCCCGCGGTCGTTGATGAATTTTAGCGACTGCCACACCCTCTGGGAAGCGGAGGCCAGGGCGCCGACGCCGCAGATCGTCACTGCCGCCGACCACCGTCACCTCAGGCACCACGCGTTTCAGGGCCTAGTCGACGCCAGGGACGACCGCGTGGTCCGCGAGTATTACCGGAACAATCCGGGTGAGGAGAGCGCCGACGAGGAGCTATGGCAGACCCGCGCGGCTGAGCGGGCGGAGCGGCGCCTCGAACGCCACCTCGAGTTAGATGCCGCTCGGGAGGCGAGGACGAAGGCGCTGCAAGCGCTCCGTCGGGCCGACCACGCCGGCGAAGTCTGGGCCTCCGACGATCCGAGGTGGGGGCCTATCTCGGAAATACCATCATGCACCTCCTCCGACGACGAGGAGGTCACCGACGACGACGAGGACGAAGAGTAGCGCGCTAGCTCGTCTGTTTTCTGTTGGCTATTTAATAAAATAATTTGTTGTATTCCGGCAAACAGTGGCCCTCTAGCTCGTCTGTTTTCTGTTTTCCGTGTGATTTTTCCTGATTTGTTGGATTCAGATCTAATGGCATTTCGATAGACGTTAAAAAGAGGGGGACATGTATTTCGATAGATAAACAAGGCACGGTACACATAATGGCAAGATTGGATCTAAATCTAAACGGAGAGCATAGATCTAAATAAACAAGGCAGTACATAATGGCAAAAGTGCATCGATCTACTAGTCATACTCCTGCCTAGGCCTATAGTACATGTACTCGTAGTCGTCGTAGTCGCCGCTGCCGTCGTCGTCACTATCGTCTGACGGTGCTCTGCACTCCCTCGGAGGATCACGACTCCAGGGCTGGGCCTGAGGGTAGCGCAGGCGAGGGATATCGCCGGCCCTGATGTAGTCCATGACGCTCTGTAGAGTCCGGCCGGACCACCATAGCCGACGACCGGCCTCGTGATAGTTCCCAGGAGGCAGACCGTCCTCCTCATACCTGGCGAGCGCCCTCTCACGCCGATTGATGAAGAAGGCATCCCAAGTATGCTGGTTATCGGGATGCCAACTGGGATTTCTCCGCTGCTCCGGCGTGAGCTCGTGGTAGTAGTGGTTTGTGATGGCCGCCCGACGCGCCACACCTTGAGGAAGAGGAGGGACTGGCACTCCTCCGACGCTCAGCATCCAACCGGCGGGAACGTTGTAGCCGCACGGGCAGAGGTAGTTCGAGGCGGAAAGTGCCTCCGCCTGGATGAATGTTAGAGTGGGTACGGTAGAAGCCATGAGAGAGTGGTGAGTTTGTATGTGTTTATGGCAATGCAGTGGCAATGTATACATATATATAGCGAGAAGAAAACATCCCTTTAGTCCCGGTTGGGGACACCAACCGGGACTAAATGGATTATGGTTTCATTGGGAAACGGATCATCCCACCAACCGGGACTAAATGGGAATTAGGGTTTCGTTTGGACCAATCAGATAGAATCACACGGATCGTGTGTTTCTTTCAAGCGCTCTTGAGTCGTTGGATCCGGGTGTGTTTTTTTCGAGCTGTTGTGAGCCGTCCGATCAGGGCTACAGTGTGTTTCCTTCGAGCTGTTGTGAGCCGTTGGATGAGGTGTTTCTTAACCGTTGGATCAAAACCCTAGCTCAACACTTTGTGAGCCAGATGACCCTATGTATATATAGCCCAGCTTCATACACCGGTCAGTTCATCTCCCAAATACAAAACATCCGGATCAGTGTTTAACACATTCATCCATGCATGCTTGGGTCATTGTTGACTTGGCGCTCGGGTATTAATGTGCACGGGAACATCATCCGCGGCGTCCGAGCACGGTAGAAAAGAAATTTGTATTTCAGCGTCTTTTTTCTGTTTAAAGTAATTATTACTAATTTTAAAATAATATAAGATATTTATATTTAAATTAAGTTCAAATAGTGAAATAGTTAATAGTTTGAATAGTTAGAATAATTATTTAGTTAAACAGAAAACGGATTTGAATTAGTTATGCAAATTCAAACAATTTTAATGTTGTAATTTTTTCCTAATTTGAAACTATATAAAAGTTATTCACGTGCATATTTAATATATTCAAATTTTGGCGCTAAAACAATTGGCCAAAAGTACTTCTGATCCCGGTGCGCGACCAGCCGGGCCTTCCGTCCCGGTCGGTGGCAACAACCGGGACGAAAGCCCTTCCGTCCCGGTTGGTGGCACCAACCGGGACGGAAGGGCTTTGCCACCGACCGGGACGAAAGGGAGATAGGATATATACACGTCACCGCCCCCCCTCAGCTCCAGACCGCGCGCAGGGACGAAAGTGACGCCGCCAGGCTGCCCATTTTTTCCGTTCCCCCGCGCCGCCCCTCGCCCCCCACGCGCCGCCCCTACGGCCCGTCGCACCCGGCGCCGCCCCCTCTGCGCCGCCACCCCTCGCCCCCCACGCGCCGCCCCTCTCCCCGTCGGCGTTCTCCTCTGCGGCGCCGCTCATTGCCCCCGTCGGCGCCTCCTCTGCGCCGCCACCCCTCGCCCCCCACGCGCCGCCCCCTCGCCCCGTCGGCGCCCTCCTCTGTGGTGCCGCCCCTCGATCCCGTGTCGCCCCCGTCGGCGTCCTCCTCTGCGAGGCCCCCCCGCGCCGGCCTCCACCGCCCCGCGCCGCCACTGCCCCGCGCCGCCGGCCCGCCGCTGTCCCAACAGGAGGTAAGGCCTGCCTCCATCTCGCCCTAACCGGGGCCTTTTTTGTTTTTTTCCTTTTTTTACTTAATTACTGTTTTTTATTAGTGTTACAAATGTTAGAATTATTAGTTTATGAATGTTAGAAATTTTAGATTAGACTTATTTACTTTAAATTTGTTTAGAATTGATATAAAAAATTTAAGAATGTTAGAAATTTTAGATTAGACTTAGCAATTTTAGATTTGTACGTTTAGAATTGATATAGGAAATTTAAGAATGTTAGAATTATTAGTTATTAGACTTACCAATTTTAGATTCGTACGTTTAGAATTGATATAGGAAATTGAAGAATGTTAAAATTATTAATTATGAATGTTAGAAAATCTAATTAAGATAGTGTTATAAATTTAAGAATGCTAGAAATGTTATCGTATGTTTAAATATTATTATGCATAAGCAATTTTAATGAATTGGATCTGAAATATATACTTACTCTTTTTGTATAGTATGGAGCCAAGAGACGAAGATGCCGAAAATATGATCGAGGGTTTAATCCGCGGGCCCGACGTAGAGCCCGATGTGAGCCAGTGGATGAACGACTCCGGTGAGGGAGATCCGGTGCTCACCCAGGGAGACGACTCCGATGAGGGAGAAGCTGACGGCTCCGGTGGAACCATACAAATTATAAACACCGGCTCCGAGGTGCATATATATATATATGTTAATTAATGAAGCATCCGTTGTCTATATACATGTATTAACCGTCTTTATATTTTTAGCCATCCGGTTCAAATATATCAACCGGAAAAAAGACTAAACGAGGCGCAACAAAAAAGTTGAAAGATACAGAAAGATACAGGATCGACACGATCACAGCAGACGGCGCACCCGAGCTTCCCGCTGATGTTGCCCAAAAATTTGTGAAGCAATGCAGAGTGCTAGTTAGAGATCACATCCCGATCACTGTTAATGAGTGGAATGAGCCAAAAGATCCGCGGAAACAAGGAATTTCATATGTCGGCAAAATAGCCAAAGATCATCTTTTCTCAAAGATTTTGGCTAATTTCAACTTACCCGTGCCGGAGGTGGACGAGAATGAAGCGGATGTGACTGAGGCCGATGTTACTAAAATGAAACATGAGATACGGGAAAAGGTCAAAGCGTGGACCCTGAAAAAGATGGCCGAGCAATTCAAAAACTGGAAGAAAAGATTGAACCTTGATTATGTTAAGAAGAACAAGACTCCTGATTTCACTCAAGGGTATGAGAAAATAAAACCCGTATGGGCAGACTTCGTGAAGTACAAGCTGGCAGAGAATGAACTGGAAAGGACGAAAACAAATGAGAAAAACGCCGCCAAAAAGGTATATCACCATGTTATGGGGCAAGGTGGCTACAAGGGTTCTAGTCCCAAGTGGGAGACATGGGAGAACAACCTGATTCAGCAGGGGATCACTCCCGAGCCGTTCTTGTGGGTCGAGCGGACAAGGTCATGGTTCTACGGGCATGGGGGCAGGTTGGACGCCGAAGGAAAGCAATATATAACCTAAGGCATAAAAAGAGTCGTCCTCTACCCATAGAGAAGCTGAGAGACGCAATAAAGGACGTTAAAGATGGGAAGTTCGTGCCAGATAGAGAGAACGACGAGCTCACACGAGCCCTAGGGAATAAGGAACACGGAGGGCGTACACGAGGCACAAAAGGCACTCCTCCGTGGAGTGTTGCGTTCGACTCCACCAAAAAGTTATACCCAGATAGAAGCCGTCAACGTAAAAAGGACAAGGAGGCAGCTGAAGCAGAGAATCAGGCAAACTGGAGGCGTCAACTTGAAGAAATGGTAAAGCTGACACAGGATGTAGCAAAGAAGCAGCAGGACCAAATTAACACACTTAGCCAGCAGATAGTGTCTACCGGCGCAACAGTACACATGGTAGAAGTTGAAGTCGAGGCTCCCGACGCCGCACATTCTCATCGCAAAAACAGCGTTGCGTCCACGCAGCTACCGGGTGATGATGCACCGCCGATGATTCACCCGGTGGATGAGATCACGGAAATGACATCCTGTGAGCTCCACGTGAAGGTCGTCAATATAACCATCAAGGCGGCGGCCGGATATGCCTTACCAATTGGCAACGAACCAACTCACCATAGTCTTCCGGTTCCACGGGGCTACGCTGTTGTTGGGGTCGATGAAGTTGTCAACGGATTCTAGCGGGTAAAGCTTGATTTTCCTGAAGGTGAAGACGAAGAGTTGACTGAACTCGGAGAAGCCAAGAACTTGACCGTTCTGTGGCTAAAGGAATGCATTGTGCTCACAAATCAGACGACAAAGCCATCGAATCCTCGCCTTTCTCCAGCGCAAAGGTCTCCAGCACGGTCGTCTTCGCAACGCATGCCGTCTCCGGCGCGGTCGCCTACGCCGTGCACGTCTCCAGCGCGGTCGCCTACGCCGCCGCGTCAGCCCTCTCCGCCCACTAAGTTTCTGCCGAAACGTAAAAAATCACCGAAACGTCAACGGTCACCCCTCCCGAAGGTACCAAAAGAGGTACCCAAGTTACCTTACGACTATACTCCCGAGGAAACCCAGAAAATCGCAAAGGACGAATACGATGCGTGGAAATCAAAGCGGAAGGAGAAGCAAAAGCCAGATTTCCCTGAGACCGAAGAAGAGATAGAACGAGCTTGGAAAATGGTGAAGACTCTTCATCAACCCGAGCCGAGTCTGTCATCTGACTATGACCGCTCTATTCTGAAGTCACACCAGGAAATGGTGCGGTCAACGAAGAGTAGTAGCGCAAGTGGGAAAAAGGGGAAATCAGTTGCTCAACTCGGAGAGCAGAAAAAACAATCCACGTCCCCGCTCAAAGTGATTTCCAATACCCAGGTGGGGCCGAGCACTAATATTGCTGATGAGGATATTGATCCGGAGTTTATAACACTGTACGCAGACAAGGCAGCTGATGCGGGTTTGTCCATTGCTGAGTATATGCAAGCAGTGAACTACTTCCCCGCAGCTGAATGTGCGTACAAATACGAGTACGGGCAGCCTCTTGTCAAACCCGAGGAGATAAAGGATCTACCAACGAAAATGCGAAGAGTGCATAATTGGTATATGCAAGCCGCTGATGAATCGTCGGACTGGCTATGTCTCAACGTTAAGGACGAGCACTATGGAACTGGAAATGGATATGTTATGATTCAATTTGAGGAATTGTTTCAGTTATACCAGCAGCAGGCCCTCGACAAATCTATCCTTAGTGCCTATTGTCTGTAAGCACTTATTTCTCTAGCTCACCTCATTCAATTGCATATATATTCATATATATATATATATATATATATATATATATATATATATATATATATGTATATATATATATATATATATATATATATATATAGTACACTCATATATTATAATTGCAGAATGAAGATTCTCGAATGCAAAAGAGGTGGAATCTATGATATTGGGTTCATTGATCCAAATATTATTTTTGAAAAGACTCTTCGGCAATCTCCCAAGGATACAGAAAATAATATTCTGAGGGCAATAATATTTAACCAACACTGACGGGAAATACTATTTCCTTACAACTTCAAGTAAGTGTGTTACTCTGTTGTAAACATTCTGTTTTCCTTACTCGATGTTCATTGTATAATTGATGAGTTCTGCGTGCGCAGCTTCCACTATATTCTGCTAATCTTCCAAATTGACAAAGGAAAAGTAATTGTAATGAACTCAAAACGTAAACCCCTCTCAATGTGGGCTGACATGCAGGAAATGATCCAGCGGTAATTTCAATCTTTATTAATTTCAGTATTTATATATTGTAATATATCGACTACTTTGTTTCATTTTCGGATATCAAGTAATTACTAACTCTTTTTATTCTTTTTCTTTCTCGGGTAGGGTTTGGAAGAGGTTCATAAAGAAGTCTCCCGGTGAATGGGAAAAACAACTTACATTTGATGTTGTGCAAGTAAGTACTATCTAGATCCGTGCCCATCTCCATTATCATGCCTGGTTGATTATTATTTTGATTGAAACAATCTTCTCGTATAGTGCTTGCAACAAGGAGACGGGAATAACTTGTGTGGGTACTACGTTTGCGAGTTCATTCGTCAGACCACATCTCCCAAGGGCAGAAATTTAAAACAACTTCATGTACGTTAGTCGTCAATTCTTCTTATTACTATCTATTTTAGTTACTTAGCTTCATATATTTTAGTGACCACTCTTCTTTATATTAGATCGAACGGCTTCGGGACGGTCTTCTACCTAGGGACCGCATACGAGCAATTCAGGAGGAAATTGCGGGCTTCTTAGATGCAGAGGTCATAAACGTAGATGGAGAGTACCATGCCTCCGGTTGGAACTAAGTTTGATTTTGTAATACACTCCATCGGTCATGTAATATGATCGATATACTTTGCTTCTGTAATATAAGTGTTTCTTATTCTGCTTTATATACTTATTCACTCGTGCGATCCGGGGGCTCGGTGGAGGGTCCACCGAGGCTCCTCTCTTCTCGAGGTCCGGGGAGGGGCCGCCAGGAGGTCTCGGGGACCAAAAAACGGAAATTGTAAATTTCTGCCGCGGCAGAGAAAATGGCAAAAGCCCTGCCGCGGCAGAAGGGGCATGCATCCCGGGTCGTATTCAGAACCGGGACTAATAGCCCTGGCCAGGTTCCAGCGCTCGGGCCACGTGGTCAGCCCCATTTATCCCGGGTCCTGCCACAACCGGGACCAATGGGGAGGGGTATTTGTCCCGGATGCCCCGTCCCGGTTGCACAACCGGGACAAAAGGGGCCTACGAACCGGGACTAAAGCCCCTGTTTCCACTAGTGTGACCGCCCGGTTGGCCTCATATTTAGATGATCCGAATCTGAGTGCACGCCTCGTTTAAAACACCTGCGCGGGTCAGCAGTAGGTCAGGTTGTTCTTAGATATGTATGGATCCATTCGTGCAAACTGATGCTGTGTAAACGCGAGTTGAGTGTGTTGCGAGAAGACAAGCTAGCTAGGACCAGTACCAGGAGTACGTGCACAACTCATCAATATTGAAATGACACTTTCGGCATGCCCCCCTTGACTCTAGGATCCCTTTTGAGCCTTCCAACTCAGCTCGATCCGATTCCGCCACCCGTGATCGAGGTATAATACTCTAATCGATCGTGCGATCATTAGTGCATACCAACATGCATAAACATTCTGTAATAGTTAATTTAGAACTGTAGATCAACGATCGAGACTAGCCGTTTTTGCGTGCACATCGGAAGAGAATGTTCAGACATAGCCGTACATACATGTTTGAATAGAACGTACGGCCGGGTCAAATTACAACTCAAGCAAAATGAACAACTCCAGGATATTAGCTGCAGGAGACAGAAACTTGTACAGCAGCACTTGGCTTGTCCAGAAATATTCTTCGAAGCAGCCCTAACGATCCGAAGAAACGACAAAATATGAGCATGAACCACAATATTACGAAAAGAAAAGACGTCCGCGTCGTCCGCGTCCGGGGCGACTCGGACGGACGGGAAAAACCTAGCGCCGCCACAGGGGTGCGGGCATCCAGCCGCGCCGTCGCCGGAGGACGCCGCCGGGCGGAGTCCCGTGTGGCAGACGGCGACGGCGGGGCGCTCCCTCACGGCGGCTCAGATCTGCAGGGCGGCGGATCAGGGCAGCCCGGAGGTCGATCGGGGATTTGGCGGCTCGCCCTGTGCGATCTGTGGGAGTTCGTCGCCGGATGCCATGGCTGCGCTCGCCGCCCCGAGTGCTGTCACGCCAACGCCACCTCCAACTTCACCGACGCCTTCTGACGCCACGCCGAGTACCTCCGTCTTCGCCAACCGGTCGCGCGCGCCCTGCTACACCGGGGTCGTCATCGACCTGGATTGGTTGCGGGCCGGCGACTACACCGCGCAGCTCGAGTACTGGATGGACGTGCAGAAGCAGGAACCAAGGATACGAGCTGGGCTCCCTCCCGCCGTTCCTTCTGGTTTTCGCCGGCGACGTGAAGGCAGAGGAGCATAGGTGGAACCAGCACGGGCTCGGCGGTGAGTGGCCGGCGGCGATGGACGTTCCGCAAGGAGCTCGGGTCGGGCAGGCTTGAGGCGGCGCGGTCTATTGGCCGGCGCCTTGGGTCACCGGCGGGGTGGTTTTGGAGGTGGCGGGGCGTCCTTCGGGCAGTGGTGATCTGGGCCTCTCTGGTTCGATCCTACTGGCCTGCCCTCTTCACGCCAACATCGTCGGTGAAGGTCGGTGGCGTGGGGGCCATGACCTGAGAATAATCAGAATAAAGGAGGTGGTCCTAGGGTTTGCCATCACGCGAAGATGAGGATCTTGTTGTAGGTTCTCTTTGATCAAGCCGGGATGTCGACCGAAAGGCTCCGCCGGCGAACTCCCATGGGCGACGCCTGGAGATTGCTGGATCGGTGGAATTCGGTCGCAATGCTCAGTCATCGAAGGTGAGATTGGAGGACCAGCAACGATGTTTGGATTCTTTGCATCGATGGGGAGCTGGCTTGGAGTTTCAAGATTCGTGGCAGCTGTATGTCAGAGGGGGCGACAATATGCGTGAAGTCCAACGTCCTACCTTTCAGGGTGAAAACCCAAGGTCTGGCCTTAATTGGTTGTGCCTGGCACTGGTCTTCTTGGAGCCATAGAGGTCCCACAGGTTGATGACTCCCGAGATATGCTCAGCAGTGAAATCATCCACATAGAGGTCGGAGATCCAATGTCAGTTTGTGATGGCGTCCTTGACGTTCCTGTACTTTCTCCCCGAGGCTTGGAAAAGCTTTGGCGCCAGGACCCTCGGTGGCAGACCACCCAGCCACGAGGAGCCCCAAAAGGAAGCTTTGAGGCCGTTTCCCCACCGTGACGATCGTTGCCGCATTGAAGAGATTCCTGTCCGAACGGTCGTTTGGGGTCTCAGAGCCCACCCAAGGTTTCTCCGGAGAAGCCCACTCATGCCATAGCCATCTTAGCCTGAGGGCCCGGGAGAACCTCTCGAAGTTCAGGATGCCGAGGCAACCTCTCCAAGTTGCCGTGGCGTTTTTATGAAAATGTTGTATTGATGTAATGTTGTATTGATGTAATGTAGAGTGAGTAGACTTGACAACTTGTGGATACGGGGCCTATTGTCCCGGCCCGTGAGGGGGTTTAGTCCCGGTTGCCCAACCGAGACAAGCCAAGCGGGATTAAAGACCCAACTTTTAGTCCTGAACCTGTTACCAGTCGGGACCAATGGACTCCACGTGGCCGCCACGGAGCGCGATAAGAGCACCCCTTTAGTCCCGGTTCGTATAACCTGCCGCAACTAATGATTCTCTGCCGTGGTAGAAATTTGGGCACTTTCTATGCCGCGGCAGAGATTTCATTTTGTTTTATTTTCTTTATTTCTTTCTTTATTTTAAAATAGTTTTTGTATATTTCTACGCTACTACATATATACCGTACACGTTCCTGAGTATATAAGATAACTTGTCTTACGATTAAGTATACACATATATACAGTTTTGATAGTTACATGTAGATAGCAATTACCGGGACTAGAGCCCGTCTATTTGTTACACGGGGATCATCAGTAGGAGCGAGTATTTACACTAAATAGTCCGGCGTGGTCTACCATATCTGTCATCATAAAACACGAGAGCTCCGCTGCAATTCCTATTAGATGTTGCTCTGGTAGGAGCCTATCCTGCATGACCTCAAACTATATAAGAAAAGGAGATCAATATGAATATCAATCATCATAACAAAAAGTGACGGTAATAAAATAAAGTTGTGAATGTATTGCTTACGTCGACTCTAAAATCTTTGTGCTCAGAGGTAAACGTGCGAGTGAAATCGCAAACGTAGTATCCACATAAATGCGTCCCCGGTGGCTGATGTGCGCACTTTACGAGAATAAAATTCAATCAAATTAATAATCTAGCATCATAATTGTATTGAAAAACTAGAAGTAAAGAGATGAGTGGCCGTATCTGGTACTACTTACCGAGGCCCTCTTAAACGTGAACTCCTAATGAGAGATACCCATACTCACACTCCTGAACCGCTTCCAAACCCTGCCCGGCAAGGAAAATAAATGAATGAGTTATTCATTACTTGATATCTCAGGAAATCATAGGAAGAGACCATTATAGTGCTAGAATAGTTTAAATTACCTCTGGAGCATGTCCTGCATGTTGCGGAACTGTTCCATGTTTCTCGTTAAGGGGCCGTAGACTTGAACTCTTCTAGCAAAATCTAGTGGTAGTTGCACGCGTTTATAAATACGTCAGTAACTCATTAATTACACTTAACATCAAGTGAGCAAAAGTGAATGGACCCAATAGAGTAAGAGCCTCACCTGAAGTTGTAAGGAAATATTATGTGCGCACAGAAATGTTGCTGCGTTAGAAACCTTAGAAAATTTTCTGCCGTCTCGTCGGGATAGCTCGTTAGCATCTTTATATGTACATTACCTGGGTCAATGAACCCAACATTATTGATCTTCCTACTTTTACAGACCAAGATCTTCATTCTGCATAATATGGTTCAAAACGATATAATGAGGATAATTACATGCCATGACTTGAACAACTTATATGTAGACAATGAATTCAACAACTTACAAACAATAGCAACTCATGAGAGATTTGTCGAGGGATTCGAAATTGTACATCTGGAAGAGTTCTTAAAATTTGACATAGATCTCGTCAGGTCTGAAGTAGTACTCCCGTGGGACTATCGCCACGATCATTCTTCTATTGGATCTCAAGTATCATTGATGCAAATTATGCATATGTGTTGGCAGCTGTTTCATCTTCCCTTTGCTGACCAAAGGCTCCCTTGGGACATACGTAGGCTTAGGGGCTAGATTAGTCTTGAGTAAATTGTCGTCTTGGGAACCTAGCAAGTCAGCAACACTCACACCCATATATGCCGCCCACTTCGCAGCTTCTTCTATATTTTTTTGGCTTCCTTAGCAGCGGGGGAACATTTTCGGATAACACCTTGAATGTTGGGATCAATTGTTTGGCCTGTTGTTCGAGCTGGGGAACGTCTGATATTTTCCTGTTTGCACTTTCACTTGATTTGCTCCCACTTGCACTTTCACTTGGGTTTCTTTTCCTCACTTCCTTCTAAAGAGTGCACATAATCATCTAACTTATGTTGGATGAAACCAACTCCATATTTTTCTTCTTCTCGGTGTATACCGGGCGGGGCTCGGGTTTCTTCTTTTACAACCGCGCATCTTTATGAGCCTTTGTGATCATACCGTTTTCCTTGTCGGTATGATCGTAATTTCTAATAGGAGATTTGGATGAGGTACCTTTGGGAGGGGTGATTGTTTTCGCTTTGGGCTCCATCGGTTAGAACTCATTTTGGACATGCTTCCTCTTAGTTTGCTTAGCGGGCGGAGGCGGCAAACATGGCCGACCCAAGTTCGACGGTGGAGATCGATATGGACTCGAGCTATGGTGGGAGTCGTCATGGGGTGGGCTTATTGGAGGTGATGCAGGTGTAGGCGACCTGTGACGACTCGGAGGCGGTGTTGTCCTTGGCGCCGAGCTTGAAGCTTGATTTAGTTATTATCCCATAGAATGATACGACCCACTATTTCTCCGAGTGTCCTCTCATATTTAGGTCCAGGGATGTCAAGCTCCATATCACGAAACCCCGTTACGATTTCATCCACCCCGACTTTACCACAGCCAGCTGGAATCTCACGGCCATGCCAGCGTGCATCAGGTGGACAAGGTAAAGCATATCCGACCGCCATGTTCATGGATATGTTCTTCGTTTTCTGATGGAGCTCACAAGATATTGAATCATTGATTCCATCCACAGGTCCACGGTGTAGCCGGGACCACTTTCTATCCTCCGTGCATCGCCAACCAGGACCTCCGAGTCAGCCATGCTGCTTTTCCGCTCAGATGAGTCGGTGGTAATATCGAGTGCAGGATCTTACAGACGCACTATTCCTCTAAGTTTGTCAGCTCCTGCTGGTTAATTCTGTCAACAGACTGGTTGAACCTGTCTCCCTCCTACTCCTCTTGTTGTCGCTGCTTTGCTCTCACTCGGTGTTTGTAAGTTTCTATGTCTTTGGCAAACCCAAGCCACCACGGTGTCTTCCCAAGTCCTTGTGCTCGTCCTCCGTGTTCGTCATTCCCGAGGACCAGTCTCGGCAAATCTTTGTCTCTATTGGGACGAAACTTTAACTTTCCCTCTTTAATTTCTTTTACCACTTTAATCCAATTTTCCCTAAGTACCCTAATCATGTGATTTCAAACAAGGTCCCCTGTTGTTTCGTCGTATGAAACCCCATGCGCGAGGAACAAATTTCTTGCCCTCAATTCCCATTCTTCGCGCATCCATTCTCGAGCGATCCCTTTATCAAGCAGCGCTTGCTATTTTTCATCCAACTTTGGTATGGCTGTCTCGTAGCCCACTGGCCCCAATTTATGGTGATATTTCTTCTTCTCACCAGTTTTCCTGTTCTTTTTTGACATTTTCTTGCCACCTTATGACTCCTTGTACTTCTTAAATGTGTTTCAGTGATTCACCTGCTTCTCTAGATAGCTTTCGAATACTAGAGTAGTATTTTTCTTCTAATAGTATTGCCATAATCTTTTCTTCCACACACGAAATAGTTCGGCCATGTTTTTAAGACTCCTTTGCTTGACTTTTGTAACGCCCCTACCTCGGAACTATGCAAAGTGCTAGATGTCACCGGTTACGATACCCGACTGAAGGTTACCAGGGTTACCATCCTCCAGGTTGAATCACATCAACAGGCGCGGCTCGGTCATGGATCATTGGCCCCAACCCCTCAGTCATGACATAACGTCGGGCCCAGCCAAGTTTCATAATAAAGAGATCAAGACTCGGAACAAACTGGCACATCACAGTCTCTACGACACAAAGCATATATATGTCAACTCTTAGCAGAGAAAATATAGCAGAATACAATCAGAGGTCACGGACCTAACAATACAACAAGCGGAAGCAGGTATAGTTGTTCTAAACAACAAGAACCAAAATATGGCCTAAGAGGCCTGCAGATAAACAAGTCAGCACCAGCTTGCTCCTAACCACCCCAGACTGCCACCTGGAAAACCCAGACTACTCGTCGACGTCCACGAAGAAACCACCTTTGACTTCCGGTAAGTCCTCTGCTGGGATACAATAAAAATTCAACAAAGCAACGGTGAGTACAGGAGGTACTCGCAAGGTGAGCTACTAGCTCTAATGAGGCTTTAGCAAGGCTTTATGGTAGCTGTTTTGCGGAAAGCTAGTTTTCTTTTAAAAGACTAACTTGGCAACGTCTAAATGAAGGTTTTGAAATGAGATAGAAATTGTAACTCTTCTTCTTCACTTCTGAACAAGGCATCCGTCAACCCAGCATCACAATCCGCCACCTCAAGTTTTATTGTTTAAGTTCTCTATGATCTCAGCTCCGTTCCCAAGGATGTCCACTACCGTGGACACGGCTTTTCGAAAAGATTAACCCTGCAGGGGTGTACTATTTTAACCACCAGTACCGTCCGGATCCTTGCCTGATCATGCATGATCACATCCTCTTCCTGGGAGGCCGGCAGAGCGGGCGCGGTTACAACCTTTGGCTTGCATGAATCTATCCCGGGATCATTTGTGAAGCGTAGTCTAGGTTCAGTGCCTCCGACACCCTAGACCGAGGCCACCATCCTAAACACCACTATCCTCGTTCGCAGCTCGTCCATCGTCTTCACGCATACGCAAATGGAAAGCTCAAACTAAAGGACCCCGGGCTACACCCTCACAAGTTAGCTGGTCGTTAGGGAGTCCATATGTCCCACCGATGGAAGCACGCTCGGTCTTGGTTCAAGATGAGGAGAACTCGCTCCTAGGGGCATGAGTGAGGCAAAACACCACCATTCACCGATGGAAACTCATCCATGCCTATTACATTTTAACTGGAGACAACCGGCCTCCAACACATCCGGACATGACATTATTTCTTCCAACCACGATCCATTCATCGGACGCAAGGTACTCAACTAAGAAGGGCTAAGCAATTAAGTTGCATATAGCGGTATATTGGGCCACACACAAACTATGCATAATAGAAAGGGAAACAAGTATTGGTGTCCGGAACAAAATGCAACTAGTAGGATAGTATAGACAAAACATATGAATCGAGTGCAATCTGATGGTGGAGAAAATACTTGAGGGAAAACATAGGTCAAGAGATATGCTCAAAGAAGGGGATTTACGCTTGCCTTGTTGAAATGACAGAGGTAGGAATTGTCGAAGAATTTTGGGTGCACTTCAACTCCTCGAACTATCGAAGCACAAACAACCTCGGAAAGCAAACACAATAAAGAACAATTACAACAGGTGCAATGCACACTCATGATGACATGACATTTTAATGCAACTAAAATATCATGGACATGATCATCAAGTTAAATGAGTGTCTGATGGTGACGAAGACATAGATCTTGGACCCTGCGGGTAAGGACACCCCCTCTCAGGCCCAATGTCAAGGTCCACGAAGAGGCGCCCTTGGAAGATTCCAGAAGGCCTACCAGAAGCCCACCCGCACCAGACTTGCGGGTTAAGTTAGGTAGTTTTGTAACCGACTTAAGCTAGGGTTTGAATCCTCTCCGGGTAGGACTCGAGACCTGGCCATCTATATAAGGCCAGGAGAGCCCTCAGGGAGAGGACCAAGCAATACCGCACGACCAAAAAGCCTCGGAACTCGAGATCTACTCTCGATTCGAGCAACCTGTAACCGATCTAATCATCCAATACAGATCGACACGGGGCAGGAGTAAGGGTTTTACCTCTACGAGGGCCCCGAACCTGGGTAAATCTTGCCTTCTGTCTAGCCGACGATCTCACCAGCGCCCATGACTTCTCCTAATCGAAACCCGATAGGGTCACCTAAGGGACTTGTCGAGTCAGGGATTCGACAATTGGCGCCGTCTGTGGGAAACGCGGGCGCTGGATCACCGGCATCTTCGGCTTCATCGACATCCAACTCCCGTTGGAAACCAACGACTACGGCTCCGAACAATCCTATACGAATCGGATCTGTCGTGGTCACGCCTCACTCGCCGGAATCTCGCCCGACGTTCGAGGAACTGGAAAAGAGCGTCACCCTGACGTTCGGGAGCTTCAACTTCATGGCGAACAGAGACGGGATCCTCCACTTCTCAGATGAATCTGAAACCGAATCTGGAACCGCCAACTCGCGCTTCCCTACAGGGAAAAGCGGCGAGTCCATCCGCTACAACGCAGTCGACTACCACACCCTCTCGACAGAGGAACCCTCTCGGGTGCGGAGAGCTTTTCGATCTACGCCTAGGACACACGGACCACAACTGGCCCAAGTCTGCATGGCAGGGTCAGAACAGCCCTCGGAAACTGAATATAGCGCGACTGAGCGCGATATAATCGGCGTTTCGCCGGAAGCCTGGAAAAGAGCCAAGGAATCCATGCGAAAGAGCCAGCCGCCTGCGGCGGGAGCCACGCAGGAAGACCTAACCGCCTACCACTATCACCTAGTGAGGGCGGCCTCAAACATCAAGGATGCCCGAGCGGATCTAGCCCGTCGCAGGAGAGCGGCGGATGAATCAAGCCAACGTCGAGCCGAACTATCCCACGCACCTTCAGTCGGTACCCGACCTAGGGGGAAGGGACCCGCAGCGTCGACGAGGGACCACGAATCTATGGCTGGAACCAACAAGTCTACCACGTCTTCTTTCATGAGGGTCGACGACGACGGCAACGTCTACCCGCAAACCCCAGCCGCTGCGATCCTAGCCGCAGCAACCTACATGCAGATGAATCAGCCAACAGACAGCGATCCCCGGATGGAACAATACAAGCACATTCGCAAAGGTCTAGGGCTGGCGGCCGCGAGGCTCGCCTCTCACGATCGCAAAGAACAATTGGAGAAGGAGCGACTGGAGAAGGAAAAGGACAAGGAAACGCCCCGCAGGCACAGAAGCTCTTCCCCAAGAAAAGACAAGTCGCCACGTCGTGGCCGAGGGAAAGAAGCCCGCCGCCGTGATGACAGTCGAAGCAGCGGCGACGACAGCCCGAGAGATAAAAGCCCGCGACACCGCAGCAGCCGTTCACGCAAACGAAGCAAGGAACCACGGAAGAACTCCGATCGCGATCAACCCGGACGGGACGCACGATCAGACATCGCGCAAAACAAAGTGGATAGAGCGAGGGCGTCAAGATATCGCGATCGATCATCGTCCGGCTCTTCGGATGACGAAACCTGCGGCGCACTATGTTTCGCCCGTAGCATCCGCGAGGCGCCCCTGCCCAAGCGATTCAAGCTCAGCACGGAAGTGACGAAATACGACGGCTCACTCGAGCCCTCTCAATGGTTAAGCGACTACCTCACGGCAGTGAAATGCCAACGTGGTAACAAGAACACGGCCATGCAATACCTCAATTTGCACCTAGCCGGAGCAGCTCGCAGCTGGCTGGAGAGAAGACCGCGATCTTGCTACGCATCGTGGGATGATTTGCACCGTGATTTCTGCAAAAACTTCCAGTCGACCTACAAGAGACCGGCTACAATCGAAGAACTACGAGCCTGCAAACAGAAAAGCGGTGAATCCACCCGAGAGTACATCCAGCGGTGGAACACGCTCAGGAACACCGCGGGAACGATCTCTGAAGAAGTGGCGATTGAGGCCTTCGCGAAAGGAGCAAGAAGAACCGCGTTTCGAGAAGAGCTCGGCAGAGCCGCGCCCAAAACCATCGGGGAGCTCATGGTCATAGCCGAAAAATGGGCCATTGGAGAAGACACAGTACGCAACGAAAGAGGATCATCACCCGCACACGAGGACGACCGCCACGGACGAAGAAAGAGAAGAAAATATTACGACCACGACGACAGAGAAGAACTAGTGGCAGCAGAATTCACGCGAAGTCGCGACTCCGGTCGTCGCGGAAGTCGTGAGTGGAAACCGAAAGTAGAAGAAAAATCACCCGAGGAAGACCTCGATGCGTACTGCTCGCTACATCTGTTCACAGACAAGCGCACGGGCAAGACTAAGGCAACTCACCTTCTCAAGGATTGCCGAAAGTTCATCGAAATCTCGGACGCGCTCGCCAAGAAAAGATTCGCTTCCACCCAAAACTATCCCCCACTACCAGGAGGCGGACAACAATTCCAGCTACCACCGCCACCACCTCCACCGGCCAACCCAAACATGGCGCTCGCCGCATTGCCAGCGCCACCACAACAAAACACGGGAGCAAATACATACCCGACTCCGCACGGACAGCTCCTCGGGATGATACATAAGGTATGCCCCTCTCGCAGAGCTCAAAAGACTAACTCGAGACAAATATGCATGGCAGTGCAGACGCCACCGACAAAGCCCGAGTACCTGAAGATGTCCGATCAGCCAATCACGTTCTCGAAAGAAGACCACCCGCCACGAGTCTATCGGCCGGGACACGCCGCCCTCGTCATTCAAGCTCAAATTGGCAATTATGACCTGGCCCGCGTGTTCATGGACGGTGGCAGCAGCATCAACATCATCTACGCGGATACACTCCGTCGAATGAACAAAAATCTGGACGGTCTAAGGGAATCAGAAACATCCTTCCACGGGATAGTCCCGGGCAAAGCAATCCGTCCACTCGGAACAATCAACCTAGAAGTCGTACTGGGCTCCCCACGCAACTACAGAAGGGAATTCTTGGACTTCGAAGTCGTCGACTGGCCCTCACAGTACCACGCCATTCTTGGTCGAACAGCGTTCGCCAGATTCATGGCCGTGCCACATTACGCATACTTGAAGCTCAAGCTACCTGGCGAATACGGTGTGATCACCATCGACGGAGACTTCCAGAAATCGGACAAGTGCGACATAGAATTTAATGAGATCGCAAAATCTTTCGGGATGCAAGAAGAACTTCAAGAGTTAGCAAAAACAACGGACCACTCCGTTATGCCCCTCACGAAGAAAAACGCACCCGAACTGGAATTCAGTGCCAACAGCGATACTCGCAAGCACCAAGTACACCCGACAGACTCCGCGAAGACGGCGATGGTTTCAACAACCCTTTCGCCTGCATAGGAAGGCGCGCTCGTCAAACTCCTCCGTGAGTACTGGGAGATTTTCGCCTGGCAGCCCTCAGATATGCCAGGAATACCCAGGGAGTTTGCCGAGCACTCACTCGAAGTCTTTCCTGACGCCAAACCTATCAAACAGACGACTCGACGATTTTCAGAACCCAAGCAGAAAGCGCTGGGAGAAGAAGTAAACAGATTGCTAGCCGCAAACTTCATCAGGGAGATCAAAATATCCACCTGGTTAGCAAACCCGGTGTTGGTCCCCAAGAAAAACACGGATATCCTTCGGGTGTGCATCGACTACACGTCACTAAATAAACACTGCCCCAAGGACAACTTTCCTCTACCACGAATCGACCAGATCGTGGACTCTACGGCAGGTTGCCAGCGTCTCTCCTTTCTAGACGCCTATTCAGGATATAATCAAATCCGCATGAAAAAGGAAGACGAGGAGAAGACGGCTTTCATCACACCACACGGTGTATACTGCTACACGACAATGCCCTTCGGGCTGAAGAACGCAGGCGCAACATATCAGCGCTGCATGCAAAGATGCCTCGCCAATCTCATTGGCAAAAACGTACAAGTGTACGTCGACGACATTGTCATCAAAACTCGAGTGGAGGACACACTCCTCGAGGATATTAAAGAAACATTCGACGCCCTTAACGCATATCGGATCAAGCTCAACCCGACCAAATGCGTTTTCGGTGTCCCTGCAGTCAAACTTCTCGGGTACCTGGTATCCGCCAGAGGCATCGAAGCCAACCCGGAGAAAATACAAGCCATATTGACTATGAAGGAGCCAACCAATCTACGCGGAGTACAGCAGCTCGCAGGACGACTCGCAGCCCTGAGCAGATTCATCGCACGATTGGGAGAGCAGGCACTACCCTTCTACAAACTACTGAAGAAGACGGACAAATTCGAATGGACGCCCGAAGCCAAAAAAAGCGTTCGCAGATCTGAAGCGGTCCTTGCAAAGCAGGCGCATCCTTGCGACACCGCAAGAAAGGGAGCCACTTTTCCTATACTTAGCCGCCACAAACCAGGTCATCAGCACAGCGATCGTAGTCGAAAGACCTGAAGACGGCAAAGAATACGGAGTTCAAAGACCAGTATATTACATCAGCGAAGTACTTTCGCCATGCAAACAACGCTACCCTCACTATCAGAAGCTCGCATACGGGGTTGTTCTCACAGCTCGAAAGCTCAAACATTATTTCCAGGAACACGCCATCACAGTGGTTAATGATGCGTCACTCGGGACAATCATGAACAACCCTATGGCATCCGGAAGAATAGCAAAGTGGAGCATCGAGCTGGGCGCCTGGGACATCACCTATGCTGGACGCAACGCAGTCAAATCTCAAGTTCTCGTGGAATTCATCAGCGAATGGACAGAGCTGCAAACACCCGGTCTACCTGAGTATACGAGCAATTGGATAATGTACTTCCATGGATCCAAGAGAAACGAAGGAGCAGGAGCAGGAATCGTCCTCATCTCACCTAGCGGAGACAAACTGCAGTACGTCTTACGACTGGATTTTCCACCCGATGACCCAGCATCGAACAATGACGCAGAATATGAAGCACTATTGCACGGGATGAAGATGGCAATCGCCTGTGGAGCTACCCGATTAATGATCTACGGCGATTCCAACCTCATAGTGCAGCAAACAATGAAAGAATGCGACGCCATTGCCGAAAACATGGTTGCATATCGCGACATGTATAACCTACTCGAAGGAAGCTTTAAAGGGTGCGAGCTAAAGCACATTGCAAGATCTAGCAACGAAGAAGCAGACAGACTGGCCAACATGGGTTCCACGAACACACCCATACCGCCAGGGATATATTTCGAGCGGATGATTAAGAGATCAATCAAACTGAAGAAACCCGCAGAACCACCCGCAACAATGGAAACAGAGGTCAGCCCGCAAATCGCGCTTCTCGAGCTTACTCATAACACATCACGGCAGGTTTTCCTGGTCGAACCAGTATGGACGCAGAAATATCTCGACTACCTGCTAAACAAACAGCTCCCGGCCGATCCACGTGAGGCTCGACAGCTAATCAGGCGTAGCAAATCCTTTCGGGTGGTTAACGGAGAATTATACAAACAAAGCATCTCGGGAATACTTCAGCGTTGCATCGCACCTGAAGACGGCAAGGAATTACTTCGAGACATACATCAGGGTGATTGCGGACATCATGCTAGCTGGAAAGCGATATTGGGGAAAGCCATTCGAGCAGGATTCTACTGGCTCACAGCAGCCACCGATGCAAAAAACCTGGTCGATAGATGCGACGCCTGCCAGCGATTCGCACCAAAGCCGCATGCACCCGCCACGGAGCTGCACATGATACCCATCGCCTGGCCCTTTGCACAATGGGGGCTAGACATGGTTGGACCACTACGCAGATCCACACCCGGTGGATATACACATCTGCTGGTCGCAGTCGACAAATTCACCAAATGGATAGAGGCAAGACCAGTAACTTCGGCTAGCGCCCAATGCGCCGTGGAGTTCCTTGATTCCATCATATGCAGATTTGGTGTGCCACACGACATCATTACAGATAACGGCACAAACTTTACAGCAAAGGAAACACAACAGTTCTGCAAAGAGAAAGGCATCAATTTCAAGTTCGCTTCGGTTGCCCACCCGCAAACGAACGGACAAGTCGAAAGATCCAACGGCTTAGTTTCGGCTGGGATCAAGAAACGACTACTCGACCGTTTGCACCCCGCAGCAGGGCATTGGGCAGAAGAGCTACCCTCCGTACTCTGGAGCCTCCGGACAACCCCAAACAGGTCTACAAAATACACACCATTTTTCATGGTATACGGGGCGGAAGCAGCCCTTCCCGAGGAAGTTCGATTCAGCGCCCCACGGGTTGTGGCCTACAGCGAAGAAACCTCCAACAAATCACTCGCAGCAGATATGGATGCACTCGACGAAATGCGAGACATCGCACTCGCAAGATCCGCAGTCTATCAACAATCGCTACGCAACTATCACAGCCGCCTTATACGCCATAGGTCATTCGTGGTAGGTGACTTAGTATTGCGGCTCAAGCAGAAGGAAGGACACAAACTCGAACCACCTTGGGAAGGACCCTTCATTGTACACGAAGTTATCCCAGGAGGAGCCTACAGGCTCAAAAATCCAGCGACCGGAGGAATCTATTCCAATCCATGGAATATTGCACAACTCCGCAAATTCTACCCCTAGGCTTACTTGTTTCTACAACAATAAGGCTATACTAGCCAATTTTGTAGCTCGAATACATGACTTCTCAGTCATTGCAATAAAAATACATGATTTCCTCATCATATTTACCCGAAGCTTCTTGTTTACTGCATGCTAAAAGTCACAGGTACACACCCCATCGCATACACGGGGGCTACACCTAAGAACTTAGCATCCCAAAGAAATATCATCCAATACAAGGTTACACACCTTACAACGATTTTTACAAACTATAAACAGTTTACAGGATATTCACATCTGACAGATCAGTCAAAACGCTGAGCATTCTCAGCCGCTAAGACCCTATCTACCTCTTCAGAGGTCATTCGGATAATCTTCTCGGCTGCAGGGCGTACAGCATCATAAAAAGGTGTGATGTCCTCGATTGCATAATCTGGGCGCCGAGCTGCGGAGTTCATATCTATCTCAGGATGCCATATTCGGACAAAGGAGAGAGCCACAACCGCGCCGCACGTCATCTGTTTACGTACGCACGTGCGAATCTCCCCTTCCCGACTAAACAGCCTGAGTAGATAGCTCCAGTCTTCGGGACCCCTTTCGAGTGGATAAAAATCTGCATTCATCGCGATCAAGACCTCGTGAAAAGAACCCACGAGAATTCTCGCCTGCAGCACTCGGAATTTCAAGGTGGCCATCACAAACCCTCGAGTGCGATCAGACCAGAAGTTATTCGCATGAGGTTTTTGGCTGTTAGCCTCTTGGTGAATGTGGTTTTCCACCCACTGCTTTTCCTCCCTGTCATTCGGTCTAACAACTGAAGGGCAGATGCACTTAGTCAGCTGAAGAATACAAAAGGAGAAAAATGCACGGGGGCTGCACCACTTACATAGCAACTCCCTCGCAACTGAAGATAGCTCGTCCATCAGAAATTGCTCGCGCTCAGCCGCCAATTTCTGTTTGGATATCGCCACATCAGCCACCCCGCGCAAAGCTTTCAGCCTACGCTCACCCTCCTGAACCTTATCACGAAGGCCAGCAAACGTGCCCACGGCGGCCACAAGTGGATTTACTGGATTACCACGTCCACCAGAAGTTTCCGCGGCAAACACAGTAGCCTGGAAGAAGCACAAGGAAAGAAGTGAGATGCCCTACTCGAGTGGTTTCTAGTCGCACATCTGACTAAACACGCTTGGGGGCTACTCCCATCGGGAGACAAAGGTACACACAGGAAGAATAAAAACTCCAAAGGATAAATGCTTCGATCAAGGACAACAAAAGTACGGGAATACATCCCAAGGTTCATTACATTCAAAGAAGGAAATAAAAAAAAACTACGAGGCTACATTGGTGCTCCCACTAGCAGCAGTCGACCCTCCCTTCTTCCGAGCAAAAATCTCAGAAAGCTTCCGAGCAAGAATGGCGGCTTGCTCGCCAAAACGAGAGAGCCGTACCTTTTTGCCCGTGGAAGGATCGACTGGAATGGACGAGTAAGCCTCCTCCAACCCTTCGACTCCGTGCGCCAGAGCAAATTGGATCGCAGTCTTCGCGCCAGCCTCCGATTGAGCGACTGCAAAGGCATCCAGAAGCTTTCCTTCTGAGAAGACCTTCAACATATCATCGAGCGCAGGTGCAGGAGTGGCGCTGGCGAGGAGGCGACCGTACAGTTGCCCCAGCACTTGGGTAGCATCACTGACCATGGAAGAAACTCCATCAGCGTGCCTTTTAAGCTGGGCAAGCGTATCGGTTACCACATCCACCCGCTTGAGTCCAGGGATTTCTAGAGGAACATCCAGAATACCTGCGAAGGGAGAAAATAATAACTTAGCAAACTACAGCCAAGTGAAGAATCAGAATCGCGAAATTCCAGCAAGCTTACCCGCGAAGCGCTCAGCAAGGGGACGGAGGAACCCGACAAGCTCGCTGTCGGCCTTACTGCCGGTTTTCTCTAACTCCTTCAAGGACTTCCGCGCGTCCGCAAGCTGTCGACTGAAGTCTTCCGACTGCATGCGGGAAGTCTCTAGCTCTTGTCGAATGGCCGTCAAGTCAGCTTCTCGAGCAGTTACCTGTTCAGAGAATTTGACCTTTTCGGATTATGCAAATTCAAGTCGAGCTGCAAAAAGACGCTTATCAAAAACTCAAGAATGAATGGAGTCTGGAAGACAGGGAAGCGATAAAGCTCACCCTTGAGAAGATCGTTTTCAGTCTGAAGTCGGTTGCGGTCCGCTCGAAGAGACTTGCAATCCGACTCGGCAAAAACGACGCGGCGACCAATCGCCGCAAGAGAATCAACAAGCGACTGCAAAAGCACGAAGATAGAAGAATTAGAAGGATTACATTGGAGCCTGTACCCGATTATTTACAATCGACTACAGCCTCGGGGGCTACTCCCATCGGGAGCACTGCCGTGCACCCGAGAAAAGCAAAATCATGAAGAAAAGATGAACAGAACTTTGAGCCTGCAGCCGATCGCACGCAATCGACTACAGCCTCGGGGGCTACTCGCATCGGGAGCACTGCCGTGCACCCGATAAAAAAAATTCTTGAAGGCCAAGAGATAGAAGTTTACCTGTCCGGTGGCGCGGGAGAGAGGATCCGCAGAACTGTCCGTCGCCTCCTTCGAGACCGAAGTCCTAGCGGCGGAGCTGGGGACTTCTCGCTCCACAGTCGCAGCATCAGGCGCTGCCCTGGGAGAGTTCTGGACGGTGCCTGCAGTGGGGGTTTCACCCGCGTCTTTTGCTTTGTTCCTCTTTTCGGGAGGAACGTTAGCAGCAAACCTACGCGGGCTGATCGCTTGCAGACTGCAGTGAAAGATAGAAAAACATCAATATCGGAATTTAGAAGTTGATCGACTGGCATTACAAAAGAACAAGGAAGAAAACACTTACTCATCATCTTCATCATCGTCCAGAGCATCCGCGTCCCAAGCGGTTGCTATCACTGGAAACGAAGCCGAAGGAGGAAGAGATTGGAGTGGAGTCACATGGATAGGAGCTTGACTAGGCGATGCTTCCAAGGATTTGTCCTTTGAAGTAGCTTCGTTTTCATCTACCCGACGACGTTTCGGGAGGACGCCATTCGAGTCTTCGACGTCATCCGAAGAATCGTCCTCCGAGCTCGAGGAAGCGTTGGCGACACTGGTGTCAACCGCGCCGTCCTGGTGACTAGACACTTGCTCCGAAGCAGCTCCCCCCGTAGCTGGCGGGTAGCAATCCGCCATGGCTAGACTCTACGAAGACAAGAAAACAAGAAAGATCTTATCGACTAAAAATTCAGAAGATGAAAGTAATTCAAAGACAGGAAACTAACCTCAGCTGGAGGAGGATTCGAAGCGGAGAAAGCTTCAACCGAGCAGTCGGGGAATTCTTCCCCTACCTTCAGTCGAGTGATTGCCGCTATCTTCTTCTCGAATTCCACATTCGAAAGTTCTTCGCGGCTCACTCGGCTGGGGTCCTCTGAGCCCTGGTACTCCCACATGGTGGAAGGTCTCTGCTGAAGAGGCTGGATCCTGCGCTTCAAGAAGAGGCTCGCCAGATGGAGCCCGTTGAGCACGACTCCCGAAGTTTGGTCTCGAAGAGCGGCTACTCTTGCGAGTAGGGGCGTGACCGTCTGGTTTTCGTCGGCTGACATCTTGTGGCTCCAAGATTTACGCCTCGTCAGAACTCCGAATGGGTGGAACTCTACGAGCCCACCCGAGCTGTTGTCAACAACATAGAACCACTTCTTCCGCCAGCCTTGGGCGGAGTCGATGAAGTGCATGTTGAAGTACGCGTTCTCCTGGCGCGCCTGGATCCCGAAGCCACCCGTGCGAAGTGGCTCGCCAGGCTCGGACTCCACCCACGGCTTCTCGCGGAAGATCCGGATCTTGAAAAGCGCTTTCCAGAGCGCCCAATACGGGCGAATGCCGAGGTAGCACTCGCAAAGCACGATGAAGCACGAAATGTGCTGCACCGCGTTCGGAGGAAGGTCGTGAAGCTGTATGCCGTAGGCACACAGCAGCCCGATGAAGAAAGGGTGAAGGGGGAAAGAAAGGCCCCGAGTCACGTGGTCCACGAAGACCACGCGCTCATTCGATTGAGGATTGGGTACCTCTTCTCTTTTCCCGAGACGGACGCGCTTCTCCGCCTCCGCCGGTAACAATCCCTCCCGCTGCATCTCCTTGATGCTTTTTGCGGTGGTGTTGGGCGAGCGCCAGTCGCCGGCGCGAGGGGCGGGTGGCGCAGAAGGCTCGCCAGACGCCAGAGTACCAGCGCCACGCTTCCTTCCGCCAGCCATTGTTCGTAGCGAGAGCTTGAGCGCGAGGAAGATGAAGATGGGCGCAAGGAAGAAGACGAAGACAGAGAGCGGGGAAAATTTTACTGCGGCGCTAACACCCCTACTTATACACGGGGCAAGGAAATCTCAGCCATACGATGCGCTACGTGGCACCTATCACGGCTGCCACGCGTGAGGATGAAACGAAGCGGCGGCCTGCGCTGTTTCGTGCCACGATCTTAACAGAAGATCGTGCGCATTTACTGCGCGTTTCGCGTAGAAAACGGGAGCGGCGTCTCGTTTCCCGGTCAAAAAGCTGACAAGGTGGGCCACCATCTGCTACCACTCCGTCACGTCCCATCGGGAGAAGAGGAGTGCGCCATGACGTCATGACGTTCGTCATTCAAAATTGAGATCTTTTCGAATGGAAGTTCAAACGCGAAATTATCTTCGTACGAATATCGATTCCTTCGGATGAAACCAACTTTTCCATGAACAGTTCATAAAGCAAGACCTCTTCGAACAGAGAGGAAAATACCCTATGCACGAAAAACTCTTTCGTATGGGCACAGCATCCCGAATATGAAAACTCTTTCATATGGGCTTGGTTTTTTCCAACGCGAAATTTCTTTCGTATGGAGCTCAAACGAATCCATCGGGTGGGAAAAACCTACCTCTCCTACACGTGATAATTCTACATCATAAAAACCTGGATTGTTCAGCCGACTAGGCACATCTGGATGCCGTATTCTTCGAGTACGAAGGTAAGACCCAGAAAGATCTTTCTTTTGGGCCTGGAATCGCACTCGAAAGCTGCGTCCTCCGGCATAGTTCCGTGTCAACAACACGAAGAAAAATCCTAGCGGACGCGCCGGGTACCCTCATAGGTTAAGTTCGACTCGATAAGTCCACAACGGCCCAGTCGCAACAATCACCTCATCGGGTTCGAGTCGGAGGTCTCGAATCTGTGTAGGCCAGGAGTGTTTTTGCCCTAGTCGCAATTAATTGGCCCTGATCTCTCGGGAGAGCCAAGCTACTGCGCCACATCCTTCTGCAAATAAAAGCCGTAAAACAGGCGCCAGTACTACTCGATACTCGAGCTTTATAACTTACAATACAGGGGACACACCCTTCAAAAACAACAACTGTCGAGCTGGAACTTCCAGGAGATCAAAAAAAAGGTCTGACCGTCTACCCGACTGGAAATAAATCCCAATCGAGCACACGCTCGGGGGCTACTGACGAAGACATAGATCTTGGACCCTGCGGGTAAGGACACCCCCTCTCAGGCCCAATGTCAAGGTCCAAGAAGAGGCGCCCTTGGAAGATTCCAGAAGGCCTACCAGAAGCCCACCCGCACCAGACTTGCGGGTTAAGTTAGGTAGTTTTGTAACCGACTTAAGCTAGGGTTTGAATCCTCTCCGGGTAGGACTCGAGACCTGGCCATCTATATAAGGCCAGGAGAGCCCTCAGGGAGAGGACCAAGCAATACCGCACGACCAAAAAGCCTCGGAACTCGAGATCTACTCTCGATTCGAGCAACCTGTAACCGATCTAATCATCCAATACAGATCGACACGAGGCAGGAGTAAGGGTTTTACCTCTACGAGGGCCCCGAACCTGGGTAAATCTTGCCTTCTGTCTAGCCGACGATCTCACCAGCGCCCATGACTTCTCCTAATCGAAACCCGATAGGGTCACCTAAGGGACTTGTCGAGTCAGGGATTCGACAGATGGCTCCCAAGTGCAGGAGATCAATTGTAGTACTTTTCGAATTAGAAAGGTTGTCGAACCCACGAGGAGCAGAAGGAACTGGTAAGTAGAATAGCAAATCAATAATAAAAGCAACAAGTGTTTTTGTGTTTTAATTGTGTGGTGCAAGTAAAGTAAAATGCGGAAAGTAAACTGCAGCAAGTAGTAGGTCTCAATGAGAGACAAAGCCCAATCCTCTAATGCGCAAGAGGACAAGCTCAAGTGTGTGTTTGTGTCTTATATGTGGAAAACGTTCCCGAGGGCTGCACGGATTTAGCTGGCATAGTGATTCATTGCATAACATGTTTGTATATCTTGTCTAGTTTTAATCTTCTTCGGACGGAGCCACAAATAGGAATAGCTAAATAAATAAACTATCACCCCTTATGATGGATCACGTGGCCAATTAAATGACATCACGAGAATTATTAAGACATGATGTCCCACCATAGCCTTATGCTCTAAGGGCCCCGATACAAGTACCCTCATAATGCAATTCAACGACTCTGTCTCAAGTTCCTGTCACCTAAAGACATCATCACGTCACTACACTACGGTGTTCTCCTATGAGCCCATGTAGGTGAAGTGTTGTACAATCGACGTTCGTACGACACCATCATAGAATCACATAATAGATAAATACTAGAACAACTCATCTTATGTAACAAATCATTGCCAATTCATCCTATGCCCTCAGGAACATGCGGGAACTACTCACAACGTGCAAACATGAAAATGTATGGTGACATATGTGGTACAACACAATCTGAAACAATGGATCCACCACCAAATAATGACAAGTACTCAATCCCAAACATGCAACGGAGTACAATAACACGTATCTAGGGTGTAGCAATGATCAAACTATGAGGGGAACAGAGTGGATCACGGTGATGGTGATGGTGGAGATGCAGGTGCTGGTGAGGATGGCGATGGAGATGCCTCCTCCCACGCCAAGGAGGAGATGGGGATGAAGATGGGGATGATTTCCCCCTTCTCCGGAGCTCCGGAGCAGCAGGATCTGTCTCCCCCACGGAGAGTTTCGAGAGTTTTGCCGCCCTGGCGGCTCCGTCTCGTCTCGGGAAAATTAGGGTGTTCGTTTTTGGGGAAGACGGAGTCGCCAGCAAAAAGACCTCGGGAAGGAGGTGCTGTGGGCCCATTTAGGGTCCCCACACGCGGCCAGGGAACCTGGCCGCGTGGGCTACCCCCTTTTAGGCCTCCTGGCCCTCCTCCTTTGTGTTTTGTGCCCACGGCCATTCTCCCGAAGAAAAACTGATAGGGTTTCTTTCCTTTCGCAATTTGGATACCTGTAGCTCCTGAAACATCAAAAACATGAAAACATGTGTTTTCTGACACCCAGAAATTAAATACCAAAAATAGGGACTTTGTAGGAAAGTCCCATAAAATCATCTAAAACATGCAAAACAATGACATAACATTGATAAAACATCCCAATAATGCCTATATGGAGGGTATAAATGATGATATAAAATGCACGTATCAACTCCCCCAAGCTTAAACCTTTGCTCGTCCTCGAGTAAATAAGAACATAGATCATTACATGCATTAATGGACTTATGGTTGATAAATAAATACGGGCATTGTATCATCATCATGTTCAGTTATAATGCAAGATGAATAAATAGAACTCATACACATAAGGATAACATATTCGAACCTCTAGCAAACACCCCATACTTTTGAAAGCAAATAACCATTGTATGTTGGACAATCGAATTATACTCTTTAATTTGGAGAAATATAAATGAGTAGAGGTAAAGCATGATCAAGTCTCATTTAGTTTCCAAACTATTCAGCTTAAATTACTAATTGTAATGTGGCATCCATTGGGCTAAGACTCTAATTGCCCCTTTATCATTAGCATCTTAATTTATGAATGTTGAAGTAATGTGGTTGACAAGGTGTTGGTTGAATGTCTCATGCCCCGTGAGTGTGAAAACCTACTCCATGATTACTCAACTTAAGATTCCTAATAAGCTTTGTACAATCATAATAAGTATTAATGACATCATAGAGAATTGCAAAGAGGTACCTCTTGCCCCATGACATAGAAACCAGCCCATGTCACAATAACAAGATGAACAAACGGAGTAGACTCATCATCCTTTTTTATTTCATTCACTATATGCATAGCTTCTTATTTTATTGTAGGATGTGTTTGTAGAGTCCACTCTAGCTGTAAGTAAATTTCCACCATGATCAAGCATGGCTTGGGTTAGCGGCCCAATGCAATTTCTCTAGTCATATATACTTACTCATCAAAACTTACTATTCCTCTATTTCATTTCGGCATGGCAGGAGTCCAAAAACAAAAGCACATGACATCAACTAAATATAAAATTTCTTTGCGCAATGTTGAAAGCTTTTCACGTGATGCACGTGTTAGCCAACTCCCAACCAAAATCCTTGTCAATCACAAAACTTTTAGCTCCCATTAATGGGTCATGTTTGTTAAGTGCAATAGAAATAAATGTGTGCGTTCAAAAGTTCGTGAGAGTCTTATCCCAAATTCAGCCCATGCCAATTAATAACATAAGCATCTTAATTTAGAGCATAAATGAAACTATAACATGGTGAACATGCTCGGAATAGCCATTAAGCTAATAGATAGACAGTGGATTTATGTCATATTGAAATAATTCTACAATTGTCCAACACACTCAAGTTAATTAATTTCAAGGCAAGATGTGATTGAAACCTCTAAATATGCCATGCTCATTTGCATGAGTGTTACCCATAAATCCCCAAACAAGAGAATCATGGATGACACCATACTTTATTATTAATTGATAAACCATAAGACGGGGATGCATGATAATGCTCAATGAGCTCACTCAAGCCTAAACAAAAACGATAACTAGATAATAAAAGCAAGACACACCAAAACTAGATAGACATGATAAAGCTGATAAAAGACGGGGGATAGGTGAAACTCCCCCAAGCTTAGATGGTTGCGGTAATTTCTTCATTTTCCCTTCTTCTCGTACTCAGCCCACCACTCTTTCTTCTTCTTCTCTTCATAGTTGTCTTCAAGCTCATCATCATCATCGTCCATGGAGGTGCATTGGTAGGAGTCTCCCGAAGTCATGGCTTGGAAAACCTGACAGACAGAATAGACAAAACAAAGATCGTGCGAGAACTCTCGGTGCGGGATTAGATCGACAAAAGGGGATATATATTGACGGGTTTTGGGGTAAGATGAAGCGTCAGCGTCGAAAACGAGACGGAACGGGACTCCGAGGTGGAAAAGGGGTACCTCCACGCGGCCAAGGAATCTGGCCACGTGTGGGGTCCTCTTTCCCCCCTCGAGGTCCAATTCCTTCCAATTTTCTTGTCCCACACGTTAATTTCCATAAAAAATGAGTTCCGTAAGTTTTCACGCAATTCCGAGAAACTTCCAAACACAATAATTGTAAATTATTGAATTTGGGTTCCTGAAACTGCAGGATCCCTTACAATTACCTCCTCCGATGTCATTTATTTTATCTCCTCGATGGTTCCTATGAAGCTCTTTCTTGCAATATAATGTTTTAGGCGTTGTCCATTGACCACATGAAGTTTACCTTTCAGATCACCGTGAAGACGGATGGCCCCCGAACGGTATACCTCCTGTACTACCAATGGACCCTGCCATTTTGAAGCTAATTTCCCTGCAGAAAACTGAAAACAAGAGTTGTACAATAGGACTTGATCACCTACTTTAAATTCCTTTCTATTAATTTTCTTGTCATGCCAAATTTTAACTTTCTCTTTAAACAATTTTGCACTTTCATATGCTTCATTCCTCCATTCATCTAATAGATTTAGGTCAAGCAATCTCTTCTCCCCCGCTGTTTTTAAATCAAAATTTAATTTCTTAATAGCCCATCTAGCTTTATGTACTAATTCAACGGGTAAATGACATGCTTTTCCATAAACCATTTTATAAGGAGACATACCCATAGGATTTTTATAAGCTGTTCTATAAGCCCACAATGCATCATTAATTTTAAGTGGCCAATCAGATCTAGCTCTGTTTACTGTTTTCTCTAAAATAAGTTTAATTTCCCTATTACTTAATTCAACTTGTCCTCTAGTTTGAGGATGATAGGGTGATGCAATTCTATGATTAACATTATATTTTGCCAATGTTTTTCTAAGAACACCATGCATAAAATGAGATCCACCATGAGTAATTAAAAATCTAGGAACACCAAATCTAGGGAAAATAATTTCTTTAATCATTTGCATGGCTGTGGCATGGTCTGCACTCTTAGTAGGAATTGCTTCTACCCATTTTGTAACATAATCAACAACAACCAAAATGTGAGTATGTTTTGTACTAGATGCAGGAAATGGTCCCATAAAGTCAAAACCCCACACATGAAATGGTTCAAGTGGTAATGTATAGTTCATAGGCATTTCATTCCTTCTACCAATGTTTCCTACTCTTTGACATTTATCACAAGTTTTAACATATTCAGCACAATCCTTGAATAGAGTAGGCCAATAAAAACCACATTGTAATACCTTTGCTCCAGTACGATCTCCTGCATGATGTCCTCCATAGGGACTGTCATGACAATCTCTTATAATAGCCTGCTGTTCATGATCAGGTACACAATGTCTAATAATGCCATCAACACTTTTCTTATACAAGAATGGATCATCCCAAAAATAATGTCTAAGGTCATAAAAGAATTTCTTTCTTTGCTGGTAAGTAAATTGTGGTGGCATAACTTTCCCAACAATAAAATTTGCATAATTATCAAACCAAGGAGATGCAACTTTAGCACTAGAAACACTAACAAGGGCAAGTTGTTCATTAGCAAAACTATCATTAATAGGAATAGGATCATCAGGTATATTTTCCATTCTAGAAAGATGATCAGCTACGGGATTATCTTCTCCTTTCCTATCTACTATGTGTAAATCAAATTCTTGCAACAAAAGTATCCATCTTATTAGCCTAGGCTTAGCATTTTTCTTATTCATCAAATATTTAATTGCAGAATGATCAGAGTGCACAATGACTTTTGAATCAATTATGTAAGATCTGAATTTATCACATGCAAATATTACCGCTAAAAATTCTTTTTTAGTTGTAGCATAATTTCTTTGAGCACCATCTAGTGTTTTACTACCATAGTAAATAACATTCAATTTCTTATCAACCCTTTGGCCTAAAACAGCTCCAACTGCATAATCACTAGCATAACACATAATTTCAAAGGGCAAGTTCCAATCAGGAGGTTGAATAATAGGTGCAGTTATTAAGGCTTTCTTTAAAACATTAAAGGATTCTATGCAATCATCATTAAAAGAAAACGGAACATCCTTTTGCAAAAGATTGGTTAGAGGCTTTGAAAATTTAGAGAAATCTTTAATGATCCTACGATAAAAACCTGCATGACCGAGAAAGCTTCTTATACCTTTGATGTCTCTTGGATATGGTAATTTCTCAATAGCTTCAATTTTTGCTGGGTCAACTTCTATTCCTCATCCAGAAATACGATGCCCAAGAACAATTCCCTCTGTTACCATATAGTGACACTTCTCCCGATTAAGAACAAGGTGTTGGTCTTCACAACGCTGCAAAACTTTGTTAAGGTTGAACAAGCAATTATTGAAAGAAGTACCATACACCAAAAAATCATCCATAAAGACTTCCACTATCTTTTCAATATAATCAGCAAATATAGCATTCATGCATCTCTGAAAAGTAGCAGGCGCATTACATAAACCAAAAGGCATTCTCCTATAAGCAAATGTACCATATGGGCAAGTAAAAGTGGTCTTTTCTTGATCATCACTATGAACTGGAATTTGAGAGAAGCCTGAATACCCATCTAAATAACAAAAGTGAGAATGTTTAGATAATATGTCTAGCATTTGATCAATAAAGGGCAATGGATAATGGTCCTTACGAGTTGCTTTATTTAATTTTCTATAATCAATGCACATTCTATAACCAACAACAGTACGTTGAGCAACAAGTTCATCATCTTTATTAGGAACCACAGTAATTCCACCTTTCTTAGGAACACAATGAACAGGACTAACCCATTTACTATCAGCTATAGGATAAATAATACCAACCTCTATGAGTCGAATTACCTCCTTTCTTACCACTTCCTTCATTTTTGATGTAGACGGCGTTGGAAATCAACAACAGGTTTAACATCTTCTTCCAAATTAATTTTATGCATACATAGAGGTTGACTTATGCCCTTAAGATCATCAAGAGAATAACCAATAGCCTTACGGTGGGCTTTAAGCACATCAAGTAATTTCTCTTCTTCCTCAGCTGAAAGGTTAGCACTAATAATAACAAGATATATATTTTTCTTATCCAAGTATGCATATTTCAGATTTTCAGGCAAAGGCTTTAATTTAAAACTAGGATCTCCTTTAGGAGGTGGGAGTACTCCAAGATTATCAGGTGGGATATGCAATTGTAATTGTGGAGGTTGCTGCCATAATATTTGTTCTAAAGCTTCTTTTTCTGCATCATTAAATGGCTCTTCCTGATTAAGCATATAACGTTCCACCACGTCTGATGAAGCAACCGCTATATGAGCAAGAGTTTCAATTATATCTTTAGATTTTGGTTCTTTCTTAGCAGGTTTATCAGCAAATTTAGAAAAATTAAATTCAAGTTTCTCTCCAGCACATTCAATAAACACCCTTTCTCTAGGAAAATCAATTTCAGCACCAACAGTATGTAAGAAATGTCTACCAAATATAATAGGACAGAAATAATCTTGTGGACAACCAAGCACAATAAAATCAGTAGGATATTTTATTTTCCCTACCAATACTTCAACATCTCTAACAATTCCAAAGGGACTAATATAATCTTTATTAGCAAGCTGAATGGTCATACATGTTTCTTCCATGGTGATAGGATCAATATCAGGCTTAATTTCTTGATAGAGAGAATATGAATGACACTAATGCTTGCTCCAATATCACATAAACATGATAACAAGAAGTCCCAATAGAGCATGATATAATTGGCTTACCAACTTTGGATGAATTCCCTTTAATAACTTTGGTAGCATCTTCACATAAATAAACATCAACATGATCTTCTTCATTTAATTGCTTAATAATAGAGACTTGGTTCTTGACTTCCACCTGTTCTTTAGGTTGAGAACATCTCTTTCTACTTTTGTCAGCAACAACAATAAGCAAATTGTCTTTAACTTTTTCAGCATAGGGAGGTGGTTCAATATATTCTTCTATTACTACAGATGACACTGGTGTTTCTTTAATCAATTTAGGGACAACAATAGAAGATTTAACAGGTTCAACATAATAGTCAAAGCCACTTTTAGGAATTCGAATGTGCTCAGCAAATTTCTTAGCTATTTCAATTGCAACATATGGATCAAGACCAAAATATTTAATAACATTCTTGAACAAAACAGAACTAGAGAAACTTTCTACACATGAATATCCATAATCAAAATAAGCTTTATTACCTTTGTCTAGGTCCCAATATTCAGAGTTCTTCGAAATAATTTCCAATAAATTCCAAGCTTCTTCTGCAGTATTATTTGTAAAGCTTCCACCAGATGAACCATCCAAATATTGCTTTAGCCTATCAGGTAGTCGCACATAAAATTTTATCAATATAAGTTTATTTGTGAGATCATGACAAGGATTCTTACGAAGGAGGTTCTTAAGCCTCCCCCAAGCTTGAGTAATACTCTCTCCAAGGTGTGGACAAAAATTAAATATAAAGCAACGGTTCTCATAAGCCTCTTTAGGAGTAAATTATTTAAGAAAGAAAACCTTCATAAAAGTATCCCAATTATGTGTAATTTCTTCATCCAGGGACATATACCATTTTCGAGCATCACCAGTTAAGGACTGGTACAATAACTTGCATTTTACCTCCTCCTCAGAAATAGCCTTGAGCCTAATTAGCCCACATATATCCTCAATAGCCCGTATGTGATCACTTGCATCCTTTGTTCCATCCCCCGCAAAATACTCATTTCTAACAGCTTTAACAAATTCAAGGGGAATAATATAACCATCATCATGAGGTGCTTTTTCAACAACTTTAGGTTTAATAGCATAAGCACTCTCATGTAAAGCAAGTTTCATCGAAGCATCTCTCATAAAAGTCATAATAATAACAGGATGCAACAACAAGTAAAATTCAGCTTTCAAGTTTCCTTACCAAACTTCTTACCAATAGCGCTACGCTCCCCGGCAACGGCGCCAGAAAAGTGTCTTGATGGCTCCCAAGTGCAGGAGATCAATTGTAGTAATTTTCGAATTAGAAAGGTTGTCGAACCCACGAGGAGCAGAAGGAACTGGTAAGTAGAATAGCAAAGGAATAATAAAAGCAACTGGTGTTTTTGTGTTTTAATTGTGTAGTGCAAGTAAAGTAAAATGCGGAAAGTAAATTGCAGCAAGTAGGTCTCAAAGAGAGACAAAGCCCAATCCTCTAATGCGCAAGAGGACAAGCTCAAGTGTGTGTTTGTGTCTTATATGTGGAAAACGTTCCCGAGGGCTGCACGGATTTAGCTGGCATAGTGATTCATTGCATAACATGTTTGTATATCTTCTCTAGTTTTAATCTTCTTCGGACGGAGCCACAAATAGGAATAGCAAAATAAATAAACTATCACCCCTTATGATGGATCACGTGGCCAATTAAATGACATCACGAGAATTATTAAGACATGATGTCCCACCATAGTCTTATGCTCTAAGGTCCCCGATACAAGTACCCTCATAATGCAATTCAACGACTCTGTCTCAAGTTCCTGTCACCTAAAGACATCATCACGTGACTACACTACACTACGGTGTTCTCCTATGAGCCCATGTAGGTGAAGTGTTGTGCAGTCGACGTTCGTACAACACCATCATAGAATCACATAAAAGATAAATACTAGACCAAATAACAACTCATCTTATGTAACAAATCATTGCCAATTAATCCTATGCTCTCAGGAACAAGCGGGAACTACTCACAACGTGCAAACATGATCATGTATGGTGACATATGTGGTACAACACAATCTGAAACAATGGATCCACCACCAAATAATGACAAGTACTCAATCCCAAACATGCAACGGAGTACAATACACGTATCTAGGGTGTAGCAATGATCAAACTATGAGGGGAACGGAGTGGATCATGGTGATGGTGATGGTGGAGATGCAGGTGCTTGTGAGGATGGTGATGGAGATGCCTCCTCCCACGCCAAGGAGGAGATGGGGATGATTTCCCCTTTCTCCGGAGCTCCGGAGCAGCAGGATCTGTCTCCCCCACGGAGAGTTTCGAGAGTTCCGCCGCCCTGGCGGCTCCGTCTCGTCTCGAGAAAATTAGGGTGTTCGTTTCCGGGGAAGACAGAGTCGCCAGCAGAAAGACCTCGGGGAGGAGGTGCTGTGGGCCCATTTGGGGGCCCCACACGCCGCCAGGGAATCTGGCCGCGTGGGCTACCCCCTTTCGGGCCTCCTGGCCCTCCTCCTTTGTGTCTTGTGCCCACGGCCTTTCTCCCGGAGAAAAACTGACAGGGTTTCTTTCCTTTCGCAATTTGGATACCTGTAGCTCCTGAAACATCAAAAACATGAAAACAGGTGCTTTCTGACACCCAGAAATTAAATACCAAAAATAGGGACTTTGTAGGAAAGTCCCATAAAATCATCTAAAACATGCAAAACAATGACATAACATTGATAAAACATCCCAATAATGCCTATATGGAGGGTATAAATTATGATATAAAATGCACGTATCAGTGTCCCAAATAAATATGCATTATTTGGCACCCCCTCATATTTATCTTAGTGGCATACTAATTTTTACTACAAGACCAGCACCTAAATAATTTGTCAACATGCATGAAAATGATATTCTGTGTTAGTATTTGAAGGGCTTTTCACATTGGTATGCTTTCCATAATTTTTGGGTGAAGAAAACAATAAATATGAATTAATTCTTATTGCTTTCATTTCTGCCGTTATTGGTAAACAGTTTAAACAGAGGTACCTTCAGTTCCAAAAGCATTGAAAATACTTGAAAACATGTGTACAATGTTTCACTGAACATTTTAAGCCATTACACATAATTTTTGGATAATTATTTTACTAGATATGCCATTTTCTTTTCCCTTTTCTTTTCTGACCAGAACAGAAAATGGATGTTTGCATGGTCAAATTTTATCTAAATCTTCCGAAATAAATCTCCATTGTGTAGAGTTTGTTAAGAAAAAAATTTAGAGCTACAGTTTGCTCAATTTGGATTCACATAACTAAAGTTATGAATTTCCAAAGTTTCAAATTTAATAGTCATTTCTGTATTTAATTATTTAGTGCAAAATGTATTACAGAACCATGTTGCAACTTTTTCATATTTGGACAGTGCTCACAAGCCTGAATCTATAGAAATTTGAATTGTTCAAATTGGACCAGTTTTCGATTTTATATGGCTTTTACAAGAAATCATCTGAATCTGTTTTCAGAACAAACATTTCAGAAAACGCCCGAACTGTTTTGCACCGGGCTGTGGGCATCCAGTGCCACTGCAACTGACGCGCAGGCCCAGGGCCACGGAGGCGCTGACGAGGTGCGGTGGATGCCACCTAGGCTCCAGGGCCGATGACATGCGGGACCGGCCGTGGGATTAAATCCCAAAAAAAAAGGTTTGGTATAATGCCTCCAAGGGGAATCGAACTCGTGACCGCAAGGGTCGAGGAGCAAAGGTCTGGCACTAATGCTCCAAAGGCTCTCGTTTGTGTTTGTATAGATGATAACATTATATGAACCAAACAGAAATCGTGTCCTCAGATTTTAACTGAACTTCGAACACAGAGGTCGGACCTCACGACGGCTACCTCAAGATTTAGACGTGGGAGAGGACGGGAATCGGACAAGGAACTCACCCTCGACGCGTGGGTGCACTCGGTGTGGCCGGTGGGGGTCGAGGACGGCGACAATGGCGCGGAGGAGGTCCGGCCGGAGCGGAATAAGTCGACCACGACGGCGATGCTCCGGGCGGTTCCACTCCAATTGCTTCCAAGGGAGTGAAGAGGACGATTAGGCGGAGATAATGCCCCACTCTGATCCGCTCGGGAGTGGCTAGAACGGCCGCGATGCGTCGGTGAGCTCGAGCTAGGTTTCGGCCATGGCGTCTAGGGTTAGGGTTTCGGGTGAGAGGTGAGTGCAGGGGAAGAGGGCGCATGATTGGTTTTATCCTCTACAATTGGACGACGATGAGCGACGCGTGGTGGAGGGGCAGGGATCGAGTGGCTCTCCATGCCATTGCTGTACCTGACTGTACGTGAACACAGGAAGAGGACGACACAATTGCAAAACCCCCCTGGTTCATTCTTTTCTATTTTTCCGTTTTCTTGTTATCTGCGAGTTTGCAGAATTTAATTGAGGCACTTAAGCAATTCAAAACATCTTGAAAATTTGCATTAAATTCTTAATTAGCCAGAGGAAGGTCAGGTACAGTTTGGAGGTCATTTGTATGAGTTTGGTAGAACAAACTTGTTCTACTTTCATTTCTGCCAAATTTTAAATTTAATTACTTTGGGCAGTTAACAAACCCCACTTGCTATAAAATTTTGTGTGTCCCTCTTATTTGTCAATAAAAGGCCATGGTACAAATTTCAATTCATTTTTATGATATGTTTAAAACACATTTGTTTTCATGTCATTTCTGCAATTTATTTCCAATAATTAATTGATGCACTTAACTAGTTCAAAACCCCATGATATTTTGTGTAACATTATTATTTACCATAAGGAGACACTGGTAGAAAATGGAGATCATTTTGAAAAAGTTTGTAGAACAAACTTGATCTAATTTCATTTCTGCCAGAAATGGATTTGACTTATTAAAAATATTTAAACACTTCCAAAATTCATGTTCTCTTGCAATAATTCATTATTTTACATCAAGGGACTATGGTAATTATTTCAGAGCATTTGGATAAAGTGTGTAGAACAAACTTGTTTCACTTTTGATTACTGTTGTGAGCAAAAATTATGTTTTCAGGGCTTTAATCAATTCAATTTTTGGTGCCCTATTTTGTGTGACCCTTATTTAACATAAGAAAGCATTGGTAAAGTTATTAACTCAAGTGGTCAAAGTTTACAGAAGTAACTTGTTTGAGTTTTCAGTTTCTAACAATTTTGGTATTTTTCCAATTGATAAGGCATTTGTTTTATCTAACCAAGGGTTGTAGAAATTAGTGGGGGCTTGTAATAACAAGTTAACATACCCCACCACTTCTGTTGTGAGCTTGCTAAGTTGTGAAAATATGTGAGTTCAAGATGGAGTGAGAAATTTGAATGCCTTTTCCTTTTATTTACCTTTGGAATTTTTTCAAAGTTTTCACAACTTTCATAATTCAATATTGGAACTTCCTCAACAATTTGGAAGCTCACAAAATAGTTTTGTTTTTCCCTTTGAGCAATTTCAATTTAGTAGAAACTTTTCAAGGATGGAATTTGAACAATATGTTGAATATTTATATGAGGAGTGCTACCACCTCTTTAATTTGTTTTCAACATTTTTTTTACATTAACCTTAGCAATTCAGTAAGAACTTTGGTTTTGAAAACAATCTACAACCATTTGAATGAAGCTAGATTGCATGCCTCTCTTTTTCTAAAACAATTGGCATTTTTATTATAGCTGCTAAACTATCAATTTAATTCTTGGAACTTCCTTGACAAGTACGGAAGATCAAGAAATGGTTTTCTTTGTGATTGGATTTATTTTCTCTTAAGGCTTTTCAGCTTGCTTGATTTATTTCTGACAATTTAAAATGGATGCCATGATGCATGAAGAAAGGGGAAAGTGAAAATTTTACCCAAATTTTGCAGTAACTTTCTGTAGCAGCCTAGGGCTGTTACAACTTTCTTCCTCAGATTTGCTGTGTCAGCAGGATCCTCACATTCTGGTAGCGTGAAATGTGCCATGAGGTCATTCCAAAGACACCCTTTGTACCTTTTTGCGACATAGTCACTATCGTTCTTCCCTTTGCGCTTATTCCCCTCTCGAACAGTGATCGGTACGTGATCCCTCAGCAGAACTCTGTATTGTTTCCTAAATACATCGGCAACCTTCTTGGGTTCCTTCGGTTCGCCCATAGGGGATATAACCATAAATATATAATGCGTAGTTGCGGCCAACTTTTTTGTCGGGCCTCGTTTGGAAGATTTTCTCGATGTGGAGGTCTAAGAGAAGAAACATTCGTAAATTTATATATATACAACTCAAGTAATGCATCTACTAATCGTCGAATTTCATATATATACCTCGCCGGACTTTGTTAAGGTTCCACCAGCTTCTCCATCATCGGAGCTATCACCTTCTCCACCATCGGAGCCGTCGGTCCATCCTCTCGGTCGACCACCATTCCATCCCCGGAGAGGTTCATATACGACGAAGGAGATTCAGTTGGATCAGCACCTGGTGCGTCGTACGTGCTAGGCTTCCTTTGGTATTTCCCGTTGCACCTTAGACCACCGTCTGTTTTCTTTTTCATTACTATTGATCCGATATTTGCAACGTGTTAGCCTTTGTGATAACATATGCTAGCTCGTACTATCTCTGTTTCTCGAAATAATTCTTAGTCAAAAGTCAACGTAGCGTAACTTCGGCAAATTTTACGTATAAAAATATGAATTCGTGAAATTTAATAAAAATATATTCTATGGTTAGCACATCATTAGTTATTAGGTACTCTAATTAATTGTTAATATTTTCTATAGGATTTTTCAATTTTACTATTCCTTGACCATTGACTAAATTTATATGCCTTATTTTGGGAAATGGAGGGAGTAATTATTTTTAAACTAATTTATGCTTTTCTTAATGAGTTAGTGTTTTGGTACGCATCCAATTAAATTTGGGATAACATCGGATAAAATGTTATGATTAACCACCTTGTAAATGCCTATTTCAATGATGGGGTCCAATTTATTCCAGACTAGAGGTGTAGCTGTCACGTCTAATAAAAAGGCAATTGAACTATTTCTTCAAATGCATGCTTATATACATGCAATTCATTTCTTAATAAATGGTGCAATCAATAAAAGACCACAATCAATGTCCTTCTAAATGCTTTCCATTTGGATATACGTCCAATTAATTTTTTTCTATCACAGTGATATCTATTTAAGTGCCCTCGTTTCATTTGTTTTGGATCAATCTCACACCACCAGATCACCATAGTTCACATAAACCACATCTCCATCTCAACCTCTAAATCCTCATCAATCATGAGGAAATGCACCTTCCTCCTTGTCACAATTGTGGCGATGATTTATGCCATCGCTACACCCGTCATAGGCTGTGGTGAAGATGGGAAGAAGGAGTGGGACACAGATGGATGGGAACCTATCAAGGACATCAACGACGAGCATATCCAGGAGCTTGGCAAATGGGCAGTTTCTGAGTACCTTAAGTACTCCGACTGCATGCTTATGTTCAACAAGGTTGTGAGCGGCAAGGAGAATGTTGTGTCTGACTTGAAGTATGAGCTTGTCATCAACGCGTCGGAAGTCAAAGGAGAACTTGGCAGGTACGTGGCGCAGGTGTACGAGCTTGGATTGACGAAGACACACAATCTCATCTCTTTCACGAAGGCCAAGTAGAAGGAATGGCAATACCTCCGCTAGTAATAATTGTGTCTTGAAATCTTGTTAGCTTTTTTACATCCAGTAATTAACTTACAAATCATCTCCATGCATACATTTATATATAAAGAATAATGTGATTCTAGGTTTTCCATATCGTGCCCTCAGGCGGCTCCCATCCGACTTTATATATCCAGCCGGAATATGGCTTAGAGGAAGGAAAACGTCGAGTTTAAGAAAAGTATTCCTATTACGTATTGGGCCGTAATCCAGGTTCTTCTAGAATCCGGCTTCCTGTGTGTCGGCTTACTAGACTACCCAATAGAAATTGCCCCATTGCATATGGGCCAACCGGGCAATCCGGCCTTCGGCCAATGCTAGTTATACCCTCATTTGGCATATATCTGACAATATGGGATAGCATCGGATAAAAATGTTATAATTAGCCATCTTGTAAATGCCTATTTGAATGATGGGCTCCGGTTTATTGCAGACTAGAGGTGTATCTATCACGTCTAATAAGAAGGAAATTAATCTATTCCTTGAATTGCATTCTTATGTACATCCAATTCATATTTTAGTAAATGATGCACTCAATAAAAGATCACAATCAATGTCCTTCCAAATCCTAGCTATTTGGATATACATCCAATTAATTTTTCCCTATCACAGTAATATCTATTTAAGTGCCCTTGTTTCATTTGTTTTGGATCAATCTCACACCACCAGATCACCAATGTTCACATCAACCATATCTCAATCTCAAACTCCAAATCCTCACCAATCATGAGGAAATGCAATTTCCTCCTCGTCACAATTGTGGCGATGATTTATATCGTCGCTACACCCGTCACGGGCTGCGGTGTGTCAAATGGGAAAAGGGAGTGGGACACAGATGGATGGGAACTTATCAAGGACATCAACGGCAAGCATATTCAGGAGGTTGGCAGTTGGGCAGTTTCTAACTACCTTAAGTACGACAACTGCATGCTTAAGTTCAACAAAGTGGTAAGCGGAAAGGAAAATGTTGTGTCTGACTTAAAGTATGAGCTTGTCATCAGCGTGTCGGATATCAGTGGGGAACTTGGCAAGTATGTCGCGGAGGTGTACGATCAGGGGTTGACCAAGACACGCAAACTCATCTCCTTCCCGAATGCCAGCTAGAGGGAATTGAAATACCTCCGCTACTAATAATTGTGTCTTGAAATCTTGTTAGTTTTTTACATCCTATTATTAACTTATAAATTATCTCAATACATACATACATACATACATACATACATACATACATACATACATACATACATACATACATACATACATACATACATACATACATACATATAAATGAAATTGGTTTCAACTTAAGTTAAATGGATACTTTTGAACCTTGTTTCCACGCTAAGTACACTTTCTTCCATAGAGAAGTGAACTTCCTTTTCGCGAGGTATAAAAACATTTTCGCACTGTTGTTTTTTACGTATTATGAGAGATTGACATGAACTTTAGAAAAGTAGTGAATTTCTTTACGACAGCTAAGTGAACCTTTTTTCTCGCGGAAGTGAACCTTCTTTTCGCAGGTATAATTTTTTGCTACACACTGTTTTCTCTTATGTTTTATGAGAAACCAAAGTGAATTTTTTCACGATTGCTAAGTGAACTTTCTTTCTCGTGAAAGTTTGTAAGACCCCGGACACCCCATAGCTGGCGGCTGTCACCCTGGTAGCTCTCTAGGATCTCTAGACTAACCCCACATATCAACACTAGTATTTCCTGTGAACTTTGTCCTCACTCATGCGCACGTAGGAAGGACTTTCCGGTCAATCACCCATCCTCAAATTGCTCCATGCCAAGCACTCTTAACACTGGAGTTATTTCAAGATGAGCTTCCGGAAAGGAATTTGCAACTTGTTGATATGAGTATCCTATTAATCTTATTGAGCACTGCGCCAGAATCTCACAAAGTGAACTTTCTTTTTCACGGGTAAAAAGTAGTTTTGCGCCACTGTTTATTTTTATTTTTTACGACAAGTTGAAATGAACTTGAGAAAATAATAGTGAACTTCCATTCGCGGGTTACAATTTTCTTTTGCGTTCCATTTTTCTATTTTTTTTAGAGGAGTCCAAGTGAACTTCTAAATCCTATGGAGTGAACTTTTGCTTTGCACTATTATCTTTTGAAGGAGTGATTATTTTCTTCATATACTTATAAAATTCAAGAAAGGAACTTTTATCTTTCACGATGAAGTCCACAACGTGGATAATGGGAGTCCACAACAACTGATCAAGGAAGTACACACCTTGTGACAGCGACAATCCACTCCACGGCAGACATGGTCAACGACCGAGAAAGAACACGCTAGAGCTCGGGAAGCAGAGGCACCACCGGATGAACACGAGCCAGGTAGGACCTGTGTGGAGCGCTGACATGGGCAGGGAGAACCTAGTCAGGGAAAATCTCGCCGGGGCAGGATGGGAGCAGGGCGCGTTCGGCCGCCGGGGAGGTGTAGGGCGACGGTGGGTCGCCTGTGAGGGAACTGAGCACCCTCGTGCCGGACCGTGCAGCAGGGGAATGTCGGATCTCCTAGATAGGGGGTGGCCTCTACAAATAGTTGGCTTGCTAGGAGACCGGATTTCCCGATGGCGGCGCAGCAGGTTGGGACTTAGGCGACGAGTGTCATGTTGGCGACACAGGAGGTAGAGGTAGGAAGTCTGGCTGGCCTGTCGGTGAAGTGGGAAAGTAGGCCGGTGAGGCGACATGCTACGAGTGGGCCAGGTGGCCCGTTTGGGTGGGTCAAAGATGGCCGGCGGGACGGGATTCGGTGGGTTCAGGGGAGGCCAGGGCGGCTAATGCACCCAAAATGCATCTACTTTTCCTAGCACTTTGCATCGTATTTCTCTCCGGAGTCCCCCCATGATTGAATAAATCTGCAGAATCTGACGTTGTTTTTAGCAAAAGTCTTCTTTCCGTCTATTTTCGCAGGACTTTTCACAGGGGAAGAAAACCACGTAACATTTTATGGAAAAGAAGGGGAATGAGCACCAGATGGGGCCGGGGGGCCACCCGAGGGCCAAAAGGGGGCCCCACACGTGGCCAGATTCCTTGGCCGCGTGGGGTCACCCCTTTTGGGCCCAAATGGCCCACTCCGGCTAGGTCTTCGACGTACCCCTCCATATATACGAGAAACTGACGGGTTTCGAGGGGGAGGGCTGTTCACGAAACGGAGCGCCGCCGCCACCACGATCTTCGATTTTGGAGTCAGATTGATCCAGGATTTCACCCCCGGAGGTGGAATTCGAGGGGCTTCGTCACCATTATCATCACCACCATCATCTCCATCAACCATGAGCTCCATCACCCCCTCCATGTGTGAGTAGTTGCTGTAGACATGTGAGGTGTGAGGGGTTTTGGATGAGATGTATCATGTAATTGCTACCCGGTAAGCGGGATCTAGGGGTTTGTCTTGAGAATTCTTATGTCTTATGTTGATGCACTATTGCTAGGCTTAATGCTTGTTACCAGGGCCCAAGTGGCATGATTTCAGTACTGAACTTACGTTGCTACATCATATATTTGAGTTTGGTATCTATCTGCAATGTGTATTACATGCTATTATGTTGAACCTGCGAACCCTAAAGTGACAGCTAGGGAAAACAAGGGGGATATGTTCTAGTTTGAGGATTATGTGTGTTCATGGAGTGTTAATGCGTTGGTCCGGGCTATTCGAAAGGTTAGACCTTAATTACCTGTAGTTCCAAATTGGCCCCGGTGAAATGGGCAGGTAGGACAATAGGCTTTGTGCAAATTCTCTTGGTTAGTACGCACAATAAGTTACGGAACACACACCTACATAAAACTGAGATAGAGAAAGCCCTCGCTGCTAGCAAAACATTATTACATGATCAATCTTATCCGTGCAACACCCCGCTATCACCTCATGCCTGCGTTTTAGTCTCTGGTTTACTTTCACTCTTTTCCGGTGAAAACTGGGAAAACACTTGCTCTCCATTTACTTTATGTTTGTTTACTTTCACTGCATTATTACACTCACCACTCTCGTTGCAAGGTAGTTGATACACAGGTTTGGTTGGGAGTGACGTCCCAATTGCTAAAGTCTCACCGATATTCTTGTGTTCCCACTGAGTCGAACTACAAATTTGGGTAATACTTCCCATCGAATACTACGATTGATCTCCTGCACTTGGGAGCCATCAAGACTGTTTTCTGGCGCCGTTGTCGGGGAGCCTAGCTTTATTGGTAAGACCACTTGGTATTGTCTACTTGCTGCACTTTCTTGTTCCCTACAATGGGAAAGGGAAAGGACACTTCGAAGGAGGTAATGCCTTCGACTACTCGTTCTGGTAATGATTTGCCTAGTAGACCAAAATTTTCACCTAATATTGTTTCTACTGTGGCTGCTAAGAAAAAGAAAGGAATAGCTGGTAAATCACCATTGTCAAAAATGTCTACTAGTACATCTAATGATCAAACACTTGATAATGTAGACAAAGAACTAGCTTCTGAAATTCCTGAAACTATTGAAACACCTTAGGCAAATGAAACACCTGAAACAACTGAAATTCCTGAATCTTCTGTAGATGAAAATGTAGAACTTGAGCTAGAAAGAAATGAGACTCGTAGAGAGTATGAATATGGGGCCTCTTCTGAAGAAGAAGAAGCATTTATTGAGGCCTTTATATCACCTGATTATACAAAACTTGATAAACTCTCTATTTATGATGATGCATCTCTTGGAAACTGTTTTGCTGCTACTAGGAATTTGTGTGGCCCAACTATTAGAATTAGAGATAAATATTATGAATTCAATATTAATCCTGAGATAATTGAGATAGTTGAGAAGTCTAGATTCTGTGGAAAGGATGAGGAGTCTCCTCTTGATCATATTGCTGAATTGCATGCTTTATCTACCACATTTGGAAATGATGAAATCCGTCAATATTATTTATTCTTAAAATTGTTTCCTTTTTCTTTGGGCGAAGATGCTAGAGTTTGGTATAATCGTTTAGGACCTGCATGTATTACTAGTAAGGAAGAATGCTTGCAATTGTTTTTCAATAAATATTTTCCTGCTGAAAGGATACATGCATTAACTGTTGAAATTAGCAATTTAAACAAGATAAGAAAGAGAGTCTACCCCAAGCTTGGGGGAGATTTGGTAAAATGTGTAAGAAATGTCCTGGTCATGGTTTTAAACCTCATGAATTGCTTGATATATTCTATAATGGACTAATGGGGGAAACAAGAGACTACCTTGATAGTATTGCAGTGAATATCTTTAGGGACAGAAGTGTTGATGAAGCAATTGAATTACTGGAGTCTATTCTCGAGAATGAAGCTGATTGGAACATTGAGGAGATATATAGAAATGAGACACTCCCAGAGAAGAAAGGAGGTATACTCGAATTGAACCAAGAAAAAATGGCTGAAGCTTCCAAGGATATTAAAGAGAAGGGAATTAAAACCACTCATCTCAAGGAATTATCTGAAATGGGTATTAAACTTCCTACTGATGAACCATGCTTTCGAATTCAAGTGAACTCTATACTCCCTATGGAAGGTAATGAGGAGGTAACACCTTCTGTTGATGTCTCTTATGTTAACAATTTTTCTTATCATGATAATCCTGGGGAGCGTAAAATTAGAATGACTGTCATGGAAAACCATCATAAAATTAATTTCCTCCATGAAAATTTAAATGCTAGTGTAGGGGAAGTTAAAAGAATTGTTAAACATTGTGAAATGATGAACAATCAAGTTGAGCAAATGATTTATTTACAAAATCAATTGTATGAAAATCTGAATAAACAAAAACAACTATGTGGAGTTAATACAAGGGGAGGTGCAAGCACCCAGGATCCTGATTATCCTGAAGATCATCCTAAAAGAAAAGAGCAAGTTGCTCTTAAAGATAAATATTTTGCAGGAAAATCTCCCAATGAAAATGAGCATGATGATGACTCCAATGAGCAAGGCAAGGATATTTCTATTTCTGATGCTGAAACTGAGGATGATAATAATGAAGAGAAGAATCATCTCCACCTGATATTGAACAACATGATGATAATAATGAAGAAGCTGCTGGTAAGGAGGATCCTTAGCCTCCTATTGAGAAGACCAAGAAGAAGAAGAAACCAAATAAAGATAAAGATAAAGGTAAAGAAAGGGATCCATGGTGTCGAATCCCTGACTCGACAAGTCCCTTAGGTGACCCTATCGGGTTTCGATTAGGAGAAGTCATGGGCGCTGGTGAGATCGTCGGCTAGACAGAAGGCAAGATTTACCCAGGTTCGGGGCCCTCGTAGAGGTAAAACCCTTACTCCTGCCTCGTGTCGATCTGTATTGGATGATTAGATCGGTTACAGGTTGCTCGAATCGAGAGTAGATCTCGAGTTCCGAGGCTTTTTGGTCGTGCAGTATTGCTTGGTCCTCTCCCTGAGGGCTCTCCTGGCCTTATATAGATGGCCAGGTCTCGAGTCCTACCCGGAGAGGATTCAAACCCTAGCTTAAGTCGGTTACAAAACTACCTAACTTAACCCGCAAGTCTGGTGCGGGTGGGCTTCTGGTAGGCCTTCTGGAATCTTCCAAGGGCGCCTCTTCTTGGACCTTGACATTGGGCCTGAGAGGGGGTGTCCTTACCCGCAGGGTCCAAGATCTATGTCTTCGTCAGTAGCCCCCGAGCGTGTGCTCGATTGGGATTTATTTCCAGTCGGGTAGACGGTCAGACCTTTTTTTTGATCTCCTGGAAGTTCCAGCTCGACAGTTGTTGTTTTTGAAGGGTGTGTCCCCTGTATTGTAAGTTATAAAGCTCGAGTATCGAGTAGTACTGGCGCCTGTTTTACGGCTTTTATTTGCAGAAGGATGTGGCGCAGTAGCTTGGATCTCCCGAGAGATCAGGGCCAATTAATTGCGACTAGGGCAAAAACACTCCTGGCCTACACAGATTCGAGACCTCCGACTCGAACCCGACGAGGTGATTGTTGCGACTGGGCCGTTGTGGACTTATCGAGTCGAACTTAACCTATGAGGGTACCCGGCGCGTCCGCTAGGATTTTGTAACATCCCAAGTCTGAAAAACAACCTTTAGAATATTTGCTCTCTGTTATTTTATGTTTTGCATCATGGCATCATGTTGATTGCATTTGTTTTGTTTGTTTTCCATTTGTTTTCCTCTGTTTTCATTTGTTTTCCAACTGTTTTCATTTGTTTTCCTTTGTTTTCTATTTGAATTTCAAACCAAAATTCAAACCTTTTGTTTCATCCTTGTGATGTTACAATTTCCAAAATGTTATTTCAAATAAAAACAACCAAATTGTTTTCTTTTCTTCCATAATGTTCATCTATGAAATTGTTGGTTTTATTCAATCAATTAAATCCCAAATCACTTTCAATTTCAAATCAAATGCATCAAACAGAACAACTTTTAACTTGTGAACATCATCTAATCAAACCAACTACTTTAATCAAATTTAACATAGGGTTCACCCTATTAATATCTTTGTTTTCAATATCAATCAATTACTTCCCAAACTGCTTTCAAATTCAAACCAAGGCTAAAAATCAGTACCTTTTTGAATCCATGATTTCCACCAAACAATTATAAACTTTAAATCATTTTAAACCTAGGGGTAACCCTATTGAAAATGATTCTGTTTTCCTAATATAATTAATATTGGAAATTTCATTCAATTTGGTTTCAAATATAAACAACATTTTAAATTTCAAACTTTTAAAAATCCACCTTGGCAGTGGGTTGCTATTGGTATAAATAACCTACCCTGAAATTTCCAAAAAAATTTAATCACTTAAAAACCATCCAATGCTTCCTTTTGTTTTTGCTACAAAATAAAATAAAATAAAACAAACAAAAAAAATAACAAGAGAGAGAGAGAGCAGCAGAGGGCCCAAGCCCACCTATCTTTTTCCTCTCTGGCCCTTTTCTTCCACCTCCGTACAGGTGAGGTCATCACACGACAGCACCAAGCTCCACCTGCTCCCATCCCCTCTCCTATATCTATCCCAACCGGAGGAGAAACCCTAACCCTAACCTCTTCCCCTCCTTCTTCCTCCCCAGCCGCCCTCCTCTTCCTCTTCCTTCTTCCCTCTCTGCTCTGTAAGTTCTCTGAACCTGAAACTCCCCACCATGGCCGAAAGTTGAGGAGGTTGGCGTGGTCGCTGGAGGCTGTCCCGGGAGCTCCCCACGGCGGGAATGGAGACGCCGTGGATCCTTCTTCCTCCTCGTCTACTCGGTGGGCGCCGAGGAGCCCTACTGCGCCGCCGCCATCTTCCCCAACTCGCCACCATCGTCTCTGCCCGACTCCCTGCTGCTCGCCCCGACTGCTCCTCCGCCTCCCTCAAGGTGAGCGCACTCCTCCTCCCTCTCGCTACTCTCTCCCCTTCCCTTCGCATCGCCCGCAGCCCCTCCTCCACGGCGCCCCCCTCCGGCGAGGGCAGCAGCCGTTGCTGGCCATGTTTCTGTCGCTGCGATTGCAGTACCTGTTCGATTCAGTTTCTTTCAGAAAAACAGGCAGCGAGCCACACCTTAACTCCCCCCCGAGTCCTAGTCTAACACCAACCCGAGCTCAGCCCATCTGGTTCTGTTCCCCTGAGCGCATCAGGAGGTGTAGGGGTCGAATCCCACCCCCTACACATTAACCCAACCTTTTTGTTTTGCAATGTTTTGGTCATAGAACTTACAGGAAATCACACCTAGGCCCCTGGCAATATTTCTAGCCCCCTGCAAAATATTATTCTAGTCCTCAGCTATTAAAAATGGCAGATTTGCACCCAATTTTGGAAATTGCATAAATAAATCATCCTAACTCCAAATTCAACATTTTTAATATGTTTTCAACACCAAATTAAATGTTCTATCCAAATATAAAATTTGTTTACTGTTTTGAATATTTTGAATTGGTGCAACATTTGAAAACTTGTCAAATTCACTTAAATTTGCAAAATTCATAACTTGACCATAAAAATTCCAATTTCAACAAACTAAATATGTTTTCCAATCAACTTTTCATGTACTTTCCAAATATAAATTTTGTTTGCTGTTTTGAATAATTTAAATTGCTGAAAACAACTGTTTCTTGGTTATTGCAGTTGAAATTGCCAAAATAATAACTTGCTCATTTTAAATCCAATTTCCACAAATGAAATATGTTTTCCATGCAAAATTAAACCCTCTTTCCAAATATAAACTTCGTTTTCTGTTTTGAATAATTAAAATTGGTTAAATAATTTAAACCTTGTTTAATTCATTTAAAATTGGTAATTTCATAACTTGATCAAAACAAATTCTTTTGGGACATATTAAATATGTTTTCCAACCCTAAAAGTATAAACTTTTCAAATATGAATTTGCTTTAATGCTTTGAACAAATAAAAATTCAAATAAGTTCATGTTTGAATTAAATTCATTTAATTCTTGCTTAAACTTGTTTAATTCATAAATAATTTATTTGGAATCCTTTTTCAACAAGTGAAACATGTATTCCAACTAAAATCTTGTTTTCTTTTCAATTATAAACTTTGTTATCTATTTTGAACAATTTAACTTGATGAAAACAACAAATGCTTGTGTGACACCTTTAATAACCCAAAATTCCATAACTTAATAACTGAATTTCTAAACTTGTTAAGCCTTATTTCCATTTGGTTCTATTGTTGTTATTTTGCTGTTTTCCTCATCCATGCATCATGCTAATCCACTTTCATATAATGATCAGTTGTAAAACAATTAATTCAACCATAATTCATGGTCTTTCCATATGCAATCCCAAATTGCATGTGGGTCCATTTAATCCTGTTTCTATCTTGTCAACTAGTTTATTTTGATGCAACCATTAACTTGACATGCATCATCTTTGATTGTGCACAATGCCATGATAATGATTGTTTATATTTCTTCCTTGTTTGTTTGCTTCTTCTCGGATACACGACGACGTTGAGACCGACGATACTTACGACACCCCTTCTAAGGAGTTGGCTCAGTACCAGGCTACTGGGTTTGCAGGCAAGTTATCACTCACATGAACCATTGTGATCCTTTCAACCCTGGTTACCGATACTTTCCGTTGTCTATTTCTGCTAGCCTTAGTAGTAGTTGTTTCTGTTGCGAACCTATCACCTGATACCCTGAACCCTGATATTGCCTCACCTCCATACCTATAACCATTGTTTGAGCCCGTGTCTTACTAGCATGCTTAGGTTGTTTTGCTCGAGTCTGTTACCCGTTACTTTCTGTTACTATTTTACTATGTTCTGGGGGATCGATGTTTAATCAATCAATCCATCATGCTACTGTTATTACTTAATAATAAATTTGATGATAAGGCACCGGCAGGAGGCCCTTTGTGGTTTTGAGGCCTGCTAGTGTCGACCCTAATAGGAAAAGGGTCTTGTCTACTGATCCATGATGAGCGCACTACCCGCATGTGGGAAGCGAGTATGGGCGCCCCCCTCAACTGACTCGATTCGCATCTCGTCCAAATCGCCGTACTAGTTCGGGTGTTCCATTTGCTGCATCATATGCAGGTACGAACCCTTGGCGCCAGGGTGGAACTTTCGTAGTCGGCATTTAGGGCGGCGTGGTCTTCCAGTGCTATGAGGGTCCTCCTTTTCTTCGGGGGGCTCGATTAGCCGCGCACGCACAGCACGCGGTGCTTTGGGCTTGATGCGAAGAAGGGTTGGTTGTGTAGAGTACCCCGTTTGGTGGAAGTGCATTTCCATCTGGCGGGATATTCTTGCGTGTACGGCCAAATTGGTGCAACCCTGCAGGGATAATCTTCTCGAGAAGCCGTGTTTTCCGCGGTTATGGATTACTTGGTGAAAGTACTGGCTAACAAGTACTCAGGACAACTTAAACATAATGATCAAACATGTTACACCCAATGATTAATAACTTGACTAGTAATAGGTTGATGACACAATAACTTGATTCACCGTTAATACAACAGTGTGAGTTATCCTCGGATTGCTTCTTTGGATAAGGGGCGAGATCCAGGATGGGTTTGTTTGAAGTTATCTTTCAGTTGGTTACAATCCTCGATCTTATCTCCTTTCTGTTAGCCGGAAGTGGTAGAATCTCTGTAGTTGGTTAGCGCAGCCAGTTGCAGCATCGTTTATATCCCCTCTCTTCTGTTGAACCCAAGGCATCTGTGCTTGGTGTTGACGGGTTACACTTTGGTGAATTGTGAGTCTTGCTTGCCAGTACGTTTATGTACTGACCCCTTTGGGGCTGTGGTTTCCGCAGACCTACGTTTCCGAGGATCTACATGGTGGCTACTACGTGGAGTATGACGAGACTGCTGACGAGTAGATAGCGGACCCGGGCAGGATCCGAGACTTCGTGGATGGGCTCCGTCTTTTCGTTTCCGGCCTCTTAGGCCTATTTGGTTCTTGTCTGTACTCAGACATGTTGAATGCTTCCGATGTATTGTAATGATGTATTGTTGGGGCAGGTGCCCTCTGAATGATTGTATTTGCTATCTCTGCTCTAATGAGAGCCATTTGCAACTTATTTCAATCTTTTGTGTCGTAGAGACCTGTTGTGATATCACTTGTTAAACGCCGTTGACGTACCATGTGTGTATGGTTTGAAGTACGTCGACGGAAGTGCCTTTGATCTCTAGTGGATAGTTTACATCGACGATGGAATAGCAGGGCTTGTGTTGTCGCGCATAAGCGCAGGCCTACCAAGAAGCTGGGACGTGGGAGCAGTTATGCCCCATAATCCAAGCATCTGCTATCCAGTTCGTACGGTGAGTATCCCCTAGAAATCAGGGTGCGACAAATGGTATCAGAGCCTGTCTGCCTGTAGGATCCCTTTTTACTGGTCGCAGTTGAGTCTAGAAACTATTTTGTAGCTATATAGGAAAAATGAAACATGAGAGTAGGAATTCTGTTCTTTTTCTTCTTTCCCCACCCACCCTCCCTTTTCTGGTAAGGAAGTGCAACGTTGTTTTTCTATTCTCATCTAAACTTTCAAGTTAGGATTTCACGTATTCTGGTTTCTCTAGGATGGTTATATCTACTAGACCATAGGAATGGAGGTGGTTGTGACATGATTTATCATGTTGCCTACTCACGATTGAGAACGGTGGCAAATAGGCCCCGGAAGCAGATCCTCTATTCCTTAGGCAGTAGATATTGATCCTTTAGAAGACCGGATGGGTTTTCCGTAGTACCTCAGGAGTTTTGTTCTCGTTTTTCCCGATGTTGATATCCTGTTCTTCTCAACATCCTTTTCGTCCGTTGAAATCTTGTTGTTGTTTTCCACTTCAAATCTTCTACCGGCGTCTAATCAAAACTTCCTCGTAAACTCTTATCCAGTTAAAGTGTTATTTGATACCGGAGCATCACATTCCTTTGTGTCAACAATCTTTTCCACAACATACAACCCAATTCTGGTCCCACTAAGCAATCAAATCACCGTTCACTCCCCGGGATCTCAAGTGTTGACTTCCAACATAAGTAAGAACAATCCAATTCTAATGGGAGGCCACATATTCCTCGTTACTCTCATGTTGATGATTCTGACATTGATGATTATTCCTGGTGTTGCATTGATGTCAATAACTCTATTCCACCATTCTAGCCAGATAATCTATTCTCCAAATGAATCAAGTTCTGTTCAACTATACACCCTCAATACAAAACCTCTCCCTTTACTTGAAAATGTTCCGGTGGTTTGCAAATTCCCCGACGTCTATCCAAGGTGCACGATGTGTTTCACGTGTCACAGCTCAAGAGGATCTTCCCAAGAAGTTTCCGGACCTTTTCTTTTCTCAGTAGGAATCTCGGGGCGCGATTCCTTCAAGGGGGGGCGTTTTGTAACATCCCAAGTCTGAAAAACAGCCTTTAGAATGTTTGCTCTCTGTTATTTTATGTTTTGCATCATGGCATCATGTTGATTGCATTTGTTTTGTTTGTTTTCCATTTGTTTTCCTCTGTTTTCATTTGTTTTCCAACTGTTTTCATTTGTTTTCCTTTGTTTTCTATTTGAATTTCAAACCAAAATTCAAACCTTTTGTTTCATCCTTGTGATGTTACAATTTCCAAAATGTTATTTCAAATAAAAACAACCAAATTGTTTTCTTTTCTTCCATAATGTTCATCTATGAAATTGTTGGTTTTATTCAATCAATTAAATCCCAAATCACTTTCAATTTCAAATCAAATGCATCAAACAGAACAACTTTGAACTTGTGAACATCATCTAATCAAATCAACTACTTTAATCGAATTTAACATAGGGTTCACCCTATTAATATCTTTGTTTTCAATATCAATCAATTACTTCCGAAACTGCTTTCAAATTCAAACCAAGGCTAAAAATCAGTACCTTTTTGAATCCATGATTTCCACCAAACAATTATAAACTTTAAATCATTTTAAACCTAGGGGTAACCCTATTGAAAATGATTCTGTTTTCCTAATATAATTAATATTGGAAATTTCATTCAATTTGGTTTCAAATATAAACAACATTTCAAATTTCAAACTTTTAAAAATCCACCTTGGCAGTGGGTTGCTATTGGTATAAATAACCTACCCTGAAATTTCCAAAAATTTTAATCACTTAAAAACCATCCAATGCTTCCTTTTGTTTTTGCTACAAAAAATAAATAAAATAAAACAAACAAAAAAATAACAAGAGAGAGAGAGAGAGCAGCAGAGGGCCCAAGCCCACCTATCTTTTTCCTCTCTGGCCCTTTTCTTCCACCTCCGTACAGGTGAGGTCATCACACGACAGCACCAAGCTCCACCTGCTCCCATCCCCTCTCCTATATCTATCCCAACCGGAGGAGAAACCCTAACCCTAACCTCTTCCCCTCCTTCTTCCTCCCCAGCCGCCCTCCTCTTCCTCTTCCTTCTCCCCTCTCTGCTCTGTAAGTTCTCTGAACCTGAAACTCCCCACCATGGCCGAAAGTTGAGGAGGTTGGCGTGGTCGCTGGAGGCTGTCCCGGGAGCTCCCCACGGCGGGAATGGAGACGCCGTGGATCCTTCTTCCTCCTCGTCTACTCGGTGGGCGCCGAGGAGCCCTACTGCGCCGCCGCCATCTTCCCCAACTCGCCACCATCGTCTCTGCCCGACTCCCGGCTGCTCGCCCCGACTGCTCCTCCGCCTCCCTCAAGGTGAGCGCACTCCTCCTCCCTCTCGCTACTCTCTCCCCTTCCCTTCGCATCGCCCGCAGCCCCTCCTCCACGGCGCCCCCCTCCGGCGAGGGCAGCAGCCGTTGCTGGCCATGTTTCTGTCGCTGCGATTGCAGTACCTGTTCGATTCAGTTTCTTTCAGAAAAACAGGCAGCGAGCCACACCTTAACTCCCCCCCGAGTCCTAGTCTAACACCAACCCGAGCTCAGCCCATCTGGTTCTGTTCCCCTGAGCGCATCAGGAGGTGTAGGGGTCGAATCCCACCCCCTACACATTAACCCAACCTTTTTGTTTTGCAATGTTTTGGTCATAGAACTTACAGGAAATCACACCTAGGCCCCTGGCAATATTTCTAGCCCCCTGCAAAATATTATTCTAGTCCTCAGCTATTAAAAATGGCAGATTTGCACCCAATTTTGGAAATTGCATAAATAAATCATCCTAACTCCAAATTCAACATTTTTAATATGTTTTCAACACCAAATTAAATGTTCTATCCAAATATAAAATTTGTTTACTGTTTTGAATATTTTAAATTGGTGCAACATTTGAAAACTTGTCAAATTCACTTAAATTTGCAAAATTCATAACTTGACCATAAAAATTCCAATTTCAACAAACTAAATATGTTTTCCAATCAACTTTTCATGTACTTTCCAAATATAAATTTTGTTTGCTGTTTTGAATAATTTAAATTGCTGAAAACAACTGTTTCTTGGTTATTGCAGTTGAAATTGCCAAAATAATAACTTGCTCATTTTAAATCCAATTTCCACAAATGAAATATGTTTTCCATGCAAAATTAAACCCTCTTTCCAAATATAAACTTCGTTTTCTGTTTTGAATAATTAAAATTGGTTAAATAATTTAAACCTTGTTTAATTCATTTAAAATTGGTAATTTCATAACTTGATCAAAACAAATTCTTTTGGGACATATAAAATATGTTTTCCAACCCTAAAAGTATAAACTTTTCAAATATGAATTTGGTTTAATGCTTTGAACAAATAAAAATTCAAATAAGTTCATGTTTGAATTAAATTCATTTAATTCTTGCTTAAACTTGTTTAATTCATAAATAATTTATTTGGAATCCTTTTTCAACAAGTGAAACATGTATTCCAACTAAAATCTTGTTTTCTTTTCAATTATAAACTTTGTTATCTATTTTGAACAATTTAACTTGATGAAAACAACAAATGCTTGTGTGACACCTTTAATAACCCAAAATTCCATAACTTAATAACTGAATTTCTAAACTTGTTAAGCCTTATTTCCATTTGGTTCTATTGTTGTTATTTTGCTGTTTTCCTCATCCATGCATCATGCTAATCCACTTTCATATAATGATCAGTTGTAAAACAATTAATTCAACCATAATTCATGGTCTTTCCATATGCAATCCCAAATTGCATGTGGGTCCATTTAATCCTGTTTCTATCTTGTCAACTAGTTTATTTTGATGCAACCATTAACTTGATATGCATCATCTTTGATTGTGCACAATGCCATGATAATGATTGTTTATATTTCTTCCTTGTTTGTTTGCTTCTTCTCGGATACACGACGACGTTGAGACCGACGATACTTACGACACCCCTTCTAAGGAGTTGGCTCAGTACCAGGCTACTGGGTTTGCAGGCAAGTTATCACTCACATGAACCATTGTGATCCTTTCAACCCTGGTTACCGATACTTTCCGTTGTCTATTTCTGCTAGCCTTAGTAGTAGTTGTTTCTGTTGCGAACCTATCACCTGATACCCTGAACCCTGATATTGCCTCACCTCCATACCTATAACCATTGTTTGAGCCCGTGTCTTACTAGCATGCTTAGGTTGTTTTGCTCGAGTCTGTTACCCGTTACTTTCTGTTACTATTTTACTATGTTCTGGGGGCTCGATGTTTAATCAATCAATCCATCATGCTACTGTTATTACTTAATAATAAATTTGATGATAAGGCACCGGCAGGAGGCCCTTTGTGGTTTTGAGGCCTGCTAGTGTCGACCCTAATAGGAAAAGGGTCTTGTCTACTGATCCATGATGAGCGCACTACCCGCATGTGGGAAGCGAGTATGGGCGCCCCCCTCAACTGACTCGATTCGCATCTCGTCCAAATCGCCGTACTAGTTCGGGTGTTCCATTTGCTGCATCATATGCAGGTACGAACCCTTGGCGCCAGGGTGGAACTTTCGTAGTCGGCATTTAGGGCGGCGTGGTCTTCCAGTGCTATGAGGGTCCTCCTTTTCTTCGGGGGGCTCGATTAGCCGCGCACGCACAGCACGCGGTGCTTTGGGCTTGATGCGAAGAAGGGTTGGTTGTGTAGAGTACCCCGTTTGGTGGAAGTGCATTTCCATCTGGCGGGATATTCTTGCGTGTACGGCCAAATTGGTGCAACCCTGCAGGGATAATCTTCTCGAGAAGCCGTGTTTTCCGCGGTTATGGATTACTTGGTGAAAGTACTGGCTAACAAGTACTCAGGACAACTTAAACATAATGATCAAACATTTTACACCCAATGATTAATAACTTGACTAGTAATAGGTTGATGACACAATAACTTGATTCACCGTTAATACAACAGTGTGAGTTATCCTCGGATTGCTTCTTTGGATAAGGGGCGAGATCCAGGATGGGTTTGTTTGAAGTTATCTTTCAGTTGGTTACAATCCTCGATCTTATCTCCTTTCTGTTAGCCGGAAGTGGTAGAATCTCTGTAGTTGGTTAGCGCAGCCAGTTGCAGCATCGTTTATATCCCCTCTCTTCCGTTGAACCCAAGGCATCTGTGCTTGGTGTTGACGGGTTACACTTTGGTGAATTGTGAGTCTTGCTTGCCAGTACGTTTATGTACTGACCCCTTTGGGGCTGTGGTTTCCGCAGACCTACGTTTCCGAGGATCTACATGGTGGCTACTACGTGGAGTATGACGAGACTGCTGACGAGTAGATAGCGGACCCGGGCAGGATCCGAGACTTCGTGGATGGGCTCCGTCTTTTCGTTTCCGGCCTCTTAGGCCTATTTGGTTCTTGTCTGTACTCAGACATGTTGAATGCTTCCGCTGTATTGTAATGATGTATTGTTGGGGCAGGTGCCCTCTGAATGATTGTATTTGCTATCTCTGCTCTAATGAGAGCCATTTGCAACTTATTTCAATCTTTTGTGTCGTAGAGACCTGTTGTGATATCACTTGTTAAACGCCGTTGACGTACCATGTGTGTATGGTTTGAAGTACGTCGACGGAAGTGCCTTTGATCTCTAGTGGATAGTTTACATCGACGATGGAATAGCAGGGCTTGTGTTGTCGCGCATAAGCGCAGGCCTACCAAGAAGCTGGGACGTGGGAGCAGTTATGCCCCATAATCCAAGCATCTGCTATCCAATTCGTACGGTGAGTATCCCCTAGAAATCAGGGTGCGACAAATGGTATCAGAGCCTGTCTGCCTGTAGGATCCCTTTTTACTGGTCGCAGTTGAGTCTAGAAACTATTTTGTAGCTATATAGGAAAAATGAAACGTGAGAGTAGGAATTCTGTTCTTTTTCTTCTTTCCCCACCCACCCTCCCTTTTCTGGTAAGGAAGTGCAACGCTGTTTTTCTATTCTCATCTAAACTTTCAAGTTAGGATTTCACGTATTCTGGTTTCTCTAGGATGGTTATATCTACTAGACCATAGGAATGGAGGTGGTTGTGACATGATTTATCATGGTGCCTACTCACGATTGAGAACGGTGGCAAATAGGCCCCGGAAGCAGATCCTCTATTCCTTAGGCAGTAGATATTGATCCTTTAGAAGCCCGGATGGGTTTTCCGTAGTACCTCAGGAGTTTTGTTCTCGTTTTTCCCGATGTTGATATCCTGTTCTTCTCAACATCCTTTTCGTCCGTTGAAATCTTGTTGTTGTTTTCCACTTCAAATCTTCTACCGGCGTCTAATCAAAACTTCCTCGTAAACTCTTATCCAGTTAAAGTGTTATTTGATACCGGAGCATCACATTCCTTTGTGTCAACAATCTTTTCCACAACATACAACCCAATTCTGGTTCCACTAAGCAATCAAATCACCGTTCACTCCCCGGGATCTCAAGTGTTGACTTCCAACATAAGTAAGAACAATCCAATTCTAATGGGAGGCCACATATTCCTCGTTACTCTCATGTTGATGATTCTGACATTGATGATTATTCCTGGTGTTGCATTGATGTCAATAACTCTGTTCCACCATTCTAGCCAGATAATCTATTCTCCAAATGAATCAAGTTCTGTTCAACTATACACCCTCAATACAAAACCTCTCCCTTTACTTGAAAATGTTCCGGTGGTTTGCAAATTCCCTGACGTCTATCCAAGGTGCACGATGTGTTTCACGTGTCACAGCTCAAGAGGATCTTCCCAAGAAGTTTCCGGACCTTTTCTTTTCTCAGTAGGAATCTCGGGGCGCGATTCCTTCAAGGGGGGGCGTTTTGTAACATCCCAAGTCTGAAAAACAGCCTTTAGAATGTTTGCTCTCTGTTATTTTATGTTTTGCGTCATGGCATCATGTTGATTGCATCCATTTGTTTTCCTCTGTTTTCATTTGTTTTCCAACTGTTTTCATTTGTTTTCCTTTGTTTTCTATTTGAATTTCAAACCAAAATTCAAACCTTTTGTTTCATCCTTGTGATGTTACAATTTCCAAAATGTTATTTCAAATAAAAACAACCAAATTGTTTTCTTTTCTTCCATAATGTTCATCTATGAAATTGTTGGTTTTATTCAATCAATTAAATCCCAAATCACTTTCAATTTCAAATCAAATGCATCAAACAGAACAACTTTGAACTTGTGAACATCATCTAATCAAATCAACTACTTTAATCAAATTTAACATAGGGTTCACCCTATTAATATCTTTGTTTTCAATATCAATCAATTACTTCCCAAACTGCTTTCAAATTCAAACCAAGGCTAAAAATCAGTACCTTTTTGAATCCATGATTTCCACCAAACAATTATAAACTTTAAATCATTTTAAACCTAGGGGTAACCCTATTGAAAATGATTCTGTTTTCCTAATATAATTAATATTGGAAATTTCATTCAATTTGGTTTCAAATATAAACAACATTTTAAATTTCAAACTTTTAAAAATCCACCTTGGCAGTGGGTTGCTATTGGTATAAATAACCTACCCTGAAATTTCCAAAAATTTTAATCACTTAAAAACCATCCAATGCTTCCTTTTGTTTTTTCTACAAAAAAAAATTAAAATAAAACAAACAAAAAAATAACAAGAGAGAGAGAGAGCAGCAGAGGGCCCAAGAACACCCTAATTTTCCCGAGACGAGACGGAGCCGCCAGGGCGGCAAAACTCTCGAAACTCTCCGTGGGGGAGACAGATCCTGCTGCTCCGGAGCTCCGGAGAAGGGGGAAATCATCCCCATCTTCATCCCCATCTCCTCCTTGGCGTGGGAGGAGGCATCTCCATCGCCATCCTCACCAGCACCTGCATCTCCACCATCACCATCACCGTGATCCACTCTGTTCCCCTCATAGTTTGATCATTGCTACACCCTAGATACGTGTTATTGTACTCCGTTGCATGTTTGGGATTGAGTACTTGTCATTATTTGGTGGTGGATCCATTGTTTCAGATTGTGTTGTACCACATATGTCACCATACATTTTCATGTTTGCACGTTGTGAGTAGTTCCCGCATGTTCCTGAGGGCATAGGATGAATTGGCAATGATTTGTTACATAAGATGAGTTGTTATTTGGTCTAGTATTTATCTATTATGTGATTCTATGATGGTGTCGTATGAACGTCAATTGTACAACACTTCACCTACATGGGCTCATAGGAGAACACCGTAGTGTAGTGACGTGATGATGTCTTTAGGTGACAGGTACTTGAGACAGAGTCGTTGAATTGCATTATGAGGGTACTTGTATCGGGGCCCTTAGAGCATAAGGCTATGGTGGGACATCATGTCTTAATAATTCTCGTGATGTCATTTAATTGGCCACGTGATCCATCATAAGGGGTGATAGTTTATTTATTTAGCTATTCCTATTTGTGGCTCCGTCCGAAGAAGATTAAAACTAGACAAGATATACAAACATGTTATGCAATGAATCACTATGCCAGCTAAATCCGTGCAGCCCTCGGGAACGTTTTCCACATATAAGACACAAACACACACTTGAGCTTGTCCTCTTGCGCATTAGAGGATTGGGCTTTGTCTCTCATTGAGACCTACTACTTGCTGCAGTTTACTTTCCGCATTTTACTTTACTTGCACCACACAATTAAAACACAAAAACACTTGTTGCTTTTATTATTGATTTGCTATTCTACTTACCAGTTCCTTCTGCTCCTCGTGGGTTCGACAACCTTTCTAATTCGAAAAGTACTACAATTGATCTCCTGCACTTGGGAGCCATCTGTCGAATCCCTGACTCGACAAGTCCCTTAGGTGACCCTATCGGGTTTCGATTAGGAGAAGTCATGGGCGCTGGTGAGATCGTCGGCTAGACAGAAGGCAAGATTTACCCAGGTTCGGGGCCCTCGTAGAGGTAAAACCCTTACTCCTGCCTCGTGTCGATCTGTATTGGATGATTAGATCGGTTACAGGTTGCTCGAATCGAGAGTAGATCTCGAGTTCCGAGGCTTTTTGGTCGTGCGGTATTGCTTGGTCCTCTCCCTGAGGGCTCTCCTGGCCTTATATAGATGGCCAGGTCTCGAGTCCTACCCGGAGAGGATTCAAACCCTAGCTTAAGTTGGTTACAAAACTACCTAACTTAACCCGCAAGTCTGGTGCGGGTGGGCTTCTGGTAGGCCTTCTGGAATCTTCCAAGGGCGCCTCTTCTTGGACCTTGACATTGGGCCTGAGAGGGGGTGTCCTTACCCGCAGGGTCCAAGATCTATGTCTTGGTCAGTAGCCCCCGAGCGTGTGCTCGATTGGGATTTATTTCCAGTCGGGTAGACGGTCAGACCTTTTTTTTGATCTCCTGGAAGTTCCAGCTCGACAGTTGTTGTTTTTGAAGGGTGTGTCCCCTGTATTGTAAGTTATAAAGCTCGAGTATCGAGTAGTACTGGCGCCTGTTTTACGGCTTTTATTTGCAGAAGGATGTGGCGCAGTAGCTTGGATCTCCCGAGAGATCAGGGCCAATTAATTGCGACTAGGGCAAAAACACTCCTGGCCTACACAGATTCGAGACCTCCGACTCTAACCCGATGAGGTGATTGTTGCGACTGGGCCGTTGTGGACTTATCGAGTCGAACTTAACCTATGAGGGTACCCGGCGCGTCCGCTAGGATTTTTCTTCGTGTTATTGACACGGAACTATGCCGGAGGACGCAGCTTTCGAGTGCGATTCCAGGCCCAAAAGAAAGATCTTTCTGGGTCTTACCTTCGTACTCGAAGAATACGGCATCCAGATGTGCCTAGTCGGCTGAACAATCCAGGTTTTTATGATGTAGAATTATCACGTGTAGGAGAGGTAGGTTTTTCCCACCCGATGGATTCGTTTGAGCTCCATACGAAAGAAATTTCGCGTTGGAAAAAACCAAGCCCGTATGAAAGAGTTTTCATGTTCGGGATGCTGTGCCCATACGAAAGAGTTTTTCGTGCATAGGGTATTTTCCTCTCTGTTCGAAGAGGTCTTGCTTTATGAACTGTTCATGGAAAAGTTGGTTTCATCCGAAGGAATCGATATTCGTACGAAGATAATTTCGCGTTTGAACTTCCATTCGAAAAGATCTCAATTTTGAATGACGAACGTCATGACGTCATGGCGCACTCCTATTCTCCCGATGGGACGTGACGGAGTGGTAGCAGATGGTGGCCCACCTTGTCAGCTTTTTGACCGGGAAACGAGACGTCGCTCCCGTTTTCTACGCGAAACACGCAGTAAATGCGCATGATCTTCTGTTAAGATCGTGGAACGAAACAGCGCAGGCCGCCGCTTCGTTTCATCCTCACGCGTGGCAGCCGTGATAGGTGCCACGTAGCGCATCGTATGGCTGAGATTGCCTTGCCCCGTGTATAAGTAGGGGTGTTAGCGCCGCAGTAAAATTTTCCCCGCTCTCTGTCTTCGTCTTCTTCCTTGCGCCCATCTTCATCTTCCTCGCGCTCAAGCTCTCGCTACGAACAATGGCTGGCGGAAGGAAGCGTGGCGCTGGTACTCTGGCGTCTGGCGAGCCTTCTGCGCCACCCGCCCCTCGCGCCGGCGACTGGCGCTCGCCCAACACCACCGCAAAAAGCATCAAGGAGATGCAGCGGGAGGGATTGTTACCGGCGGAGGCGGAGAAGCGCGTCCGTCTCGGGAAAAGAGAAGAGGTACCCAATCCTCAATCGAATGAGCGCGTGGTCTTCGTGGACCACGTGACTCGGGGCCTTTCTTTCCCCCTTCACCCTTTCTTCATCGGGCTGCTGTGTGCCTACGGCATACAGCTTCACGACCTTCCTCCGAACGCGGTGCAGCACATTTCGTGCTTCATCGTGCTTTGCGAGTGCTACCTCGGCATTCGCCCGCATTGGGCGCTCTGGAAAGCGCTTTTCAAGATCCGGATCTTCCGCGAGAAGCCGCGGGTGGAGTCCGAGCCTGGCGAGCCACTTCGCACGGGTGGCTTCGGGATCCAGGCGCGCCAGGAGAACGCGTACTTCAACATGCACTTCATCGACTCCGCCCAAGGCTTGCGGAAGAAGTGGTTCTATGTTGTTGACAACAACTCGGGTGGGCTCGTAGAGTTCCACCCATTCGCAGTTCTGACGAGGCGTAAATCTTGGAGCCACAAGATGTCAGCCGACGAAAACCAGACGGTCACGCCCCTACTCGCAAGAGTAGCCGCTCTTCGAGACCAAACTTCGGGAGTCGTGCTCAACGGGCTCCATCTGGCGAGCCTCTTCTTGAAGCGCAGGATCCAGCCTCTTCAGCAGAGACCTTCCACCATGTGGGAGTACCAGGGCTCAGAGGACCCCTGCCGAGTGAGCCGCGAAGAACTTTCGAATGTGGAATTCGAGAAGAAGATAGCGGCAATCACTCGACTGAAGGTAGGGGAAGAATTCCCCGACTGCTCGGTTGAAGCTTTCTCCGCTTCGAATCCTCCTCCAGCTGAGGTTAGTTTCCTGTCTTTGAATTACTTTCATCTTCTGAATTTTTAGTCGATAAGATCTTTCTTGTTTTCTTGTCTTCGTAGAGTCTAGCCATGGCGGATTGCTACCCGCCAGCTACGGGGGGAGCTGCTTCGGAGCAAGTGTCTAGTCACCAGGACGGCGCGGTTGACACCAGTGTCGCCAACGCTTCCTCGAGCTCGGAGGACGATTCTTCGGATGACGTCGAAGACTCGAATGGCGTCCTCCCGAAACGTCGTCGGGTAGATGAAAATGAAGCTACTTCAAAGGACAAATCCTTGGAAGCATCGCCTAGTCAAGCTCCTATCCATGTGACTCCACTCCAATCTCTTCCTCCTTCGGCTTCGTTTCCAGTGATAGCAACCGCTTGGGACGCGGATGCTCTGGACGATGATGAAGATGATGAGTAAGTGATTTCTTCCTTGTTCTTTTGTAATGCCAGTCGATCAACTTCTAAATTCCGATATTGATGTTTTCTATCTTTCACTGCAGTCTGCAAGCGATCAGCCCACGTAGGTTTGCTGCTAACGTTCCTCCCGAAAAGAGGAACAAAGCAAAAGACGCGGGTGAAACCCCCACTGCAGGCACCGTCCAGAACTCTCCCAGGGCAGCGCCTGATGCTGCGACTGTGGAGCGAGAAGTCCCCAGCTCCGCCGCTAGGACTTTGGTCTCGAAGGAGGCGACGGACAGTTCTGCGGATCCTCTCTCCCGCGCCACCGGAGAGGTAAACTTCTATCTCTTGGCCTTCAAGAATTTTTTTTATCAGGTGCACGGCAGTGCTCCCGATGGGAGTAGCCCCCGAGGCTGTAGTCGATCGCGTGCGATCGGCTGCAGGCTCAAAGTTCTGTTCATTTTTTCTTCATGATTTTGCTTTTCTCGGGTGCACGGCAGTGCTCCCGATGGGAGTAGCCCCCGAGGCTGTAGTCGATTGTAAATAATCTGGTACAGGCTCCAATGTAATCCTTCTAATTCTTCTATCTTCGTGCTTTTGCAGTCGCTTGTTGATTCTCTTGCGGCGATTGGTCGCCGCGTCGTTTTTGCCGAGTCGGATTGCAAGTCTCTTCGAGCGGACCGCAACCGACTTCAGACTGAAAACGATCTTCTCAAGGGTGAGCTTTATCGCTTCCCTGTCTTCCAGACTCCATTCATTCTTGAGTTTTTGATAAGCGTCTTTTTGCAGCTCGACTTGAATTTGCAGAATCCGAAAAGGTCAAATTCTCTGAACAGGTAACTGCTCGAGAAGCTGACTTGACGGCCATTCGACAAGAGCTAGAGACTTCCCGCATGCAGTCGGAAGACTTCAGTCGACAGCTTGCGGACGCGCGGAAGTCCTTGAAGGAGTTAGAGAAAACAGGCAGTAAGGCCGACAGCGAGCTTGTCGGGTTCCTCCGTCCCCTTGCTGAGCGCTTCGCGGGTAAGCTTGCTGGAATTTCGCGATTCTGATTCTTCACTTGGCTGTAGTTTGCTAAGTTATTATTTTCTCCCTTCGTAGGTATTCTGGATGTTCCTCTAGAAATCCCTGGACTCCAGCGGGTGGATGTGGTAACCGATACGCTTGCCCAGCTTAAAAGGCACGCTGATGGAGTTTCTTCCATGGTCAGTGATGCTACCCAAGTGCTGGGGCAACTGTACGGTCGCCTCCTCGCCAGCGCCACTCCTGCACCTGCGCTCGATGATATGTTGAAGGTCTTCTCAGAAGGAAAGCTTCTGGATGCCTTTGCAGTCGCTCAATCGGAGGCTGGCGCGAAGACTGCGATCCAATTTGCTCTGGCGCACGGAGTCGAAGGGTTGGAGGAGGCTTACTCGTCCATTCCAGTCGATCCTTCCACGGGCAAAAAGGTACGGCTCTCTCGTTTTGGCGAGCAAGCCGCCATTCTTGCTCGGAAGCTTTCTGAGATTTTTGCTCGGAAGAAGGGAGGGTCGACTGCTGCTAGTGGGAGCACCAATGTAGCCTCGTAGTTTTTTTTATTTCCTTCTTTGAATGTAATGAACCTTGGGATGTATTCCCGTACTTTTGTTGTCCTTGATCGAAGCATTTATCCTTTGGAGTTTTTATTCTTCCTGTGTGTACCTTTGTCTCCCGATGGGAGTAGCCCCCAAGCGTGTTTAGTCAGATGTGCGACTAGAAACCACTCGAGTAGGGCATCTCACTTCTTTCCTTGTGCTTCTTCCAGGCTACTGTGTTTGCCGCGGAAACTTCTGGTGGACGTGGTAATCCAGTAAATCCACTTGTGGCCGCCGTGGGCACGTTTGCTGGCCTTCGTGATAAGGTTCAGGAGGGTGAGCGTAGGCTGAAAGCTTTGCGCGGGGTGGCTGATGTGGCGATATCCAAACAGAAATTGGCGGCTGAGCGCGAGCAATTTCTGATGGACGAGCTATCTTCAGTTGCGAGGGAGTTGCTATGTAAGTGGTGCAGCCCCCGTGCATTTTTCTCCTTTTGTATTCTTCAGCTGACTAAGTGCATCTGCCCTTCAGTTGTTAGACCGAATGACAGGGAGGAAAAGCAGTGGGTGGAAAACCACATTCACCAAGAGGCTAACAGCCAAAAACCTCATGCGAATAACTTCTGGTCTGATCGCACTCGAGGGTTTGTGATGGCCACCTTGAAATTCCGAGTGCTGCAGGCGAGAATTCTCGTGGGTTCTCTTCACGAGGTCTTGATCGCGATGAATGCAGCTTTTTATCCACTCGAAAGGGGTCCCGAAGACTGGAGCTATCTACTCAGGCTGTTTAGTCGGGAAGGGGAGATTTGCACGTGCGTACGTAAACAGATGACGTGCGGCGCGGTTGTGGCTCTCTCCTTTGTCCGAATATGGCATCCTGAGATAGATATGAACTCCGCAGCTCGGCGCCCAGATTATGCAATCGAGGACATCACACCTTTTTATGATGCTGTACGCCCTGCAGCCGAGAAGATTATCCGAATGACCTCTGAAGAGGTAGATAGGGTCTTAGCGGCTGAGAATGCTCAGCGTTTTGACTGATCTGTCGGATGTGAATATCCTGTAAACTGTTTATAGTTTGTAAAAATCGTTGTAAGGTGTGTAACCTTGTATTGGATGATATTTCTTTGGGATGCTAAGTTCTTAGGTGTAGCCCCCGTGTATGCGATGGGGTGTGTACCTGTGACTTTTAGCATGCAGTAAACAAGAAGCTTCGGGTAAATATGATGAGGAAATCATGTATTTTTATTGCAATGACTGAGAAGTCATGTATTCGAGCTACAAAATTGGCTAGTATAGCCTTATTGTTGTAGAAACAAGTAAGCCTAGGGGTAGAATTTGCGGAGTTGTGCAATATTCCATGGATTGGAATAGATTCCTCCGGTCGCTGGATTTTTGAGCCTGTAGCCTCCTCCTGGGATAACTTCGTGTACAATGAAGGGTCCTTCCCAAGGTGGTTCGAGTTTGTGTCCTTCCTTCTGCTTGAGCCGCAATACTAAGTCACCTACCACGAATGACCTATGGCGTATGCGGCGGCTGTGATAGTTGCGTAGCGATTGTTGATAGACTGCGGATCTTGCGAGTGCGATGTCTCGCATTTTGTCGAGTGCATCCATATCTGCTGCGAGTGCTTTGTTGGAGGTTTCTTCGCTGTAGGACACAACCCGTGGGGCGCTGAATCGAACTTCCTCGGGAAGGACTGCTTCCGCCCCGTATACCATGAAAAATGGTGTGTATTTTGTAGACCTGTTTGGGGTTGTCCGGAGGCTCCAGAGTACGGAGGGTAGCTCTTCTGCCCAATGCCCTGCTGCGGGGTGCAAACGGTCGAGTAGTCGTTTCTTGATCCCAGCCGAAACTAAGCCGTTGGATCTTTCGACTTGTCCGTTCGTTTGCGGGTGGGCAACCGAAGCGAACTTGAAATTGATGCCTTTCTCTTCGCAGAACTGCTGTGTTTCCTTTGCCGTAAAGTTTGTGCCGTTATCTGTAATGATGTCGTGTGGCACACCAAATCTGCATATGATGGAATCAAGGAACTCCACGGCGCATTGGGCGCTAGTCGAAGTTACTGGTCTTCCCTCTATCCATTTGGTGAATTTGTCGACTGCGACCAGCAGATGTGTATATCCACCGGGTGTGGATCTGCGTAGTGGTCAAACCATGTCTAGCCCCCATTGTGCAAAGGGCCAGGCGATGGGTATCATGTGCAGCTCCGTGGCGGGTGCATGCGGCTTTGGTGCGAATCGCTGGCAGGCGTCGCATCTATCGACCAGGTTTTTTGCATCGGTGGCTGCTGTGAGCCAGTAGAATCCTGCTCGAAAGGCTTTCCCCAATATCGCTTTCCAGCTAGCATGATGTCCGAAATCACCCTGATGTATGTCTCGAAGTAATTCCTTGCCGTCTTCAGGTGCGATGCAACGCTGAAGTATTCCCGAGATGCTTTGTTTGTATAATTCTCCGTTAACCACCCGAAAGGATTTGCTACGCCTGATTAGCTGTCGAGCCTCACGTGGATCGGCCGGGAGCTGTTTGTTTAGCAGGTAGTCGAGATATTTCTGCGTCCAGACTGGTTCGACCAGGAAAACCTGCCGTGATGTGTTATGAGTAAGCTCGAGAAGCGCGATTTGCGGGCTGACCTCTGTTTCCATTGTTGCGGGTGGTTCTGCGGGTTTCTTCAGTTTGATTGATCTCTTAATCATCCGCTCGAAATATATCCCTGGCGGTATGGGTGTGTTCGTGGAACCCATGTTGGCCAGTCTGTCTGCTTCTTCGTTGCTAGATCTTGCAATGTGCTTTAGCTCGCACCCTTTAAAGCTTCCTTCGAGTAGGTTATACATGTCGCGATATGCAACCATGTTTTCGGCAATGGCGTCGCATTCTTTCATTGTTTGCTGCACTATGAGGTTGGAATCGCCGTAGATCATTAATCGGGTAGCTCCACAGGCGATTGCCATCTTCATCCCGTGCAATAGTGCTTCATATTCTGCGTCATTGTTCGATGCTGGGTCATCGGGTGGAAAATCCAGTCGCAAGACGTACTGCAGTTTGTCTCCGCTAGGTGAGATGAGGACGATTCCTGCTCCTGCTCCTTCGTTTCTCTTGGATCCATCGAAGTACATTATCCAATTGCTCGTATACTCGGGTGGACCGGGTGTTTGCAGCTCTGTCCATTCGCTGATGAATTCCACGAGAACTTGAGATTTGACTGCGTTGCGTCCAGCGTAGGTGATGTCCCAGGCGCCCAGCTCGATGCTCCACTTTGCTATTCTTCCGGATGCCATAGGGTTATTCATGATTGTCCCGAGTGACGCATCATTAACCAGTGTGATGGCGTGTTCCTGGAAATAATGTTTGAGCTTTCGAGCTGTGAGAACAACCCCGTATGCGAGCTTCTGATAGTGAGGGTAGCGTTGTTTGCATGGCGAAAGTACTTCGCTGATGTAATATACTGGTCTTTGAACTCCGTATGCTTTGCCGTCTTCAGGTCTTTCGACTACGATCGCTGTGCTGATGACCTGGTTTGTGGCGGCTAAGTATAGGAAAAGTGGCTCCCTTTCTTGCGGTGTCGCAAGGATGCGCCTGCTTTGCAAGGACCGCTTCAGATCTGCGAACGTTTTCTTGGCTTCGGGCGTCCATTCGAATTTGTCCGTCTTCTTCAGTAGTTTGTAGAAGGGTAGTGCCTGCTCTCCCAATCGTGCGATGAATCTGCTCAGGGCTGCGAGTCGTCCTGCGAGCTGCTGTACTCCGCGTAGATTGGTTGGCTCCTTCATAGTCAATATGGCTTGTATTTTCTCCGGGTTGGCTTCGATGCCTCTGGCGGATACCAGGTACCCGAGAAGTTTGCCTGCGGGGACACCGGAAACGCATTTGGTCGGGTTGAGCTTGATCCGATATGCGTTAAGGGCGTCGAATGTTTCTTTAATATCCTCGAGGAGTGTGTCCTCCACTCGAGTTTTGATGACAATGTCGTCGACGTACACTTGTACGTTTTTGCCAATGAGATTGGCGAGGCATCTTTGCATGCAGCGCTGATATGTTGCGCCTGCGTTCTTCAGCCCGAAGGGCATTGTCGTGTAGCAGTATACACCGTGTGGTGTGATGAAAGCCGTCTTCTCCTCGTCTTCCTTTTTCATGCGGATTTGATTATATCCTGAATAGGCGTCTAGAAAGGAGAGACGCTGGCAACCTGCCGTAGAGTCCACGATCTGGTCGATTCGTGGTAGAGGAAAGTTGTCCTTGGGGCAGTGTTTATTTACCGACGTGTAGTCGATGCACACCCGAAGGATATCCGTGTTTTTCTTGGGGACCAACACCGGGTTTGCTAACCAGGTGGATATTTTGATCTCCCTGATGAAGTTTGCGGCTAGCAATCTGTTTACTTCTTCTCCCAGCGCTTTCTGCTTGGGTTCTGAAAATCGTCGAGTCGTCTCTTTGATAGGTTTGGCGTCAGGAAAGACTTCGAGTGAGTGCTCGGCAAACTCCCTGGGTATTCCTGGCATATCTGAGGGCTGCCAGGCGAAAATCTCCAAGTACTCACGGAGGAGTTTGACGAGCGCGCCTTCCTATGCTGGCGAAAGGGTTGTGGAAACCATCGCCGTCTTCGCGGAGTCTGTCGGGTGTACTTGGTGCTTGCGAGTATCGCTGTTGGCACTGAATTCCAGTTCGGGTGCGTTTTTCTTCGTGAGGGGCATAACGGAGTGGTCCGTTGTTTTTGCTAACTCTTGAAGTTCTTCTTGCATCCCGAAAGATTTTGCGATCTCATTAAATTCTATGTCGCACTTGTCCGATTTCTGGAAGTCTCCGTCGATGGTGATCACACCGTATTCGCCAGGTAGCTTGAGCTTCAAGTATGCGTAATGTGGCACGGCCATGAATCTGGCGAACGCTGTTCGACCAAGAATGGCGTGGTACTGTGAGGGCCAGTCGACGACTTCGAAGTCCAAGAATTCCCTTCTGTAGTTGCGTGGGGAGCCCAGTACGACTTCTAGGTTGATTGTTCCGAGTGGACGGATTGCTTTGCCCGGGACTATCCCGTGGAAGGATGTTTCTGATTCCCTTAGAGCGTCCAGATTTTTGTTCATTCGACGGAGTGTATCCGCGTAGATGATGTTGATGCCGCTGCCACCGTCCATGAACACGCGGGCCAGGTCATAATTGCCAATTTGAGCTTGAATGACGAGGGCGGCGTGTCCCGGCCGATAGACTCGTGGCGGGTGGTCTTCTTTCGAGAACGTGATTGGCTGATCGGCCATCTTCAGGTACTCGGGCTTTGTCGGTGGCGTCTGCACTGCCATGCATATTTGTCTCGAGTTAGTCTTTTGAGCTCTGCGAGAGGGGCATACCTTCTGTATCATCCCGAGGAGCTGTCCGTGCGGAGTCGGGTATGTATTTGCTCCCGTGTTTTGTTGTGGTGGCGCTGGCAATGCGGCGAGCGCCATGTTTGGGTTGGCCGGTGGAGGTGGTGGCGGTGGTAGCTGGAATTGTTGTCCGCCTCCTGGTAGTGGTGGATAGTTTTGGGTGGAAGCGAATCTTTTCTTGGCGAGCGCGTCCGAGATTTCGATGAACTTTCGGCAATCCTTGAGAAGGTGTGTTGCCTTAGTCTTGCCCGTGCGCTTGTCTGTGAACAGATGTAGCGAGCAGTACGCATCGAGGTCTTCCTCGGGTGATTTTTCTTCTACTTTCGGTTTCCACTCGCGACTTCCGCGACGACCGGAGTCGCGACTTCGCGTGAATTCTGCTGCCACTAGTTCTTCTCTGTCGTCGTGGTCGTAATATTTTCTTCTCTTCCTTCGTCCGTGGCGGTCGTCCTTGTGTGCGGGTGATGATCCTCTTTCGTTGCGTACTGCGTCTTCTCCATTGGCCCATTTTTCGGCTATGACCATGAGCTCCCCGATGGTTTTGGGCGCGGCTCTGCCGAGCTCTTCTCGAAACGCGATTCTTCTTGCTCCTTTGGCGAAGGCCTCAATCGCCACTTCTTCAGAGATCGTTCCCGCGGTGTTCCTGAGCGTGTTCCACCGCTGGATGTACTCTCGGGTGGATTCACCGCTTTTCTGTTTGCAGGCTCGTAGTTCTTCGATTGTAGCCGGTCTCTTGTAGGTCGACTGGAAGTTTTTGCAGAAATCACGGTGCAAATCATCCCACGATGCGTAGCAAGATCGCGGTCTTCTCTCCAGCCAGCTGCGAGCTGCTCCGGCTAGGTGCAAATTGAGGTATTGCATGGCCGTGTTCTTGTTACCACGTTGGCATTTCACTGTCGTGAGGTAGTCGCTTAACCATTGAGAGGGCTCGAGTGAGCCGTCGTATTTCGTCACTTCCGTGCTGAGCTTTAATCGCTTGGGCAGGGGCGCCTCGCGGATGCTACGGGCGAAACATAGTGCGCCGCAGGTTTCGTCATCCGAAGAGCCGGACGATGATCGATCGCGATATCTTGACGCCCTCGCTCTATCCACTTTGTTTTGCGCGATGTCTGATCGCGCGTCCCGTCCGGGTTGATCGCGATCGGAGTTCTTCCGTGGTTCCTTGCTTCGTTTGCGTGAACGGCTGCTGCGGTGTCGCGGGCTTTTATCTCTCGGGCTGTCGTCGCCGCTGCTTCGACTGTCATCACGGCGGCGGGCTTCCTTCCCTCGGCCACGACGTGGCGACTTGTCTTTTCTTGGGGAAGAGCTTCTGTGCCTGCGGGGCGTTTCCTTGTCCTTTTCCTTCTCCAGTCGCTCCTTCTCCAATTGTTCTTTGCGATCGTGAGAGGCGAGCCTCGCGGCCGCCAGCCCTAGACCTTTGCGAATGTGCTTGTATTGTTCCACCCGGGGATCGCTGTCTGTTGGCTGATTCATCTGCATGTAGGTTGCTGCGGCTAGGATCGCAGCGGCTGGGGTTTGCGGGTAGACGTTGCCGTCGTCGTCGACCCTCATGAAAGAAGACGTGGTAGACCTGTTGGTTCCAGCCATAGATTCATGGTCCCTCGTCGACGCTGCGGGTCCCTTCCCCCTAGGTCGGGTACCGACTGAAGGTGCGTGGGATAGTTCGGCTCGACGTTGGCTTGATTCATCCGCCGCTCTCCTGCGACGGGCTAGATCCGCTCGGGCATCCTTGATGTTTGAGGCCGCCCTCACTAGGTGATAGTGGTAGGCGGTTAGGTCTTCCTGCGTGGCTCCCGCCGCAGGCGGCTGGCTCTTTCGCATGGATTCCTTGGCTCTTTTCCAGGCTTCCCGCGAAACGCCGATTATATCGCGCTCAGTCGCGCTATATTCAGTTTCCGAGGGCTGTTCTGACCCTGCCATGCAGACTTGGGCCAGTTGTGGTCCGTGTGTCCTAGGCGTAGATCGAAAAGCTCTCCGCACCCGAGAGGGTTCCTCTGTCGAGAGGGTGTGGTAGTCGACTGCGTTGTAGCGGATGGACTCGCCGCTTTTCCCTGTAGGGAAGCGCGAGTTGGCGGTTCCAGATTCGGTTTCAGATTCATCTGAGAAGTGGAGGATCCCGTCTCTGTTCGCCATGAAGTTGAAGCTCCCGAACGTCAGGGTGACGCTCTTTTCCAGTTCCTCGAACGCCGGGCGAGATTCCGGCGAGTGAGGCGTGACCACGACAGATCCGATCCGTATAGGATTGTTCGGAGCCGTAGTCGTTGGTTTCCAACGGGAGTTGGATGTCGATGAAGCCGAAGATGCCGGTGATCCAGCGCCCGCGTTTCCCACAGACGGCGCCAATTGTCGAATCCCTGACTCGACAAGTCCCTTAGGTGACCCTATCGGGTTTCGATTAGGAGAAGTCATGGGCGCTGGTGAGATCGTCGGCTAGACAGAAGGCAAGATTTACCCAGGTTCGGGGCCCTCGTAGAGGTAAAACCCTTACTCCTGCCTCGTGTCGATCTGTATTGGATGATTAGATCGGTTACAGGTTGCTCGAATCGAGAGTAGATCTCGAGTTCCGAGGCTTTTTGGTCGTGCGGTATTGCTTGGTCCTCTCCCTGAGGGCTCTCCTGGCCTTATATAGATGGCCAGGTCTCGAGTCCTACCCGGAGAGGATTCAAACCCTAGCTTAAGTCGGTTACAAAACTACCTAACTTAACCCGCAAGTCTGGTGCGGGTGGGCTTCTGGTAGGCCTTCTGGAATCTTCCAAGGGCGCCTCTTCTTGGGCCTTGACATTGGGCCTGAGAGGGGGTGTCCTTACCCGCAGGGTCCAAGATCTATGTCTTCGTCACATGGGTACAAAGACCCATTCCATATCCCCAAGAGGTATCAAAAACAAAAGATGAAGAGAGGTATGGGCAATTTTATGATATGATTAAGAATATGATATTAGAGATTCCAATTATTGATGCTATTAAGAGTCCTCCATATTCAAAATACATGAAAGATATTGTCACTAATAAAAGAAAGATACCTACTGATGCTATTACAGCTATGCTTGCTGATTATTCATTTAAAGGAAAATTGCCTGAAAAACGTGGAGATCCTGGGATTCCTACTATTCCTTGCAAAATTAAAGAAACCTATGTGAAATATGCATTATGTGATTTAGGAGCTGGTGTTAGTGTTACGCCTTTCTCACTATATAAGAAGCTTAATTTGAACAAACTAGTTCCAACAGAAATATCTTTACAAATGGCTGATAAAACAACTGTTGTACCTATAGGAATATGTGAGGATGTTCCCATCTCTATTGCTAATGAGTTGATACCTACTGATTTTGTTATATTAGAAATGCCTGAAGATGATAATCTATCTATTATTCTTGGTAGACCTTTTTTGAATACTGCAGGAGTTGTGATAAATTGCACTGAGAGCAAAGTGACATTTAATGTTAAAGGCAAAGAGCACACTATTTATTTTCCCAAGAAGAAACATGTTACATGTATGAGCACAAGTGTGAATGCTATACAAATAAATTCCATTAAGATTGGTAGCATTGAAATACCTATACCACCTCCAGCACCAAGGTATGAAATATTGATGATTGGGACCATTCCAATAAAATATGAGGTAACTTGATTTATTGTTTTATGATAAGTAATAATAAGAATCATGAGCTATATTCTTTACATGTTGCTAATGAGACCTGATCAACCTCATTACTAATGTGGAAATGATAAAGGCATGATTCACAAGCATTTAAATTGCATTTTTTATGTTATTTGCTTTAACATTGTTATATTCTTTACATGTTGCTAATGAGACCTGATCAACCTCATTACATGGTATTAAAAAATTTAGAATCAGAAATCACAGAATATGAAGTTTTAGAAATTCTCTGTAGAAAAGTTTCACGTAAAATTCCAGAAAAATTAGAGGGTCAGTTTTTTGCCCGAAGGGACCAGCAGCCAGTGGGGGAGCACCAGCAGGCCACCAGGGGCCAAAATAGGTACCTCCACGCGGCCAGATTCCTTGGCCGCGTGGGATACCCCATTTTTGGCAAGAAGTGGATGCTGGGGCCCATCCAATGCTCATCTGCTCCCTTTCGACCGAAAACCAACCCCAGTTCATCTCCTCCATTTTTCCCGTGCTTTGTTTCTCCGTCAATCCTCGATCTCAAATCTGTTTGATGGAATCACTCCTTGGTATGTAACTCCTTCACTCATCCAATTAATTTTTGCTCCCATGCTTTGTGTATGAAGTATTTTGCTGCACTAGGTTTCACCTATTATGTCTAAGAACTCCATGAATTTAAGTTTTCTAGTTGATATGGATGCATGATATTGATTAGAGGACTAGTTATGGATGCCTTAGCAATGTTTTAGAGTGATACAATTTAATTTTTGTTGAATATTATTTTGGTACAGCAAGGTAACATGCTGAACAAGGGAAAGACATTGCTTGGGATGTCCTCAAGGACAAGGAGAAGAGAATCAAGGGTGTCCAACAATCATGATGATAATCAGTTATGGGAGGATGAATTGGTTTTTGCAGGTGAAAATCTGCGTGTCCATACCACAAGATGGCAAGACCCCAAAGTTCTTGAACATTGGGGGATTGCTAAAGATTTCCAAGCCTTTGCTGCAACTACGGGGCTGCTTGAGTTCTCACGCCATCCACGCAACACATATGTGGAACTCTCGAGGGAGGGAATTCCTCTCTACATTTAGGTTTGGGGGACCGGTGGTGCACCGGAAAAGTAAGTCTAAGAACCCTCCTCCAGCTATTTTTGTCATTAAATTTACAATGAGGGGGCAACGTTTAGTCATGCCATTAGAGGAATTCTGTAAGGCTATACGTGTACCAACTACGGGGTTATGGGATGAAACATATGCTGATTCTAGAGAAGAACTTGTCACATTCTGGCGTAGCATTGCTAAAAATATTCCTGAAAGAATGAATAGAGGCAAGCTCACATGCATCCAACACCCGGGCCTTAGATATTTTGCATTGTTTCTTGCTAGATGATTCCTTGCTAGGGATAACACTTCTTCTTGCACTGGTCCAATGGAAAATACAACACCTATATATAACACTTATTTATTAAAATGTGCAATGGAAAATACAACACCTATATATAACCTGAGAATCATACTTGCTAGAACTTTGCATTTAGCTGTGAGTAGGAATGGCACGGATAAAACTCCTTTATATGTTTGTGCCATTGCCACTTTAATCCATGAATAGATTATGGCAGAACGAGGTTTTAATGATAACTTGGGTACCATGGTAAATGAGTCTCGACTGCTGGATTTTGGTTTACTTTTTTCGCATGGATACGAGCAGGGCTGAGAAAGAATATTTTTCATATTGCTATAAGGATTCTAATGGGCACATTGTGTCTGTTAGGCTCCCTTGTGCTGACTTGTTTGACAGGGAGACAAAGTGGACTGTGCAAGAAGAGCCACAACAAGAAGAACAACAACAGGAGGAGCCCCAATAACAGGCGCCTATGGCATATCCCTGGGGCTTCCCTGAACCACACCTTGGAGCACAGGCATGGCATGATCCATCCTTCTTCCAGGGAGGTTCGTTGAGTGGTGGACATGATTACCACCCAGGATACTAGCTTGATCACAAGCTTGGGGGAGTATTTCTCTCCCTCCTCATTCGTTGTGTTATATCACTTGCATGTTATTTGTTGTTTTATGTTCTTTAAATCTGAAAAACACAAAAATATTTTTGTTAGCTAGTTTACTTCTGGTTATTTACATTATGTTTCTAAAAATCAAAAACCACAAAAAGATCTTTGTTTTCTTGAGTTTAGTATAAATACGGAGCTGCAGGAATTGCTGAAATATGTTCACTGTTATATGCTTTAATCTTTACTTGTGACTCCGTTTGAGCTGAAAATTTAATCACTACTGCAACTTTTTATGGCCTTCACCTCTGTAAAACACGAGAAACTTTTGAGGTGTTTAGGTAGGTAAACAAATTGCTGAATGCAGTAACTTTTCATAGCAAGATTTGAGTTTTTATTGAGCAATTCAAGTGGGGAGAGGAGAACAACAATGATATAATAATGTGCTTGAAGGGATGAAAGGTATGACACCTTTGCCGTGCTTATGTATGCTTTTTAATAACAGCAAGTGCACACCTTATGATTCCCTTAACACTTAGTGACGTAATAGCCATTGTTTATCTTCTCCGTGGTTTAGTAGAATATATTCTGATGCAACTGAAATATTGTTTAGTGTCATTACTTGGCTGATGGATTGAATAATTGTACCCTTAAGCAAGGATTTACACATCCCATTGTGCTTACTGAACTTGCCAACCAAGGAAAGAATTAAAAGAGAAAATTTCATGAATGATAAAAGTGGAGTCTTATGCTTGACGAACTTATGGTTGGGGTTTAGTCTAAATGTGTATCACATGGAAAACTTTCAACGCTGCACTAAGAATTCTATATTCAAGTTGATCTCATGTTCTTTTAACTGTGGATGCTTGTCATGCCGAAATAAGGTAGAGGAATAGTAAGTCTTGATAAGTAAGTATACATGATTAGAGAGACGCATTGGGCTGCTAACCCAAGCCATGCGATATCATGGTGGAAATTTACTTATAGCTAGAATGGACTCCGCAACATATCCTATAATAAAATAAGAAGCTATGCATATAGTGAATGAAATAAACAAGGATAATGAGTCCATTCCATTTGTTTGTCTTGCCATTTTGACATGGGATGGTTTCCATGTCATGGGGCAAGAGGTACCCCAATTTCTGCTCTCTATGATGTCATTAATACTTACAATGATTGTACAAGGCTTATTAGGAATCTAGAGTTGAGTAATCATGGTGCGGGACTTCGCTTTTAAGGGGCATGATGCTTTCAACTTGTAGTTTGTCAAGCATAAGAATCAAAATGAAAAATTAATGCTTTAGCAAAACTGAGAGCAAGGTAGTAAGCACAATGATTTTACTTGTTAACATATGAAAGAATCAGAGATCTCAAAAATCTTGATATGATTCAATCATCAGCAATGCACAAGCCTTTGTTTATGTCTACAATTGAGCAAACTCATTCAAGTATTAACACTTCATGTTATTTCTATCGCAACAAGTATATATGCTTCAACACTGAGTAGATGCACACTTGCTAGTATTTTGCTACTTTTTACAGGAATCATGTCTTGAGTATTTGCTAGTATTAATTGATGATGCATATGCAATGCAAAGTTCTTGCCAAAGTTTTTATCGCTTCTGCACTGCGTTTGACTTGTTCGAGGACAAACAACGAGCTAAGCTTGGGGGAGTTGATGCACCCAAAATGCATCTACTTTTCCAAGCACTTTGCATCGTATTTCTCTCCGGAGTCCCCCCATAATTGAATAAATCTGCAGAATCTGACGCTGTTTTTAGCAAAAGTCTTCTTTCCGTCTATTTTCGCAGGACTTTTCACAGGGGACGAAAACCACGTAACTTTTTATGGAAAAGAAGGGGAATGAGCACCAGATGGGGCCGGGGGGCCCCACACGCGGCCAGATTCCTTGGCCGCGTGGGGTCACCCCTTTTGGGCCCAGATGGCCCACTCCGGCTAGGTCTTCGACGTACCCCTCCATATATACGAGAAGCCGACGGGTTTCGAGGGGGAGGGATGTTCGCGAAACGGAGCGCCGCCGCCACCACGATCTTCGATTTCGGAGTCAGATTGATCCGGGATTTCACCCCCGGAGGTGGAATTCGAGGGGCTTTGTCACCATCATCATCACCACCATCATATCCATCAACCATGAGCTCCATCACCCCCTCCATGTGTGAGTAGTTGCTGTAGGCATGTGAGGTGTGAGGGGTTTTGGATGAGATTGATCATGTAATTGCTACCCGGTATGCGGGATCTAGGGGTTTGTCTTGAGAATTCTTATGTCTTATGTTGATGCACTATTGCTAGGCTTAATGCTTGTTACTAGGGACCAAGTGGCATGATTTCAGTACTGAACTTACATTGCTACATCATATATTTGAGTTTGGTATCTATCTGCAATGTGTATTACCTGCTACATCATAAATTTGTGGCATGAACCGGGACCAATGCCTAGCCACAGGCCACGTGGCACGTGCATGGGCATTGGTCTCGGTTCATTCGACAAAACGGGACCAATGCCCCCCTTCCCCTACATATGCTGCCTCACAGCCCCCCTTCCATCTTTTTTTTATTGGATGAGTGAGAGAGGTGGGTGTTAGTGTGTGTTATTTTACTATGCACACGAGGTGTTTTAAAAGTGTTCACAAATATTGTTGCGCCGGCGCTCGCGCCCATATTGCACACAAAAATGCATCTTGGATATATATAGATAAAAAAGACAGTACATAATGGCAAGAGTGGATCTAAACCTAGACGGAGAGCATAGATATCTACATAATGGCAAGACTGGATCTGATATCTGCTAGTCATACTCCTGCCTAGGCCTATAGTACTCCGACTCATAGTCTTCGTAGTCGCCGCCGTCGTCGTCACTATCGTCGGACAATGCTCTGGACTCCCTCGGAGGATCACGACTCCAGGACTGGGCGTGAGGGTAGCGCAGGCGGGGGTTATCGCCAGCCCTGATGTAGTTCATGACACTCTGAAGAGTCTGTCCGCCGCCCCACCACAGCCGACGACCGGCCTCGTTGAAGTTCGAAGGAGGCGGGACGTTCTCCTCGTACCTGGCGAGCGCAATCTCATGCCGATTAATGAAGAAGGCGTCCCAAGTAGGACGGTAGTCAGGATTTCAACTGGGATTCCTCCGCTGCTCCGGCGTGAGCTCGTGGTGGTAGTGGTTCGTGATGGCCGCCGACGCGCCACACCTTGAGGAAGAGGAGGGACCGGCACTCCTCCGGCGCTCAGCATCGAACCGGCGGGAACGCTGTAGCCGGGCGGGCAGGGGTAGTTCGAGGCGGAAAGTGCCTCCGCCTGGATAAATGTTAGAGTGGGTACGGTAGAAGCCATGAGAGAGTGGTGAGTATATGTGTGTATGCCAATGGTGTGGCAATGCATACATATATATGGTGAGAAGAAAACAGATCCCTTTAGTCCCGGCCTGTTTTACCAACCGGGTCGAAATGGTACGGGTTTCGTTGGGAAACGAATCGTCCCTTTAGACCCGGCTTGTTTTACCAACCGGGACAAAATGGTTAGGGTTTCATTTGGACCAATCAGATAGAATCACACGGATCGTGTGTTACTTGCAAGCCCTTGTGAGTCGTTGGATCAGGCGTGTGCTTCTTTCGAGCTGTTGTGAGCTGTTCGATCAGGGCTACGGTGTGTTTATTTCGAGCGGTTGTGAGCCGTTGGAGCAGGGTGTTTCTTAACCCATTGGATAAAAAACTTAGCACAACACTTTGTGAGACAGATGACCCTATATATAGCCCACCTTCATACACCGGTCAGTTCATCAACCAAATACAAAACATCCGGATTCGCCAGCATACGTCCTGCCGTGCATTTGGTATGCATATATGCACTCAGTAGCCACGGTAGGGCTGTATGATGGCAATATCGATTGTTTTGTTCTACATCCCCCCTTTAAGGTTTGATACATCATTCAGTTCATCGAACGAATACAAATCATCCGGATTCGCCATTAGACGTCCGACCGTTCTTTTGATATGCATATATATATATATGCACTCAATAGCCACGGTCGGGGAGTATGATGGCGATACCGATTGTTTTGTTCTACATCCCCCTTTAAGGTTTGATATATCATTCAGTTCATCGACCGAATACAAACCACCCGGATTCTCCATCATACGTCCGACCGTTCTTTTGATATGCATATATGCACTCAATAGCCACGGTCGGGTTTAGGGTGGTGATGCCGATTGTTTTGTTCTACATCCCCCCTGCAAATCACCCGGATGCCTTGTATGCGACGAAACTATGTAAATGCATGGAGTTATTATAAATTGGTCTGAAGTGCACTTATTTTAAATTTAACGTACCAATTGTTCTGTATTTTAAACGTGTGGAGTTATTATTTGAAACATAAAGGATATAATGGAAAACAAAATAAAACAATAGAAAACATAAAGGAAATAATGGAAAACATAAAGGAAACAATATAAAACAAAAAAGGTAACAACAGAAAACAATATAAAACATAAAGGAAAACAATAAAAAACATAAAGGAAACAGTAGAACACAAAATAAAACAAGAGAAAACAAAAAGGAAACAAGAGAAAACAAAATAAAACAATAGAACACATAAATGAAAACAAAATAAAACAAGAGAAAACAAAATAAACGATGAAGATTGTCCATGGTTGCGGCGAAATCCGAACAAAGTGACACAGAAGAAAAAAGACGCAAACCGAAAAACTCTAGAAACTGATTTGTGGTTTTGCCAGAGAGACAAGGAGTCTGTTAATTATGTTGCTATTAATGTAATTGTTACTAATTTTAAAAGAATATAAGATATTTATATTTAAATTATATGTAAATTGTAAAATAGTTAATAGTGTGAATAGTTAGAATAATTATTTAGTTAAACAGAACATGGATTTGAATTAGTTATGCACATTCAAGCAATTTTTTCATGTTGAATTTTTTGTCAAATTCGAAAGTATATAGAAGGTTTTCATGTGCATATTCAAACAATTTTCAAATTTTGGCGCTAAAACAGTTGGCGCGTCCGGCCCAAAAGTACGTCTGGTCCTGGCTCGTGCCACCAGCCGGGACCAAAGGGTCTTTCGTCCCGGTAGTTCCCACCAACCGGGACGGAAGGGTCTTTCGTCCCGGTTGTTGCCACCAACCGGGACGGATGCCCGTGCCTATAGACGCGTCCCATTCCCCTCCCCAAATTCATAACCGCACGCAGGGGACAAACCGACGCCGCCAGGCTGCCCAAATCCTCCGTTGCCACTAGCCCAAGCGCCGCCACTGCCCGTCGCCGCACTCCTCCGCCGCGCCGCCCTCGATCCCGTCGCGTGCGCCGCCCCTCATCCCGTCGCGCGCGCCACCCTCGATCCTGTCGCGCGCGCCGCACGTCTGCCTCCGCGCCGCCACTAGCCCGCGCGCGCGGCGTCTCCACTGCCCCGCGCCGCCACTGCCCCACGCCGGCCGCTGCCCTCCGTCGTGCGCCCGAGAGGAGGTAAGGCCTGCCTCCATCGCGCCCTGAATAGATGGCTTTTTTTGTTTATTTTTTTTCTTTTTTTACTTAATTATTGTTTTTGTTTTTACTTATTTATTATTGTTAGAAATGTTAGAATCATTAGTTATGAATTATTACAAATGTTAGAAATTTTAGATTTGTTAGAATTTACATAGGAAATGTTAGGAATGTTAGGAAATTTAGGAATGTTAGAAATGTTAGGAATGTTAGAAAATTTCACTAAGTTAGTGTTAGAAAATTTCACTAAGTTAGTGTTAGAAAATTTCACTAAGGTAGTGTTAGAAAATTTCACAAAGTTAGAATAATTTCACTAAGTTAGAAAATTTTCACTAAGTTAGAAAATTTAACTAAGTTAGAAAATTTCACTAAGTTAGTATTAGAAAATTTAACTAAGTTAAAAAACACTAAGGTATTTTACTCAATTGCGGAATATTTACTTAGTCCGGGCTGGTTTTTAGTTCATGTCTCTGTTGGACCCGCCGGGCGATGTCTGGGACTGGGCCCCGCCGGGCTGGCACTGGGAGCTCCTTAGTACCGAGGCACGCGGCTTGGTGAGAAATCCGAGTGACGTGGTCGACCCGGATATTCTTTGGTGGCCATCGCGTGGGCCACGCTCGGTGCGGAGAGCTGGTACAACAGCGTATCAGGGAGGAGGACGAGCACGTCCGTCGCTACATGTATTTGCTCGATAGGCAGTATAGCAGCAGTTGGTCGATTATTTGTAGGGTTTCTTACCACGTGATCTATGACCCTGTGAGGGTTTCTTATCTATGTATGCGTAGCACCCGCGACTCAGCACCCCGCGGCTTAGGACCCGGTCGGAGTTAGTTAGTTTGAGAGATGTCATGAGACTATATATAAGTGATATTATTCGATCATGATGTATTAGGGTTAAATAAAATGAACCCAAGCTATATGTAACTCTTGGTGTGTATTATCATACGTTTAAATATTTCATGAATATGTTGCTCTTTTTGTGTATTATCTATGAGCAATTTTGATGAAACTGATTGATCATTAGTTATTATCTATAAGCAATTTTGATGAAATGGATTTGGAACATATAGTTGCTCTTTTTGTGTAGTATGGAGCCAAGAGACGAAGATGCGGAAAACTTGCTCGAGGGTTTCATCCGCTGGGCCGACGGAGAGACCGATGTGAGCTAGTGGATGAACAACTCTGGTGAGAGAGATCCGGAGCTCACCCAGGGAGACGACTCCGGTGAGGGAGAAGCCGACGGCTCCGATATGGGAGCAGCCGACGGCTCCGGTGGAGCCGTACAAATTACAAACACCGGCTCCGAGGTGCATATATATATGTTAATTGATGAAGCATCCATTGTCTATATACATGTATTAACAGTCTTTATATTTTTAGCCATCCGGTTCAAGCATATCAACCGGAAAAAAGAGTAAACGAGGCGCAACAAAGAAGTTCAAAGATACAGAAAGATATAGGATCGACACGATCGCAGCAGACGGCGCACCCAAGCTTCCCGCTGATGTTGCCCAAAAAATTGTGAAGCAATGCGGAGTGCTAGTTAGGGATCACATTCCGATCACTGTTCATGAGTGGAATCAGCCAAAAGATCCGCGGAGACAAGGAATTTCATATGTCAGCAAAATAGCCAAAGAACATCTTTTCTCGAAGATCTTGTCTAATTTCAACTTACCCTTGCCGGAGATGGACGAGAATGAAGCAGGTCTGAATGAGGCCGATGTTATTAAAATGAAAATTGAGATACGGGAAAAGGTCAAGGCGTGGACCCTGAAAAAGATGGCCGAGTAATTCAAAAACAGGAAGAAAAGATTGAACCTTGACTATGTTAAGAAGAACAAGACTCCATATTTCACTCAAGGGTATGAGAAATAAAACCCATTTGGGCAGATTTTGTGAAGTACAAGCTGTCAGAGAATGAACTGGAAAGGACAAAAACAAATGAGAAAAACGTCTCCAAAAAGGTATATCGCCATGTTATGGGGCAAGGTGGCTACAAGGGTTCCAGTCCCAAGTGGGAGAAATGGGAGAACGACCTGGTTCAGCTGGGGTTCACTCCCGATCCGTTCTTGTGGGTCTAGCGGACAAGTTCATGGTTCTACGGGCATGGGGGCACGTTGGACGCCGAAGGAAATGCAATCTATAACCTAAGTCATAAAGAGAGTCCTGTACCCATAGAAAGTCTGAGAACCGCAATAAAGGACGTTAAAGAGGGGAAGTTCGTGCTAGATAGAGAGAACGACGAGCTCACACGCGCCCTCGGGAATAAGGAACACGTAGGGCACACGAGGCACAAAAGGCACTCCTCCGTGGAGTATTGGGTTCGACGACACCAAAAAGAGATACCCCGATAGAAGCCGTCAACGTAAAAAGAACGCGGAGGCAGCTGAAGAAGAGAGTCGGGCAAACTGGAGGCGTCAACTTGAAGAACAGATAAAGCTGACGCCGGATGTAGCAAAGAAACAGCAGGACCAAATTAACATACTTTGCCAGCAGATAGTGTCTACCGGCGTATCACACATGGTAGAAGGTGAAGTCGAGGATACCGGTGCCGCACATTCTCATCGGAAAAGCAACGTTGTGTCCACGCAGCTACCGGGTGATGATGCACTGCCGATGATTCACCCGGTGGATGATATCACGGAGATGACAACCTGTGAGCTCCACGTGAAGGTCGTCAATATAACCATCAAGGCGGCGGCCGGCTATGCCTTACCAATTGGCAACGAACCAACTCACCATAGTCGTCCGGTTCCACGGGGCTACGCTGTTGTTGGGGTCGATGAAGTTGTCAACGGATTCGAGCGGGTAAAGCTTGATTTCCCAAAAGGTGAAGACGAAGAGTTGACTGAACTCGGAGAAGCCAAGAACTTGACCGTTCTATGGCTAAAGGAATGCATTGTGATCCCAAATCAAACGGCAAGGCCATCGAATCCTCGCCATTCTCCAGCGCAATAGTCTCCAGCGCGGTCGTCTTAACCATGCATGCCGTCTCCAGCGCGGTCGCCTATGTTGTGCACGTCTCCATCGCGGTCGCCTACGCCGCCGCGTCAGCCCTCTTCACCACGGTCGCCTACGCCGCCGCGACAGCCTTCTCCGCCCACTAAGTGTCTGCGGAAATGTAAAATGTCACCCAAACGTCAATGTTCACCCCTCCCAAAGGTACCAAAGGAGGTACCCACGTTACCTTACGACTATACTCCCGAGGAAAACCAGAAAATCGCAAAGGACGAATATGAGGCGTGGAAATCGAAGCGGAAGGAGAAGAAAAAGGCAGATTTCCCCGAGACCAAAGAAGATATAGAACGAGCTTGGAAAATGGTGAAGACTCTTCATCAACCTGAGCCGAGTCTGTCATCTGACTATGACCGCTCTATGCTGAAGTCACACCAGGAAATGGTGCGGTCGACTAGTAGCGCAAGCGGGAAAAGGGGGAAATCAGTTGCCCAGCTCGGAGAGCAGAAAAAACAATCCATGTCCCGCTCAAAGTGATTTCCAATACCCAGGTGGGGCCGAGCACTAATATTGCTGACGAGCAAATTGATCCGGAGTTTATAACACTGTACGCAGACAGGGCAGCTGATGCCGGTTTGTCCATTGTTGAGTATATGCAAACAATAGACTACTTCCCCGAAGCTGCATGTGCATACAAATACGAGTACGGGAAGCCTCTCGTCAAACCCGAGGAGATAAAGGATCTACCAACAAAAATGAGAAGAGTGCATAGTTGGTATATGGAAGCAATTGAGAAATCTCAGGACTGGATATGTCTCCGCGTTTAGGACGAGCACTACGGGTATGGAGATGGATTGGTTATGATTCAGTTTGACGAATTGTTTCAGTTATTCCAGCAGAAAGCCCTCGACAAATCTGTCCTTAGTGCCTATTGTCTGTAAGTACTTATTTCTCTAGCTCACCTTGTTCATTTGTGTGACGCCCCGGGATCGGGCACTATGCAGATTTCGGCATTTCCACCCAATCCGCATAATAACCGATTCCAGGTTGCCACTTGTGATAACATTACAACAGTTCACGAATATTACGCAACAACAACAGAAGAGATATATACAAGACGACTCAAACGAGTCAAGAATACAACTGATACAATACAAAGATCCAAATAACAGCGGAAGAAACAACATAGTGTCCGACTACGGACAAGATACAAATTGGACTAGGAGTCCTGAAGATAACCGATGGCGTCCAATCCCTGCCCAGGCCAAGCCGGAGGGATTCCCAAGCTAACGTCGTCAGACTTTAAACCTGTTGACTGCAATGTGGAATATGCAGCCACGAAAATGAATTCGTGGGTCAGTACTGTTAAGTACTGGCAAGTGGATAAAAACCATACTCACAAGATACCAGCGTAACCAATCATCACAAGATACAAATACTTTGGGTAGAACGGAAGGAAGGGGTTATTGCAAAGAAGCGGCAACGGGCAGCACTAACAACTAAAGAGACGCGCTACAACTTCCGGCTAATAGAAACTGATAAGAGAGCGTATCAGAACCAACTACAACTACTCACCAAACAATACCCATCCAGTGTTACCCCCTACTAAGGAAGCAACCCAAGGAAACTCACACTGTTGATTAAGGTGAAGTTGAGGTTATTGTGACAATATTCCTATTACTAGTCAAATTATTATTAATTAGGTGTAAGTTGTCTAAGTACTTGTTAGCCAGCACTTTCACCAAGTCGTCACATAACCGCGGACAACACGGCTTCTCGAGAAGATTCATCCCTGCAGGGTGCGCTACAGTACCCGTACACACTCAAGCCACCAACTAAAACTCAGGTTGGCTCGACACGACTCAAACCGTCTCTACAACCCATCCTAGGAGCCACGGAGCTGTAAGGTCCCAGCCACGCAGCCGAATACTCAGCGCAAGTGTGCAAAACTCCCGCAGGACGCAACACCCCGGCAATACAGGCCTCGCCCTATATGCATCATCATCATCATCATCAACAGGAACCATGGGGGCGCCTCCCATTATGCATATGCGCAAATGGAAAGGCCGAACTAAGTGTGGCTCTTCGGACAAGCTGCAAATCAGGTCTAAGTCGAGGGGGGTCCCATACTACCTCCCGGATGCGGTTAGCGCGCTCATCATGGATCAGTGGACAAGACCCTTTTCCTAGTTTCGACACTAGCAGGCTCCAAAACCACGTCGGGCCTCCTGCCGGTGCCTTATCATCAAATTATTATTACCCCAAGCATTAACATGTTGTTGATTGAATTGAAACCCAACTATCAACTAAACAGGTGATACGACAAAGGAAAACAAGACTCGAGCACAAACAAATCTAAGCATGCAACTACGACACGAGGGCCAACAAGGTAAACAAACAACAGTTAATAGAAAGTGGAAGGAAGGCTATATCATGGCTGCAAGGTAAACATATGATAGGATCGAGACACAAGCATCGAAAATACTAGGCTAGCATAAAGACAACGGAAAGAATCGGTAACAAGTGAGGAAAGGCAACATAGGTAGCAAGTGAGTATACTTGCCTGGAATCCAGTTTGGAGAGGTAGCAGAACTTGTCGTTGCTCACATCATCTCAACGTCCTATCCGCGAAGAAGCAACAAACTAGAACAAACACCGGATGCAACAATTACTTCTACGGCAAAAGATCCAGCATGATCCTATTTTATATGCATGACATGCGAGATGCAACGCAAAATTACAACTTAGACAATTTAATCGGACCCGGAGTCCGGACAAATAATTATGGTTTAAGTTGTTTATCTAACCATCATATTAAATGTTGTTTAACATGGAAAAACAGTAAGTAGGTGAGCTAAACAATATTAAATGGAATAGGGCAATATTTAGTTAATACCCCAACACATTCCATATTTATTTATTAGGTGACATGCAAAACACAACTAAGATGCAAGATACAATATGCAAACATGAACATGGATGGCATATTAATATTCCTTGCATTTTTCTGGTTGGAAAACATATTTTATATGTTCAAAAAGAATTTAGTTTGACCAAGTTATTAATTTAGCAATTTTAAATGAATTAAACAAGATTTAAATTATTTAACCAATTTTAATTATTCAAAACAGGAAACAATGTTTATATTTGGAAAGCTTGTTCAATTTTGCATGGAAACCATATTTTACATGTTGGAATTGGATTTGAATTGCCCAAGTTATGAATTTTGCAATTTAAAAGGTGTAATTAAAGTATTGAATTATTGCACCAATTTTAATTAGGAAAAACAGTGAACAAATTGCATATTTGAAAAGTACAGGAAATTTGGAATGGAATACATATTTTACTTTTCAAAATTGGAGTTTAAATGAATTTGTTATGGACATTTGAATTTCAGGGACCTTGCTGTAATTTTCAGGGACTTAGAAGAAAACTACAGGGACCTGGTCGCGAGAAAACTCCAGATCTGGATCTGGGAGTCCAGATCCACACGGCCTCGGTGAGCCCGTGCCACTGGCAGGTGGGCCAAATGACACGGTGGCGCTGCGTGGCGCGGTTGTGGGCTGAGGTGGCTCCCAGGGTCCATGACGGGCGGGGCCCAGCTGGCTTGCGTGGATAAAGAGCAAAAAGGGGGGTTTATTCCGCACACGGGGAATCGAACCAGGGACTACGGGGTGCGGACGATGGGCTTGAGCCACTGGGCTAGGCTGCGGTTGTGGAATGGTTACGGATCTGAAGGAAAATAAGGTGTAAACATGCGCTGTTATCTGACTAACTGAAGAACAGAGGCAGAGGCTTCACGGGACGGTGATCCAATACGACGATCCAGTAGCGATCTCCAACGGTGGCGCTCGATGGCGACAACCAGAGCAAGGGGAGGGGAGGAAGGAGCATGTCCCGGATGTGGTGCTCACCTTGGGGTGCTTGGGGCGCGACGCGACCGTGCGGAGGTCCTCGGCCTGACGGAGAGGCAGGAGAACGACAGCAGCTCGCCGAGGGGGGAGATCGTCGACGGCGCCGGCAACGTGGTGCCTCCCAGGACCGGCCGAGGGTACGAGGACGAAGAGGGCGCCTCCCTGGTTCCATTCCCGGCCTCGGCGTGGTCCGACGGTGACCGTGACGGCGGCGCCAGCTCCTCCAATACCCGGCCATGGAGGCTCCCTTCCATGGTTCAGTAAAGTTCAGAGAATAGAAAGAAAAAGCAGAGGAGGGAGAGAGATGGCGGCGGCGGATGGAGGAAGTTGGAGGGGAGAAGGGTTAGGGTTTGGGAGGAGGAGAGGGGTAGATAAAGGAGGGGGAGTTGGTGGAGGGGACCATGGGGAGGACGTGGACATCGACAGGAGCGGTGCTCTCCTCGTGCTACCGTACGGAGAAGAAAGGGAGAGGTGTGTGGGCTGGGTGCTGCGAGTTGGGCTGGGGTTGTAGGTGGGCCAGTGGCCTGCCTCCCCCAGCTCTGTTTTTTTTATTATCATTATTATTATTTTTTGTAGAAAGAGAAAAGATGGAAAAGAAGGGGGTTTTGGAGTTCAAAAATTATGGGGATAATTTTTATGGGTTCATTATTGCAAATGCCCAGTTGCACCACTTTTAGTTTTTGAAATTTTCAAATATTGGTGAAGATTTGAATTTGATTGAAATTTGGGTGAATTTTTAAGTTGGATTGAATTTTTGAGGTTGTTTGCAAACAAAGGTGCTAATGATGCATGATGCAATGCAAGGATGCCATGATGATGCAAAAGAAAAACAATCAAAACTAATTGGGGAAAATCCCCGGGTGTTACAATTTGCATATTCATATATATATATATATATATATATATATATATATATATATATATATATATATATATATATATATATATATATATATATATATATATAGTACACTCATATATTATAATTGCAGAATGAAGATTCTTGAATGCAAAAGAGGTGGAATCTATGATATTGGGTTCATTGATCCACATTTTGTTAATTCAAAGACTCTTGAGCTATCTGCCAAGGATACAGAAAATAATATTCTGAGGGCAATAATGTTTCACCAACACCGACGGGAAATACTATTTCCTTACAACTTCGGGTTAGTGTTACTGTGTTGTACACATTCTGTTTTCCTTACTCGATGTTCACTATATAATTGAGGAGTTCTGCGTTCGCAGCTTCCACTATATTCTGCTAATCTTCCAAGTTGACAAAGAAAAAGTAATGGTAATGGACCCAAAACGTAAACCCCTAGCGATGTGGGCGGACATGCAGGAAATGATCCATCGGTAATTTCAATCTTTATTAATTCCAGTATTTATATATGGCACTATATCGACTACTTTGTTTCATTTTCGGATATCAAGTAATTACTAACTCTTTTTATTCTTTTTCTTTCTCGGGTAGCGTTTGGAAGAGATTCACAAAGAAGTCTCCCGGTGAATGGAAATCAGAGCTTACATTTGATGTTGTGCAAGTAAGTACTATCTAGATCCGCGCGCATCTCCTTGATTCTAGTGTTGATACCATTGTCATGGCTGTTTTTTTATTATTTTGATTGAAACCATGTTCTCGTAAAGTGCTTGCAACAAGGATACGGGAATCACTTGTGTGGATACTACGTTTGCGAGTTCATTCGTCAGACGACATGTCCCAAGGGCAGAAATTTAAAGCAACTTCATGTACGTTAGTCGTCAATTCTTCTTATTACCATCTGTTTTAGTTACTTAGTTTCATTAATATATATTGACCACTCTTCTTTATATTAGATCAAACGGCTCCGGGACGGTCTTCTACCAAGGGACCGCATACGAGCAATTCAGGAGGAAATTGCGGGCTTCTTAGATGCAGAGGTCCTAAATGTAGATGGAGAGTACTATAGCGCCGGTTGGGACTGAATTTGATTTTGTAATACACTCCATCGGTCATGTAATATGCTCGATATACTTTACTTCTGTAATATAAGTGTTCCTTATTCTGCTATATATATGTATTACTTATTTCACTCGTGGGATCCGGGAGCTCCGGGGAGGGCCACCGAGGCTCCTCTCTTCTCGTGGGATCCGGGATGTCCTGGGAAGGGCCACCGGGGCTCCTCTCTTCTCATGGGATCCGGGAGGTCCGGGGAGGGGCCACCGGGAGGTCTGGGGGTCACAAACCACAAATCATAAAAAATCTACCGCAGCAGAAGGGGCATGCATCTCGGCTCGTGTATTAAGAACCAGGACTAATAGCCCTGGCCAGGTTCCAGCTCATGAGCCACGTGGTCAGCCCCATTTGTCCCGGGTCCTGGCACAACCAGAACCAATGGGGGAGTGGCATTTGTCCCAGATGCCGCATCCCGGTTGCACAACCGAGACAAATGAGCCTTACAAACTGGGACAAAAGCCCCTATTTGTACTAGTGTATATGATGTCCAGTTTACTTTATGTTGTTGTTGATGTTGTTCCTAACACTATTTGATGATAGTAGCTATACTAATTTCAGGTTAGGTTGCAGCTGGCATAAAATTCTTCCATTTGTAGAAAATAAGTACGAGCTTAGATATGTTTGCATATACAAATAATTGTCAGCTTATATATTTTGTGCTCTATCTTTAAACTGTACTCGTCCAATCTCACGGTTATATTCAGTTGTTGTACAATGATAAGAATGATTATGAGAAATCAGTTATCTAGAGGGTTATGTTGCCCGGCCCGGAACTCGGATCGATTCCTCGTTGCATCATTTTATACATACATATGTGGAAGGGAAAGAAGATAGTAAACGATGCACCAGATAGAAAGTTGTAAATAAACTCCTTATAAATACCTATTTTATATTGGATCGAGTTAATTATAGGAAAATACTTATTCTAGCCCCCCCCCAAGACTCGCTGTGTTAGGTCCCTCTCTCTTGTGCACATTTCTACTAGCAAATATGTCTATGGGCCTGCTAAGTCGGCCCAATTAGCACAAATTTGGTAATTTGGGCCTAGTTTTTATTGTAGATCATTTTTAGGAGTCCAATGTAATAACTACATGCAGCCATATGCATGCTAAGTGCTTTTTGCCGTTGTAGAAATTTGGGCACTTTCTATGCCGCGGCAGACATTTCATTTCGTTTTGTTTTATTTATTTATTTCTTCATTTTAAAATAGTTTTCGTATATTTCTATGCTACTACATAAATACCCTACACGTTCCTGAGTATATAAGATAACTTGTCTTACGATTGAGCATACATATATATATATATAGTTTTGATAGTTACATGGAGATAGCAATTACCGGGACTAGAGCCCGTCTATTCTATTACACGGGGATCATCAGTGAGCGAATATTTACACTAAATAGTCCAGCGTGGTCTACCATACCTGTCATCATAAACACGCCAGCTCCGCTACAAGTCCTATTAGATGTTGCTCTGGTAGGAGCCTATCCTGCATGACCTCGAACTATATAAGAAAAGGAGATCAATATGAATATCAATCGTGATAACAAAATGTGACGGTAATAAAATAAAGTTGTGAATGTATTGCTTACGTCCACTCTATAATCTTTGTGCTCAGAGGTAAACGTGCGAGTGAACTCGAAAACGTAGTATCCACATAAATGCGTCCCCGGTGGCTGATGTGCGCACTTTACGAGAATAAAATTCAATCAAAATAATAATCTAGAATCATAATTGTATTGAAAAACTAGAAGTAAAGAGATGAGTGGTCCTATCTGGTACTACTTATCGAGGCTCTCTTAAACGTCAGCTCCTAATGAGAAATACCCTTAGTAACACTCCTGAACCGCTTCCAATCTCTGCCTGGCAAGGAAAATGAATGAATGAGTTATTAATTACTTGATATCTCAGGAAATCAGAGGAAGAGACCGTTATAGTGCTAGAATAATTGAAACTACCTCTCGAGCATGTCCTGCATGCTGCGGAACTATTCCATGTTTCTCGTTAATGGGTCGTAGACTTCAACTCTTCTAGCAAAATCCAGTGGAAGTTGCACACGTTTATATATAAGTCAGTAACTCATTAATTACACTTAACATCGAGTGAGAAAATGTGAATGGACACAACAGAGTAAGACCCTAACCTGAAGTTGTAAGGAAATATTTTGTGCGCACAGAAATGTTGCTCCGTTAGAAACCTTAGAATATTTTCGACAGTCTCGTCAGGATAGCTCGTTAGCATTTTTATATGTACATTATCTAGGTCAATGAACCCAACATTATAGATCTTCCTGCTTTTACAGACCAGTATCTTCATTATGCATAATATGGTTCAAAAGGATATAATGAGGATAATTACATGCCATGAACTGAACAACTTATATGTAGACAATGAATTCAACAACTTACAGACAATAGCAACTCATGAGAGATTTGTCGAGGGCTTCGAAATTGTACATCTGGAAGAGTTCTTCAAATTCGACATGGATCTCGTCAGGTTTGAAGTAGTACTCCCGTGGGACTGTCGCCATGATCATTCTTCTCTTGGCTCTCAAGTATCATTGATGCATATTATGCATATGTGTTGACAGCTGTTACAACTTCTCTTTGCTTACCAAAGGCTCCCTTGGGACATATGTAGGCTTAGGGTCTACATCAGTCTTGAGTAAATTGTCGGCTTGGGAACCTAGATAGTCAGCAACACTCACACCCATATATGCCACCCACTTCGCATATTCTTCTATATTTTTTGGCTACCTTAGCAGCGGGGGAACATTTTAGGATAACACCTTGAAAGTTGGGATCGATTGTTTGGCATGTTGTCCGATCTGGGGAACGTCTGATATTTTCCTGCTTGCACTTTCACTTGATTTGCTTCCGCTTGGACTTTCACTTGGTTTTCTTTTCCTCACTTCCTTCTAAAGAGTCCACATAGTCATCTAACTTATGGTGTAAGCCATATTGAGATTTTGTGTTCTGAAAACCAACCCCGTAGTTTTTCTTCTTCTCGATGTATACCGGGCGGGGCTCGGGTTTCTTCTTTTACAACTGCGCATCTTTATGGCACTTTGTGATCATACCGTTTTCCTTGTCAGTATGATCGTAATTTCTAATGGGAAGATTTAGATGAGGTACCTTTGGGAGGGGTGACTGTTTTCGCTTTGGGCTCCATCGGTTAGAACACATTTTCGGCATGCTTCCTCTTAGTATCCTTAGCGGGCGGAGGTTGCAAAGATGGCCAACCCAAGTTCAACGGTGGAGATCGAGATGGACTTGCTCTATGGTGGGATTAGTCATGGGGTGGGCTTATTGGAGGTGATGGAGGTGTAGGTGACATGTGACGACTCGGAGGCGGTGTTGTCCTTGGCGCCGAGCCTTGAAGCATGATGTAGTTATTATCCCATAGAATGATACCTCCCACTACTTCTCCAAGTGTCCTCCCATATTTAGGTCCAGGTATGTCAAGCTCCATATCATGAAACCCCGTCACGATTTCATCCACCCCTAGTTTAGCATAGCTAGCTGGAATCTCACGGCCATGCCAGCGTGCATCAGGTGGACAAGGTAAAGCATATCCGACCGCCACCTTCATGGATATGTTCTTCATTTTCTGATGGAGCTCACAAGATATTGAATTGTTGATTCCATCCACGGGTCCGCGGGGTAGCCGGGACCACCTTCTATCCTCCGTGCATCGTCAGCCAGGACCTCCGAGTCAGCCATGCTGCTTTTCCGCTCAGATGAGTCGGTGGTAATATCGAGTGCAGGATCTTACAGACGCACTAATCCTCTAAGTTTGTCCATTTGCTCCTGCTGGTTAATTCTGTCAACAAACTGGTTGAAACTGTCTCCCTCCTCCTCCTCCTGTTGTCGCTACTTTTCTCTCGCTCGGCGTCTGTAAGTTTCTATGTCTTTGTGTCGTGGTGGTGTCACGGCAGATGCCATATGATGGCTAATTGTGTGGGAACGATGGACGCTGGAGGCGCTCGGGGAGGGATCACGCAGCGAGTAGCCGCGTGTGTGATGAAACTAGCACTACAAACAACAAGATCTACCCAGGTTCAGGGCCCTCGTGTGGAGGTAAAACCCCTACTCCTGCCTTTCTCTCTCTGTATTGATGTTCTTCCGAGTAGCCACAGTACAGTGTTGGCCTACAGCCGAGTAGCCACTCCTCTCTCCACGTGATGAACTAGGTCAAGAATACGAATCGATCTCTCGATCATGCGATCCCTCGCGCAGGAGGGGGCAGGGCACCTTATATACTGGTGCCCAGCCGGATACAGCCAAATGAGGAAGAGTACAAATAGATGTCGACATAGTGTGCACACCGCACTCATCCGGCTTCTCGCTGACAGCTTTGGCTCCTAAGTTTGTCTTGTGTGGAAAGTCGTTGTGCAAAAGCAAGTTCAACTCCTGTAGCCATTGTCAAGGCCACAGAGTAGGCCCCCCTGTCCTGCGCCGCCCTACTGACACCCTGCTGCGGACAGGCACGCGCATTGTAGCTGAACAGTGCCTCAGTACGGACCCAGGATTCGCGGGATCCTGTGTCAGAACGGCTCCTTTGAATTCTGGCCCGAGTAGGAACCCGCTCCCTCTACTCGGACCACTTCCTCTTCTCAGAGTAAAGTGACTTCTGTGATTCTTCCTTCTAGTCATCAGTGGGTACGGACGGATAGCAGTCAACCGGGTACCGAGTACAGGGTAGCCAGCTACTCAGTCAAACCTCCCTCTGATCTTGTCTTTAACACTTGCCTTACCCCTACTCAGGGGTAAACCCCCGACATTAGTCCCCGAAGCTGGTAGAGTCCTGTGAACTCGTTCACTAGGCTCTTCCAGCTTAAGAACCCATCTTCGTCTTGGAGGCATATGACGTCGATTAGTAACTCCGAGTAGCCTTTAGCTCTGGCTTTAGTCTCTTTTCTTCCAAATAGAACCGTTTTTCTTCTCTGTCGCCAAGTAAAAAGACTTGGTGAAATCTCGAACAGAATCTCTGCGTGTCAGCGCAAAGCCGTATTGTCGCACCGCAACTGGGCACGTGTCACGCTCTCGCACCCCGACTGCTCGGTGCCTGGGATATGACAGGCCATGCGCCCATCATCGCGACCTGGGCCCACCGGCCCGTTAGGTCACTTCAACCGCAGTAACTCGCCCACGATCTCGACGTGGGATCAATTGCGGCCGTTACGCGCGCATCCTGCGCTGTGTGCGTTTCTAACCGGCCCACACCCCACGTCGCACGATCTCTGCGCATAACTGATCCCACTAACTCCACCTGTAACGGAACTCGAGGGGAAGGATAAATACCCCCCCGGAAACTCCTCTTTCCCCTTCCTGCTCATATTCGCTCCTTGTCTCTTCGCCTCTCTACCGCCACAGAGCACTCCGCCGCGCCGCTGCTCCCTGCGACGCCGAAACGCTAGCGATTTCCCCTCAAAACCTCCACCGATCTTCCTTTCACTCTCATCTCCCCGATGGCTCGTGACGACGACGCCCGCGCCGGATGGGAGGGCTCCTATGTCACGGCGGATGACTGCGCGTGGCTGGTGAACACCCGCCGCGTTCCTCCCGGCGTGCGTTGTCGGGCTCCAGGCCACGAGATCGTCCCCAAACCGGAGGAGGGCGAGTTCATGGTCTTCCTCGCTCACTTCAAGCGAGGATTCTGCCTCCCCGTCTCCGACTTCTTCAAGAAATTTCTCGAGCATTTCGGGTTGCAGCCACACCACTTGCCTCCCAACGCAATGGTGATGCTCGCGTACCAAGCCGTGGTGTGCGAGGCATTCCTAGGTGTGCGCCCAACGGTGCACACCTGGGGGCGATTCTTCTTCTTCCGGAAGCAGAGCGTCCCCCAGCCCGGGAGCATGGAGAGCGTGCGGGAGATGACCAAGACCGGGTGCGCCATCATGCTGCAGCGCCCCACTGCTGGCCATCCGCTCGTCAAGGGCTTGGACACGGTACGCAAGTGGCAGCGGTCCTTCTTGTATGTCAAGAACATTCCTGCTGAGGATGGAGCGAAAATCACCGACCGGATAGGGCTTCCGAAGTGGACGAACACTCTGCCAACCTAGCAGAACTGGGCTACAAGCCGAGAAGCGAGGGGGAGATCCGCCAGATCGAGAAGCGCCTCGCCGAGCTGAAAGAGTTGGGCTTCAAGCCTGACGATCCCATCGCGTGCTGGATCCAACGCCGAGTGCTCCCACTCCAGCGCCGCTCCCACAAGATGTGCTACATGGGAGGCAGCCGAGACTGCACGAGGACCACCACCTTCGAGCTCAGCACAGCCGAGGTGGCCACCTGGGCGAGGTCCATCACGAAGAACGGCCTCTCCGACACCTGGCAATACGGGTTCGTGCCGTATAGCCGCAACAAGCCAATCGAGCAGGTTAGTTCCTTATACTTTACCTCTGCACTTTGATACCGAGTAGGTGGCTTCCCAGCTTTTCATGCTTAGTCTTTGTGTGCTGTGCCGAATAGGACAACATTGGCATCTCGTAGGCTTCATGTGCTTGGTGTTTGCATGCCATATCGAGTAGAGCGCTTGCTAGTATCTGTCAGGCTTTATGCGCTTTGTGTTTGAACGCGATGTCGGGTAGAGAACTTGCTAATATTCGTTAGGCTTTATGTGCTTTGTGTTTGCACGCCATGTCGAGTAGAGAATCCTTAGCCAAATATGCTTTGTGTTTGCATCTCGTACCGAGTAGGACCCCTTAGACTTTTGCCCAACTAACTTGTATTGCGTGCTTCTCCTCCCAGCATATTGATCGTCAAGCAGCAGAGGACGAGGCACTCTTCGAGGCCAACTGGAGCAAGGAACGAGAAGAAGACGACGTGACCGCATACGATACCCAGGACACACTTTGCACCCCCCGCGCCGAGCAGCCGGGTAAGCATCATATTGACGCGTCCATTCGGGATTGGTCCCAGGACGACGAAGGTGATCGAGCTCGCTTCTCAGACTGCGAGTAGCGCCGCCTTAGTTTCTTTCCCGTCTCTTAACTTCTCTTCCTCTGCTACTCTGCAGATGATGCTGAGGCCGAGGTGGAGGAGGAAGAAGAAGAGGCCGTCGAGGTCGACCCTCTGGCTGTCGCCGCTCCCAATACTCGGAAACGAGTGGGCAGTGGCGCCCAAGCTCCGCCTGCCAAGAAGCCAAAGAAGGCCGCCGAGAAGAAGAAGAAAGTCTCCGGTAGGAGGCCACTTCCCACCCACAAGGGGTAAATCATTTTCTTCCTTGTTGTGTTTCACTGCTGCTTCTCGGTTTTCTCTTCCCTTCCTCTTTTCTGAAGTTTCTCCTTTGTTCCAGTGCTCCTCTGGACGCTGATGCTGCTGCAGCTCCCTCTAGTTCCAAGGAGGCACCAACCGTCGACCTCGAGAATCTCATCGAGCTTTCCGATGGTGAGGAAGAAACAGCCGCACGGGATAGGACGCGTGCGCCCTCTCCCGTAAAAGAAGAAGATGAAGGCACCAACGCCGAAGATACGGGCGCTGGTGCACAAGACATGGAGACCGAGCAGCAGGCCCGCGCAGTACCAAATGCGCAGGGCAACGCTCACGACAAAACCCCCTCTTTCTCCCCCAGCTGCCTCAGCTGGGGAAAATACAGAACAAGACGCTGAGAACCAAGACCGTGCCACCCTTGAGCGGCCGGAAGAGAACCAGGAGCAGCCAGAATCTGAAGCTGCAGTCCGAGATGACCCCGCGGCCCAGCCGCGGGTAGAAATGACAGAAGATGCACAAGCTGATCCCGCTGCCGAGCAGCGGGCTGAGAAGACTGCGGTGGAGCAGACCCCGCAAAGCCAAGCGCAGCCGGATGCTGCGCCGGGTAGCCAGCCCCCTGTGCCGCCTGCCCAACAGGTTGCTCCACCTACAACGCCAAGCCCTCCAGCAAAGAAAACCAGGAGCGCAGTCAACCCTCCAGCCAAATAGAGCACCAAGAAGGCTGATGCCTCTGGCAAGCAGGCTGCCCAGTCTGATGTTCCAGTCCGCAAGAATCCGTCGCGAACTGCTGCTGCGGATGCTGTCAGGATGCCGCCACCGAAACTGCCTGTGAAGCCAGCCGCGAAGAGTGGGCAGCTCACCATTGGCGCGTCTTGCAGTTCTGCAGGCGCGACCTCGGGATCAAGAGCACAAGATCCGCCCAGCTTCCTGCCCTACATGACGCAGTTGGGCAAACAGTACGGCATCAATCTGAACAAGACCGAGCAGTGGCTTGCTCTTACAAAGGGCAAGCAGGCCACGACGCTGGACTCCAAGCTACCAGCGAAGGACAAAGCCCATTCAATCTTTTCACGCGAGATCCAGGAGACCGAGGTGGTGTCCCAGGGGCTCGAGCAGATGATCGACCGGGTAGGCTTCATCGACGCCGAGTGGGATAGCGAGGTCCTTGGCAACAAGAACTGGCATGGCCTGGCCTTGGGCCCGCTGGACAACTGGCGCACTGAATGGAACAAGACCGACATGGGCTACAATCCCATGACTATCTCTTCTTCCACCAGCACTCTGGCCGCGAAGATGTTTGTCCACCGCAAAGCTGCTGAGGACCTCGAACAGACTTACGCTGTAAGTGCCACTTTCTTATTCCGAGTTGCTACCTTTCTTCTCTTCTGCAGTTTTTCTTTTCTTCTGTCCTTCGTTTTCCTCCTTATCCTCTACGCAGTCCCCGAGATTTGGGCCGAGTAGACGGGTACTCAACCGAGTTGCCGTCTTCTCGGGTTGAATCTTGAAAACGCTCCCTAACTCCTTTTCTTTCTTCTTCTTAGAATAGCCTCTTGAAGAGGACAGCACTTTACCGGCGGCTGCTCTGGAATCACAGCATTGCCAAGAGGCGCCTTGAGGCCCTGGAAACCGAGCGCAAGACTGATGCTGAGATGGAGCAGGCGGCGTTGGATCGTGCTCTCCAACTTTCAGAACTTGAGAGTAAGCCTATAGCTATTCGGTTAACGCGTTTTGTGTTTACGCCCGTTTTTGCTTTTTGCTCTAACTCCTTCTATTCTGCAGGCAAGTTCAAGAAGATGGCAGAGGAACATCAACACTGCCATGTGTTTGTTGCAAATGCCGAAAGCACCATTAAGAAGATGGAAGGTGAGTTGCCGTCTGCTCTACTCCGTTTCCTTCCTTTATCTTTGCTACTCTGCTAACCGCGTTCCTATCTTCGCAGAAGATAACAAAAAATTCCGTGAAGAGCACCTTGACTGCCTGAATCCTGCAGAGGTGAAGCAGCAGCTGGAGAGCCAGGCCGTCGAGCTGAAGACTGCGCATGTCAACGAGATGGAGCCGCTGCAAGTCGAGTTGAGGACTGCCCTCCAAGACGCCATGGACTTAGCCGCTGCCAAGGACAAACTAGAGGCAGTGTCGAAGGCTAAGCAAAGGGCCCTCGAGCAGGAGATCGAGGTGCTGAAGTCCACCAACTCGGATCTCATGCTTCAGCTGGCCAGTTTCCGCAGGGTTGAAGAGAGGCATACTGCAGATGAAGAATCTTGGAGGAAAAAGCTGGACTCGCTACGCTGCGAGCTTCACAGTAAGTTTTCGCTTCTCTGCACTCGTCTGCTTCCCTCCTCTTCTGTATTGACTTGATTTGCATCTCTTCCCTGTCCTCTTTTCTGATCCTTTCTGATCACTATCTCAGAAATCTTTCCAGATATCTGCTCGGCTTGCAAGCCTGCTTTGTCCAAGGCACAACAAACTCGAGCTGCGCAAGGAGTGCCCACGGACACCAAGTCAAGAATCGAGGACAGCCTACTGAACATGCAAGAGCAGCTCCACCACTTTAGAGGCTTGGGCACCGACTTGGTGTCCACAACCTTCAGATTGCATGCATTGTTCTGTCCTGAGGATTCCGCGCCAGAGACCATCCGCGCGCTTGCCGAGAAGCTGAACGACGTCAAGGCCGAGTTGAAGAAGTGGCGCGCTTCCGGAGCTCGGGCAGGTGCCGATCTGCTTCTCCTGTTTATCTGCAGCTGGTACGAGAACTTGAATCTCGATATCATCCTCGAGATGCGCGAGAAGTCGAAGTGGGAGTCTGATGCCGATTGCGTGGCTCACCGCAAGGCGGTCGCGTACGAGATCGCCTCCTACGCGGACACCGCCCTCTTCATCGACGGCCCCACCGAACCCGACACCATAATAGACGATGGTGAGGACGACGACGAGGAGACCGAGTCGGAAGACTTGGGCAGCTTCGAAGACACCGGCTCCGAGAAGGGAAAGGGCAAGGCTGTCGCAGGTGATGACGAGGAAGCCGAGAGTCGGGATGCTACTCAGGGTGCAGCTCTCGAGCTGGGCTCATCCTCTGGCGCAGCACTTGGCGACGCGGCGCTACCCCGTACACAGTCCAACGCCTCTACCTCCGCCACGGAGCCCATCTCGGTGGCCACCGCTACCTCAGATCAGGCTGCTGCCCGCCTTGAAGCGGATGCTACCAATGCCAACTTGGAGAACACCGCTACTTCGAACTAGTTATCTTCCTGAAACACTTGTGCCTTCAAACTTTTATCAGATCCCCGGGATGCCGGGTGCATATGTATCAAACAGTTATCCTTTTTGTTTCTACTCAGTTTTATTTCCTTCGAAGTTTGATGTTTGAAATTTATCAATTTGAGCGACTCTGGCTTGATGCCGGGTTGCGTTATCGTGCAAGTCCCCGAGTTGCATTTCTTATTCACTCTTTCTCTTTATCTCATCTCTTACCTGCAACTTGTTGCTTTTTTGGTATTCGAGTCACAAGAGTTCAGAGTTGGAGTTTCAAATACTTAGCCACTTGGAAACATTCATAGTAACGCTACTCACCACCTAGCCGAAAAGAGTTAATAGGAAAGCAGTAAAGAACGCTCTACTCGGTTGCCACACGCTTCCTTTCCTTTGCAATTTTTCGTGTGTTCATTGACTCTTTGGCTTGTTCTCTGGCTTGCCATGAAGCCGGGTTTCGGACAGCAGCAGAGTCGCAGAGTGTCCGGTGAGTGTAAACACATTACTTTGTATGCTTTTGAAATTCTAAGCATAGCAACCGAATAGACAAAGGTATAGCAGAATAGAAACACTTGGAACAATTTTGGACGAGGGTAGTCCCCGAGTTTAATTTCAGACTGGAGAGTAGGAATTTAACTCGGATAGAAGGGTACATACACATTTTTGCTCATGAATGAAAACGACGGAGTAGAGCTACATTCCAGGGACGTTTAGACTCCTCTCCAGCCTTGTCTGCCCTGTTCTTCTCTGATGGTCGCACATCTACGAGATAATAGGCGTCATTGTGGAGAGCCTTGCTCACAATGAACGGCCCTTCCCAAGGAGGAGACAGCTTGTGCATCCCGGCTGTGCGCTGCACGAGTCTAAGCACCATGTCTCCTTCTTGGAAAACCCTTGGGCTCACTTTCTGGCTATGATAACGCCTCAAGTTTTGCTGATAAACAGCTGAACGTGACAGAGTAAGCTCTCTTGCTTCTTCTAGCAGGTCAACGTCATCTTCTCGAGCTTCTCTCGCCTCCACCTCAGTGTAGAGGGTTACTCGGGGGGACTCATGCTCTAGGTCGATTGGCAATACGACCTCAGCCCCGTAAACCAAGAAGAACGGTGTGTAGCCGGTTGACCGGTTAGGGGTAGTCCTTAGACTCCACAACACCGCTGGCAACTCGTCTAACCAACACCCTGGTGTTTTCAGCAGTGGCTCAACCAGCCTTGGCTTTATGCCGGATAGCAGCATGCCATTTGCTCTTTCCACCTGGCCATTAGAGGCGGGATGCGCGATAGATGCAATGTCTAGTCGGATATGCTTATCTCTGCAGAATCTCACCATGGCGCCCTCAGCAAAGTTTGTGCCGTTATCCGTGATGATGATGTGCGGGTAGCCGTATCTCAAGATCACATCCTTCAGGAATTTCACAGCATTGGCTCCATCGCATCTCTGAATAGGCTTTACTTCAATCCACTTGGTGAACTTATCAACCATGACCAAGATGTGAGTCATGTTGCCTTTAGCCGGCTTGAAGGGACCAACCATATCCAGACACCAAACAGCAAATGGCCAAGTAATGGGAATGGTTTTCAATTCGGATGCAGGCATGTGGATCTTACTTGCGAATCTCTGGCAGCCGTTGCACTTTCTCACGATATCTTCTGCTTGCTTCAAGGCGGTGAGCCAGAAGAACCCATGCCGAAAAGCCTTCTTGACCAGAGCCCGAGAAGAGGCATGATCCCCTCATTCTCTTTGATGTATCTCCACCAGAATCTCTTCTCCTTCTTCCGGTTCCACACAGCGTTGCAGCACGCCAGTGGGACTTCTTTTATCCAGTGCCTCTCTGAAGATGGTGTAGCCCTTGGATCTTCTCTGAATTTTTCTTGCGGTAACCTCGTCAGCTGGCAGGGTGCCGTCCTTGAGAAAGGATAATATGGGCATGGCCCAACTCGGTGTCTCCCGTGCTGAGAACGCTGGTTCGTCCACTTCCATCGGAACAATCACCATTGTATCTCTTTCTGAGTTGGGGTTGATTCTCTGCAGCCCCGAACGGTTTGCAAGAACTTCTTCAATGAATGCGACAATCCCCGAGTTGAGAGGGGCAGTCCCCGAGTAAGGAGGGGCAGTCCCCGGGTTGCAGGCACCAGTCCACGGGATGGAGACTGCAGTCCCCGGGTTCTCCTTTGCACCTTCCCAGTCGATCTCCATTGGAACTGCTTCTTCATTATGCATAGAAGGGACGAAGATGGATTCCGAGTTGGGGGATGGCCTGATGGATGGCTTTCTCAAATGCTCCAAGGCAATCCCAGCCGGGATGAACTGCCGAGAAGACCCCAACTTGGATAGCTCATCTGCTGCTTCATTCTCTGCTCGGTGGATGTGTTGTAACTCGCAGCCTTCAAAGAATCCCCTCATGGTTTGGACCAGGAAGCGGTATGATGCCATGTTGGCATCCAGAGCATCCCAAGTGCCAGAAACTTGCTGCACCACTAGATCCGAGTCACCGTAACATATGATGCGCTGCACACCAACTTCTTTGGCTACCCGCAAGCCGTGCACCACGGCCTCATACTCTGCAACATTGTTGGACGCCTTGAAGTGGATTTGCAGCACGTATTTGAGCTGATCACGCTTGGGTGACGTAAGCACCACGCCAGCACCAAGGCCTTCCTTCACTTTAGACCCATCAAAATGCATCTTCCAATAATTGGTTGCGGGAGAAGGAGGCTCATACTGCACCTCGGCCCAATCCACCCGAAATCCCGCCAGGATTTGCGACTTGATGGCTTCTCTTCTTGCATAGGTAGGAGCGTACGCTGCTAGCTCAATTGCCCACTTGGCTACTCTTCCACTTGCTTCCTTGTTGCCCATGATATCCGAGATGGGAGCAGAGCTCACCACAGTGATAGGGTGCTCCTGGAAGTAATGCTTCAGCTTCTTGGCGCCTAGGTACACGCCGTAAGTCATCTTCTGGTAGTGCGGGTAGTTATGCTTGGAGCTGGACATCACCTCACTGAGGTAGTATACAGGCCGCTGCACACTCTTGCCTTCTTCTTCTCGCTCCACTACAATCACTACACTGACTACCCGGTTGGTAGCCGCAATGTATAACAGCATTGGCTCTTTGGGTAGCGGACTAGCCAAGATGGGCGCGCTACCCAGCATCGCCTTTAATTCATTGAATGCCACGTCCGCTTGCGGTGTCCAGACGAACTTGTCGCTTTTCTTCATCAACTGATACAAAGGCAGGGCCTTCTCGCCCATCCTGCCCAAGAAACGACTCAGAGATGCCAAGCAACCAGTGAACTTTTGCACATCCTTCAGTGATCTCGGCAAAGACATGCTCTCAATGGCTTTTATCTTTGAAGGATTGGCCTCGATGCCCCGACTGGATACCAAGAAGCCGAGTAGCTTGCCAGCCGGGACACCAAATGTGCATATACTTGGGTTCAGCTTCATCTTATACTTGCGCAAATTGGCAAAAGTTTCCTCAAGATCGGCAAGCAGAGTATGTGTTTTATTCGTTTTAATGACAATGTCATCTACGTACACCTGCACATTCTTGCCGAGTTGGTCATGCAAACATTTCTGCATGCATCTCTGATAAGTAGCACCCGCATTCCGCAACCCAAAGCACATGACACGATAGCAATAAGCCCCGTACGGGGTAATGAAAGCAGTCTTTATTTGATCAGCAGGGTTGAGAGCTATCTGATGAAAACCAGAGTAGGCATCTATAAAAGATAAAAGCTCACAACCAGCAGTGGATTCGATCACCTGATCGATGCGGGGTAGCGGAAAGGGATCCTTGGGTCAGGCCTTGTTCAAGTCGGTGTAGTCGACGCACATGCGCCATGCGGTGGCAGCCTTGGGATCTTCCTTCTTCTTCTCAACCATGACCGGGTTGGCCAGCCAATCCAGATGCAGCACCTCCATGATGAAGTTGCTTATCAGCAGCTTGGTGATCTGGTCACCAATGGCCTTCCTTCTCTCGTCTCCGAAGCGACGCATAGCCTGCTTCACTGGTTTGGCGTCAGGACGCACATCTAGCGAGTGCTCAACCAGCTCCCTCAGGACACCTGGTAGATCCTCATTGGACCAGGCAAACACGTCCCGATTCTCACGGAGGAAGTGGATGAGCTCGCTTTCTTATTTCTCTCCCAACCCTGAGCCGATGATGGCAACACGGTCGGGGAACTCAAGGTCAACCTGGATCTTCTTCGTTTCCTGAGAAGCCTGGAATGCAGTCCCGTACTGGGAACTCGGCATCCCGGGCGCGCCAGCCTGCGCAGCTTGCGCCATAGCCACTACCTCATGTATTTTCTTCTTCTCGGCAGCGATCGCCATAGACTCCGCCAACTGAGAACCAGCAGAGGCACACTCCATAGACTTCTTGTAATCACCAGAGATGGTAATCACTCCATTGGGACCAGGGATCTCCATCTTCAAATATGCAGCATGAGTAGAAGCCATGAACTTGCTCAGAGCAGGCCTGCCGAGTAGGGCGTGGTAGGGGCTCTGGTGGTCAACCACCTCGAACTGCAGGCTCTCTGTGCGGCAGTTCTCCCTGGTGCCGAATAGAATGTCTATCCACACTCGGCCAATTGGAGCACAAGAGATTCCCGGCACAATGCCGTGGAAGGTGGTCTTGCTGGGCAGCAGCATGTTCTCGCCTATGCCGAGCTTCTCCAGTGTGTCTTTGTACACAATGTTGATGTTGCTGCCGTTGTCGGTCAATACCTTACTGAATCTGACATTCTTTTCGGGTCCCAAGAGTGTAGGGTCCACCACCAAGGCGTAGCTACCCGGATTGGGCATCACCTTAGGGTGATCATCTCTGGTCCACGTGATCTCTTGATTGCTCCAGTGCAGGTACTGAGGAACAGCAGGGATCACAGCATTGACCTCCATTGCACGCCTACGCTGAGACTGCTCGTCGACGGGCTCAGAGGTGAAGATCATGTAGCTCTCGTGATGCTCCTCGTACTGATTACGACCACCATCACCATTGTTGTCGTTGTTGTTGCCCTGTTGGTTGTTGTTACCTCTGTTGTTGTTGCGGGTGTAGAAGTTGCGGTTGCGGTCGTTGTTGTTGTTTTTGCGGTAGCCATCATTGTTGAAGTAGCGGTTGGCTCCTAAAGCCACCTGATTCACATTCTCTCTTCTCGGGAAGGCTAGGGGCCGAGCAGCAGGTGTGCGAGCAGGCTGTACGTTGGCATTCGCCGCCGGCAGAGGAGGAGGAGGAGGCAGGCCCTCGTTCCTGATCTGCTCCCACCAACTGCACTGCCGAGTAGTGTGGTTGGAAGGTCTAGCCGGATGCCGAGTATGGAAACTGCATGGGCCATCCTTCATGTTATCAAAGACAAAGTTTTGAACAGGACCCGAGTTGCTGCTACCCTGCTGGGGAGCGTCGTATGGTTTCTTGCTGCCTTGGCCCTGATACGGTTCTGCCCGTACTGGGCTCCAGCAGTTTTTGGCCTCTGGCTACAGCTTCGGTAGCCACGACGTTCACCTCCTCAGGATCGTACCGGGTATCAATCCGGTCACGTCTGCGCTTGTTGCGGAATTCATTGCGCTTGTTGTTGTTGAAGTTCCTTCTCGGCTCGGCAGCATCAAGAAGAGGCTGAGTTGGATCGCCGAGTGCATACTGATCCGCAATCCGGATGGTCTCAGCTAGAGTACTCGGCATCTCTCTCTGCAGCCTCTGCCACAACATGATGCCATGCCTGCAGCCCTGTGCGAACCAAGTGAGGGCCTGGGCTTCGTTCACACCTTCACAGGTGTTCCTCAGAGTACTCCACCGAGTAAGATACTCTCGATCTGTCTCCTCTTCCCGCTGCCTGCACGCGGATTGCTGCTGCGGCCTATTCGACCTCTGATAGGTGCTGGTGAAGTTGCTGACAAACGCCTCCACTAAGTCAAGCCAGCAGTTGATGCTGTGCTTGGGCAGGTTGTTGAGCCAAGTTCTTGCCGGTCCTTCTAGCATCTGCGGGATGTACCGCACGGCCCATCTTCTGTTGCCACCTGCAATATGCACGGCTGTGACATAATCATTGAGCCAGTCTTCCGGCTTGGTGCTGCCATTGTAGCACTTGGTCCCCCTCGCGAGCTGGAACTGCTTCATGGATGGCTCCGTCATGATGCGTGGGCCAAAGCAGTCTGGGCCAGGCGGCCCCTTGCTCTCAAGTTGCGCGGATAGATTAATCCGGTCCAGCTTGTACCTGGCATCACTAGGCTCCAGCACGCGCTCACCCACGCGATCTGTGATATCATAGCCAGCCAGCCCCATGGCCGAGTAGCCGTCATCATATCTGTCCACCTGCACTACTGCAGGTAGCACCACCGGGTTGACTGCTGGCGCAGCCTGCTGCATCCTCTGCCGAGTAGGCTGAGCAACCTGATGCCGAGAAGGACCTGGGCGACCTTCATCTCGGGTCTTGCTGTGAGCTTTATGGGCTTGATAGCCTGCTCCTGCAGTGTTGTGTTTTTGCCTGGACTGTCGCGGCACAGCGTGTTGTTTCACGGCGACAGCTGGGTCATACACCTGCATCTGTTTATCTCTCCCGGAAGACCTACTCCGGTCCTTCTCACGGCTGGGATGCGGTGATGAATCCTGATCGTTAGATCTGGCCGCACGCGAGTGCACCATCTGAGAAGCGCCAGCACCCGGATTGGCTTTCCGGAACTCCTCATTCTGCCGAGCAGCTTCTAGCACTAACTCATTGGGCCTCTCCTGCTGTCTAACGCGCGCGTCGCCAACGAGATGCGGCAACTCGGCAGCTACGGCCTCTGCAGCTCTAAGTGTTTTGGCAGGGGTGCTGTATTTGGGCCTGGTGGTTGTGGTGTTGTGGCTAGCGGCTTGGCTCGTGGCCTCTCCTACCGTGGCCATTTCTGCGCCCAAGTTTTGACGCGTAGCACCTAACTTGGCAGGATGCCTAACTACAGGAGTAAAGCCATGGGCGCGGTTGTACTCGTTCTGGTCCAGGTTAAGATCAAGTCTAACCTTTTCCAGCTCTAGCTGCTCAGCTTGCAGCGCTGCACGCTGCTGGTCGAGCTGCGCCCTCATGGTCATGAGCTCGACCTCGGTAGGAGGCGGCATGCCCATCCGCGCAGCAGACGCCGGTACCTTCGGAGTAGTGGAGAGGGGGAGGTTGCAGTCCTTCTCGTAGGGCTTGTGGGTCTTCCCGCCAGCACTCGGGCCAGCGAGATCCTCGATGACGCCCGCGGCAGCAACCGCGCCCTTTCCGGCATCGGCAGCCAGGCCAGCCAGCATTACCTCCACATTGTCCGCAGAGCGACCAACCGGCCTTCCGCGGGCAGCGATCACCGCAGGAGGATCCTCCGCGACCAGCACCTCCTCCGGGAACTCGCGAACGATGACGGTGGCGACGTAGACGAGGTGCGAGCCGAAGGAGAGCACCGTGCCGACCTCGGGCATGGCCCTGCCGCCGAAATCGCCGGCGTTGTCGGTGACGAAGTCGAAGGAGCCGAATCTGTGGACAAGGCCACAGACCACGCGCTCCCCAGTAGCAGAAGAGGATCCTGTCCGAACGTAAACTCCAGCCAGCGCCGCTGGTTGCCCCATGGTGGGCGCCAACTGTCGTGGTGGTGTCACGGCAGATGCCATAGGATGGCTAATTGTGTGGGAACGATGGACGCTGGAGGCGCTCGGGGAGGGATCACGCAGCGAGTAGCCGCGTGTGTGATGAAACTAGCACTACAAACAACAAGATCTACCCAGGTTCAGGGCCCTCGTGTGGAGGTAAAACCCCTAGTCCTGCCTTTCTCTCTCTGTAATGATGTTCTTCCGAGTAGCCACAGTACAATGTTGGCCTACAGCCGAGTAGCCACTCCGCTCTCCACGTGATGAACTAGGTCAAGAATACGAATCGATCTCTCGATCATGCGATCCCTCGCGCAGGAGGGGGCAGGGCACCTTATATACTGGTGCCCAGCCGGATACAGCCAAATGAGGAAGAGTACAAATAGATGTCGACATAGTGTGCACACCGCACTCATCCGGCTTCTCGCTGACAGCTTTGGCTCCTAAGTTTGTCTTGTGTGGAAAGTCGTTGTGCAAAACCAAGTTCAACTCCTGTAGCCGCTGTCAAGGCCACAGAGTAGGCCCCCTGTCCTAAGCCGCCCTGCTGACACCCTGCTGCGGACAGGCACGCGCACTGTAGCTGAACAGTGCCTCAGTACGGACCCTGGTTCGCGGGATCCTGTGTTAGAACGGCTCCTTTGACTTCTGGCCCGAGTAGGAACCCGCTCCCTCTACTCGGACCACTTCCTCTTCTCAGAGTAAAGTGACTTCTGTGATTCTTCTTTCTAGTCATCAGTGGGTACGGACGGATAGCAGTCAACCGGGTACCGAGTACCGGGTAGCCAGCTACTCAGCCAAACCTCCCTCTGATCTTGTCTTTAACACTTGCCTTACGCCTACTCGGGGGTAACCCCCCGACACTTTGGCAAACGCAAGCCACCACGGTGTCTTCCCAAGTCCTTGTGCTCGTCCTCCGTTCTCTTCATTCCCGAGGACCAGTATCAGCAAATCTTTCTCTCTATCGGGACGAAACTTTAACTTCCCCTCTTTAATTTCTTTTACCACTTTAATCACATTTTCCCTAAGTACCCTAACCCCGTCACTTGAAACAAGGTCCCCTTTTGTTTCTTCGTATGAAACTCCATGCGCAAGGAACCAATTTCTTGCCCTCAATTCCCATTCTTCGCCCATGCATTCTAGGGCGATCCCTTTATCAAGCAGTGCTTGCTCTATTTTATCCCACTTTGGTATGGCTGTCTCGTAGCCCCCTGGCCACAATTTATTGATATTTCTTCTTTTCACCATTTTCTTGTTCTTTTTTGACATTTCCTTGCCATGTTATGACTCCTTGTACTTCTTAAATGCGTTCCAGTGATTCACCTGCTTCGCTAGATAGCTTTTAAATACTAGAGTAGTCTTTTTCTTCTAATAGTGCGGCCATAATCTTTTCTTCCACACCCAGAATAGTTCGGCCATCTTTTTAAGAGTCCTTTGCTTGACTTTTTCTTCAATTTTGCAGCGTCAGCAGGATTCTCACATTCTGGTAGCGTGAAATGTGCCATGAGGTCATTCCAAAGATACTCTTTGTACCTTTCTGCGACATAGTCACTATCGTTCTCCCCTTTGCGCTTATTCCACTCTCGAACGGTGATCGGGACGTGATCCCTAACCAGAACTCTGTATTATTTTTTAAATACATCGACAACCTTCTTGGATTCCTTCGGTTCGCCCATAGGGGATATGGCCAGGGATATGACCAAAAATATATAATGCGTAGTTGCGGCCAACTTTTTTGTCGGACCTCGTTTGGAAGATTTGCTCGATGTGGAGGCCTAAGAGAAGAAACATTTATAAATTTATATATATATACAACTCAAGTAATGCTTGTACTAATCGCCAAATTATATATATATATATATATATATATATATATATATATATATATATATATATCGCCGGACTTTGTTAAGGTTCCACCGGCTTCTCCATCATCGGAGCTATCGCCTTCTCCACCATCGGAGCCGTCTGCTCCATCCTCTCGGCCGCCCACCATTCCATCACCGGAGAGGGTCATATACAACGAAGGAGATTCGGCTGGACCAGCACCTGGGGCGTCATACGCGTAGATAATATCCTCGAGAATTTCTTCCCGTGCTAGGTCTCTACGGATTGGACTAGGTAGATCTATAGCTGTACGGAGCTTTTTTTTTTGCCTCGACTGAATTAGAAGTATAGTATACAAACAAGCACATAGATACGCATACCACACACCCTCCTATGCGTCTGCGCACCTACTACACCTATACCTCCTTTTAGATCATGTCCATTGTTGTTAGGTTGAGTCGTTGATCGACAATTTCTTTTGGGGTCAAATTTGTGGATCGTTTCTTCTCGCCATGGTACATCTGATGGTCGGTGTGCTCTATGTGGCGAGGCGGAGGATGCCGTACACATTTTCCTCCCCCGTGCGTTCGTGAAGCTAGGCTGGAGCGTGATTCGGAGGTTGTTGCGCTGCTCTTGGATTCCAGCAAACTTCCCCCAATTTTTTGCTATCCAACACTCTCTTCTTGGCCACCAACGCAGAACAAGTTGGGTGCTCTTTTCTGCGTTGTCATGGGCGATTTATTTTACCCGCAATAAATTAGCATTGGATTTGGTGGTTCCTCGCCACCCCGCCGATGGCATTTTTAAAACCCCCATGTTTGTGTAGATGTGGGCAAAACTAGAAAAGCAGCAAGACAAGGACGCAATCCCGCAGCTGGTCGAAGGGCTTAACGCAATCTTCAACTCCATAATGCCGCCTAGTGGTTCAATTTAGTCCCGGTTATGTGTTGGTGTCCGGTTTGTTTGAGGGGAGGTCGGCCCCTGGTACTCTTTTTTGCGTTTTTCTTCATCCTTGGAAAGTTGTCAGCCTGAGCTCATGTGTAAGCGAATCTCTGTTTGAACTTGTTGCTTTATTATGTTAAAGCAGGGCAAATGTTTGCGTGCTGTCTAAAAAAAGTGGATAAGCTAGGGATGTAATATTTTTTAGAGTTGGAAATGACCTGACTTTCTACATTTGGCATTCATAATCATAATTTATACCTGACTTTCTACCTTTTGTCATTCTCCCATCCTTCAATATTTTCTTAAATATGGTCAAGAAGGTCCCATTTAGCTTCTTCCTTCATACGTGTGAATGATCCAAAGCAATAAGCATCCAATAATTCTTTATCATGAAGAGAAAGCCTTGCATAAAAATTATGGATAACAATATTTCTCGGGAGCTCATGAACAGGACATTTATGCATTAATAACTTCATCCCCCCCCCTCTCCCAAGCATGGGCAATACTCCCTCCATCATGAGGCAGAAATTATATATTTGATTTCGAACTTTATGAATCTCACTGGGAAGATAGAATATAGAATAAAAGAGAGGTACAATTTCCTCCCATCCAATAGATTAACCATTCTTCATCATTTTAAACTATTCCGCAACTTTTTCATTCCGTGACAAAGAGAATAATTTCTTTTTAATTTAATCCGTTGTAATACCTGCACATCTTAATAACTCGCATAATTTATGTATAAAGACAAATGATCACCGGGATGGACTGCTCCATCTCCATAATAGAAGTTATTCATAACACGTCTAAAAAATTTTATAGGTATTTTAAAATGATCCAATTCAGTAGAAAACGGGTCATCTACTACCCTAGCAGTAATTGTAGTGCCCTTAAACAGAGAACCATATGGACTATCCATAATGCAATAAAGGAGCAGATAAATAAAGTGCGAGTAAATAAAAGACAATAAATATAATTGCAGCGAGTGGCCCAATCCTTTTGAGAGCAAAGGACAAGCCGGTTGTTTTACTTATGATTACCAAACGTTCTTGAGGACACATGGGAACTTCGTCAAGTGTTTTTATTTCGTACAGTTGATTAATATTTATTGTTTTGATATGTGTTGTGTGGGTGAACCTATGCTAATGCACCGCCCAACTAGGACTAATACATACTTGTGATTATACCCCTTATAAGCATTCAAAAATACAAGAAGTAATTACGATAAATCTAACCACAACATTAAACTCTAGGATCATATACACTCCCTCGTGCATCGGCTTCTTACCGGGGTTTTGGTTTCTGTCACTCCGGCAACCCCACAATTATTAGCCAAATACACAACAAATCCTCTTAGTCCCATAAAGGTGAAGTGTCATGTAGTTGACGTTCACATTGACACCCATGTTCAAAATATTGGCCGATATTCCGATAAATCGTCCGATTTATGGCTTATCGGTGTCTAACCGATAAGATAAATCGGCCGATATTTCGGCTGATATTCCGATATTTCAGTTTGGGATAACATCGGATAAAAATGTTATAATTAACCACCTTGTAAATGCCTATTTCAGTGATGTGGTCCAATTTATTCCAGACTAGAGGTGTAGTTGTCACGTCTAATAAAAAGGCAATTGAACTATTGCTTAACATGCATGCTTATATACATGCAATTCATTTATTAATAAATGATGCACTTAATAAAATATCACAATCAATGCCCTTCTAAATGCTTTCCATTTGGATATGCGTCCAATTAATTTTTTCCTATCACAGTGATATCTATTTAAGTGCCATCGTTTCATTTGTTCTGGATCAATCTCACACCACCAGATCACCACGGTTCACATAAACCACATCTCCACTCAAAATCTAAATCCTCATCAATCATGAGGAAATGCACCTTCCTCCTTGTCACAATTGTGGCGATGATTTATGCCATCGCTACACCCGTCATAGGCTGTGGTGTAGATGGGAAGAAGGAGTGTTACGCAGATGGATGGGAACCTATCAAGGACATCAACGACAAGCATATCCAGGAGCTTGGCAAATGGGCAGTTTCTGAGTACCTTAAGTACCCCAACTGCATGCTTATGTTCAACAAGGTTGTGAGCGGCATGGAGAATGTTGTGTCTGACTTAAAGTATGAGCTTGTCATCAACGCGTCGGAAGTCAAAGGAGAACTTGGCAAGTACGTGGCGCAGGTGTACGAGCTGGGATTGACGAAGACACGCAATCTCATCTCTTTCACGAAGACCAAGTAGAAGGAATGGCAATACCTCCGCTAGTAATAATTGTGTCTTGAAATCTTGTTAGCTTTTTTTACATCCAATAATTAACTTACAAATCATCTCCATGCATACATTTATATATAAAGAATAATGTGATTCTAGGTTTTCCATATCGTGCCCTTAGGCTGCTCCCGTCCGGCTTTATATATCCAGCCGGAATTAGGCTTACAGGAAGGAAAACGTGGAGTTTAAGGAAAGTATTCCTATTCTTGGCGTGCAAGACGACCGACTTCTTCTCCAAGCCGGATTAGGTATTGGGCCGTAATCCGGGTTCTTCTAGAATCCGCCTTTCGTGTCGGCTTACTGGACTACCCAATAGAAATTGCCCCATTGCCTATGGGCCAACCGGGCAATCCGGCCTTCGGCCAATGCCGGTTATACCCTAATTTGGCATATATCTCACAATATGGGATAGCATCGGATAAAAATGTTATAATTACCACCTTGTAAATGCCTATTTGAATGATGGGCTCCAGTTTATTGCAGACTAGAGGTGTCGCTGTTACGTTTAATAAGAAGGAAATTAATCTATTCCTTGAAATGCATTCTGATGTACATCCAATTCAGTTTTTTACTAAATGATGCACTCAATAAAAGATCACAATCGGATGGATGGGAACTTATCAAGGACATAAACGACAAGCATATCCAGGATGTTGGTAGTTGAGCAGTTTCTGCCTTAAGTACGGCAACTGCATGCTTAAGTTCAACAAGGTGGTGAGCGGCAAGGATAACGCAAGCTCATCTCCTTCACGAATGCCAGCTAGAGGGAATTGAAATACCTCCGCTAGTAATAATTGTGTTTTGAAATCTTGTTAGTTTTTTTACATCCTATAATTAACTTATAAATTTTCTCAATACATACATACATACATACATTCATACATATATATAAATGAAATTTGTTTCAGTTTAAGTTAAATGGATACTTTTTTAACCTTCTTTTCACGCTAAGTGAACTTTCTTCCGTAAACAAGTGAACTTCTATTTCGCGAGGTATAAAAATATTTTTGCACTGCTGTTTTTTTACGCGTTATGAGAGATTGAAGTGAACTTTAGAAAAATAGTGAATTTCTTCCCGACAGTTAAGTGAACCTTTTTTCTCACGGAAGTGTACCTTCTTTTCGCGGGTATAATTTTTTACAACACGCTGTTTCTCTTATGTTTTATGAGAAACCAAAGTGAACTTTTTCACGGTTGCTAGTTTGTAACACCTCGGCCACCCCGTAGCCAGCGGCTGTCACCCTGGTAGCTATCTAGGCTATCTAGACTAACCCTACATACCAACACTAGTCTTTCCTGCGAACTTTGTCCTCACTCATGCGCACCTCGGAAGGACTTTCCGGTCGGTCACCCATCCTCAAATTGCTTCATGCCAAGCACGCTTAACATTGGAGTTGTTTCAAGATGAGCTTCTGGAAAAGAAGTTGCAACTTGTTGATATGAGTATCCTATTAATCCTATTGAGCACTGCACCAGGATCTCACAAAGTGAACTTTCTTTTTCACGGGTAAAAAGTAATTTTGCGCCACTGTTTATTTTTATTTTTTACGACAAGTTGAAATGAACTTGCGAAAGTAATAGTGAACTTCCATTCGCGAGTTATAATTTTCTTTTGCGTTCCATTTTTCTATATTTTTTAGAGGAGTCCAGTGAACTTCTAAATCTTATGGAGTTAACTTTTGCTTTGCACTTTTATCTTTTGAAGGAGTGATTATTTTCTTCATATACTTATAAAATTCAAGAAAGGAACTTTTATCTTTCACGATGAAGTCCACAACGTGGATAATGGGAGTCCACAACGACCGATCAAGGAAGTACACACCTTGTGACAGCGACATTCCACTCCACGGCTGACATGGTCAACGACCGAGAAAGTACACGCTAGAGCCCGGAAAGCAGAGGCGCCACCGGCTGAACACGAGCCAGGGAGGACGGGTGTGGAGCGCTGACATGAGGCAGGGAGGACCTATTCATGGCAAATCTCGCGCGCGGAGGACGGGAGCAGGGCGCGCCCGGCCGCCAGGGAGGTGTAGGGCGACAGTGGGTCGCCTGTGAAGGAACTGAGCACCCTCGTGCCCGACCATGCAGCAGGGGAATGTCGGATCTCATCGATAGGGGGTGGCCTCCACACGTAGTTGGCTTGCTAGGAGATCAGGTTTTCCCGACGGCGGCATGGGAGGTTGGGAATTAGGTTACGAGTGGCATGTCGGCGACACAGGAGGTCGAGGTAGGAAGTCTGGTTGGCCTGTGAGCGAAGTTGGAAATCAGGCCAGTGAGGCGACATACTATGAGTGGGCCAGGCGGCGCGTTTGGGTGGGTTAGAGTTGGCTGGTGCGACGGGATCCAGTGGATTCAGGGGAGGCCAGGGCAGCTCACTCGGATCGGTGGTCTGAGCACCGATTTATGGCGAGAGGAGGGAGGTGGTTCAGGAGTTCGGGAGGCCTCGGGGGTGAGCGCGTGGTGCGGGTACTAGGTAGTTCTTATCGGCTTGAGGATCGAGTTGGTTCATGTCATCGTTGGGTTGTTAGGAATAGTTTCATTTTATCTTAAGTAGAAACTCTTAGGGTAGGTTTCATTTTAGTCCTATGGTGTTACTTATGTTGTCGGGTTCTTAACGTTGATGTATGACTATCCGTAGTTGAGCTCACTCATTGCTCAATTATCTATCCAATCTTTTTAGAACCGTGAAGAACAAGTATATATGATGTCCAGTTTACTTTGTGTTGTTGTTGATGTTGTTCCTTGACTATTTGATGATAGTAGCTATACTAATTTCAGGTTAGGTTACAGCTGGCAAAAAATTCTTCCATTTGTAGAAAATAAGTACGAGCTTAGATATGTTTACATATACAAATAATTGTTAGCTTATCTATTTTTTGCTCTATATTTAAACTGTTCTCGTCTAATCTCACGGTTATATTAAGTTGTTGTACAATGAAAAGAATGATTATGAGAAATCAGTTATCTAGAGGGTTATGTTGCCCGGCCCGGAACTCGGATCGATTCCTCGTTGCATCATTTTATACATAGATATGTGGAAGGGAAAGAAGCTAGTAACCGATGCACCAGACAGAATGTTGTAAATAAACTCCTTATAAATACCTATTTTAATATTGGATCGAGATAATTATAGGAAAATACTTATTCTAGCCCCCCTAAGACTCGTTGCGTTAGGTCCCTCTCTCTTGCGCACATTTCTACTAGCAAATCTGTCTATGGGCCTGCTAAGTCGGCCCAATTAGCACAAATTGGACAAGGATCTCGTCAGGTTTGAAGTAGTACTCCCATGGGACTGTCGCCATGATCATTCTTCTCTTGGCTCTCAAGTATCATTGATGCAAATTATGCATATGTGTTGGCAGCTATTGCAACTTCTCTTTGCTGACCAAAGGCTCCCTTGGGACATATGTAGGCTTAGGGGCTACATCAGTCCTGAGTAAATTGTCGTCTTGGGAACCTAGCAAGTCAGCAACACTCACACCCACATATTCCGCCCATTTCGCAGATTCTTCTATATTTTTTGGCTTCCTTAGCAGCGGGGGAACATTTTCGGATAACACCTTGAAAGTTGGGATCGATTGTTTGGCCTGTGTTCCGAGCTAGGGAACGTCTGATATTTTCCTGCTTGCACTTTCACTTGATTTGCTCCCGCTTGCACTTTCACTTGGTTTTCTTTCCTCACTTCCTTCTAAAGAGTCCACATAGTCATCTAACTTATGGTGTAAGCCATATTGAGATTTTGTGTTCTGAAAACCAACCCCGTAGTTTTTCTTCTTCTCGGTGTATACCGGGCGGGGCTCGGGTTTCTTCTTTTACAACTGCGCATCTTTATGGCACTTTGTGATCATACCGTTTTCCTTGTCAGTATGATCGTAATTTCTAATGGGAAGATTTAGATGAGGTACCTTTGGGAGGGGTGACTGTTTTCGCTTTGGGCTCCATCGGTTAGAACACATTTTCGGCATGCTTCCTCTTAGTATCCTTAGCGGGCGGAGGTTGCAAAGATGGCCAACCCAAGTTCAACGATGGAGATCGAGATGGACTTGCGCTATGGTGGGAGTAGTCATGGGGTGGGCTTATTGGAGGTGATGGAGGTGTAGGTGACATGTGACGACTCGGAGGCGGTGTTGTCCTTGGCGCCGAGCCTTGAAGCTTGATGTAGTTATTGTCCCATAGAATGATACCTCCCACTACTTCTCCGAGTGTCCTCCCATATTTAGGTCCAGGGATGTCAAGCTCCATATCATGAAACCCCGTTACGATTTCATCCACCCCTACTTTAGCATAGCTAGCTAGAATCTCACTGCCATGCCAGCATGCTTCAGGTGGACAACGTAAAGCATATCCGACCGCCACCTTCATGGATATGTTCTTCATTTTCTGATGGAGCTCACAAGGTATTGAATTGTTGATTCCATCCACGGGTCCACATGGTAGCCAGGACCACCTTCTATCCTCCGTGCATCGTCAGCCAGGGCCTCCGAGTCAGACATGCTGCTTTTCCGCTCAGATGAGTCGGTGGTAATATCGAGTGCAGGATCTTATAGACACACTAATCCTCTAAGTTCGTCAATCTGCTCCTGCTGGTTAATTCTGTCAACAAACTGGTTGAACCTGTCTCCCTCCTCCTCCTGTTGTCGCTACTTTGCTCTCGCTCGGCGTCAGTAAGTTTCCATGTCTTTGGCAAACGCAAGCCACCACGGTGTCTTCCCAAGTCCTTGTGCTCGTCTTCCGTGTTCTTCATTCCCGAGGACTAGTATCAGCAAATCTTTCTATCTATCGGGACGGAACTTTAACTTTCCCTCTTTAATTTCTTTTACCACTTTAATCCAATTTTCCATAAGTACCCTAATCCCGTCACTTCAAACAAGGTCCCCTGCTGTTTCTTCGTATGAAACCCCGTGCGCAAGGAAACAATTTCTTGCCCTCAATTCCCATTCTTCGCGCATCCATTCTGGGGCGATCCCTTTATCAAGCAGCGCTTGCTCTTTTTATACCACTTTGGTATGGCTGTCTCGTAGCCCCTGGCCCCAATTTATGGTGATATTTCTTCTTTTCACCATTTTTCTTGTTCTTTTTTTACATTTCCTTGCCATGTTATGACTCCTTGTACTTCTTAAATGCATTCTAGTGATTCACCTGCTTCGCTAGATAGCTTTAAAATACTAGAGTAGTCTTTTTCTTCTAATAGTACTGCCATAATCTTTTCTTCCACCCGAAATAGTTCGGCCATCTTTTTAAGAGTCCTTTGCTAGAATTTTTCCTCAATTTTGCAGCGTCAGCAAGATTCTCACATTCTGGTAGCACGAAATGTGCCATGAGGTCATTCCAAAGATACTCTTTGTACCTTTCTGCGACATAGTCACTATCGTTCTCCCCTTTGCGCTTATTCCACTCTCGAACGGTGATCGGGACGTGATCCCTAACGAGAACTCTGAATTGTTTTTTAAATACATCGACAACCTTCTTGGGTTCCTTCGGTTCGCCCATAGGGGATATGGCCAGGGATATGACCACAAATATATAATGCATAGTTGCGGCCAACTTTTTCGTCGCACCTCGTTTGGAAGATTTGCTCGATGTGGAGGCCTAAGAGAAGAAACATTCGTAAATTTATATATATACAACTCAAGTAATGCATCTACTAATCGCCAAATTTCATATATATATCTCGCCGGACTTTGTTAAGGTTCCACCGGCTTCTCCATCATCGGAGCTATCGCCTTCTCCACCATCAGAGCCGTCTGCTCCATCCTCTCGGTCGCCCACCATTCCATCACCGGAGAGGTTCATATACAACGAAGGAGATTCGGCTGGATCATCACCTGGGGCGTCATACGCGTAGATAATATCCTCGAGAATTTCTTCCCGTGCTAGGTCTCTACGGATTGGACTAGGTGGATCCATAGCTGTACGAAGCTTTTTTTTTTTGCCTCGACTGAATTAGAAGTATAGTATACAAACAAGTACATAGATACGCACACCACACACCCTCCTATGCGTATGCGCACCTACTACACCTATACCTCCTTTTAGATCATGTCCATTGTTGTTAGGTTGAGTCGTTGATCGACAATTTCTTTTGGGGTCAAATTTGTGGATCGTTTCTTCTCGCCATGGTACATCTGATGGTCGGTGTGCTCTATGTGGCCAGGCGGAGGATGCCGTTCACATTTTCCTCCCCCGTGTGTTCGTGAAGCTAGGCTGGAGCGTGATTCTGAGGTTGCTGCGCTGCTCTTGGGTTCCAGCAAACTTCCACCAATTTTTCGCTATCCAACACTCTCTTCTTGGCCAACAACGCAGAGCGAGTTGGGTGCTCTTTGCTGCGTTGTCATGGGCGATTTAGTTTACCCGCAATAAATTAGCATTGGATTTGGTGGTTCCTCGTCACCCCTCCGATGGCATTTTTAAAACCATCATGTTTGTGTAGATGTGGGCAAAACTGGAAAAGCAGCAAGACAGGGACGCATTCCAGCAGCTGGTCGCAGGGCTTAAGGCAATCTTCAACTCCATCAAGCCGCCTAGTGGTTCAATTTAGTCCCAGTTATGTGTCCGTTTCCGGTTTGTTTTAGGGGAGGTCGGCCCCTGGTACTCTTGTTTGCGTTTTTCTTCATCCTTGGAAAGCTGTCAGCCTGAGCTCATGTGTAACCGAATCTCTGTTTGAACTCGTTGCTTTATTATGTTAAAGCAGGGAAAATGTTTGCCTTCTGACTAAAAAAAGTGGATAAATTAGGGATGTAATATTTTTTAGAGTTGGAAATGACCTGATTTTCTACATTTGGCATTCATAATCATAATTTATACCTGACTTTCTACCTTTGTCATTCTCCCATCCTTCATTATTTTCTTAAATATGGTCAAGAAGGTCCCATTTAGCTTCTTCCTTCATACGTGTGAATGATCCAAAGCAATAAACATCCAATAATTCTTTATCATGAATAGAAAGCCTTGCAGAAAAATTATGGATAACAATATTACTCGGGAGCTCATGAACAGGACATTTATGCATTAATAACTTCGTCCCCCCCCCTCTCCCAAGCATGGGCAATACTCTCTCCATCATGAGGCAGAAATTATATATTTGATTTCGAACTTTATGAATCTCACTGGGAAGATAGAATATAGAATAAAAGAGAGGTACAATTTCCTCCCATCCAATAGATTAACCATTCTTCAGCATTTTAAACTATCCCGCAGCTTTTCATTCCGTGACAAAGAGAATTATTTCCTTTTAATTTAATCCGTTGTAATACCTGCACATCTTAATAACTCGCATAATTTATGTATAAAGAGCAAATGATCACCGGGATGGACTGTTCCATCTCCATAATAGAAGTTAGTCATAACTCGTCTAATAAATTTTATAGGTATTTTAAAATGATCCAATTCAGAGAAAACGGGTCATCTACTACCCTAGCAGTAATTGTAGTGCCCTTAAACAGAGAACCATATGGACTATCCATAATGCGCTAAAGCAGCAGATAAATAAAGTGCGAGTAAATAAAAGACAGTAAATTAATTGCAGCGAGTGGCCCAATCCTTTTGAGAGCAAAGGACAAGCCGGTTGTTTTACTTATGATTACCAAACGTTCTTGAGGACACATGGGAATTTCGTCAAGTGTTTTTATTTCATACAGTTGATTAATATTTATTGTTTTGATATGTGTTGTGTGGGTGAACCTATGCTAATGCACCTCCCAACTAGGACTAATACATACTTGTGATTATACCCCTTATAAGCATTCAAAAATACAAGTAATTACGATAAATCTAACCACAACATTAAACTCTGGGATCATATACACTCCCTCGTGCATCGGCTTCTTACCGGGGTTTTGGTTTCTGTCACTCCGGCAACCCCACAATTATTAGCCAAATACACAACAAATCCTCCTAGTCCCATAAAGGTGAAGTGTCATGTAGTTGACGTTCACATTGACACCCATGTTCAAAATATTGGCCGATATTCTGATAAATCGTCCGATTTATGGCTTATCGGTGTCTAACCGATAAGATAAATCGGCCGATATTTCGGCTGATATTCCGATATTTCAGTTTGGGATAACATCGGATAAAAATGTTATAATTAACCACCTTGTAAATGCCTATTTCAGTGATGTGGTCCAATTTATTCCAGACTAGAGGTGTAGTTGTCACGTCTAATAAAAAGGCAATTGAACAATTGATTAACATGCATGCTTATATACATGCAATTCATTTCTTAATAAATGATGCACTTAATAAAAGATCACAATCAATGCCCTTCTAAATGCTTTCCATTTGGATATGCGTCCAATTAATTTTTTCCTATCACAGTGATATCTATTTAAGTGCCATCGTTTCATTTATTCTGGATCAATCTCACACCACCAGATCAACACAGTTCACATAAACCACATCTCCACTCAAACTCTAAATCCTCATCAATCATGAGGAAATGCACCTTCCTCCTTGTCACAATTGTGGCGATGATTTATGCCATCGCTACACCCGTCATAGGCTGTGGTGTAGATGGGAAGAAGGAGTGTTACGCAGATGGATGGGAACCTATCAAGGACATCAACGACAAGCATATCCAGGAGCTTGGCAAATGGGCAGTTTCTGAGTACCTTAAGTACTCCAACTGCATGCTTATGTTCAACAAGGTTGTGAGCGGCATGGAGAATGTTGTGTCTGACTTAAAGTATGAGCTTGTCATCAACGCGTCGGATGTCAAAGGAGAACTTGGCAAGTACGTGGCGCAGGTGTACGAGCTGGGATTGACGAAGACACGCAATCTCATCTCTTTCACGAAGACCAAGTAGAAGGAATGGCAATACCTCCGCTAGTAATAATTGTGTCTTGAAATCTTGTTAGCTTTTTTTACATCCAATAATTAACTTACAAATCATCTCCATGCATACATTTATATATAAAGAATAATGTGATTCTAGGTTTTCCATATCGTGCCCTTACGCGGCTCCCATCCGGCTTTATATATCCAGCCGGAATTAGGCTTACAGGAAGGAAAACGTGGAGTTTAAGAAAAGTATTCCTATTCTTGGCGTGCAAGACGACCGACTTCTTCTCCAAGCCGGATTACGTATTTGGCCGTAATCCGTGTTCTTCTAGAATCCACCTTCCGTGTCGGCTTACTGGACTACCCAAAAGAAATTGCCCCATTGCCTATGGGCCAACCGGGCAATCCGGCCTTCGGCCAATGCCGGTTATACCCTAATTTGGCATATATCTCACAATATGGGATAGCATCGGATAAAAATGTTATAATTACCACCTTGTAAATGCCTATTTGAATGATGGGCTCCAGTTTATTGCAGACTAGAGGTGTCGCTATTACGTCTAATAAGAAGGAAATTAATCTATTCCTTGAAATGCATTCTTATGTACATCCAATTCAGTTTTTTACTAAATGATGCACTCAATAAAAGATCACAATCGGATGGATGAGAACTTATCAAGGACATAAACGACAAGCATATCCAGGATGTTGGTAGTTGAGCAGTTTCTACCTTAAGTACGGCAACTGCATGCTTAAGTTCAACAAGGTGGTGAGCGGCAAGGAAAATGTTGTGTCTGACTTAAAGTATGAGCTTGTCATCAGCGTGTCGGATATCAGTGAGGAACTTGGCAAGTACGTGGCGGAGGTGTACGATCAGGGGTTGACCAAGAAACGCAAGCTCATCTCCTTCACGAATGCCAGCTAGAGGGAATTGAAATACCTCCGCTAGTAATAATTGTGTCTTGAAATCTTGTTAGCTTTTTTACATCCTATAATTAACTTATAAATTTTCTCAATACATACATACATACATACACACATACATACATACATACATACATACATACATACATACATACATACATATATATAAATGAAATTGGTTTCAGTTTAAGTTAAATGGATACTTTTTTAACCTTCTTTCCACGCTAAGTGAACTTTCTTCCGTAAACAAGTGAACTTCCTTTTCGCGAGGTATAAAAATATTTTTGCACTGCTGTTCTTTTACGCGTTATGAGAGATTGAAGTGAACTTTAGAAAAATAGTGAATTTCTTCCCGACAGCTAAGTGAACCTTTTTTCTCACGGAAGTGAATTTTCTTTTCGCGGGTATAATTTTTTACAACACGCTGTTTCTCTTATGTTTTATGAGAAACCAAAGTTAACTTTTTCACGATTGCTAGTTTGTAACACCCCGGCCACCCCGTAGCGAGCGGCTGTCACCCTGGTAGCTATCTAGGCTATCTAGACTAACCCTACAAACCAATACTAGTCTTTCCTGCGAACTTTGTCCTTACTCATGCGCACCTCGGAAGGACTTTCCGGTCGGTCACCCATCCTCAAATTGCTTCATGCCAAGCACGCTTAACATTGGAGTTGTTTCAAGATGAGCTTCTGGAAAAGAAGTTGCAACTTGTTGATATGAGTATCCTATTAATCTTATTGAGCACTGCGCCAGGATCTCACAAAGTGAACTTTCTTTTTCATGGGTAAAAAGTAATTTTGCGCCACTGTTTATTTTTATTTTTTACGACAAGTTGAAATGAACTTGCGAAAATAATAGTGAACTTCCATTCGCGAGTTACAATTTTCTTTTGCGTTCCATTTTTCTATTTTTTTTAGAGGAGTCCAAGTGAACTTCTAAATCTTATGGAGTAAACTTTTGCTTTGCACTTTTATCTTTTGAAGGAGTGATTATTTTCTTCATATACTTATAAAATTCAAGAAAGGAACTTTTATCTTTCACGATGAAGTCCACAACGTGGATAATGGGAGTCCACAACGACCGATCAAGGAAGTACACACCTTGTGACAGCGACAGTCCACTCCACGGCTGACATGGTCAACGACCGAGAAAGTACACGCTAGAGCCCGGAAAGCAGAGGCGCCACCAGCTGAACACGAGCCAGGGAGGACGGGTGTGTAGCGCTGACATGGGGCAGGGAGGACCTATTCATGGCAAATCTCGCCGGCGCAGGACGGGAGCAGGGCGCGCCCGGCCGCCAGGGAGGTGTAGGGCGACGGTGGGTCGCCTATGAAGGAACTGAGCACCCTCGTGCCCGACCATGCAGCAGGGGAATGTCGGATCTCCTCGATAGGGGGTGGCCTCCACACGTAGTTGGCTTGCTAGGAGATCGGGTTTTCCCGACGGCGGCACGGGAGGTTGGGAATTAGGCCACGAGTGGCATGTCGGCGACACAGGAGGTCGAGGTAGGAAGTCTGGTTGGCCTGTCAGCGAAGTTGGAAAGCAGGCCAGTGAGGCGACATACTATGAGTGGGCCAGGCAGCGCGTTTGGGTGGGTCAGAGTTGGCTGGTGCGACGGGATTCAGTGGATTCAGGGGAGGCCAGGGCAGCTCACTCGGATCGGTGGTCTGAGCACCGATTCATAGCGAGAAGAGGGAGGTGGTTCAGGAGTTCGGGAGGCCTCGGGGGTGAGCGCGTGGTGCGGGTACTAGGTAGTTCTTATCGGCTTGAGGATCGAGTTGGTTCATGTCATCGTTGGGTTGTTAGAAATAGTTTCATTTTAGCTTAAGTAGAAACTCTTAGGGTAGGTTTCATTTTAGTCCTATGGTGTTACTTATGTTGTCGGGTTCTTAACGCTGATGTATGACTATCCGTAGTCGAGCTCACTCATTGCTCAATTATCTATCCAATCTTTTTAGAACCGTGAAGAACAAGTATATATGATGTCCAGTTTACTTTATGTTGTTGTTGATGTTGTTCCTTGACTATTTGATGATAGTAGCTATACTAATTTCAGGTTAGGTTACAGCTGGCAAAAAATTCTTCCATTTGTAAAAATAAGTACGAGCTTAGATATGTTTACATATACAAATAATTGTTAGCTTATCTATTTTTTGCTCTATATTTAAACTGTTCTCGTCTAATCTCACGGTTATATTCAGTTGTTGTACAATGAAAAGAATGATTATGAGAAATCTGTTATCTAGAGGGTTATGTTGCCCGGCCCGGAACTCGGATCGATTCCTCGTTGCATCATTTTATACATAGATATGTGGAAGGGAAAGAAGCTAGTAACCAATGCACCAGATAGAATGTTGTAAATAAACTCCTTATAAATACCTATTTTAATATTGGATCGAGGTAATTATAGGAAAATACTTATTCTAGCCCCCCTAAGACTCGCTGCGTTAGGTCCCTCTCTCTTGTGCACATTTCTACTAGCAAATCTGTCTATGGGCCTGCTAAGTCGGCCCAATTAGCACAAATTGGACAAGGATCTCGTCAGATTTGAAGTAGTACTCCTGTGGGACTGTCGCCATGATCATTCTTCTCTTGGCTCTCAAGTATCATTGATGCAAATTATGCATATGTGTTGACAGCTATTGCAACTTCTCTTTGCTGACCAAGGGCTCCCTTGGGACATATGTAGACTTAGGGGCTACATCAGTCCTGAGTAAATTGTCGTCTTGGGAACCTAGCAAGTCAGCAACACTCACACCCATATATGCCGCCCATTTCGCAGATTCTTCTATATTTTTTGGCTTCCTTAGCAGCGGGGGAACATTTTCGGATAACACCTTGAAAGTTGGGATCGATATTTTGGCCTGTGTTCCGAGCTAGGGAACGTTTGATATTTTCCTGCTTGCACTTTCACTTGATTTGCTCCCGCTTGCACTTTCACTTGGTTTTCTTTTCCTCACTTCCTTCTAAAGAGTCCACATAGTCATCTAACTTATGGTGTAAGCCATATTGAGATTTTGTGTTCTGAAAACCAACCCCTTAGTTTTTCTTCTTCTCGGTGTATACCGGGCGGGGCTCGGGTTTCTTCTTTTACAACTGCACATCTTTATGGCACTTTGTGATCATAGCGTTTTCCTTGTCAGTATGATCGTAATTTCTAATGGGAAGATTTAGATGAGGTACCTTTGGGAGGGGTGGCTGTTTTCGCTTTGGGCTCCATCGGTTAGAACACATTTTCGGCATGCTTCCTCTTAGTATCCTTAGCGGGCGGAGGTTGCAAAGATGGCCAACCCAAGTTCAACGGTGGAGATTGTAACATCCCAAGTATGAAAAACCACCCTAGCTTGTTTGTTTCTTCCTTAATTAAAGTTTTGCATCATGTTATCATACTCTTTGCTTGTTTTCTTTTGGTTTGCATCTGTTTCCCTTTGTGTTCACAATTGAAATTCAAATAACATTCAAATGTTTTGTTCATACTTGTTATGTTACAACTTTCCAAATAAAAGGTTCAAATAAAACTTCCACTTGTTTCCATGAAAAATAAAAAGCTCAACTATTAAATTGTTCTTTAATAATCCACCTAATTCAAATTACATTCAAAATTCAAATCACATGCTACAAACAGCACCCAATTTGAACTTATGAGAATTACAACACAATGCTAATATTTTTTTTTGTTTCAATTAAACTTTAAGGTTTAAACCATTTAAAACTTGTTTTCAATAAACCTCTTAATAATCAAATTAATCCAAATTTGAATTAAATTACAAACAACATTTTTTTTTATTTTGATCATTTTGAAAAAACAGAACTTGCTAGCTGTTGCTATTACATAAATAAGCAATCTAAAATTTTGCCTAATTTTTCTAACCCCCAAAGCTTATCCATTTCTTCCCTTTTCATTTCAGCAAAAAAAAACAGAAGAAAAAAAAAGGCAAACAAACGCACAACGGAGGGGAGCAAGCACGGCCCAGCCCAATTTTTTCCCCGCACGGCCCGGTACCCTTCGATCCCCCCTCGCTCTTCTTCTCGCGGTACGGCACGCCATACACCGGAGCCACGTCGACGGCAGTTACAGCGAACGGCCACCGCGCGCCGCCTAGCCCTATAAAACCTAGCCTAGGCCACCCGAGCGCAGCCCTAGCCACCTACCCACCTTCCCCCTCGAGCACCGCCGCCAATTCCCCTCTCTCTGCCACCTTTCCCTCCTATTCTGCAACCTCACCGGAGCGCCGTCGTCTGGATCCATGGTGCTCGTCGCCGTTGCCGTGCCCCTCCACCCTAGCTGACCGCGGGGATCAAACCGCCGTGTCGTCCTCGACATCATCGACACCTGCACTACGCCAGCAAGCCACTGCACCCCCGCCGCCATCCTTGCCGCTGTCCGCGACGTCCACCTCGCCATCGAGTTCCCCTTCTGTCCCTCGAGGTGATCACCTCCTCCACATCTCTCTCCTTCCACCTCTCTGCATCATGTCCGCGAGCACGCAGCACCCCACTCTAGCACAGCAGCACGGCCCGAGCAGCAACCACGGCAAGCCGCCGTCCGCCGGCGAGTTGTTTCCGTCAGGTTCAGAAAGGCGCGGGTTTTCGACAGTTTCAGTTAACTAGCTGAAACTGAATGTTATCCTCACTGCGTAGCGTATACTGACAAGAACGAATCGATCACCGCACTGGTAGCAGCACCGCGCACGCACGCGTTCGCTCGCGGGTTCGAGCCCTGGCGCTCGCAAATAACCCAACCTTTTTTGCGATGGGCTACTGACAGGCAGGGGCCACCTGCCAGTGGCCTCTGCTGCCACGCGTGCACCCACGCGGGCCACAGTGCCCAGGTCCCCCTCTGTCAGTGGCTAGGGCTATCCACTGCAGAGTGCAAATAGTTTTTCAGCCCTTTTCTTTTTCAAAAACAAGTCCTTTTCTTCACAGATTGGTCCTCAAATTTAAAATGTGAATAACTTTTAAATTATAACTCCAAATAATATAAATAAAATATGTTTGTTGAACCAAATTTAATTATCTATCTATTTAAACCAATTGTATTCTGTTTTGAATAATTCAAATGCATTCAAATCTCAAATTCAAACAATTCATTTAAAATTTGATTAATTGCATAACTAATTCATACTTAATCCAAATAACATAAATAAAATATGTTTTCCATGCTATTTTGAACCATCTTTTCAAATATAAATTTTGTTTCATGTTTTGAACAATTAAAATTGCTTAAATAATTTAAACCTTGTTTAAATCATTTAAATTTGCTAAATTCATAACTTGCTCAAATTAAATTATTTTTGAACATGTAAAATATGTTTTCAAACCAGAAAAACATAATCTTTTCAAATATGAATTTTATTTAATGTTTTGAAGAAATAAAATTCAATTAATAAATTCATACTTGAATTTAATTCATTTAAATCTTATTTGACTTGTTTAACTCATAAATAATTCATCCTAATTCCTTTTTCAATAATTGAAACATGTAATCCACCTAAAATCTTGTGCTCTTTTCAAATATAAACTCTGCTATCTGTTTTGAACAATTAAACTTGATGAAAAACCACAAATGCTTGTTTAACTCCTTAAGAAGCAATTTTTCTTAACTTGATAAATAATTTTCCAAACTTGGTAATCAACATATCAAGTTGCATCCATTGTTGTTCTCTTATTGTTCTCATCATGCATGCATCATGCTAATCAACTTTCACATGGTAATTAATTGTAGATCATTTGTTTCAACCTTAACTCATGGGCTTTTTCATATGCAATCCAAATTGCATATGAACCCATTTAATCATGTTATCATGTCAGTTAGTTTACCTTTGATGCACCAACTTAAATTGTCATTCATCATCCCATGTTTGTGCACTATGCCATGTTATTGATTGTTCGTCTCTCTTCGATTGTTTGTTTGCTTCTTCTCGAATAGACGACGACGTTGAGACTGACGAGGTCTACGACACTACTTCTGAGGAGTTAGCTCAGTACCAGGCTACTGAGTTTGCAGGCAAGTATTCACTCACATGAACCATTGTGTCCTGTTCCACACTGGATACCGATACTTTCCGTTGTCTATTTCTGCTAGCCCTAGGAATCGTTGCTTGTGTCCCGAATCCTATCACATGTTATCCTATAACCCTGATATTGCCTCACCTCCACACCTACAACCCCTTGTTTGTTGCCTTGGTCTTACCTAGCATGCTTAGGGTTGCTTGTGCTCGAGTCTGTTGCCCGTTAATTCTTTTACATTACTTCATTATGTTCTTTTGGGCTCGATGGTTAAGCAACAATCCGGTTAATGTTATGGGTAATAATAATTTGATGATAAGGCACCGGCAGGAGGCCCGGCGTGGTTTTGAGGCCTGCTAGTGTCGACCCTAATTAGGAAAAGGGTCTTGTCTACTGATCCATGATGAGCGCACTAACCGCATGTGGGAAGCGTGTATGGGCGCCCCCCTCAATTTGACTCGATTCGCATCTCGTCCAAATCGCCGCACTTAGTTCGGGCTTTCCATTTGCTGCACGCATATGCAGGTACGAACCCGAGGCCAGGGTGGAACTTTTGTAGTCGGCATTTAGGGCGGCGTGGTCTTCCAGTGCTATGAGGGTCCCCTTTTCTTTGTGGGGCTCGATTAGCCGCGCACGCACAGCACGTGGTGCTTTGGGCTTGATGCGAAGAAGAGTTGGGTTGTGTTGAGTGCCTCTCTTGGTGGAAGTGCATTTCCTATCTGGCGGGGTATTCTTACGTGTACGGCCAAATTGGTGCATCCCTGCAGGGTTAAATCTTCTCGAGAAGCCGTGTTTTCCGCGGTTATGGTTGACTTGGTGAAAGTACTGGCTAACAAGTACTCAGAACAACTTACACCTAACTAATACTAATTTGACTAGTAATAGGCTTATTGACACAATAACCTGAACCATCATTAATCCAACTGTGTGAGTTATCCTTGGGTTGCTTCCTTAGTAGGGGGTAACATTGGATGGGTTTGTTTGGTGGTTAGTGTAGTTGGTTACGATACGCTATCTTATCTTCTCTCTGTTAGCCGGAAGTTGTAGTATGTTTCTGTAGCTGGTTAGCGCAGCCCGCTGCAGCATCTTTTATATCACCTATTCTTCCGTTGAACCTAAAGCATTTGTGCCTGGTGTTGCCGGGTACACGTTGGTGAAGTGTGAGTCTTGCTTGCCAGTACTTGTCTGTACTGACCCCTATGGGGCTGCGTGTTCTGCAGACTACGGTTCCGAGGATCCCCATGGAGGCTACTACGTGGAGTACGACGAGGCTGTTGACGAGTAGATAGCGGACCCGGGCAGGATCCGAGACTACGTGGATGGGCTCCGTCTTCTTTTCATTTCCGGCTTCTTAAGCCTATTTGGATTTTGTCTGCACTCAGACACTTTGTTTGTTTCCGCTGCTATGTAATGATGATATGTTGGGACATGTGTCCTCTGGATGATTGTATTTGCTATTCTCTGCCCTAGTGAGGGCCAGTTGCAACTTATTTCCGTCTTTTGTGTCTTAGAGATATGTTGTGGTATCATTCCGTTTAACGCCGTTGACGTACCATGTGTGAATGGTATGAAGTACGTCAATGGTAGTATCTTGATATCTATGGGATAGTTTACATCGACGATGGAATAGTAGAGTTTGGTTGTTGCACATAAGTGTTGGCCTACTCGTAAGAGGATGCGGGAGAAGTTAGGCCCCGTAATCCAAGCATCTACTATCCAGTTCGGCCCGGTGAGTATCCTATAGAAGTCAGGGTGCGACAAATGGTATCAGAGCCTGTCTGCTTGTAGGATCCCTTTTACTGGTCGCAGTTTGAGTCTAGAAACTATTTTGTAGCTATATAGGAAAATGAAACGTGAGAGTAGGAATTCTGTTCTTTTTCTTCTTTCCCCACCCACCCTCCCTTTTTCTGGTAAGGAAGTGCAACGTTGTTTTTCTCTTCTCATCTAAACTTTCAAGTTAGGTTTTCACGTATCCTGGTTTCTCTAGGATAGTTATATCTACTAGACCATAGGAATGGAGGTGGTTGTGACATGATTTATCATGTTGCCTACTCACGATTGAGAACGGAGGCGTGTAAGCCCCGGAAGCAGATCCTCTATTCCTTAAGCAGTAGATATTGATCCTTTAGAAGCCCGGATGGGTTCTCCGTAGTACCTCAGGAGTTTTTGGTCTCGTGTTTCCCGAATGTTGCTTCGATATCCTGTTATTCTCAACATCCTTATCGTCCGTTGAAACCTTGTTGTTGCTTTCAACTTCAATTCTTCTACCGGCGTCTAATCAAAACTTCCCCATCATCTGCAGATGGATCTCAGGTTCTACCCGCAGGTGGTTCGTATGACTCGTTGTGAGAGCACCGCCGGTTATCCGGAGACGCTGAGAGACATGGTCACTTATCTGGGGTTCTGTTGGGCACCAGAGTACCAGGTCTACGAGCACCAGCGAGAGTTTGAGCAGACCTACTACCAGGCTATCGTCTACATTCTGTTAGATGATGGCATGAGTGTAGCCCACCGCTACGAGGCAGTAGGTTCCAAAGTGGATATGGCTGTGCAGCAGGCAGCTTATGTGAGTCTCACCGTCCTTCGTGCTGACTACTGGGGATTTGATGATTCCATCTATCGCCACATCCCACGTGGTTACGTCACTTCAGAGGGAGTTCACTTCACTCTCCACGACAACTTGGACGTTTACGAGCATGATAGCTCCAGGCTGCACACCACCGCTCAGTTTGTGACACACAGTGACGCACCTGCCAACACACTATCTCAGGAGTTGGCTTCAGTCACGGAGCAGCTCTACCTTGCTTTGACTCGTCTGGCGACTTACACCACAGACTTTGTTGGAGATGAGCGTTTTGCACGTTTCCATCAGCCAGTTGGGCGTCCTCTACCAGATGGTGGAGGTTACGAGCCGATCAGGGGTCCACTCCTCAACCTTGGTGCTGGTTACACTGGGATTCCCCGCTTTGGAGCACAGGGAGCCGATGCTATGTACTTCACCACACCTCGAGTTGGGCTCAGACCACGTCAGTTCTATGTGGATCGTCGTTCTACATACTTTCGTGGGCGTCCTCCTCACCGTACCTCTCGCCGTACTCCTAGTCGCCGTCCTGCGTGATGAGCATGGGAGTACCGATGTATCCATTCCTAGCTATGTTTAGTTATCCTATCGCTTTTGAACCATGTATGGTGTGTTGGATATTCTGATGTACTTGAACTCGTGATGATGTACCTGTTGGTTATCTATTCATACGTCGGAATGATCTCTCTTTTGGTTACCAAGTCTATCCTTTTGTGTTGTTGTGCTAAAATGCATTTCCATTCAGGATGCCGCCAACAAGGAACAGCCCGCCTGAGCCGCCGCCAATCGCGGAGCTGTTGACTCAGATGACCCAAGTCATGACGCAGATGGCCCAGTTCCAGAACAATCAGCACAACAACCAGACCGCTCCACGAGTCAGTATCAAGGAGTTTCTCAGTCTGGGGCCAAGAGCTTTCGTGGCAACACGCGAGCCTCTGGATGCTGATGACTGTATCCGTGAGATAGCCAAGGCGCTGGACATTGCTCACGTTGCTGAGGAAGACAAAGTCAAGTATGCCACCTATCTGCTGAAGGGTCAGGCAGCCACTTGGTGGGAAAACTACCAGACCATGAGAGCTGGCTATCCTATTGTCGCACCCGGACTTCTAAAGGATACTCGCCGTTCCGTTGAACAGTAGTAGATTGGATTACGGGGCTTACCGGCACCCGCGTCCTCTTACGAGTAGGCCAACACACGTATGTGTGACAACCAACCCCTATCTGTTCAGCGTCGACGTAAACTATCCCATAGAAATCAGGACACTTCCATTGACGTACTTCAAACATTCACACATGGTACGTCAACGGCATTGGAACAAGTGATATCACAACAGATCTCTACGACACAAAAGATTGAAATAAGTTGCAAATAGCTCTCATTAGAGAAGAAATAGCAAATACAATCATCCAGAGGACACATGTCCCAACAATTCATCATTACATCACAGCGGAAGCATTCAAAATGTCTGAGTACAGACAAGAACCAAATAGGCCTAAGAGGACGGAAACGAAAGACGGAGCCCATCCACGAAGTCTCGGATCCTGCCCGGGTCCGCTATCTACTCGTCAGCAGTCTCGTCATACTCCACGTAGTAGCCACCATGGGGATCCTTGGAAACGTCGTCTGCGGAAACCACAGCCCCAAAGGGGTCAGTACATAAACGTACTGGCAAGCAAGACTCACAGTTCACCAAAATGTAACCCGTCAACACCGAGCACAAATGCTTTGGGTTCAACGGAAGAAAGGGGATATAAAAGATGCTGCAACTGGCTGCTCTAACCAACTACAGAGTTACTACCACTTCCGGCTACCAAAAAGGAGATAAGATCGTGTATCGTAACCAACCTATCAACTAACTCCAAACAAACCCATCCTGGATCTCGCCCCTTATCCAAAGAAGCAATCCGAGGATAACTCACACAGTTGAATTAATGATGGTTCATATTATTGTGTCAATAAGCATATTACTAGTCAAGTTGTTAATCATTGGGTGTAAGGTTGTTAATCATTAGGTTTAAGTTGTCCTGAGTACTTGTTAGCCAGTACTTTCACCAAGTAATCCATAACCGCGGAAAACACGGCTTCTCGAGAAGATTTATCCCTGCAGGGGTGCACCAATTTGGCCGTACACGTATGACTAACCCGCCAGATGGGATGCCTCCCACCAAGCGGGGCACTCAACACAACTCAACTCTTCTTCGCATCAAGCCCAAAGCACCTTGGGCGCACGGCTAATCGAGCCCAGAAGAAAATGGACCCTCATAGCACTCTAAGAACGTGTCCCCCTATATGCCGACTACGAAAGTTCCACCCGGGTACCAAGGGCTCGCAAGATCATGCATGCAGCAAATGGAAAACCCGAACTAAATGAGGCAATTTGGACGAGATGCGAATCGAATCAAATTGATGGGGGCGCCCATACTCGCTTCCCACATGCGGATAGTGCGCTCATCATGGATCAGTAGACAAGACCCTTTTCCTATTAGGGTCGACACTAGCATGCCTCAAAACCACAAAGGCCCTCCTGCCGGTGCCTTATCATCAAATTATTATTTAACAGTAACATTAGCATGTTTGATTGATTAAACATCGAGCCCCCAGAACATAATAGAAATAGTAACAGAAAGTAACGGGTAACAGACTCGAGCAAAACAACCCTAAGCATGCTAGTAAGACACGGGCAACAAGCAATGGTTATGGGTATGGAGGTGAGGCAATATCAGGGTTAAAGGATACATGTGATAGGTTCGTAACAGAAGCAACTATTCATAGGGCTAGCAGAATAGACAACGGAAAGTATCGGTAACCAATGTTGAAAGGAACACAGTGGTTCATGTGAGTGAATACTTGCCTGCAAACCCAGTAGCCTGGTACTGAGCTAACTCCTTAGAAGGGGTGTCGTAAGTATCGTCGGTCTCAACGCCGTCGTTTATCCGAGAAGAAGCAAACAAACAACACAGAGGCAAACAATCAATATCATGGCATAGTGCACAAACATGGGATGATGCATGACCATTTAATTGATGCATCAAAATAAACTAGTTGACAAGATAACAACATGATTAAATGGACCCACATGTAATTGGATTGCATATGAAAAGCCCATGAATTATGGTTGAATTAATTGTTCTACAACTAAGCAACATGTGAAAGTGGATTAGCATGATGCATGGATGAGGAAAACAACAAAATAACAACAATAGAAGCAATTGGAAATAAGGTTTACCAAGTTTAGAAATTCATTCATTAAGTTAGGAAATTTTGGTTACTTAAAGGTGTTACACAAGCATTTGTTGTTTTCACCAATTTTAATTGTTCAAAATAGATAACAAAGTTTATATTTGAAAAGAAAACAAGATTTTAGTTGGAATACATGTTTCACTTGTTGAAAAAGGATTTCAAATAAATTATTTAGGAATTAAACAAGTTTAAGCAAGAATTAAATGAATTTAATTCAAACATGAACTTATTTGAATTTTTATTTGTTCAAAACATTAAGTGAGATTCATAATTGAAAATCTTATACTTTTATGGTTGGAAAACATATTTTATAAGTTCAAAAGGAATTTAATTTGACCAAGTTATGAATTTCACAATATTAAATGATTTAAACAAGGTTTAAATTATTTAACCAATTTTAATTATTCAAAACATGGAACCAAAATTTTATATTTGAAAAGGTGGTTTAATTTTGCATGGAAAACATATTTCATTTGTTGAAATTGGATTTAAAATGAGCAAGTTATTATTTTGGCAATTTTAAATGCATTTAAACAAGAAACAGTTGTTTTCAGCAATTTAAATTATTCAAAACAGCAAACAAAATTTATATTTGGATAGAGCATTTAATTTTGTATTGAAAACATATTAAAAATGTTGGATTTGGAGTTAAAATGATTTTCTTATGCAATTTACAAGATTTGGTGTAAATCTGCCATTTTTTTAGTAACTAGGGACTAGAAAAATATTTTTGCAGGGGCTAGAAAGAAATTACATGGACTTGGTTGTGATTTCTGGTGAAGTTCTGTACCAAAACAAGGAAATAAAAAAGATTTGGTTAATTGGGGAAGGGGGGACTCGAACCCCTCCCCTGGGGCGTGCGCACAAGGGAACACACCAACTGGGTTGTTGTTCTGCTTGTTGATAGGAAAGGGCAGTGGGGGGTATGTGCTGTTTCGGGTTATCTGAACTTCCCTTTAACTGAACCTGCACGCAGCTCGCTGTAACTTCAGCGCAGGCAGCGAGCAGCGCTCGTGGTGGCCGGAGGGGGCGGCGTGTGGAGGCGTTGTGGGGGGTGTGCGGCCAAGGGAGTAGGGAGAGGGGATCGAGGGGAAAAGGAGGCGGCTCACCTTGGGGGCGGACAGGAGCAGGGGAGGCGGTGCAGGTTGGGGCGAACAGGGGCTTGGCCGGCGGCAAACCTCGACGCCGCGTCCGCCGGGAGCCTCCTCGGACCACGGCGCCTTCACCAAAGATGGAGGTGGTAGCGCCGTGATTCCATTCCCGTGAAGAACCCGCCCGGAGGACGACCACAGCCCCCGCGCCTTCGCCTCCAATTTCCGGCCTGAAGTGGTCTGTTTGGGGTTCAGTAAACTGCAGAGAAGAAAGGGGATTTTGAGGGGAGAAAGGAGCAGGGAGGAAGAGGATGGCGACTATGGAGGATGGAAGAGGGGACTAGGGTTTGGCTAGGGCAGGGGAACTCGGCTAGAGTTTTATGGAGGGGGAGGAGGTGGTACGGCAAGCATCAAAGGGTGGGGGAGGAGGATCGTGTGGTGTGGCTGCTGTTCATACAGGGGGATGACGCCATCGAGGAAGAAGACAAGCAGCGAAGGGGTACTGGGCTAGATAGGTGGGCTTGGGTAGTGGGCTGAGAGAAAGAAAAAAATAGGTGGGTGGCTTCTCTCCTTACTCTGAGAGTTTTCCTGTTTTATTTATTTGTTCTGTTATTTTCTTTTTGCAGAATTAGGAAAATAGGAAGAAAAGGTGAGTTTTTGGGTTAGCAAAAAATATTAGAAAAATTTGGGTTAGCTCCTTAATGGATTGGTAACCAAATGCAAGTTTGGCATTTCAAATTAATTGAATTATGGTGCTGTTTTGAATTGGAATGAATTTGATTGAAATTTGTGGTTAAGTGGTTATTGAAAACACTATTTTAATTATGGTGATCAAATGATTTTAATTGGAAACAATTGAGCACAATTGTTTTGGTTATTTCATAATTTCAAAAGTGGGTACTGTTTGCAATTGAATTTGAAATAACATTGGAAGTAAGTTTGGATTAATTAAATTATTAAAAGCCATAATTTTTAATGGTTGAACCTTATGGAAACAAATGATTGATTTGTTTTGCAATTTTCATAACTTTCAAAAGGGTTGTTGTTTGGAATAAAATCATAATTGAATTTGAAAAGGGTTTGATATTAAATGAATTTTTGATAGAAACAAAACAACAGTTTTGGAATCTCACTTTAATGGAAACAATTGATTGTTTTATTTTGAAATATCATTTGGAAATTGTAACATCACAAGGATGAAACAAAAGGTTTGAATTTTGGTTTGAAATTCATATAGAAAACAAAGGAAAACAAATGAAAACAGTTGGAAAACAAAGCAAAACAGAGAATAACAAATGGAAAACAAACAAAACAAATGCAATCAACATGATGCCATGATGCAAAACATAAAATAACAGAGAGCAAACATTCTAATGGCTATTTTTCATACTTGGGATGTTACAAAACACCCCCTTGAAGGAATCGCGCCCCGAGATTCCTACTGAGAAAGAAAAGGTCCGGAAACTTCTTGGGAAGATCCTCTTGAGCTGTGACACGTGAAACACATCGTGCACCTTGGATAGTTTTTCTGGAAGTTCAAAACGATAGGAATTCCTGGCAACTCTTCTGGAAAGATGTCAGGGAAATTGGAAACCACCGGAACATTTTTGAGTAGAGGTAGAGGTTTTGTATCGAGGGTGTATAGCTGAATAGAACTTGATTCATTTGGGGAATAGACTATCTGGAATGTGGTGATTCAGGAATGCTTCCTCGAAACAACCCCAGGTGATAGGAATGCCAGCTCTCATAGCCTGGAATCAACAACAACAACAACAACCTTTCTGGCCAGATAGACTTGATATTTGGGAAGTTTTGATTAGACGTCGGTAGAAGAACTGAAATGGAAAACAACAACAAGATTTCAACGGACGAAAAGGATGTTGAGAAGAACATGATATCAACATCGGGGAAAACGAGAACAAAACTCCTGAGGTACTACGGAAAAACCCATCCGGGCTTCTAAAGGATCAATATCTACTGCTTAAGGAATAGAGGATCTGCTTCCGCGGCTTACACGCCTCCGTTCTCAATCGTGAGTAGGCAACATGATAAATCATGTCACAACCACCTCCATTCCTATGGTCTAGTAGATATAACCATCCCAGAGAAACCAGAATTCGTGAAATCCTAACTTGAAAGTTTAGATGAGAAGGGAAAAATAACGTTGCACTTCCTTACCAGAAAAAGGAGGGTGGGTGGGGAAAGAAGAAAAAGAACAGAATTCCTACTCTCACGTTTCATTTTTCCTATATAGCTACAAAAATAGTTTCTAGACTCAACTGCGACCAGTAAAAGGGATCCTACAGGCAGACAGGCTCTGATACCATTTGTCGCACCCGGACTTCTAAAGGATACTCGCCGTTCCGTTGAACAGTAGTAGATTGGATTACGGGGCTTACCGGCACCCGCGTGCTCTTACGAGTAGGCCAACACACGTATGTGTGACAACCAACCCCTATCTGTTCAGCGTCGACGTAAACTATCCCATAGAAATCAGTACACTTCCATTGACGTACTTCAAACATTCACACGTGGTATGTCAACGGCATTGGAACAAGTGATATCACAACAGATCTCTACGACACAAAAGATTGAAATAAGTTGCAAATAGCTCTCATTAGAGCAGAAATAGCAAATACAATCATCCAGAGGACACATGTCCCAACAATTCATCATTACATCACAGCGGAAGCATTCAAAATGTCTGAGTACAGACAAGAACCAAATAGGCCTAAGAGGCCGGAAACGAAAGACGGAGCCCATCCACGAAGTCTCGGATCCTGCCCGGGTCCGCTATCTACTCGTCAGCAGTCTCGTCATACTCCACGTAGTAGCCACCATGGGGATCCTTGGAAACGTGTTCTGCGGAAACCACAGCCCCAAAGGGGTCAGTACATAAACGTACTGGCAAGCAAGACTCACAGTTCACCAAAATGTAACCCGTCAACACCAAGCACAGATGCTTTGGGTTCAACGGAAGAAAGGGGATATAAAAGATGCTGCAACTGGCTGCTCTAACCAACTACAGAGTTACTACCACTTCCGGCTACCAAAAAGGAGATAAGATCGTGTATCGTAACCAACCTATCAACTAACTCCAAACAAACCCATCCTGGATCTCGCCCCTTATCCAAAGAAGCAATCCGAGGATAACTCACACAGTTGAATTAATGATGGTTCATATTATTGTGTCAATAAGCCTATTACTAGTCAAGTTGTTAATCATTGGGTGTAAGGTTGTTAATCATTAGGTTTAAGTTGTCCTGAGTACTTGTTAGCCAGTAATTTCACCAAGTAATCCATAACCGCGGAAAACACGCCTTCTCGAGAAGATTTATCCCTGCAGGGGTGCACCAATTTGGCCGTACACGTATGAATAACCCGCCAGATGGGATGCCTCCCACCAAGCGGGGCACTCAACACAAATCAACTCTTCTTCGCATCAAGCCCAAAGCACCTTGGGCGCACGGCTAATCAAGCCCAGAAGAAAATGGACCCTCATAGCACTCTAAGAACGTGTCCCCCTATATGCCGACTACGAAAGTTCCACCCGGGTACCAAGGGCTCGCAAGATCATGCATGCAGCAAATGGAAAACCCGAACTAAATGAGGCGATTTGGACGAGATGCGAATCGAATCAAATTGAGGGGGGCGCCCATACTCGCTTCCCACATGCGGTTAGTGCGCTCATCATGGATCAGTAGACAAGACCCTTTTCCTATTAGGGTCGACACTAGCAGGCCTCAAAACCACAAAGGGCCTCCTGCCGGTGCCTTATCATCAAATTATTATTTAACAGTAACATTAGCATGTTTGATTGATTAAACATCGAGCCCCCATAATATAATAGAAATAGTAACAGAAAGTAACGGGTAACAGACTCGAGCAAAACAACCCTAAGCATGCTAGTAAGACACGGGCAACAAGCAATGGTTATGGGTATGGAGGTGAGGCAATATCAGGGTTAAAGGATACATGTGATAGGTTCGTAACAGAAGCAACTATTCATAGGGCTAGCAGAATAGACAACGGAAAGTATCGGTAACCAATGTTGAAAGGAACACAGTGGTTCATGTGAGTGAATACTTGCCTGCAAACTCAGTAGCCTGGTACTGAGCTAACTCCTTAGAAGGGGTGTCGTAAGTATCGTCGGTCTCAACGCCGTCGTTTATCCGAGAAGAAGCAAACAAACAACGCAGAGGCAAACAATCAATATCATGGCATAGTGCACAAACATGGGATGATGCATGACCATTTAATTGATGCATCAAAATAAACTAGTTGACAAGATAACAACATGATTAAATGGACCCACATGCAATTGGATTGCATATGAAAAGCCCATGAATTATGGTTGAATTAATTGTTCTACAACTAAGCAACATGTGAAAGTGGATTAGCATGATGCATGGATGAGGAAAACAACAAAATAACAACAATAGAAGCAATTGGAAATAAGGTTTACCAAGTTTAGAAATTCATTCATTAAGTTAGGAAATTTTGGTTACTTAAAGGTGTTACACAAGCATTTGTTGTTTTCACCAATTTTAATTGTTCAAAATAGATAACAAAGTTTATATTTGAAAAGAAAACAAGATTTTAGTTGGAATACATGTTTCACTTGTTGAAAAAGGATTTCAAATAAATTATTTAGGAATTAAACAAGTTTAAGCAAGAATTAAATGAATTTAATTCAAACATGAACTTATTTGAATTTTTATTTGTTCAAAACATTAAGTGAGATTCATAATTGAAAAGCTTATACTTTTATGGTTGGAAAACATATTTTATAAGTTCAAAAGGAATTTAATTTGACCAAGTTATGAATTTAACAATATTAAATGATTTAAACAAGGTTTAAATTATTTAACCAATTTTAATTATTCAAAACATGGAACCAAAATTTTATATTTGAAAAGGTGGTTTAATTTTGCATGGAAAACATATTTCATTTGTTGAAATTGGATTTAAAATGAGCAAGTTATTATTTTGGCAATTTTAAATGCATTTAAACAAGAAACAGTTGTTTTCAGCAATTTAAATTATTCAAAACAGCAAACAAAATTTATATTTGGATAGAGCATTTAATTTGGTATTGAAAACATATTAAAAATGTTGGATTTGGAGTTAAAATGATTTTCTTATGCAATTTACAAGATTTGGTGTAAATCTGCCATTTTTTTAGTAACTAGGGACTAGAAAAATATGTTTGCAGGGGCTAGAAAGAAATTACATGGACTTGGTTGTGATTTCTGGTGAAGTTCTGTACCAAAACAAGGAAATAAAAAATATTTGGTTAATTGGGGAAGGGGGGACTCGAACCCCTCCCCTGGGGCGTGCGCACAAGGGAACACACCAACTGGGTTGTTGTTCTGCTTGTTGATAGGAAAGGGCAGTGGGGGGTATGTGCTGTTTCGGGTTATCTGAACTTCCCTTCAACTGAACCTGCACGCAGCTTGCTGTAACTTCAGCGCAGGCAGCGAGCGGCGCTCGTGGTGGCCGGAGGGGGCGGCGTGTGGAGGCGCTGTGGGGGGTGAGCGGCGAAGGGAGTAGGGAGAGGGGATCGAGGGGAAAAGGAGGCGGCTCACCTTGGGGGCGGACAGGAGCAGGGGAGGCGGTGCAGGTTGGGGCGAACAGGGGCTTGGCCGGCGGCAAACCTCGACGCCGCGGCCGCCGGGAGCCTCCTCGGACCACGGCGCCTTCACCAAAGATGGAGGTGGTAGCGCCGTGATTCCATTCCCGTGAAGAACCCGCCCGGAGGACGACCACAGCCCCTGCGCCTTCGCCTCGAATTTCCGGCCAGAAGTGGTCTGTTTGGGGTTCAGTAAACTGCAGAGAAGAAAGGGGATTTTGAGGGGAGAAAGGAGCAGGGAGGAAGAGGACGGCGGCTATGGAGGATGGAAGAGGGGACTAGGGTTTGGCTAGGGCAGGGGAACTCGACTAGAGTTTTATGGAGGGGGAGGAGGTGGTACGTCAAGCATCAGAGGGTGGGGGAGGAGGATCGTGTGGTGTGGCTGCTGTTCGTACAGGGGCATGACGCCATCGAGGAAGAAGACAAGCAGCGAAGGGGTACTGGGCTAGATAGGTGGGCTTGGGTAGTGGGCTGAGAGAAAGAAAAAAATAGGTGGGCTGGCTTCTCTCCTTACTCTGAGAGTTTTCCTGTTTTATTTATTTGTTCTGTTATTTTTTTTTGCAGAATTAGGAATAGGAAGAAAAGGTGAGTTTTTGGTTAGCAAAAATATTAGAAAAATTTGGGTTAGCTCCTTAATGGATTGGTAACCAAATGCAAGTTTGGCATTTCAAATTAATTGAATTATGGTGCTGTTTTGAATTGGAATGAATTTGATTGAAATTTGTGGTTAAGTGGTTATTGAAAACACTATTTTAATTATGGTGATCAAATGATTTTAATTGGAAACAATTGAGCACAATTGTTTTGGTTATTTCATAATTTCAAAAGTGGGTCCTGTTTGCAATTGAATTTGAAATAACATTGGAAGTAAGTTTGGATTAATTAAATTATTAAAAGCCATAATTTTTAATGGTTGAACCTTATGGAAACAAATGATTGATTTGTTTTGCAATTTTCATAACTTTCAAAAGGGTTGTTGTTTGGAAGAAAATCATAATTGAATTTGAAAAGGGTTTGATATTAAATGAATTTTTGATAGAAACAAAACAACAGTTTTGGAATCTCACTTTAATGGAAACAATTGATTGTTTTATTTTGAAATATCATTTGGAAATTGTAACATCACAAGGATGAAACAAAAGGTTTGAATTTTGGTTTGAAATTCAAATAGAAAACAAAGGAAAACAAATGAAAACAGTTGGAAAACAAAGCAAAACAGAGAATAACAAATGGAAAACAAACAAAACAAATGCAATCAACATGATGCCATGATGCAAAACATAAAATAACAGAGAGCAAACATTCTAATGGCTATTTTTCATAATTGGGATGTTACACTTATCACCTGGGGTTGTTTCAAGGAAGCATTCCTTAAGCACCACATCCCAGATGGTCTCATGGAAAGGATGCGTGAAGAGTTTTGCTCTCTCAAGCAAGGCAAGCTGGACGTCATCGGCTATCAGAGTGAGTTCAATCGCCTCGCTCGATACGCTGGAGACGAGGTGTCCACTGAGGCTAAGAAGATGGCAAGGTTCCGCAGAGGTTTTAACCCGGAACTCAAGTACGCCCTCACCAATGTCAAGACCAAAGATTTCGAGGAGCTCGTTAACACCGCGCTCAATGAAGAAAATGGGCGCAAGGGGTTCGAGGAGTCTCGCAAGCACTCGCGTGAGGGTGGTTCCTCCTCCAACATGACCACCCCTCCGCAGAAGCGCCGCATCTAGGTGCCTAATGGTGCTGTCACTCGGGCTCCATACGCCCAAGCTTCTCCAGGCTTCACTCCCCGCCCACCCAACCCTGCTCAGCATGATCCAAGGGGTTCGATGGGGCAGCCAAGGCCAGGTCCTCCTCGTGTCGTCACTTGCTTCAAGTGCAAGCAGACGGGACACTACGCCGACAAGTGCACTCAGAGGCAGCTACCTCCACCACCACCTCGTCCTAACACCAACCAGGCAATGGTGCGCGCTCCCCCGCTTAAAGCCTTCAACTCCAACAACAGGCCTGTCGGGAGGACCGCAAGGGTGAACCACGTCAAGATTGACAAAGCTGAGGAAGCTACTGACGTCGTTCTCGGTACATTCCCCGTAAACTCTAACCCAGCTAAAGTGTTGTTTGATACTGGAGCATCGCATTCTTTTGTGTCAAAGATCTTTGCGACAATAAGTAAACTCCCCTTTGTTGGTTTGGGTTCCCCGCTAGTGGTAAACTCCCCTGGAGCAACCATGCAAACTTCCAAGATCAGTCATGAAAATCAGATCCTAATTGGAGGTCACATATTCCTTTCTTCTCTCATACTACTTGGAAATTCTGACATTGATGTCATTCTTGGTATGGATTGGTTGAAGTTCAATAAAGCAAAAATTGACTGTGCTCAAAAGTCAATAACTCTCTCCCACCCTTCTAGCCAGATAGTCTATTCTCCACATGAATCAAGTTCCATTCAGCTATACACACTCGATGCAAAACCTCTACCTCTACTCGAAAATGTTCCGGTGGTTTGTGAATTCCCTGACGTCTTTCCAGAAGAATTGCCAGGGATTCCTCCGGGCAGAGCAGTTGAGTTCGTGATCGAGCTTGAGCCAGGTACTGCTCCAATCTCTAAGCATCCATACAAGATAGCTCCTCCTGAACTGAAATTGTTAAAGGAGCAAATCAATATGTACATGGAAAAAGGTTACATTCAACCTAGTTCCTCGGCTTGGGGTTGCCCAACTCTGTTCGTAGCCAAGAAGGATCAAAAAAAGAGACTCGTTGTTGACTATCGTCCTCTTAACGAGAAAACCATCAAAAACAAATATCCAATTCCTCGTATCGATGATCTTTTTGATCAACTAGCTGGAGCCTCAATATTCTCAAAGTTGGACTTGAGGATGGGTTACCATCAAATAAAGATCAGAAAGGAAGATATTCCAAAGACAGCCTTCACCACTCGGTACGGTCTATATGAATACACCGTCATGTCCTTTGGTCTCACCAATGCACCGGCGACCTTCTCTCGACTCATGAATTCTGTCTTCCATGAATACCTCGACAAGTTCATTGTGGTATATCTTGATGATATTCTTGTCTACTCAAAATCAGAGGAAGAGCATGGAGAACATCTTCGTCTCACTCTCATGAAACTTCGCGAGCATCGTCTATATGCCAAGTTCTCCAAATGTGAGTTCTGGATTCCAGAAGTTGCTTACCTTGGTCATATCATCTCTGCCAAGGGCATAGCCATTGATCCAGAAAAGGTTAAGGCAATTGTTGATTGGAAACCACCCAAGACGGTGAATCAAGTAAGAAGTTTTCTTGGCTTGGCTAGCTATTGCCGTCGTTTCGTCCAAAACTTCTCCAAGATTGCCAAACCTCTCACTGTTCTCACAAAGAAGGACAAGAAGTTCGTTTGGTCTCCACAATGTGATGAAAGTTTCAATCTCCTCAAGACTAAACGCACTTCTACACCAGTTCTGGTTGGCCCAGATACTACCAAACCTTTCCAGATATTCTGTGATGCATCTCTCCAAGGTCTAGGAGCAGTTCTTATGCAAGAACGTCAAGTTGTGGCTTATGCTTCACGTCAGTTGAACCCACATGAGCAAAATTATCCCACTCATGACCTTGAACTCGCAGCAGTTGTGTTTGCCCTCAAGAAATGGAGACAATACTTGTTGGGTAACCGCACTGAAATCTTTTCCGATCATAAGAGTCTGAAATACATCTTCACTCAACCAGATCTAAACCTCAGGCAAAGGAGATGGATTGAAAATATCAAAGACTTTGATCTCACCATTTCTTACACCCCAGGCAAGGCTAATGTTATGGCCGATGCTCTCAGTCGCAAGTCGTATTGCAATAATCTCATGATTATGGAAAGCCAACCTCCACTTCATGAAGAATTCCAGAAGCTCAACCTTGGTCTTGTTCCTCAAGGCTATCTTGCGAGCTTGACAGCCAGTCCAACTCTCGAGGATAAGATTTGTTCTGAACAACTTCGTGATGCTGAAATCAAGAAGATGGTAGAGCACATCAAAGAAGGCAAGGATAAATTCAAGTCCTTCTCAATTGATGACAAGGGAACTGTGTTCTTCGAAGGACGCATTGTAGTTCCTCAAATTCAAAGTCTCAAAGATGTCATCCTCAAGGAGGCTCATGAAACTCCTCTCTCCATACACCCTGGAAGTACAAAGATGTACCAGGATCTCAAGACTCTGTATTGGTGGCCTGGCATGAAAAGTGAAATTGCTCAATACGTTTCTGAATGCGACGTTTGTCAACGTGTTAAGGCAGTCCATCAGAAAACAGCCGGTCTTCTCCAACCTCTGAAAATCCCTGAGTGGAAGTGGCACATGATTGAAATGGACTTCGTCACTGGTTTCCCAAGGTCCAAGAAGGGCAACGATGCAATCTTCGTTGTCATTGATCGTCTCACTAAAGTAGCTCACTTCTTTCCTATCAAAGAGACAATCTCAGCTAGCCAGTTAGCAGAACTCTACACAACAAAGATTGTTCCTCTTCATGGTGTTCCGTTGGAAATAAGCTCAGACCGTGGAAGCATATTCATTTCTCATTTCTGGAAGAGTTTCCAAGATGCATTGGGCACCAAACTTCTGTTCAGCACAGCTTATCACCCTCAGTCTCAAGGGCAAGTCGAAAGAGTCAATCAGATTCTCGAGGATATGCTCAGAGCATGTGGTATCTCCTTTGGCATGAAATGGGAGGACTGCCTTCCATATGCTGAATTCTCCTACAACAACAGCTTCCAGGCAAGCCTAGGCATGGCACCATTTGAAGCACTCTATGGCCGCAGATGCAGGAGTCCAATCAATTGGTCTGGAGCTGGTGAACGTTCACTCTTAGGTCCTGACATTGTTAAGGAAGCCGAAGAGAAAGTTCGTATCATTCGTGACAATCTCAAGATTGCTCAGTCTCGTCAGAAAAGCTACTATGACAGCAAGCACAGGGATATGGTCTATGCTCCTGGTGACAAAGCATATCTCCGTGTAACTCCCCTCAGAGGCACTCATCGTTTTGGTGTGAAAGGAAAACTTGCACCAAGATACATTGGTCCTTTCAACATTCTCTCAAGGCGTGCGGAAAATGCCTATAGTCTTGAACTTCCAGAAAAACTATCCAAGGTGCACGATGTGTTTCACGTGTCACAGCTCAAGAAGTGTTTCAAAGATCCAGATCGTGCAGTTGATCATGATTCCATTGAACTGCAAGATGATCTCTCTTATGAGGAGCACCCTGTTCGTATTCTCGATGAGACCGAGCGTAAGACTCGCAACAAGAGCACCAAGTTCTTGAAAGTGCAGTGGTCGCATCATTCCAATAAAGAGGCAACATGGGAGACCGAAGAGGATCTTCGCAAGAAGTATCCGGACCTTTTCTCTTCTCAGTAGGAATCTCGGGGCGCGATTCCTTCAAGGGGGGGCGTTTTGTAACATCCCAAGTATGAAAAACCACCCTAGCATGTTTGTTTCTTGCTTAATTAAAGTTTTGCATCATGTCATCATACTCTTTGCTTGTTTTCTTTTGGTTTGCATCTGTTTCCCTTTGTGTTCACAATTGAAATTCAAACAACATTCAAATGTTTTGTTCATACTTGTTATGTTACAACTTTCCAAATATAAGGTTCAAATAAAACTTCCATTTGTTTAACATGAAAAATAAAAAGCTCAACTATTAAATTGTTCTTTAATAATCCACCTAATTCAAATTGCATTCAAAATTCAAATCACATGCTACAAACAGCACCCAATTTGAACTTATGAGAATTACAACACAATGCTAATATTTTTTTGTTTCAATTAAACTTTAAGGTTTAAACCATTTAAAACTTGTTTTCAATAAACCTCTTAATAATCAAATTCATCCAAATCTGAATTAAATTACAAACAACATTTTTTTATTTTGATCATTTTGAAAAAACAGAAATTGCTAGCTGTTTCTATTACATAAATAAGCAATCTAAAATTTTGCCTAATTTTTCTAACCACCAAAGCTTATCCATTTCTCCCCTTTTCATTTCAGCAAAAAAAAAACAGAAGAAAAAAATAAATAAAAGGCAAACAAACGCACAGCGGAGGGGAGCAAGCACGGCCCAGCCCAATTTTCTTCCCTGCACGGCCCGGTACCCTTCGATCCCCCCTCGCTCTTCTTCTCGCGGTACGGCACGCCATCCACCGGAGCCACGTCGACGGCAGCTACAGCGAACGGCCACCGCGCGCCGCCTAGCCCTATAAAACCTAGCCTAGGCCACCCGAGCGCAGCCCTAGCCACCTACCCACCTTCCCATTCGAGCACCGCCGCCAATTCCCCTCTCTCTGCCACCTTTCCCTCCTGTTCTGCAACCTCACCGGAGCGCCGTCGTCTGGATCCATGGCGCTCGTCGCCGTTGCCGTGCCCCTCCACACTAGCTGACCGCGGGGATCAAACCGCCGTGTCGTCCTGGACATCATCGACACCTGCACGACGCCAGCAAGCCACTGCATCCCCGCCGCCATCCTCGCCGCTGTCCGCGACGTCCACCTCGCCGTCGAGTTCCCCTTCTGTCCCTCGAGGTGATCACCTCCTCCACATCTCTCTCCTTCCACCTCTCTGCATCATGTCCGCGAGCACGCAGCACCCCACTCTAGCACAGCAGCACGGCCCGAGCAGCAACCACGGCAAGCCGCCGTCCGCCGGCGAGTTGTTTCCGTCAGGTTCAGAAAGGCGCGGGTTTTCGACAGTTTCAGTTAACTAGCTGAAACTGAATGTTATCCTCACTGCGTAGCGTATACTGACAAGAACGAATCGATCACCGCACTGGTAGCAGCACCGTGCACGCACGCGTTCGCTCACGGGTTCGAGCCCTGGCGCTCGCAAATAACCCAACCTTTTTTGCGCTGGGCTACTGACAGGCAGGGGCCACCTGCCAGTGGCCTCTGCTGCCACGCGTGCACCCACGCGGGCCACAGTGCCCAGGTCCCCCTCTGTCAGCGGCTAGGTCTAGCCACTGCAGAGTGCAAATAGTTTTTCAGCCCTTTTCTTTTTCAAAAACAAGTCCTTTTCTTCACAGATTGGTCATCAAATTTAAAATGTGAATAACTTTTAAATTATAACTCCAAATAATATAAATAAAATATGTTTGTTGAACCAAATTTAATTATCTATCTATTTAAACCAATTGTATTCTGTTTTGAATAATTCAAATGCATTCAAATCTCAAATTCAAACAATTCATTTAAAATTTGATTAATTGCATAACTAATTCATACTTAATCCAAATAACATAAATAAAATATGTTTTCCATGCTATTTTGAACCATCTTTTCAAATATAAATTTTGTTTCATGTTTTGAACAATTAAAATTGCTTAAATAATTTAAACCTTGTTTAAATCATTTAAATTTGCTAAATTCATAACTTCTCAAATTAAATTATTTTTGAACATGTAAAATATGTTTTCAAACCAGAAAAACATAATCTTTTCAAATATGAATTTTATTTAATGTTTTGAACAAATAAAATTCAATTAATAAATTCATACTTGAATTTAATTCATTTAAATCTTATTTGACTTGTTTAACTCATAAATAATTCATCCTAATTCCTTTTTCAATAATTGAAACATGTAATCCACCTAATATCTTGTGCTCTTTTCAAATATAAACTCTGCTATCTGTTTTGAACAATTAAACTTGATGAAAAACCACAAATGATTGTTTAACTCCTTAAGAAGCAATTTTTCTTAACTTGATAAATAATTTTCGAAACTTGGTAAACAACATATCAACTTGCATCCATTGTTGTTCTCTTATTGTTCTCATCATGCATGCATCATGCTAATCAACTTTCACATGGTAATTAATTGTAGATCATTTGTTTCAACCTTAACTCATGGGATTTTTCATATGCAATCCAAATTGCATATGAACCCATTTAATCATGTTATCATGTCAGTTAGTTTACCTTTGATGCACCAACTTAAATTGTCATTCATCATCCCATGTTTGTGCACTATGCCATGTTATTGATTGTTCGTCTCTCTTCGATTGTTTGTTTGCTTCTTCTCGAATAGACGACGACGTTGAGACTGACGAGGTTTACGACACTACTTCTGAGGAGTTAGCTCAGTACCAGGCTACTGAGTTTGCAGGCAAGTATTCACTCACATGAACCATTGTGTCCTGTTCCACACTGGATACCGATACTTTCCGTTGTCTATTTCTGCTAGCCCTAGGAATCGTTGCTTGTGTCCCGAATCCTATCACATGTTATCCTATAACCCTGATATTGCCTCACCTCCACACCTACAACCCCTTGTTTGTTGCCTTGGTCTTACCTAGCATGCTTAGGGTTGCTTGTGCTCGAGTCTGTTGTCCGTTAATTCTTTTACATTACTTCATTATGTTCTTTTGGGCTCGATGGTTAAGCCACAATCCGGTTAATGTTATGGGTAATAATAATTTGATGATAAGGCACCGGCAGGAGGCCCGGCGTGGTTTTGAGGCCTGCTAGTGTCGACCCTAATTAGGAAAAGGGTCTTGTCTACTGATCCATGATGATCGCACTAACCGCATGTGGGAAGCGTGTATGGGCGCCCCCCTCAATTTGACTCGATTCGCATCTCGTCCAAATCGCCGCACTTAGTTCGGGCTTTCCATTTGATGCACGCATATGCAGGTACGAACCCGAGGCCAGGGTGGAACTTTTGTAGTCGGCATTTAGGGCGGCGTGGTCTTCCAGTGCTATGAGGGTCCCCTTTTCTTCGTGGGGCTCGATTAGCCGCGCACGCACAGCACGTGGTGCTTTGGGCTTGATGCGAAGAAGAGTTGGGTTGTGTTGAGTGCCTCGCTTGGTGGAAGTGCATTTCCTATTTGGCGGGGTATTCTTACGTGTACGGCCAAATTGGTGCATCCCTGCAGGGTTAAATCTTCTCGAGAAGCCGTGTTTTCCGCGGTTATGGTTGACTTGGTGAAAGTACTGGCTAACAAGTACTCAGAACAACTTACACCTAACTAATACTAATTTGACTAGTAATAGGCTTATTGACACAATAACCTGAACCATCATTAATCCAACTGTGTGAGTTATCCTTGGGTTGCTTCCTTAGTAGGGGGTAACATTGGATGGGTTTGTTTGGTGGTTAGTGTAGTTGGTTACGATACGCTATCTTATCTTCTCTCTGTTAGCCGGAAGTTGTAGTATGTTTCTGTAGCTGGTTAGCGCAGCCCGCTGCAGCATCTTTTATATCACCTATTCTTCCGTTGAACCTACAGCATTTGTGCCTGGTGTTGCCGGGTACACGTTGGTGAAGTGTGAGTCTTGCTTGCCAGTACTTGTCTGTACTGACCCCTATGGGGCTGCGTGTTCTGCAGACTACGGTTCCGAGGATCCCCATGGAGGCTACTACGTGGAGTACGCCGAGGCTGTTGACGAGTAGATAGCGGACCCGGGCAGGATTCGAGACTACGTGGATGGGCTCCGTCTTCTTTTCATTTCCGGCTTCTTAAGCCTATTTGGATTTTGTCTGTACTCAGACACTTTGTTTGTTTCCGCTGCTATGTAATGATGATATGTTGGGACACGTGTCCTCTGGATGATTGTATTTGCTATTCTCTGCCCTAGTGAGGGCCAGTTGCAACTTATTTCCGTCTTTTGTGTCTTAGAGATATGTTGTGGTATCATTCCGTTTAACGCCGTTGACGTACCATGTGTGAATGGTATGAAGTACGTCAATGGTAGTATCTTGATCTCTATGGGATAGTTTACATCGACGATGGAATAGTAGAGTTTGGTTGTCGCACATAAGTGCTGGCCTACTCGTAAGAGGATGCGGGAGCAGTTAGGCCCTGTAATCCAAGCATCTACTATCCAGTTCGGCCCGGTGAGTATCCTATAGAAGTCAGGGTGCGACAGATATCGAGATGGACTTGCGCTATGGTGGGAGTAGTCATGGGGTGGGCTTATTTGAGGTTATGGAGGTGTAGGTGACCTGTGACGACTCGGAGGCGGTGTTGTCCTTGGCGCCGAGCCTTGAAGCTTGATGTAGTTATTATCCCAAAGAATGATACCTCCCACTACTTCTCCGAGTGTCCTCCCATATTTAGGTCCAGGGATGTCAAGCTCCATATCATGAAACCCCGTTACGATTTCATCCACCCCTACTTTAGCATAGCTAGCTAGAATCTCACGGCCATGCCAGCGTGCATCAGGTGGACAACGTAAAGCATATCCGACCGCCACCTTCATGGATATGTTCTTCATTTTCTGATGGAGCTCACAAGATATTGAATTGTTGATTCCATCCACGGGTCCACGGGGTATCCGGGACCGCCTTCTATCCTCCGTACATCGTCAGCCAGGACCTCCGAGTCATCCATGCTGCTTTACCGCTCAGATGAGTCGGTGGTAACATCGAGTGCAGGATCTTACAGACACACTAATCCTCTAAGTTCGTCAATCAGCTCCTGCTGGTTAATTCTGTCAACAAACTGGTTGAACCTGTCTCCCTCCTCCTCCTGTTGTCGCTACTTTGTTCTCGCTCGGCGTCAGTAAGTTTCCATGTCTTTGGCAAACGCAAGCCACCACGGTGTCTTCCCAAGTCCTTGTGCTCGTCTTCCGTGTTCTTCATTCCCGAGGACTAGTATCAGCAAATCTTTCTATCTATCGGGACGGAACTTTAACTTTCCCTCTTTAATTTCTTTTACCACTTTAATCCAATTTTCCCTAAGTACCCTAATCCCGTCACTTCAAACAAGGTCCCCTGCTGTTTCTTCGTATGAAACCCTGTGCGCAAGGAAACAATTTCTTGCCGTCAATTCCCATTCTTCGTGCATCCATTCTGGGGCGATCCCTTTATCAAGCAGCGCTTGCTCTATTTTATCCCACTTTGCTATGACTGTCTCGTAGCCCCCTGGCCCCAATTTATGGTGATATTTCTTCTTTTCACCATTTTTCTTGTTCTTTTTTTACATTTCCTTGCCATGTTATGACTCCTTGTACTTCTTAAATGCATTCCAGTGATTCACCTGCTTCGCTAGATAGCTTTCAAATACTAGAGTAGTCTTTTTCTTCTAATAGTACTGCCATAATCTTTTCTTCCACCCGAAATAGTTCGGCCATCTTTTTAAGAGTCCTTTGCTTGAATTTTTCCTCAATTTTGCAGCGTCAGCAAGATTCTCACATTCTGGTAGCATGAAATGTGCCATGAGGTCATTCCAAAGATACTCTTTGTACCTTTCTGCGACATAGTCACTATCGTTCTCCCCTTTGCGCTTATTCGAGTCTCGAACGGTGATCGGGACGTGATCCCTAACCAGAACTCTGAATTGTTTTTTAAATACATCGACAACCTTCTTGGGTTCCTTCGGTTCGCCCATAGGGGATATGGCCAGGGATATGACCACAAATATATAATGCGTAGTTGCGGCCAACTTTTTCGTCTGACCTCGTTTGGAAGATTTGCTCGATGTGGAGGCCTAAGAGAAGAAACATTCGTAAATTTATATATATACAACTCAAGTAATGCATCTACTAATCGCCAAATTTCATATATATATCTCGCCGGACTTTGTTAAGGTTCCACCGGCTTCTCCATCATCGGAGCTATCGCCTTCTCCACCATCGGAGCCGTCTTCTCCATCCTCTCGGTCGCCCACCATTCCATCACCGGAGAGGTTCATATACAACGAAGGAGATTCGGCTGGATCAACACCTGGGGCGTCATACGCGTAGACAATATCCTCGAGAATTTCTTCCCGTGCTAGGTCTCTACGGATTGGACTAGGTGGATCCATAGCTGTACGGTTTTCTTCTCGCCATGGTACATCTGATGGTCGGTGTGCTCTATGTGGCCAGGCGGAGGATGCCGTTCACATTTTCCTCCCCCGTGTGTTCGCGAAGCTAGGCTGGAGCGTGATTCGGAGGTTGTTGCGCTGCTCTTGGGTTCCAGCAAATTTCCCCCAATTTTTCGCTATCCAACACTCTCTTCTTGGCCAACAACGCAGAGCGAGTTGGGTGCTCTTTGCTGCGTTGTCATTGGCGATTTAGTTTACCCGCAATAAATTAGCATTGGATTTGGTGGTTCCTCACCACCCCTCCGATGGCATTTTTAAAACCATCATGTTTGTGTAGATGTGGGAAAAACTGGAAAAGCAGCAAGACAGGGACGCATTCCAGCAGCTGGTCGAAGGGCTTAAGGCAATCTTCAACTCCATCAAGCCGCCTAGTGGTTCAATTTAGTCCCAGTTATGTGTTCGTTTCCGGTTTGTTTGAGGGGAGGTCGGCCCCTTGTACTCTTGTTTGCGTTTTTCTTCATCCTTGGAAAGCTGTCAGCCTGAGCTCATGTGTAACCGAATCTCTTTTTGAACTCGTTGCTTTATTATGTTAAAGCACGGCAAATGTTTGCCTGCTGTCTAAAAAAAGTGGATAAATTAGGGATGTAATATTTTTTAGAGTTGGAAATGACCTGATTTTCTACATTTGGCATTCATAATCATAATTTATACCTGACTTTCTACCTTTGTCATTCTCCCATCCTTCAATATTTTCTTAAATATGGTCAAGAAGGTCCCATTTAGCTTCTTCCTTCATATGTGTGAATGATCCAAAGCAATAAACATCCAATAATACTTTATCATGAATAGAAAGCCTTGCATAAAAATTATGGATAACAATATTACTCGGGAGCTCATGAACAGGACATTTATGCATTAATAACTTCATCCCCCCCCTCTCCCAAGCATGGGCAATACTCTCTCCATCATGAGGTAGAAATTATATATTTGATTTCGAACTTTATGAATCTCACTGGGAAGATAGAATATAGAATAAAAGAGAGGTACAATTTCCTCCCATCCAATAGATTAACCATTCTTCAGCATTTTAAACTATTCCGCAGCTTTTCCATTCCGTGACAAAGAGAATAATTTCCTTTTAATTTAATCCGTTGTAATACCTGCACATCTTAATAACTCGCATAATTTATGTATAAAGAGCAAATGATCACCGGGATGGACTGTTCCATCTCCATAATAGAAGTTATTCATAACACGTCTAATAAATTTTATAGGTATTTTAAAATGATCCAATTCAGCTGAAAACGGGTCATCTACTACCCTAGCAGTAATTGTAGTGCCCTTAAACAGAGAACCATATGGAATATCCATAATGCGATAAAGCAGCAGATAAATAAAGTGCGAGTAAATAAAAGACAGTAAATATAATTGCAGCGAGTGGCCCAATCCTTTTGAGAGCAAAGGACAAGCCGGTTGTTTTACTTCGTCAAGTGTTTTTATTTCATATAGTTGATTAATATTTATTGTTTTGATATGTGTTGTGTGGGTGAACCTATGCTAATGCACCGCCCAACTAGGACTAATACATACTTGTGATTATACCCCTTATAAGCATTCACAAATACAAGAAGTAATTACGATAAATCTAACCACAACATTAAACTCTAGGATCCTATACACTCCATCGTGCATCGGGTTCTTAACGGAGGTTTATGTTTCTGTCACTCCGGCAATCCCACAATTATTAGCCAAATACACAATAAATCCTCCTAGGCCCATAAAGGTGAAGTTTCATGTAGTTGACGTTCACATGATACCCATGTTCAAAATATTAGCCGATATTCTGATAAATTGGCCGATTTATGGCTTATGGTGTCTAACCGATAAGATAAATCAGCCGATATTTCGGCTGATATTCCGATATTTCAGTTTGGGATAACATCGGATAAAAATGTTATAATTAACCACCTTGTAAATGCCTATTTTAGTGATGGGGTCCAATTTACTCTAGACTAGAGGTGTAGTTGTCACGTCTAATAAAAAGGCAATTGAACTATTTCTAAAAATGCATGCTTATATACATGCAATTCATTTCTTAATAAATGATGCACTTAATAAAAGGTCACAATCAATGCCCTTCTAAATTCTTTCCATTTGGATATGCGTCCAATTAATTTTTTCCTATCACGGTGATAACTATTTAAGTGCCATCGTTTCATTTGTTTTGGATCTATCTCACACCAGCAGATCACCATAGTTCACATAAACCACATCTCCATCTCAAACTCTAAATCCCCATCAATCATGAGGAAATGCACCTTCCTCCTTGTCACAATTGTGGCGATGATTTATGCCATCGCTACACCCGTCATAGGCTGTGGTGAAGATGGGAACAAGGAGTGGGACACAGATGGATGGGAACCTATCAAGGACATCAACGACAAGCATATCCAGGAGCTTGGCAAATGGGCAGTTTCTGAGTACCTTAAGTACTCCAACTGCATGCTTATGTTCAACAAGGTTGTGAGCGGCAAGGAGAATGTTGTGTCTGACTTAAAGTATGAGCTTGTCATCAACGCGTCGGAAGTCAAAGGAGAACTTGGCAAGTACGTGGCGCAGGTGTACGAGCTGGGATTGACGAAGACACGCAATCTCATCTCTTTCACGAAGGCCAAGTAGAAGGAATGGCAATACCTCCGCTAGTAATAATTGTGTCTTGAAATCTTGTTAGCTTTTTTTACATCCAATAATTAATTTACAAATCATCTCCATGCATACATTTATATATAAAGAATAATGTGATTCTAGGTTTTCCATATCGTGCCCTTAGGCGGCTCCCGTCCGGCTTTATATATCCAGCCGGAATTAGGCTGATAGGAAGGAAAACATGGAGTTTAAGGAATGTATTCCTATTCTTGGTGTGCAAGACGACCGACTTTTTCTCCAAGCCGGATTACGTATTGGGCGTAATACGGGTTCTTCTAGAATCCGCTTTCCGTGTCGGCTTACTGGACTACCCAATAGAAATTGCCCCATTTCCTATGGGCCAACCGGGCAATCCGGCCTTCGGCCAATGCCGGTTATACCCTCATTTGGCATATATCTGACCATATGGGATAGCATCGGATAAAAATGTTATAATTACCACCTTGTAAATGCCTATTTGAATGATGGGCTCCAGTTTGTTGCAGATTAGAGGTGTCGCTATCACGTCTAATAAGACGGAAATTAATCTATTCCTTGAAATGTATTCTTGTGTACATCCAATTCATTTTTTACTAAATGATGCACTCAATAAAAGATCACAATCAGATGGATGGAAACTTATCAAGGACATAAACGACAAGCATATCCAGGAGGTTGGTAGTTGAGCAGTTTCTAACTACCTTAAGTACGGCAACTACATGCTTAAGTTCAACAAGGTGGTGAGCGGCAAGGAAAATGTTGTGTCTGACTTAAAGTATGAGCTTATCATCCGCGTGTCGGATATTAGTGAGGAACTTGGGAAGTACGTGGCGGAGGTGTACGATCAGGGGTTGACCAAGACACGCAAGCTCATCTCCTTCACGAATGCCAGCTAGACGGAATTGAAATACCTCCGCTAGTAATAATTGTGTCTTGAAATCTTGTTAGCTTTTTTACATCCTATTATTAACTTATAAATTTTCTCAATACATACATACATCCATACATACATACATACATACATACATATATACATATATATAAATGAAATTGGTTTCAGTTGAAGTTAAATGGATACTTTTTTAACCTTCTTTCCACGCTAAGTGAACTTTATTCCGTAAAGAAGTGAACTTCCTTTTCGCGAGGTATAAAAATATTTCCGCACTGTTGTTTTTTACGCGTTAGGAGAGATTGAAGTGAACTTTAGAAAAATAGTCAACTTCTTCGCGACAGCTAAGTGAACATTTTTTCTCACGGAAGTGAACCTTCTATTCGCGGGTATAATTTTTTAGAACACACTGTTTTCTCTTATGTTTTATAAGAAACCAAAGTGAACTTTTTCACGATTGCTAAGTGAACTTTCTTTCTCGTGGAAGTTTGTAACACCCCGGCCACCCCGTAGCCAGCGGCTGTCACCCTGGTAGCTATCTAGACTAACCCCACATACCAACACTAGTCTTTCCTGCGAACTTTGTCCTCACTCATGCGCACCTGGGAAGGACTTTCCGGTCGGTCACGCATCCTCAAATTGTTCCATGCCAAGCACGCTTAACACTGGAGTTGTTTCAAAATGAGCTTCTGGAAAAGAAGTTGCAAGTTGTTGATATGAGTATCCTATTAATCTTATTGAGCACTGCGCCAGGATCTCACAAAGTGAACTTGCTTTTTCACGGGTAAAAAGTAATTTTGCGCCACTGTTTATTTTTATTTTTTACGACAAGTTGAAATGAACTTGCCAAAATAATAGTGAACTTCCCTTCGCGGGTTACAATTTTCTTTTGCGTTCCATTTTTATATTTTTTTTAGAGGAGTCCAAGTGAACTTCTAAATCTTATGGAGTGAACTTTTGCTTTGCACTTTTATCTTTTGAAGGACTGATTATTTTCTTCATATACTTATAAAATTCAAGAAAGGAACTTTTATCTTTCACGATGAAGTCCACAACGTGGATAATGGGAGTCCACAACGACCGATCAAGGAAGTACACACCTTGTGACAACGACAGTCCACTCCATGGCTCACATGGTCAACGACGAAGAAAGTACACGCTAGGGCTCGGGAAGAAGAGGCTCCGCCGGCTGATCACGAGCCAGGGAAGACGGGTGTGGAGCGCTGACATGGGGCAGGGAGGACCTAGTCAGGGCAAATCTCACCGGGGCAGGACGGGAGCAGGGCGCGCCCGGCCGCCAGGGAGGTGTAGGGCGACGGTGGGTCGCCTGTGAGGGAACTGACCATGTAGCAGGGGAATGTCGGATCTCCTCGATAGGGGGTGGTCTCCACGCGTAGTTGGCTTGCTAGGAGATAGGGTTTTCCCGACGACGACGCGGGATGTTGGTAATTAGGCCACGAGTGGTATTTGGGCAAAACAGGAGGCTGAGGTAGGAAGTCTGGATGGCCTGTCAGCGAAGTTGGAAAGCATGCCGGTGAGGCGACATGCTATGAGTGGGCTAGGCGGCGCGTTTGAATGGGTCAGAGTTGGCCGGTGCGATGGGATTGAGTGCGTTCACGGGAGGCCAGGGCGGCTCACTCGGATCGGTGGTCCGAGCACCGATTCATGGCGAGAGGAGGGAGGTTGTTCAGGAGTGCGGGAGGCCTCGGGGGTGAGCGCGTGGTGCGGGTACTATATAGTTCTTATCGGCTTGAGGATCGAGTTGGTTCATGTCATCGTTGGGTTGTTAGGAATAGTTTCATTTTAGCTTAAGTAGAAACTCTTAGGGTAGGTTTCATTTTAGTCCTATGGTCTTACTTATGTTGTTGCGTTCTTAACGTTGATGTATGACTATCCGTAGTTGATCTCACTCATTACTCAATTATATATCCAATCTTTTCCGAATCGTGAAGAACAAGTATATATGATGTCCAGTTTACTTTATGTTGTTGTTGATGTTGTTCCTTTACTATTTGATGATAGTAGCTATACTAATTTCAGATTAGGTTACAGCTGGCAAAAAAATCTTTCATTTGTAAAAAATAAGTACGAGCTTATATATGTTTACATATACAAATAATAGTTAGCTTATCTATTTTGTGCTCTATCTTTAAACTGTTCTCGTCTAATCTCACGGTTATATTCAGTTGTTGTACAATGACAAGAATGATTATGAGAAATCAGTTATCTAGAGGGTTATGTTGCCCGGCCCGGAACTCGGATCGATTCCTCGTTGCATCATTTTATACATACATATGTGGAAGGGAAAGAAGCTAGTAACCAATGCACCAGATAGAATGTTGTAAATAAACTCCTTATAAATACCTATTTTAATATTGGATCGAGGTAATTATAGGAAAATACTTATTCTAGCCCTCCCTAAGACTCGCTGCGTTAGGTCCCTCTCTCTTCCGCACATTTCTACTAGCAAATCTATCTATGGGCCTGGTAAGTTGGCCCAATTAGTACAAATTTGACATGGATCTCGTCAGGTTTGAAGTAGTACTCCCGTGGGACTGTCGCCATGATCATTCTTCTCTTGGCTCTCAAGTATCATTGATGCAAATTATGCATATGTGTTGGCAGCTGTTGCAACTTCTCTTTGCTGACCAAAGGCTCCCTTGGGACATATGTAGGTTTAGGAGTTACATCAGCCCTGAGTAAATTGTCGTCTTGGGAACCTAGCAAGTCAGCAACACTCACACCCATATATGCCACCCACTTTGTAGATTCTTCTATAATTTTTAGCTGCCTTAGCAGCGGGGGAACATTTTCGGATAACACCTTGAAAGTTGGGATCGATTGTTTGGCCTGTTGTCCGAGCTTGGGAACGTCTGATATTTTCCTGCTTGCATTTTCACTTGATTTGCTCCCGCTTGCCCTTTCACTTGGTTTTCTTTTCCTCACTTCCTTCTAAAGAGTCCACGTAGTCATCTAACTTATGGTGTAAGTCATATTGAGATTTTGTGTTCTGAAAACAAACCCCATAGTTTTCTTTCTCTCGGTGTATACCTGGCGGGGCTTGGGTTTCTTCTTTTACAACTGCGCATCTTTACGGGCCTTTGTGATCGTATTGTTTTTGTAACAGCCCAACTTTTGGAAGACAAGAAAAACTTGTTTTCAATAACCCAAAAATCAGGGCCAACAAAAACTTTTTGATATGTTTGACTAATGCTTGTGTTTCTTTTCTATTTGCTTGTTATTGTGTTTGTGTTTGTGTTTATTAACAGCTGACATTTAAACCAATGATCATAATTTTCTTAATACACAAAACTTGTGATCAAGTCATGACAAGAATGCTTATCATCTTCATCCATCACACTTTTTTGGCAAAAACGTTTCTGAAAATGTTTTGATGTTAGAAGAAAATCAAAGGCCAAGTTTTGAGAAAACAAAAGAATATTTTTCAAAACTATATAAAAGGTATTTTGGAGCTAATCATCTCCAACCTGTTTTCAACCAATATGTTTTTGCAAGTATTTCCAAAAACTCTTTATCACTTCCTTCTTTTGCAAAAACAATAAAAGGGGACTATGTTACCCCTGTGTTTTTACCTCAATTATATTCTTTTGGAAATAACAACTTCTGAGAGGAGCCTCTTTATAAAATCCTCTTGTCATGGTATGTATTGATCACTACCCACAATTAACACTTGAGATAAACACCTGGAAACTAAATTGAAGAACTCAATTGTTTGAGTGATCTTGTGTGACTTGTTACTTTATCTGCATTGTGGTGTGATTTTATCTTGTGCTTGCTTGAAGTATTTATTTTTGTTTGTTGATTAATGAGTGCTGTTCTAATAAAATAAAACCTATTAATAACAATATCAAACATCAATATCCTATTCCATCATATGTCCATCTCCTACTCTGTTTTCCTAAAAACTTCCCACTTTGGAGACATGCTCTTATGTTCTATTTTCTTCTATTCACAATGCATCATCATAAATCTCTTTGTATATATCTATTATATCTATCCAAGTTGTTATTCTTGTTCTTGAAAACACTTTGTTATCATCTATCAAAGTCCTATTGAAGGCATTCCCAAAATAATGACCCTATATCACCTTTATCATGAAGCACTTTTTCCATGTTACTCCAAATCACTCCTTATTGTTTTCAGGCCCTATGAACCTACCCTTGTCATCTTCATGACCTATACATCACCTTCATATGGTCTATTTATTTTCTAAAGGCCATTTAATTATTCTTCTCTCATGGTTTTTATCCTATTAAATAAACTCCTGTTTTCACCATCTTTCCACTTGGTATCTCAAATATTTTCAAAGGAGTTGTTTATTAAAAATCACTTTTGAGACCTATATTATGTACCCTATCATCCCAACTCAAAAATATTGGTTTAAAAATAATTTTACTATTTATCATTTTCCATTTTCCAAAAGGCCAGAAATGAACTTTAAAATATTTTGTGAAGGAAAGTATTTCCTAAAATTTTGGAAAAATTACCCAACATGAATATGGTCATTTAGGACTTACTTATACAAAAACATTTGCAAGTTGTTTTGAAAATTTTGGAGAAAACATTTAAAAACAGTTCCTGCCATTTTTGAATTCCCAAAATTTGGTGAAAGAAATATTTTCAAAAACTCTTGAGGCTACCACCCCTAGACTCCATTTTTGATTATCTATCCAATGGACATGAGTTTTCACATGTGTTCTGTTCAAAATTCTGGTGAAAACAAGCAAAAACCATCTCTGTTGTTTTTGGGCACTATTGGGTTCATGTCTCTACTAACCAATCAGTGCACTATCTCCACCTCTCTCTTCATCCCTGGCATTGTACACATGCATATTGCCCTCCTAGACATGGTCTACCCAGCCCCAACTTCCTCTCTCTCCCTAGCTCATCCAACCACTAGTGGCCAAGGATGGTGCTCACCCTCCCTTCTTCTCTATCCACCACCACAGACCAAACCAGGGGCAGCCCTTGCGCCAGCACACCCCTCTCACCCCGTGATCAACTCTGGAAGAAACCCACCCCCTCTGCTTGTCCCTTTCCTCCAGTTCCATGAGGTGTCCATGGCGCTCTGGACGCGCTCGCCACGTCCATCGCGTTCCGACACTTGGTATGCATGCCCGAGCCCGTGTCCTTGTCAACCAGCTCCACGAGCTCTCCAGAAACGCACCCGTGCCCCTCACTCTCCCCAGCTCGCCCTCCTATCTCCTCTTCATTCCTGTCGAACACCTGCGGGAGAGGACAAGGGACACTCGTTTTCCACTCATCCCAGCCCGCGAGCTCCTCTCCGATTAGTCCCTCGAGTGTTTCCTCACCCCTTTGAGTGTCCCGGACACGCTCCCTGTGTCTCATCGAGCTCGAGCGAGCACACCCGTGGTCGCCATGGGCGCCGAGCGCCGAGCTCCGATGACAACCGTCCCCGAGCCATCCCTTTTGCTTCCCACCTTGTCCACCCACCTCCTACTACCTCTAATCGAACCCTGGGTGGAAAAGCCCCCTCCCATTCCCTCTGCATCACCGGCATCGACCCGGAGCCGCCGCGGACGAACTCCTCGTCGCATCGGCACCTCAGGACTGCTCCGCCCTCCTCGTTTCTTCCCCTAGACTCCTATCCATCTACATCGACTCGTGCCCCTCTCATTTTATCTATTTGTAACTTGCAGGAGCGCCGCCATCCATGGTTTTGGTCCGCCGCCGCGACACCTACGGAGAACCCTAGCTCGGGTCCATCCCAGCAAGCGCCGATGAGAGCATCGAATGCGCATCGTCGTCCGGGTCCTCCTCGACCTATTCTCGTTTCCAGGAGACGCCGGGAGCTCATTCCGGCGAGATTCCGGCGAAGCTCCGCCATGGACCGCCACCTCCCCTGTTTTCCGCCGCTTGGAAATGGTCGCCGCCGGCCTCGACGACGCGGCCCCTCCAGAGGCGTTGGATCCACATCCAACGGACCTCTTTGAATTCTGCAACATTGAATCTCGGCCGCTGGATTCCGATCGAACGACGGCATACCGATTCGGCAGCGCGCGCTCGCCACTGGGCCGGCCTGCCTCTGTGCCGCCTAATTCCTTCAGATCTGGCCCATTGCCATTTTTTTTCTCTGCAGGTTGAAATCTTTTTCTGCAGAGCTGTTTCTTCCTGTTTACTTTAAATCGAAATGAAAATGCAAATGTGTAAAACTGGCCAAACTAAAAATCACAGTGATAGATATACTTTTTCTTAACCATATCCAACTTGTAGGTCTGCATTTTGTGCTTTATTTTAGGAGAACTAAAATAAATGGCAGAGGTACTCTTTACCACCATTTCTTGAATAACTTGAGTTTTAAGTATCCAAATCTTGCAAACTCAACTGTTCTGAGTAGCCCTTGATAATATCTATCTGTTACAGTTGACCTTGTGTTTACTTGAGTTGTTGATTGAAAATTACATGCATGTTAGTTTTGGGCCAGAGAGCACTTCTGTGAATTATTTAATTTTATTGGTGATGATTTTTGAAGTAAATCCAATTGTGTTGGTTTGCTAGTGACTAGGGGCACCTCATGCTAGTTTTTCATGATGTTAGGAGTTACAGAATAGGATTGGTGCAATATTTAGTGTTTAGCTCTTTTCTGCATTTTATCACTATGCCTTTATTAAATTGTGTGTTATATTGTTCTTGTTATAAAGTTGATTCCTAGCATGTGTAGGTTATTTATACATGTTTGAAATGTCTCTTGAGTGTTTCACTAGTATTATAGGGTTTGTGTGTGAAAGCCATGCTTGTTATAGTTTAAATCTCAACATGTTGTTTTCCTAGTATTAATAGGTTAAATCTTGTTATTCTTCATATTGGTATGATGAATTGAATAAATTATTTAGTATTGTTTTCCATAGAATAGCTACTGTTATTCTACCATATTCTACTTGCTTGAATTCTTGAGTGAGCTCTAGATAATTTTGGCATGCCATGCTAGTTTTAGGTGATTTCTGCCATAGTAATTATTTGCATGCTTAGTTTTTGATAAATTGATGAGATTGTTATTTTGTTATTACTATCATGTCTAGGTGTTGTTTTCTCTGTTATGTGGATGTCATCTTACAGATCCATCATGTTAGAATAAATCATGTTTAATAATCTCTTATGGTTATGCATGTCTGCTTGTCTAAATAGCCCTTTTTCATGTCTAGTTTTAATAGTTGTTTTGCTCCATGATTATTTTCATGTATTGAGTGATGCCATGATATGTTTGGTATTGATTTTTATATGTTATTAGGTTGCTTAGATACTGGTTATATTAATTCTCCATGTTTAGGAAAGCATGTGTTACTATGGGCTTGTATTATTGCTTGTTATTATTTTCCTATGCATGTGTATGTGTTCCTAGGTTGTTTTGTTGTTATTTTGCTCATCCTCATGAATGACCAGAGAGTCATTTAACCTTATTTGAGCATGATATGAGAGTGGCACACCCACTGAACTCATGCCATTTTGGTTGAGGATCCATAGCACCTATTCTAGTGTTATTCATGTGTGTTGTCTATGCATGTTTTGCTTGTTGGTGTGCACCCTAGTATTTTTGTTTGTGAGTGTACTTGTTTAATGAAATGCTTGCTGTATGTTTACATTTTACCAAGTGTTTGCCTTTGTTTGGTTCTGATTGGGTGTTTTCCTTTTTATGTTTACGACGTTAGATAACGGAGACGGTATTATTTTCCCGGAGAGGTTTTTATTGCAACTCTTGTTTATTTCAAGAGCAAGACCAAGACCAGTGCCAAGGCAAGCCATTCTAAATGCTTGCTGTTGTTTTACTTATCATTATCTATCATGCATGTTTTACTTCTGAAGTTTTACAAAAGTTGATTCAAAAACTATTCTTTTAAGTGGACCATACCACTATTTATTTTATGTATCTAATATGCTATATCCACTCTATAATCTTGGTGTTACCAAGCCCTTTAGACATTTTGTATCATCACTTAATCCACTGAGGTCCCCTAGTGGACATTTTAACTTGATGTTTTTGGAAAGCAAAAGCTTGGAAAAACCCCGAGGAAAGGTGGGACCTTGTCCGAGGGAGGTTTGTGAAGAAGGAAATGTTTTCGACTTGTTTTCCAAAAATGACACATAACCTAGTCTTCGCCGGACAACCAAGCCGTGCTGCCACATTACCTCAATATGGGAACGGGGTCTAGCTAATTGCTTGTCGGTGTTAGTCCGTGTCTACCTCAAAGTGCTATAGGGGTTAGAGTCCCCCGAACCGAATTGTCGCCATGAGGGAGAATGGGACATTCACAGTGTGGGGTTAAGTTCACTACCGGTTGCAGCAATTGGGTCTCCTGCCATGGCGGTGTGTTGTCAGGGGAAACCGGATCGATACGGCTGACTCACTCGGTGCCGGGGAGAACAAACCCAGTTGAGGAGGTAGTCATTTACTAACACTGACATAGTGGATGGTTAGGACCAGTTATCCGATGTTTGCATACTGTCTCGGACAGTCCGTGGTTGTTCACGGCGGATGTACTGGATCTTGTGGATTGTGTACACCTCTGCAGAGTAAAACTATTCAGAATAGCCGCGCCCTCGGATATGGGCAGTTGAATGGCCATGTAGCTAGTATTGTGTCAATGTTTTCAAAAAGCTGGAAAAGTGTTTTGGAACTTGTACCTGGGAGGTACGTTGAAAGGGAATGATTGTACCTTTGAGGTACCGGATAAATGATGATCTTAAAGATGTGTTTTTCCAAGAAGTTTTGCAGAGAGAAATGTTTTCTTTATCTAGAATGTTTTATAAAAAAACCTTGTGGACATGTTTCATCTACAAGAGAAATGAAATATCTTTTGAAGTATCTTCCTCAACAAAGGAGAATAAAACTTGTGCAACTATGATGAGTCTAAAATTCATCATGGCTAGTTGAACCCTAATTAAAGCCTTCCTACTACTTTTATATCTGCATACTTGCATATTTAGGTTTCATTTAGGGTGTCTTGCAGGAGTACATTCAAACGTACTCATGAATGGTTTCGTCCCTGGCTATTGTCTTAGCCAGACTTTGAGCAGATACCCGGAGAATCTGAAGAAGATGGTGTCACTGACGGCTATGCGAACTAGGAACGTCTCCGAGTCAGTAGCCTGTAGGTAGTCAAGGCGTGACTTGGGTTTACCACGAGTGTGTTTTGCAGTCTTCCGCTGTTTTTGGTGTGTGTTCCTGCCCTGCGTGGCAGTTGTTTTCCAACTGAGTCAAGTGACCAGTTGTGTAAGCCGTGTATTCGTGTAGTGGATGTTGTAATCTGCAATGCCAAACCGAGTATGTTGTTCACGACTAACTGATCATGGGATCGTGAATGTATGCATACTGGAGGTCTCGGACTGCTAGTCTGGGGTCCCCACAGAGTTGGTATCAGAGCCATCCTGACTTTAGGAGACCTTAGTTTAGCATGGACGTCAGATAGGAAAACAAAACTATTTTGGTAAAAACTATATTACTGTCAAAAATGTTTTTATCTCATAAAAACCTAAGCATGGTTTCCATTTTTCTTATATTTTCAAAAACCATTGACTAGTTTATAAAACAAACTTTTGAAGAAAACCAAAGAAAATAGTAAACATATCTTATTGCCTTTTTGTTTTCATGGCTAAAAAGGGGTTTGGTAAATAAATAAACATGGGTTTATAAAATCTTGGTTTTCATTTAAAAGTACATCAAAAAGTTTTCTTCTGTTATTTTTTCTCTATTAAAAAATTACGTACTTGGCGATGTCCCGAGAAGACCTTAGTAGTTAGCAACCCGAAGAAAAAGGAGCTTTCTTCCGAAGATCTCAACATCATGGTGATTTCTATGCAAGTCCCGAAGACTCTGCCATGTATAAAAATCTACAAAGATACTTAACGACATGAAGACTACAACGACCCTTTTGTCGACCCAGACCCATAGAAATTGATAGGTTTCGCTCAGTTGTTTTACTTGAGCTAACCTGTTCTTCCGCGGTAATAGACGTTTGCTGGTACTAAAGGTACCTTGTTTGTCCTTTGCATGCGTGCTAATTGTGTGCTTTTACTCCTGCGGTATGTTTTTACCTGCTCCCTTGTTGTTTGTGTTTTGGACTTGTTTTCATGTGTGTCTCACAAGCACGCCTTTTCGGCAAAGCAAAGTCACCACACTTTTACCTCTTGCTTTGTTCCTGTTTGTTTGCAAAAGGTCTTACATAGCAACCCTCTTAAAAAGTGTCATATCCCATCCTCTCTTGAGAACCGCAAGATTTTGGAGCGCTCTCTACTACCACCCGAGAGCCCAAGATCCCTTAAACGTTCTTCAAGATGGACGACGGACTTCACGCGCCATTTTGTGCAACTACATCAAGAGCTGTCATGAAGAACTACAAATTCAGATTCAAACCCGAGAAGACGCGAGATGTGTCTCGCGACCCCAACAAAAACTTTTACTAGTCTAACACTACTAACATAACTATTTAATTTTAGATTAGCATCTAACTGAAAGTTTGCTAAAGGCACTAGCTAGTCTTCCCGAGGGAAAGCTAACTATGTGATCCTAAACCACCTATGAAGACGCCGACAAAGCTCCATGAAGATCAAGACCTTCTTCCACGACCTGCCGTCGCCACCAAGCAAAAATGAGATGAAGACGAAGAAAATCCCCGACAACCTACAAAGACCAATCAAAGGGGGGAAGCATCCGCACTTCAACGTGGTCGACCACTCAAGAAGCCAAGAAGCATATAGGAGTTTCTAACGACTTACATAGCAGAAATCGGAGAGAGTCAAGTCTACGGACCTGACGCCGGTCAGACTCGATTGTTGTCATGGGTAACTACCCGTGAAACCCTAAAAGAAGACCAAGTCCAAACAATGACAGAAGGTCTGCGAAGCAGCAAAATCAAGACCCTTCATCAGCTTGTGCCGTTCCACCAACATCAACAACAAGGACATGAAGTGTAAAGTGAACATATCCATCTCCTCGACAAGCAACACTCTGACAACATCAACACCTCGAGTTCTCTGAAAACCACCTCGTCAAAGGATCTTCATTTACAAAAAATTGAAGAAGCCCGAGACTCTTGTTTTTAGTTACATTCTTAAGTACCCACTTACGAATCTCGGGGACGAGATTCATTTTAAGGGGGGAGGAGCTGTAACAGCCCAACTTTTGGAAGACAAGAAAAACTTGTTTTCAATAACCCAAAAATCAGGGCCAACAAAAACTTTTTGATATGTTTGACTAATGCTTGTGTTTCTTTTCTATTTGCTTGTTATTGTGTTTGTGTTTGTGTTTATTAACAGCTGACATTTAAACCAATGATCATAATTTTCTTAATACACAAAACTTGTGATCAAGTCATGACAAGAATGCTTATCATCTTCATCCATCACACTTTTTTGGCAAAAACGTTTCTGAAAATGTTTTGATGTTAGAAGAAAATCAAAGGCCAAGTTTTGAGAAAACAAAAGAATATTTTTCAAAACTATATAAAAGGTATTTTGGAGCTAATCATCTCCAACCTGTTTTCAACCAATATGTTTTTGCAAGTATTTCCAAAAACTCTTTATCACTTCCTTCTTTTGCAAAAACAATAAAAGGGGACTATGTTACCCCTGTGTTTTTACCTCAATTATATTCTTTTGGAAATAACAACTTCTGAGAGGAGCCTCTTTATAAAATCCTCTTGTCATGGTATGTATTGATCACTACCCACAATTAACACTTGAGATAAACACCTGGAAACTAAATTGAAGAACTCAATTGTTTGAGTGATCTTGTGTGACTTGTTACTTTATCTGCATTGTGGTGTGATTTTATCTTGTGCTTGCTTGAAGTATTTATTTTTGTTTGTTGATTAATGAGTGCTGTTCTAATAAAATAAAACCTATTAATAACAATATCAAACATCAATATCCTATTCCATCATATGTCCATCTCCTACTCTGTTTTCCTAAAAACTTCCCACTTTGGAGACATGCTCTTATGTTCTATTTTCTTCTATTCACAATGCATCATCATAAATCTCTTTGTATATATCTATTATATCTATCCAAGTTGTTATTCTTGTTCTTGAAAACACTTTGTTATCATCTATCAAAGTCCTATTGAAGGCATTCCCAAAATAATGACCCTATATCACCTTTATCATGAAGCACTTTTTCCATGTTACTCCAAATCACTCCTTATTGTTTTCAGGCCCTATGAACCTACCCTTGTCATCTTCATGACCTATACATCACCTTCATATGGTCTATTTATTTTCTAAAGGCCATTTAATTATTCTTCTCTCATGGTTTTTATCCTATTAAATAAACTCCTGTTTTCACCATCTTTCCACTTGGTATCTCAAATATTTTCAAAGGAGTTGTTTATTAAAAATCACTTTTGAGACCTATATTATGTACCCTATCATCCCAACTCAAAAATATTGGTTTAAAAATAATTTTACTATTTATCATTTTCCATTTTCCAAAAGGCCAGAAATGAACTTTAAAATATTTTGTGAAGGAAAGTATTTCCTAAAATTTTGGAAAAATTACCCAACATGAATATGGTCATTTAGGACTTACTTATACAAAAACATTTGCAAGTTGTTTTGAAAATTTTGGAGAAAACATTTAAAAACAGTTCCTGCCATTTTTGAATTCCCAAAATTTGGTGAAAGAAATATTTTCAAAAACTCTTGAGGCTACCACCCCTAGACTCCATTTTTGATTATCTATCCAATGGACATGAGTTTTCACATGTGTTCTGTTCAAAATTCTGGTGAAAACAAGCAAAAACCATCTCTGTTGTTTTTGGGCACTATTGGGTTCATGTCTCTACTAACCAATCAGTGCACTATCTCCACCTCTCTCTTCATCCCTGGCATTGTACACATGCATATTGCCCTCCTAGACATGGTCTACCCAGCCCCAACTTCCTCTCTCTCCCTAGCTCATCCAACCACTAGTGGCCAAGGATGGTGCTCACCCTCCCTTCTTCTCTATCCACCACCACAGACCAAACCAGGGGCAGCCCTTGCGCCAGCACACCCCTCTCACCCCGTGATCAACTCTGGAAGAAACCCACCCCCTCTGCTTGTCCCTTTCCTCCAGTTCCATGAGGTGTCCATGGCGCTCTGGACGCGCTCGCCACGTCCATCGCGTTCCGACACTTGGTATGCATGCCCGAGCCCGTGTCCTTGTCAACCAGCTCCACGAGCTCTCCAGAAACGCACCCGTGCCCCTCACTCTCCCCAGCTCGCCCTCCTATCTCCTCTTCATTCCTGTCGAACACCTGCGGGAGAGGACAAGGGACACTCGTTTTCCACTCATCCCAGCCCGCGAGCTCCTCTCCGATTAGTCCCTCGAGTGTTTCCTCACCCCTTTGAGTGTCCCGGACACGCTCCCTGTGTCTCATCGAGCTCGAGCGAGCACACCCGTGGTCGCCATGGGCGCCGAGCGCCGAGCTCCGATGACAACCGTCCCCGAGCCATCCCTTTTGCTTCCCACCTTGTCCACCCACCTCCTACTACCTCTAATCGAACCCTGGGTGGAAAAGCCCCCTCCCATTCCCTCTGCATCACCGGCATCGACCCGGAGCCGCCGCGGACGAACTCCTCGTCGCATCGGCACCTCAGGACTGCTCCGCCCTCCTCGTTTCTTCCCCTAGACTCCTATCCATCTACATCGACTCGTGCCCCTCTCATTTTATCTATTTGTTACTTGCAGGAGCGCCGCCATCCATGGTTTTGGTCCGCCGCCGCGGCACCTACGGAGAACCCTAGCTCGGGTCCATCCCAGCAAGCGCCGATGAGAGCATCGAATGCGCATCGTCGTCCGGGTCCTCCTCGACCTATTCTCGTTTCCAGGAGACGCCGGGAGCTCATTCCGGCGAGATTCCGGCGAAGCTCCGCCATGGACCGCCACCTCCCCTGTTTTCCGCCGCTTGGAAATGGTCGCCGCCGGCCTCGACGACGCGGCCCCTCCAGAGGCGTTGGATCCACATCCAACGGACCTCTTTGAATTCTGCAACATTGAATCTCGGCCGCTGGATTCCGATCGAACGACGGCATACCGATTCGGCAGCGCGCGCTCGCCACTGGGCCGGCCTGCCTCTGTGCCGCCTAATTCCTTCAGATCTGGCCCATTGCCATTTTTTTTCTCTGCAGGTTGAAATCTTTTTCTGCAGAGCTGTTTCTTCCTGTTTACTTTAAATCGAAATGAAAATGCAAATGTGTAAAACTGGCCAAACTAAAAATCACAGTGATAGATATACTTTTTCTTAACCATATCCAACTTGTAGGTCTGCATTTTGTGCTTTATTTTAGGAGAACTAAAATAAATGGCAGAGGTACTCTTTACCACCATTTCTTGAATAACTTGAGTTTTAAGTATCCAAATCTTGCAAACTCAACTGTTCTGAGTAGCCCTTGATAATATCTATCTGTTACAGTTGACCTTGTGTTTACTTGAGTTGTTGATTGAAAATTACATGCATGTTAGTTTTGGGCCAGAGAGCACTTCTGTGAATTATTTAATTTTATTGGTGATGATTTTTGAAGTAAATCCAATTGTGTTGGTTTGCTAGTGACTAGGGGCACCTCATGCTAGTTTTTCATGATGTTAGGAGTTACAGAATAGGATTGGTGCAATATTTAGTGTTTAGCTCTTTTCTGCATTTTATCACTATGCCTTTATTAAATTGTGTGTTATATTGTTCTTGTTATAAAGTTGATTCCTAGCATGTGTAGGTTATTTATACATGTTTGAAATGTCTCTTGAGTGTTTCACTAGTATTATAGGGTTTGTGTGTGAAAGCCATGCTTGTTATAGTTTAAATCTCAACATGTTGTTTTCCTAGTATTAATAGGTTAAATCTTGTTATTCTTCATATTGGTATGATGAATTGAATAAATTATTTAGTATTGTTTTCCATAGAATAGCTACTGTTATTCTACCATATTCTACTTGCTTGAATTCTTGAGTGAGCTCTAGATAATTTTGGCATGCCATGCTAGTTTTAGGTGATTTCTGCCATAGTAATTATTTGCATGCTTAGTTTTTGATAAATTGATGAGATTGTTATTTTGTTATTACTATCATGTATAGGTGTTGTTTTCTCTGTTATGTGGATGTCATCTTACAGATCCATCATGTTAGAATAAATCATGTTTAATAATCTCTTATGGTTATGCATGTCTGCTTGTCTAAATAGCCCTTTTTCATGTCTAGTTTTAATAGTTGTTTTGCTCCATGATTATTTTCATGTATTGAGTGATGCCATGATATGTTTGGTATTGATTTTTATATGTTATTAGGTTGCTTAGATACTGGTTATATTAATTCTCCATGTTTAGGAAAGCATGTGTTACTATGGGCTTGTATTATTGCTTGTTATTATTTTCCTATGCATGTGTATGTGTTCCTAGGTTGTTTTGTTGTTATTTTGCTCATCCTCATGAATGACCAGAGAGTCATTTAACCTTATTTGAGCATGATATGAGAGTGGCACACCCACTGAACTCATGCCATTTTGGTTGAGGATCCATAGCACCTATTCTAGTGTTATTCATGTGTGTTGTCTATGCATGTTTTGCTTGTTGGTGTGCACCCTAGTATTTTTGTTTGTGAGTGTACTTGTTTAATGAAATGCTTGCTGTATGTTTACATTTTACCAAGTGTTTGCCTTTGTTTGGTTCTGATTGGGTGTTTTCCTTTTTATGTTTACGACGTTAGATAACGGAGACGGTATTATTTTCCCGGAGAGGTTTTTATTGCAACTCTTGTTTATTTCAAGAGAAAGACCAAGACCAGTGCCAAGGCAAGCCATTCTAAATGCTTGCTGTTGTTTTACTTATCATTATCTATCATGCATGTTTTACTTCTGAAGTTTTACAAAAGTTGATTCAAAAACTATTCTTTTAAGTGGACCATACCACTATTTATTTTATGTATCTAATATGCTATATCCACTCTATAATCTTGGTGTTACCAAGCCCTTTAGACATTTTGTATCATCACTTAATCCACTGAGGTCCCCTAGTGGACATTTTAACTTGATGTTTTTGGAAAGCAAAAGCTTGGAAAAACCCCGAGGAAAGGTGGGACCTTGTCCGAGGGAGGTTTGTGAAGAAGGAAATGTTTTCGACTTGTTTTCCAAAAATGACACATAACCTAGTCTTCGCCGGACAACCAAGCCGTGCTGCCACATTACCTCAATATGGGAACGGGGTCTAGCTAATTGCTTGTCGGTGTTAGTCCGTGTCTACCTCAAAGTGCTATAGGGGTTAGAGTCCCCCGAACCGAATTGTCGCCATGAGGGAGAATGGGACATTCACAGTGTGGGGTTAAGTTCACTACCGGTTGCAGCAATTGGGTCTCCTGCCATGGCGGTGTGTTGTCAGGGGAAACCGGATCGATACGGCTGACTCACTCGGTGCCGGGGAGAACAAACCCAGTTGAGGAGGTAGTCATTTACTAACACTGACATAGTGGATGGTTAGGACCAGTTATCCGATGTTTGCATACTGTCTCGGACAGTCCGTGGTTGTTCACGGCGGATGTACTGGATCTTGTGGATTGTGTACACCTCTGCAGAGTAAAACTATTCAGAATAGCCGCGCCCTCGGATATGGGCAGTTGAATGGCCATGTAGCTAGTATTGTGTCAATGTTTTCAAAAAGCTGGAAAAGTGTTTTGGAACTTGTACCTGGGAGGTACGTTGAAAGGGAATGATTGTACCTTTGAGGTACCGGATAAATGATGATCTTAAAGATGTGTTTTTCCAAGAAGTTTTGCAGAGAGAAATGTTTTCTTTATCTAGAATGTTTTATAAAAAAAACCTTGTGGACATGTTTCATCTACAAGAGAAATGAAATATCTTTTGAAGTATCTTCCTCAACAAAGGAGAATAAAACTTGTGCAACTATGATGAGTCTAAAATTCATCATGGCTAGTTGAACCCTAATTAAAGCCTTCCTACTACTTTTATATCTGCATACTTGCATATTTAGCTTTCATTTAGGGTGTCTTGCAGGAGTACATTCAAACGTACTCATGAATGGTTTCGTCCCTGGCTATTGTCTTAGCCAGACTTTGAGCAGATACCCGGAGAATCTGAAGAAGATGGTGTCACTGACGGCTATGCGAACTAGGAACGTCTCCGAGTCAGTAGCCTTTAGGTAGTCAAGGCGTGACTTGGGTTTACCACGAGTGTGTTTTGCAGTCTTCCGCTGTTTTTGGTGTGTGTTCCTGCCCTGCGTGGCAGTTGTTTTCCAACTGAGTCAAGTGACCAGTTGTGTAAGCCGTGTATTCGTGTAGTGGATGTTGTAATCTGCAATGCCAACCCGAGTATGTTGTTCACGACTAACTGATCATGGGATCGTGAATGTATGCATACTGGAGGTCTCGGACTGCTAGTCTGGGGTCCCCACAGTTTTCCTTGTCAGTATGATCGTAATTTATAATGGGAAGATTTAGATGAGGTACCTTTGGGAGGGGTGACAGTTTTCGCTTTGAGCTCCATCGGTTAGAACTCATTTTCGGCATGCTTCCTCTTAGTTTCCTTAGCGGGCGGAGGCGGCAAAGATGGCCAACCCAAGTTCAACGGTGGAGATCGAGATGGACTTGCGCTATGGTGGGAGTTGATGGAGGGATGATAACCCGGTAGGCTAACGCCAAGGAGTAATTCGGCCCAAAGGACGCTGCGCAAGACCCGACTAAGGATATAGGAGTTTCTAGAAGGCCCAAGACCGTAGGCCTGGTAACCCGGATTGTGGGTTCCGGTAAGGAAGTTTAGGGTTTTGTAAGCAGTGTCCGGGTAGGATTCAGAGTACGCCTTGGAGAGCAAGCCAGGGGGTCCGGATATTATATAAGCCGGCCCCTAGGTTTAGTTGAGGGAGATCCAAGAGTTCGAGCAATATCGCTAGGTATCGAGTATCCAGTGTAACACGAGAGTTGAGTTAATATATCGAGATCGGAGACTCGGCGACTTGCGTGCCAGCTACCAAATCGCATATCATCATGTCTTCCTCTGAGCTAAACCCTCTCCCAAACACCAGAGTCGTCTTGCCCCAAGATAAGTTACCCCCGGTAACGTCTGCCGTGATTATCCCCACGACAGTTGGCGCCCACCGTGGGGCATACGTCCAAGGGTGTTTACATCACGGGAGAAGCTCGGAAGAACATGGAGAACCTTGTCATCGGCGAGATCTACACCGACCCCAATGGAGAGAAGATGGTGGACGATTCCGGCTGGGGGCCAGAGTCGGATCACCTCGAATCCGGATCTATCGTGACAATCGGCCAGATCAACGTCTTCATCGGCATGGTACGTACGTCCGGTTCAATCCCTGACGAGTTTGGATTTGATTCTGTGTCAGGGGAGGCCACCTACGTTCAGTCAGATGGGGAAGAATCGGTCGGGATGATAGACCCGACAGAAGAGCCCACCACGAAGAGGGAACAGCCGGAGGAGACGGCATGGACCCCGCGTGGCCGGGTCGTGAGAGGAGATGATACCGAGTCTATCTTGCATCTGCTGGAAGCCCGGTACGAGGAAAATAACAGCGAGGAGGAACAGCACGAATCTACGCCAGGCATCGTGCGCCAGGTTGCGGTTTACACGGCTCCTGCGATCAATCTTAACCAGGGGAACGTGACCGCGGCCGCAGTCGGAGCAGCACAAGCATTGGCCCAGCAGCAAGGTCTGGTTGACGGAAACCCGGTTCTCACCAGGGTTGACGGAGAATCAGCATTAGTTACCAGTCATGCGGCGGACAGTGAGTTGCAGGCAAATACGTTTGGATATCTAGCAAACCGGACACCGGGGACGGGTCCTTCAAACCCGCAACACCCGGCCCTATTCAACAACAACTTGATTCTGGATCCAACCGTTTTAGCCACAGTTATTACTCCGGAAAACGCGGCGGAACGTGTCAGAGATCTGGACGTAGCCCGCCGTGCATTGGAACAACAGAGAAGGCAAGTAGAAGCAGAGAGACAAGGGATGGCCACGCGCCAACGCGAGCTGGATGCACTAGAAACCCGGCTCCGAGAGGAAACAACTAGAATACATCAAAGGCACCAAACCAGATTACCAGCATTGGGTGGAGTCAATACTGGAAATCACAACATAGGAAATTATCAAGGGCCGCCAAGGCCGAGTAACAACCGGGATATCTTCAGAATGGCGTGCCCTAAGCACAACAGGAACGGTAGGCCGGCTAACCACTCATTGGAGCAGTGCGCGGACCTACAAAGATGGAAGAACGAGGAAGTAAACAGAGCCATGCGAGGTGCAGGTCGGGGAGGAGGACCGGGTCTGGGTGGAAACCCGGGCAACGGCCCACCCCCAGCCGGTAATCCGGCAGGCGGAAATCCGGGTAACAATCAAGGGGGAGCTGGAGGTTTCTAAGCTAACCCCAAGCAGTTGGGTCAATATCACGTGCATACTACAGGAACTTCTAATAAGGACAAAAAGATGGTCAGAGCAGGACGTAACATGAAGCAAGCGGTAAACTCGGTTTCCTCGGCTGTCCCGAGATACCTGAGATGGTCAGAGCAGGACGTAACATGGAGCAGAAGAGATCACCCGGAAAGGATAGAACATCCGGGAGTCCTAGCATTGGTGGTTGCACCATAGGTTAACAGTTATGATCTGAAAAAGGTCCTAATGGACGGTGGAAGTAGCATCAATATCTTGTATTGGGAAACCTTTCTACGCATGGGCCTCAAGGAGTCTCAGCTACAGAAAAGTTCAACAGTCTTTCATGGGATAGTGCCGGGTCACTCAGCGTGCCCCGAAGGAAAAATCGCATTGGAGGTAGCTTTTGGTGAATCGAAGGACAATTTCTGGGTTGAATGGCTCACTTTCGAGGTGGTTAAGTTGCGCAGTCCTTATCACGCGCTATTCGGAAGGCCGGCTTATGCTATATTCATGGCTAGGCCGTGTTATGTGTATCTACAGCTAAAAATCCCGGGTCCCAAGCAGACCATCACCATACATGGAAGCCGGGAAATAGCGGCTGAGTGCGATGAAGGAGATGCAACAATGGCTGAACAAGCTTGCAGAAAAGAGGAATTCAAGTATTACCGGTCTCAAGTAGACCCGGATGACAGAACAGCATTGAAAAGGCCGAATACTGAAGATGAAAGATCAAAGTTCAAGGCAGCACAGGACACCAAGATGATAGCTTTTGTTGAAGGTGATCCCTCTAAGCAGTTTGCTATAGGGTCTAACTTGGACAGCGAGCAAGAGAAGGCACTTGTGGAGTTTATTCGTTCAAATGCGGATGTGTTCGCCTGGACGCCTAGCGACATGCCGGGTATCCCTACAGAGTTGGCAGAGCACAGTTTGCACGTAGACCCCAAGTCCAGGCCTGTGAAGCAGGGCTTGAGGAAGATGAATGAGGAAAGAAGGAAAGCTATAGGAGAAGAAATCGCTCGGCTGCTGACAGCCGGCTTTATCATGGAAGTATTTCACCCGGATTGGTTAGCAAATCCGGTTCTCGTGATGAAAAAGACCAATGAGTGGAGGATGTGCATCGATTATACGAGTCTCAACAAGCATTGCCCAAAGGATCCGTTTGCTCTACCAAGGATAGATCAGATCATAGACGAAGTGGCTGGAAGTGACCTATTATGCTTCCTGGATGCATATTCCGGGTATCATCAGATCAAGCTCAAGAAGGAAGACTGGGAGAAAACATCATTCATAACCCCTTTTGGGGCCTTTTGTTACAAGACCATGACATTTGGATTGAAGAACGCTGGCGCAACCTATCAACGGTGTATTTAGAAGTGCTTCGAGGATCAAATTGGACGCAATGTCCATGCTTATGTAGATGATGTGGTGATCAAGACCAGAAAGGCGGAGACATTTATCGATGATCTAAAGGAAACGTTCAAGAACCTGAGGAGGTATCAGATGAAACTCAACCCGACAAAGTGCGTATTTGGAGTTCCAGCTGGGAAGTTACTCGGCTTTATCGTTTCAGAGAGAGGAATTGAGGCAAACCCGGATAAAATCAAAGCTATCCAGAGTCTAAAAAAGCCGGAAAATTTGAAGCATGTTCAGAAGTTCACAGGGTGCGTAGCAGCCCTGAGCCGGTTTATATCCAGACTCGGAGAAAAGGCAATACCCTTGTACCGGCTCTTGAAGAAGTTCGATAAATTCGTGTGGGATCAAGAGGCGGATGAGGCGTTCGAGGCACTAAAGAAGCAGTTATCTGAGGCACCAGTTCTGGCGGCCCCGGGTCCTAAAGAGCCTATGTTGCTATATGTAGCAGCTGGCCCCCGAGCCGTTAGTGCAGTAGTTGTTGTGGAGCGTAAAGAGGATGGGAAAGATCACCCGGTTCAGAGACCGGTTTATTACGTCAGCGAGGTATTATCAGAAGCAAAGCAGCGCTATCCACATTGGCAAAAGCTAGTTTTTGGGGTCTTCATGGCCAGCCGGAAACTGAAGCCATATTTCCAGGAACACCCCATAACAGTGGTTAGTTCGATACCAATGTCGGATATCATCAGAAACTCGGACGCAACAGGAAGAATAGCCAAGTGGGCGATAGAGATGGGGGATTATCATATCAACTACGAGCCAAGGTCAGCAATCAAATCCCAGGTTCTAGTCGATTTCATTAACGATTGGACACACACAGGCATGCCCACCATGGCTCCAAACGCCGAGTCTTGGATCATGCATTTCGATGGTTCCAAGCAATACGAGGGGTCAGGAGCTGGAGTGGTGCTAACTTCACCCAAAGGAGACAAGTTGAGTTACGTGCTACAGATTCACTTTGATTGTTCCAACAACGTGGCCGAGTATGAGGCCTTATTGCATGGCCTAAAGGTAGCCAAGGAGATGAATATTAAGAGGATACGGTGCTTTGGAGATTCGGACCTCGTGGTACAGCAGGTCTCAGGAATTTGGGATAGAAAAGATGCAACTATGGCAGCATATCGCAGAGAGGTTGATAGGGTTGCCGGATGTTTTTCCGGGTATGAGGTGGAGCACATAGACAGAAGAAAGAACGAGGCAGAAGACGCGCTCGCCAGACTCGGCTCGCGCAGAGAGCCGGTTCCACCCAATGTTTTCCTGGATGAGCTATGGCGACCATCAGTTAAAACCGAGTCTGAGGAAGAACTGGCAAACCAAGACCCGGATTTGGAGCTCGTGGCCACAGTGCGCGCTGTTCCCGAGTGGACAGAGCCGTTCCTGGCCTACCTATCACGGGGCGAGTTACCACAACAAGAGGTATTAGCAAGACAAATTTTGAGGCGAGCAAAGGGATATTCTATCATCAATGGGGAGTTATACAAGAGAAGTGCAGCTGGAGTCTTCTTGCGCTGTGTAGCACCAGAAGAAGCCCGACAGATTCTCAAGGAAATCCATGAAGGTGATTGTGGGCATCATGCATCCACAAGATCCCTTGTGGCCAAAGCTTATCGACATGGATTCTTCTGGCTCACGGCCCTAGCAGATGCGGAGCGCTTGGTGGCAAGGTGTGATGGATGTCAAAGGTACGCTCGCCAAACCCACGTGCCGGCTATGGAATTACGGACTATTCCGTTAACTTGGTCGTTCGCTGTTTGGGGTATGGACATGGTTGGCCCCTTTCACATGTCACATTGCAAAAAGACACATCTTTTGGTGGCTATTGATAAGTTTACCAAGTGGGTTGAGGTTATGCCAGTTACCAATTGCGAAGCGGTTACAGCAGTCAAGTTCCTGAAAAGAATTATCTATCGGTTCGGGTATCCCCACAGCATAATTACCGACAATGGAACCAACATGTCCCTTGGTGAGATAGAGAAGTTTTGTGGTAACAATGGAATCCGGCTTGACATAGCATCAGTGGCTCATCCACAGGCCAATGGACAAGTGGAGAGGGCAAATCAAGAGTTACTTCGTGGATTAAAGCCACGATTGCGCGTTCCGTGTATCAGAGCTGCTGGTGCATGGGTTGAAGAACTACCTTCAGTGGTTTGGGGTATCAACACTACACCTAACAGATCTACTCAGATGACACCGTTCTTCATGGTTTATGGTGCGGAAGCGGTGTTGCCGAGTGATATTATCCATGATTCACCTCGAGTATCAGCTTACGTCGAGGTGGAGAACGAGAAGACCCGGCAGGATGCCGTGGATATCTTAGAAGAACACAGGGAACAAGCCCTGGAGAGATCAGCCATATATCAGCAAGATTTACGGAGATATCATAGCCGGCGCGTGAAAACCCGGGTCTTCCAGGAAGGAGACCTGGTTCTGCGCCTGGTACAGTCAAACGAAGGAAAACACAAGTTATCACCACCATGGGAAGGACCGTTTATCATAAGCCAGAATCTGCACAATGGATCATATTACTTGATAGATGCAAGGGAAGAGTCGGCTACGGTCAACGACACCGCTCATACCACTTCATCTATGCAAGAGAGAGACAGACCATGGAACGTGGCTCAGCTGCGTCCCTACTATACCTAGTATAGACCATATTTGCAAGTGGAATTGCACGATGTAACAGGCAGCAGGTTTCAGACGCACTCTTTTCCTATCCAGGGTACCTAAGGGGACTGGAGGGTTTTTAATGAGGCGGCCTGCTGACCTAACTTTCTCATATCAATAAAGAGATGGTTAAGCAATATATCTTCTTCACATGTTTTATCAAGATTTATTCTTATGTTTATTTTTTTAAATACATTAGTCCTCAGTATGTTGCATATATCTAGGTCTTGGGGGCTGATTGCTTGAATAGCACAGTTACAAACTCAAAGACCCGGCCTTGATGCTATGAGTTATAAGGGCCGATTACTCGCAAACGAGTACGGCTGCAATCTTATAACCGGACAAAGGAGCCAAATTTTCTTGACTTTTCTTACTTAAGCTCGATGTGACTCGCACTAAAGTGGCATGACTTGCTCGCTTACGATTACAATCAGCCATGAAGCCCAATGGGACTTGCCTGACCCTGTTTTCGTATAGATGTAACAACATGATATCCACGCGAAAGCCGTTTTACAGTACAAGATAGTCAAAAGGGTCATCTAAACCACAAGTTATGCAGAGTACAGGGCTAATAGCCGGAAACTCAAAGTTTATCAAGCATAACTTCAATACCTATGTGAAACGGCTCTAGGTTTGGGCTTAGCAGAAAACAACTTGCTCTCTTTGAAAGACCACACATCCCAGACTCGGAATTCGGGTCTTGGGGACTGGGGATTTTGAAAAACAAACAAGTTGCTTAGTTACTAAGCTCAGAAAACCCAAACATCTGAGTCTTGGGGACTTGGGGACTTAGAAGAAAGTCCACCTGTCAAAACCCATTAGACTCGGAAACCGAGTCTCACAAAAGGAACCATAAAGAAAGTCGGATATCAAGAACAAATGGGCTCATAGATAGATAAATATTAAAATCATCCAAAAGGCCAGAAGAGGCACGAAGTATATCAAGGAATTAAAGTGCATTACAACTCTCGATACTAGTATCAAAGGTGCAGAGGCGCACCGTCAAACAATAATTGTTCAAAAGGCCCGTTGGCCGACTGACGCATACGAAACGGCATCAGGTAGCAGGTATCACTCGGCATCCTGGGCTGAGCCATCCATCTTCTCCTTGCCCTTGCCATCACTCTTGGTAGCAGCGGCATCCGGATCAGCAGCAGTGCCGGCCCGTGCAGGAGGAGGGATGACTGGTGTAGAGGTAGCAGGCGCAGAATCGGCCTCAGCTTTCTTCTTCGCGGCCTCCTCCCTCAACCGGGCAGCCTCCTCCTTCCATCGGGCCAGCATATCGTACGGCTTGGGACGATCCGACTTAATTACCTTGTCACCAGCTTCATATGCAGGAAGAATAGAGTTGATATCCAAACCATCAGCAATCACACTGGCCGGGTGGCGAATTTCCTTCTGGATGGCCTTGAAATTCTTTGTTGAGAACTTGGACCCGTCGTGGTTGAATTCTGGAAACCTGACCATAAGCTTGGCCGGCTCGAGCTTAGGAAAATAAGCTTTGGCCAGCGCAAGCCCCCGGGTTACTCCAACCCGGCAGGAGGAGCGTTTCCAATGCCAAATCCACTCAGGAATAGTGGAGCAGGCGTCCAGCAGCTTCTTCAGGTCACCTGTCCCAACACCCGGCAATCGCAGTTCGTCAAGGATCCATTTGGTTCCGGCACAGAGCTGCCGGATAGTATTCTTGATGGTTTTCAACTTGGCAATATCATCTTCATCCGGGATCACCTCACCCGGACCTGCAGAAAGCAAGAAAAGCAACGAGTAAGGAAAGCCGACTGATTATCAATATGAGAATCCGGGTTATAATTATCAAAGTTAGGAATCGTACCAGTCAATGCACGATATGTATCGGCAATTTGAACAGAAACCTTTGTCAGCTCATCTTCGGCTGCATGAGCCCTCTTCCTATACTTCCTCGTGATCTTCCCGCTCCTCCTAGCTTCAGCTTCAGCTGCCTCACGCAGAGCCGTCTCCTTCTCAACAAGCTTGGTGGCCTTCGCCAATTTCTTCTCGGATTGGGTCACGGAAGCCTGAGTGGGGATACAAGGAAAGATTAGTCGGATGCACTACGAAGTTCCAAGCAAATTATCAAGAAATTCACTCGAAACTTGGGGACTAGATAAGGATACAAGCAATATTATTCGGATTTACCTCATGTTTAGCTATCAAAGCTTCCAAGATATTTTTTTCATCGGTCCTCAAGGTGTGAAGGGCACTAAGCATCTGAAAGAACGTCATGTCTTCGGGCCTGACGCCAGAAGAGCCGGCAGCTTGATCACTTGGCGGGTGAACTTTCCCCGACTTGGGAGTCGAGACCCGGACTGTCTGGGTATCCGGGTTTGGAGAGTTCATCCTTGTCTCCAGGATCTCAATCTCCTCGTCCACAGCCTCTTCGGACGGATCTGGAGACCGGGTTTCCTGGTGAGCCGGGTCAACAAAGGGGCCTTGCTCTTGATCTCCTTTGGCATCGCCGCCAGTAGCGGCGTCCGCATCATCAGTTGGCTCATCCGTCTTCCGGTTATCTGTTCCCATGTTCTCCAAGTCGCTAAGCGTGGCTTGGGTGCTAAGGAAAAAAAAGAGAAATAATTAGCAACAGTGGATGAAAATTATCAAGTATATAAGGATATCACGTAGCGAAGACTTACCCGACGTTTACAGCGTAGTCTGGTGGGAGCTCGCTGCTGGAAGCGGATGAGACCGTTAAAGGAACCGGTAGCGGAACCCGGAACTGCCCGGCCTGTGGATGGTTGGGGGAAGGGTGACGCTGAGGGGAGTTGGAGAAATGAGGCGGAGGAGTACCGTCACGGTGGACTGGGGAGGTGGAGATACCCGGGTTGAGGGGATCGTCACCCGGGGAACTCCGGGTCACCCTACGGTTGGCCGGAAGAGGATCCTTCAAGTGTGATGAGTGTGACAACTGTTGGTTAAGTTTACGCATGTTATCAAAGGAGTATGGTTCGGAGGACATAGAGGAGAAGGGAACCTTGGATACCACCCCTCTGGCCTTCCTCTTGGCCCCGAGTGTTACTTCTTGATCGGATTCGGTGGCCTCCGGGTCCTCCTCGTCCTTCTCATCTTCGTCCTCCAGCCCTGTAAGCCGAGTATGTATCGATGGAAAAAGTTAGATGAGTAAGGAAAATGATGCAAGTGAAGCTGACACAAGACCCGGATAAATACCTTCATCATTGTCAGCCGGCTCGTCTTCTTCTTCCGGGTCTCCGGAAGAAGGGGAGGTTTCGACACTCCAGAAAGCGTCGTCAGCCTGAGATACAAACATGAAAGTGAGAACTAGTAGCTGTATCAAGTCAAAGTGTGGAAATAAGCTTACAAGTATCGGGTCTTACCGCTGGAGCCGGGTTTTCCCGGGTGAACGGCGGTAACCCGACAATGTTCTTGATCACTTCCAACTTTTCCGTCAAGAAGCCCTTGATGGTTTTGTTGGTATCGCCGGCTGCGTAGTTCTTGGTGGAGTATCGGAGCGCGTCCGTGGTGTGCCCCGAGTAATCGCACATCAGCTTAGTGCGGATAGAGTTGGGTTGGATCCGGAAATCTACCCATGTCTTAACCAAATTGAGCCCAAGGAGACCTTGGGCGGAAAGGACGGATATTTTTTAGAGGAGGGGCTGGATTGCCTCCCTGTCCGAGTCAGGGGCAAAAGCATTGAAATTCTCGAAGATATCAAGGAGACCCTCCGAGTAACCCGGCAGTTTCTTCTCGCCGGGTGGGGAGGTGTCTCGGCTGTAGAAGTAAGAAAGTTGCCAGTGTTTGACATGAGAATTAAGAGTGAGAGTTGGCATGGGAGAGTTCTTGCGGCGCTGGATGGAGACCCCGCCGCAAGCAAGGAGTGCGCCATCACCGATTTCGCGGCACGGCTTGCACTGGAAAAGTTCGATAAAGAGAGCCAAACTTGGCGGAGTTCACAAGTATGACTCGGAAAGAACGATAAAATGGGTAATATTCAACATAGAGTTAGGCCCTATGTCGAATACCCGGAGGCCATAATGGCTCAGAACCTCACGGAAGAAAGGGTGACCCGGAGGACGGAACCCCCGGGTCACATGTTCGACGAAGCAGATTACCTCGTCATCGGCAGGCGTGGGCCGGGTCTCATTACCCGGCACCCTCCAGTGGATGTATTTTTGAGAAGGGAGAACCCCCAACTCGGCCAGCTCTTCTAGCTTGGCTTTCGTGACCGTGGATCGCGCCCAGTTGGCGGATATGGATTGAGTGGTCTTCGTCTTGGCTGGCTGTTTCCCTTGCTTCTTGGGAGCCATGGGATCAACCTGCAAGGCACAAGACAAAAAGGTATAAGAAATAAGACTCGGAAATCATGAGTTATCCGAGTATATACAAGTTGTATCAATAAGACATGGAAACTAAGAATTACCAGGGTATCATTGTACGGAGCAAAAATTATGGATTATCCGAGTATCAAGTATCAGTATAGAAACTATGGGGTACTTACGTATTGAAAAGTGTTTGAGGAAGAAGGATGATTGCCCATGTATCTACTGCAAGCAAAAGAACCGGAAGAAGTGGTTTTTCCGGGTGTCAATGACAGTTGCGGAAAATTTGGGCGAAATGGATCTAGATTGAAAAAGTTTTGGATGATTTTGTGGAGAAATTAATGATTAATGATGATAGGGGAGTGGAGTGCGTTCATCTATCAAGCTATTGGAGGAGTTAGCAAGTATCCAAGCGGCTTAATCCGGCGCGGCAAAAAAAATGGCCCGCGGTTGACCTAGATCCAATCTAAAACAAATCGAGAAATTGCAAAGCTAGATCAATGGGAGTAAGAGGCTTACCGGAGCGGATTGAAGCGAAGCTCGACGACGGCAAATGGCACAGTCCTGGTGCCCCTTTGCGATTCCCGGCGAGCAGGTCGAGGGCGCGGCGGCGGAGCTTGGCGGCGGCGCGGGACGAGCTGCGGCGGAACGTAGCCGGCGGCGGATTGGTTCCGGCGGTGCGCGCGTGGTCTCCGTGGCGGTGCTCTGTAAGCTCGAGTGCGGAAATGGAGGAGAGGAAAAGGAAGAAGAAGTGGACCGTTGGAGTTGGGGTATCCCTAGGTACCTATTTATAGGGTACGGGTGGATAAACCTAGGCCAATGGTTGAGAGCCGGAAATTTCGGGAAAAGGGTATCCGCCCGGATTTTCCTGGATATGCTTTAAGTGCTGGACGAAATATTCGGAATGGATAGGAAACAAATCTTCTCCGCGATATCAGGATCCATTATCGAGTGAAGTAAGCCGGATTTTTGACGTTCTTACCAGGGCGTCGACCCGGAAAAAGTAAAGAAGGACCTAGAGAAAGCCGGGTTACTATATGGCCACCTTGGAGTTAGGCCTTGCTGTTTATCAAAGCAATCTAACCCGGCCTCTATGAACTTGAATGTCGATATTTTTGCAGAGAATAGCGTGCGCTTCAAGGAGGATCCCGTGAAGCCCAAGGTATTCTGGGGACTACTGATGGAGGGATGATAACCCGGTAGGCTAACGCCAAGGAGTAATTCGGCCCAAAGGACGCTGCGCAAGACCCGGCTAAGGACAAAGGAGTTTCTAGAAGGCCCAAGACCTTAGGCCTGGTAACCCGGATTGTGGGTTCCGGTAAGGAAGTTTAGGGTTTTGTAAGCAGTGTCCGGGTAGGATTCAGAGTACGCCTTGGAGAGCAAGCCAGGGGGTCCGGATATTATATAAGCCGGCCCCTAGGTTTAGTTGAGGAAGATCCAAGAGTTCGAGCAATATTGCTAGGTATCGAGTATCCAGTGTAACACGAGAGTTGAGTTAATATATCGAGATCGGAGACTCGGCGACTTGCGTGCCAGCTACCAGATCGCATATCATCATGTTTTCCTCTGAGCTAAACCCTCTCCCAAACACCAGAGTCGTCTTGCCCCAAGATAAGTTACCCCCGGTAACGTCTGCCGTGATTATCCCACGACAGGAGTAGTCATGGGGTGGGCTTATTGGAGCTGATGGAGGTGTAGGTGACCTGTGATGACTCGGAGGCGGTGTTGTCCTTTGCGCCGAGCCTTGAAGCTTGATGTAGTTATTATCCCATAGAATGAGACCTCCCACTACTTCTCCGAGTGTCCTCTCATATTTAGGTCCAGGGATGTCAAGCTCCATATCATGAAACCCCGTTACGATTTCATCCACCCCTACTTTAGCATAGCTAGCTGGAATATCACGGCCATGCCAGCGTGCATCAGGTGGACAAGGTAAAGCATATTCGACCGCCACCTTCATGGATATGTTCTTCATTTTCTGATGGAGCTCACAAGATATTGAATTGTTGATTCCATCCACGGGTCCACGGGGTAGCCGGGACCACCTTCTATCCTCCGTGCATCGTCAGCCAGGACCTCCGAGCCAGCCATGCTGCTTTTTCCGCTCAGATGAGTCGGTGGTAATATCGAGTGCAAGATCTTACAGACGCACTAATCCTCTAAGTTCGTCAATCTGCTCCTGCTGGTTAATTTTGTCAACAAACTGGTTGAACCTGTCTCCCTCCTCCTCCTGTTGTCGCCACTTTGCTCTCGCTCGGCGTGTGTAAGTTTCTATGTATTTGACAAACGCAAGCCACCACGGTGTCTTCCCAAGTCCTTGTGCTCGTCGTCCGTGTTCTTCATTCCCGAGGACCAGTATCAGCAAATCTGTCTATCTATCGGGACGGAACTTTAACTTTCCCTCTTTAATTTCTTTTACCACTTTAATCCAATTTTCCCTAAGTACCCTAATCGGGTCACTTCAAACAAGGTCCCCTGTTGTTTTATCGTATGAAACCCCTTGCGCCAGGCCCTCAATTCCCATTCTTCACGCATCCATTCTGGGGCGATCCCTTTATCAAGCAGCGCTTGCTCTATTTTATCCCACTTTGGTATGGCTGTCTCGTAGCCCCCCTGGCCCCAATTTATGGTGATATTTCTTCTTTTCACCATTTTTCTTGTTCTTTTTTGACATTTCCTTGCCATGTTAAGACTCCTTGTACTTCTTAAATGGGTTCCAGTGATTCACCTGCTTCGCTAGATAGCTTTCAAATACTAGAGTAGTCTTTTTCTTCTAATAGTACTGCCATTATCTTTTCTTCCACACCCGGAATAGTTCGGCCATCATTTTACGAATCCTTTGCTTAACTTTTTCCTCAATTTTGCAGCATCAGCAGGATTCTCACATTCTGGTAGCGTGAAATGTGCCATGAGGTCATTCCAAAGATACTCTTTGTACCTTTCTGCGACATAGTCACTATCGTTCTCCCCTTTGCGCTTATTACACTCTCGAACGGTGATCGGGACGTGATCCCTAACCAGAACTCTATATTGTTTTTTAAATACATCGACAATCTTCTTTGGTTCCTTCGGTTCGCCCATAGGGGATATGGCCAGGGATATGACCACAAATATAACATGCGTAGTTGCGGCCAACTTTTTTTGTCGGACCTCGTTTGGAAGATTTGCTCGATGTGGAGGCCTAAGAGAAGAAACATTCGTAAATTTATATATATACAACTCAAGTAATGCATCTACTAATCGCCAAATTTCATATATATATCTCGCCGGACTTTGTTAAGGTTCCACCGGCTTCTCCATCATTGGAGCTATCGCCTTCTCCACCATCGGAGCCGTCTGTTCCATCCTGTCGGGCGCCCACCATTCCATCACCGGAGAGGTTCATATACGACGAAGGAGATTCGGCTGGATCAGCACCTGGGGCTTCATACGGGTAGATAATATCCTCGAGAATTTCTTCCCGTGCTAGGTCTCTACGGATTGGACTAGGTGGATCCATATCTGTACGAAGCTTTTTTTTTGCCTCGACTGAATTTGAAGTATAGTATACAAACAAGCACATAGATACGCACACCACACACCCTCCTATGCGTCTACGCACCTACTACGCCTATACCTCCTTTTAGATCATGTCCATTGTTGTTAGGTTGAGTCGTTGATCGATAATTTCTTTTGGGGTCAAATTTGTGGATCATTTGTTCTCGCCATGGTACATCTGATGGTCGGTGTGCTCTATGTGGCCAGGCGGAGGATGTCATACACATTTTCCTCCCCCGTGCGTTTGTGAAGCTAGGCTGGAGCGTGATTCGAAGGTTGTTGCGCTGCTCTTGGGTTCCAGCAAACATCCCCCAATTTTTCGCTATCCAACACTCTCTTCTTGGCCAACAACGCAGAACGAGTTGGGTGCTCTTTGCTGCGTTGTCATGGGCAATTTAGTTTACCCGAAATAAATTAGCATTGGATTTGGTGGTTCCTCTCCACCCCTCCGATGGCATTTTTAAAACCCTCATGTTTGTGTAGATGTGGGCAAAACTGGAAAAGCAGCAAGACAGGGACGCATTCCAGCGGCTGGTCGAAGGGCTTAAGTCAATCTTCAACTCCATCAAGCCGCCTAGTGGTTCAGTTTAGTCCTGGTTATGTGTTGGTGTCCGGTTTGTTTGATGGCAGGTCGGACCCTGGTACTCTTGTTTGCGTTTTCTTCATCCTTGGAAAGCTGTCAGCCTGACCTCATGTGTAACCGAATCTCTGTTTGAACTCGTTGCTTTATTATGTTAAAGCAGGGCAAATGTTTGCCTGCTGTCTAAAAAAAGTGGATAAGCTAGGGATGTAATATTTTTTAGAGTTGGAAATGACCTGACTTTTACATTTGGCATTCATAATCATAATTTATTCCTGACTTTCTACCTTTGTCATTCTCCCATCCTTCAATATTTTCTTAAATACGGTCAAGAAGGTCCTATTTAGCTTCTTCCTTCATACGTGTGAATGATCCAAAGCAATAAGCATCCAATAATTCTTTATCATGAAGAGAAAGCCTTGCATAAAAATTATTGATAACAATATTACTTGGGAGCTCATGAACAGGACATTTATGCATTAATAACTTCATCCCCCCCCTCCCCCAAGGATGGGCAATACTCTCTCAATCATGAGGCAGAAATTATATATTTGATTTCGAACTTTATGAATCTTACTGGGAAGATAGAATATAGAATAAAAGAGAGGTACAATTTCCTCCCATCCAATAGATTAACCATTCTTCAGCATTTTAAACTATTCCGCAGCTTTTCCATTCAGTAACAAAGAGAATACTTTCCTTTTAATTTAATCCGTTGTAATACCTGCACATCTGAATAACTCGCATAATTTATGTATAAAGAGCAAATGATCACCGGGATGGACTGTTCCATCTCCATAATAGAAGTTATTCATAACACGTCTAACAAATTTTATATGTATTTCAAAATGATCCAATTCAGCAGAAAACGGGTCATCTACTACCCTAGCAGTAATTATAGTACCCTTAAACAGAGAACCATATGGCCTATTGATGGCTAGGTTGAGACTCCAAGTGCAGAGTGTGTAGCTAGTGGAAAGCCTTCTTCCCCACGAGGGTGACTCGAGGGTTTATATCGAACTCTTGGGGAGCAAGTATTTCAGCAGCTGTCTTCCAAGCTTCCTCCAGGATCCTGCAAACATTGTCCCAAATATCATCCGATATGCCGATTTGTCGGCCGATCTATCGCTTATCGGGTGGTGACCGATAAGATAAATGAATATCGGTGGAGTTTATCATTCGGACCAATTTATCTGTCAGTATGGCGATAAATCGGCCGATATATCGATTTTCCAGCATTACAATACGTGATTAATGACATCCATCATAGAATTTTTAGTATTATTGAATACAATATATCTATATATCATAATTTAGAGTTTTTAGTGCATATATAATATATTTTTATAGTATATTTTAGAAGTTTTAGTGTTACAATTTAGGATTTACAAGAAAAAGGCCGATAAATAGTCGACCGATAAAATCGATTTATCGGCCGATAAGCCGATATATCTCTTATCATGGGCCGACCGATAAGTTAACGATAAGCGATATCCTGAACATTGCATGCAAACAAGTAGAGAATTTTGTGCCCTCTACCTCACCAAGTGGTTGTCAAGCACAAGGTGTGAGACTTCTAAATTGTAATGCAAAACTGAAAGTAAATGTGCAATAATTAAATCTACTACTAAATGCAAATGAGAAAATAAATATGCAGTGGATTGTTTTTGTATTTTTGTGATGCAAGTGGTGATGGAGATAATGTAAATTAGAATTGGAGATGCAAGTAAAGTAAAGTGCAAGTAAAATAAATTGCAGCAAAGTAACTAGAGTGATTTCTTATAATTAAAATAGGACCGGGGTTCATGGTTTCACACTTGCATTCTCTCAAATAAAGTGGTAGACGGTGGACATAAAGAATTACATGTGAGATTACAATAACATGTTTAACATTGAGTACTTTCATATGGGCATCACATCCTAGCATAGAGATCTCTACTGTCATATTAATCCCTCTTATACTCCACCAAGATGCGAAATAAATCATAACACCTCGATAATTAAGGAAAAACCAGAGTATATCTTTAAGCAATGTGACATGAAGTTGAAGTAAGAACTTTCTAGATCTAGTCATGGAGATTGATTAGTGTCACTTGAAATCCCCGGCAACAAGGTACTCCTTTTTATCCCTAGTGAGGTAACTAAGAAAGGTTTAACAAAACCTAAGTGGATCCCTGAACTTCTGTCACTTTCACAGCACTAGCCACCCCCCGTTACTCCAACTAATGCACCCATGACCCCACAGACGCTCTCAAGAACTAGATTTATCAAAGCTAGCAAATAAGAACGGGGTACATAAGATACATCTACTCAAATAACTCAAGAGAAACAATTGCAATTTCAGATTCAATAACTCATAGAAAAGATCCACCACATAGGAATTACAACTGTGCCCGTAATCATGTGAGGCAGCTCATACGGATCTAATTAGTGAAACACATATAGAGAGAGATACAAGTGCTACTTCCACAAACCCATAGCCCTGGGGTGGACTACTCCCTCTTCATGGAGATGTCGATAGAGATGACGATGGAGGGGTAGGAGATCACACCGGTGGCGCCCCGCCGGAGTTTTCCCCCTCCAATCTGGAACTCCAGGTCTCTGTTTCGGTGTTTCGGTGTTTCGGTGGCGCACTCCTCTGTAAGGGTACGGGGGAACCTTTTTATAGTCGGTTTTAGGTCAAGACGGAGTCGGTAAGTCGAAGATGGAAGGAATTGGGGCCACAGGGGCCAAAAGGGGGCCTCTCACGCGGCCAAGGGATCTGGCCGCGTGGAGGGTCCTCTTTTAGGCCTCCTTGCCCAATTCTCGTGGATCCTTCGCCCGCAAGTCTTCTCCTTCCAAAAAAATGACCCCCGCAGATTTTCAGGTGATTTCGCGGAAGTTTGCCCCCTGAAACGTCAAAAATATAGAAAACGGGGTTTCTGACAGGCAGTGTTAATTCCATAAAAGTTGGGGGACTTTGTAATTTAATCCCAAAATACTATAAAACATTGAATTATACCCTTATATGATGCAATATGTAATAGAAAACCATGTGAAAATATGCAAAATTCATCTATGAGTGTGAAAGGTGGTTGAAAGCCTCATGCCCCGTGAGTGTGAAAACCTACTCCATGATTACTCAACTTAAGATTCCTAATAAGCTTTGTACAATCATAATAAGTATTAATGACATCATAGAGAACCGCAAAGAGGTACCTCTTGCCCCATGAGATGGAAACAAGACCATGTTACAATGACAAGATGAACAAACTGAGTAGACTCATCATCCTTTTTATTTTCATTCACTATTATGCATAGCTTCTTATTTTATTATAGAATATGTTGTAGAGTCACTCAAGCTGTCAGTAAATTTCCACCATGATAAAGCATGGCTTGGGTTAGCGGCCCAATGCGTTTCTATAGTCATATAGATACTTACTCATCAAAACTTGCTATTCCTCTATTTCATTTCGGCATGGCAGGAGTCCAAAAACAGAAGTACATGATATCAACCAAATGTAAATTTTTTGTGCAATGTTGAAAGCTTTCCGGTGATATACGTTTATAGCTAGCTCCCAACCACACACTTGTCAAACGCAAAACTTGTGGCTCCCATTATTGGGTCATGTTTATTAGATGCATAAAAAGTAAAGTGTGCCTTCAAAAGTTCGTGAGAGTCCTATCCCAAGTTCAACCCATGACAATTAATAAAGTGAATATCTTAATTTAGAACATAAATAACACAATAACCTGGTGAACATACTCGGAATAGCAATGAAGCTAATGGAAAGATATGGTGGACTCACTGGAAATACTTGGCTAAGGAGTGTTGGAAACAAGTTTTTACTTGTTGGAATTTTTAAATTTTTGGGCTAGCAAGAGGGAGATAGTTCACCAGCTACTATGCATGCATATGTCCATAGAACTACTCATTTCATGACAAACTAAATAAACCAGCAATTAACATCAAGGACATGAATAAGAGATAGCTCAAGACAACATTATTGCAAATTTCTACACATAAAAAGCCTATAAATCATGCAAACATATGTAGCTCTTCAAATCAACCATGGTATCCATATTCCAAGTCATAATACTAGAATCCAATACATTCCAACCCCAAACTCCAGTAGCTCAATCTCATATAAAATGATGGTGGTGGTCTTATCAAAACAAAAATAAAAACAAAAACTAGACGCTTCAAGTCTCTACGATAAATGTTTTGCTTAGAAAAACAGAAAGTAGACATGTGCTAACCAAAAGAGTGTAACTCCATTGGGGTGTTCATCACATCCCCAAGCTTATGGCTTTCACCATTCTTGGATGTCTTGAGGCGCAGCTCCTCTATTCACTGTGAAAAAACTTCACAAAACATGCTTCTCCCATTCTTTTTCTGTGGGGTGAGATTAGCAAAGACAAACAAATCACATGCTTTCTGTGCAAAATTCCAAATCAAATGCTCCAATAGATATACAATAAGGTTCATTATGTTGTGTGTTCAATCTCTTGCTTCAAAGAATCATGGAATTCTATTCCCAAGCCCAAAGAGTGCATAAAAGAAAACAATGCAGAATCTGTCCAGAAAAGCAACAGCAGAAACACGAACGTTTTTCCCTAAGCTAGACTCGTCAAAAAATTAAGACAAATTTTGTGCTTACATAGGACGAAAAGTTTCAGAACATACTAAAAAATTAGATCAATCCGACATACCAATAAAAAACGTAAAATCATACGGTGAGAAGACTCATGCTGAAACAGAAATTTAATGCACTAGGGGAGAAACTTATAAGTCCAAATGGGTTTGACTTGACTCTTTATTGAAAACTTCAGAATTAAAACAAAAAAACTAATCTCTTGAGACAGAAAGAGGACACTAGGAAAATCAAAACAAAAACAACCGGGTTGCCTCCCATAAAGCGATTTCTTTATAGCCATATAGCTAGGCTATACTTACTTGATAATCAAGAGGGATAAAGCTCATGAGGGAGCTTGTTCTTCAGCGTGCCCCTCTTCCTTGGGAAGTGCTCCATGCTTTTCTTGTGAGGGAACTGAAACTTGACATTCCCTTGCTTGGAGTCTATGATTGCACCTGTAGTACGAAGAAAAGGTCTACCCAAAATAATAGGACTAGGGGATTTATCCCCCATATCCATAATAATGAAATCAACGGGTACAAAAGTCATGTGCAATTCAATCATAACATCTTTTACTTGTCCTACAGCATGTTTCGTAGAGTTATCAGCAAGGACAAATTCACTTGAGCACTTTTCTAAATTTTCTAGTTCTAGCAATTCATATAATTCTTTAGAGAGTACCGATACACTAGAACCTAGATCTAACATAGCATGGTGAATTTCTTTTCCAATTGAAACTAGCACCTTGGGGATCCATGCATCCCCAAGCTTAGGAGGTATCATGGCCTCATTCTTGTACCTAGCAATTTTTTCTTGCAAGACATGATTAGCAATATAAGATCCAAAGCCAGGTTGATTAACATTTATAGTGGGATCACTAGCAAATTTTTGTAGAGTAGCAATAAGTTCTTGCAAGCTACTTTTTTCTAAATCATGGAATGGATCCTTAATTTCAGTAAGCATCATAATTTCCTCTACTTTACTCTCTAATTTAGCTAGCATGCTTGATTCATGAGGACTAATTTCATCTTTGCTAGCAAGATAAGACATATATGGAAGTAAATATTCAGGGTACTTCACTATTTCATGCAAAGTTTCTTCTAAGCTAGTAGGGACATGCTCACTTGTATTCTCAGCAATATGATCAATATTTTCAATAATAGGAGCAGGAATAGTAATAGAATTCATTCCTACACTAGGTTGTGCTTGTGGCTTTCCCGCTGACATGCTTAATAGAGTTGCTTGATTATCAGCTAATTTTGACAATCCTTTATCTAAATTCGAAGATTGAAGTTGCAATCCTTTAATATAACTACTAATGGATGCAATAGACTTATTTAACTCATGTATCATAGCATTGTGACTAGCAACTTGTTCCATAAGAAATTTATTAGATTCAGAAATTTCACTAGAAGGCTTCCACTTATTTTCATTAGCATTAGGATATGGAACAAAAGGTTTATTTGGCACATAAGGAGGTTTACTATATTAATTGTGAGCATTACAAAAACCATTTCTACCATAATTCCTAACAAAATTAACATCCAGACTTTCAGAATTACTACCAACTAGCTCCTGCAACGGCACATTCTCCATATTTTGTTTATTAATAAAAGCAAGAATAGTGTCCATTTTAGAAGACAAATCATTGGTTTATTCAATTGAGTTTATTTTCTTAGTGGGATTGGGTGCTCTTTCAGTATTCCATTGACTATAATTTTGCAGTATGCTTTCTAATATGCTCTTAGCCTCACCTACAGTTTTACTCATAAAGGCACCTCCAGCAGCAGAATCAAAAGTATATTTCTAGACATGTAGTTTAGACCATTATAAAAAGAGTGTAGTATGGTCCATTCATTTACTCCATGTGATGGGCATGTTCTAAGCATTAATTTAATTCTATCCCATGCCATGGCTACATGTTCATTATCATTTTGCCTAAATAAGAGGATATTATTTCTATTTTGCAAAATTTTAACGGGAGGATAATATTTCTTAATGAAAGCTTATTTTAAATCATCCCAAGACTTTATACTAGCTGTAGGTAGTGAAAGTAAACCATTCTTTAGCCTTTCCTCTAAGTGAAAAAGGAAATAATTTCGGTTTTAAAACACTACTTTCCACATTTTTAAATTTTTGCATATCACATATTTCCATGAAATCATGAAGATGCATAGAGGCATCCTCCATAGCACTACCACCATATTGCTCTCCAGTAATTAAATTCAATAAACTAGGACTTACTTCATAGCTTTCAGCTTGTATTTCAGGTGTAGTAATTGGCCTAGCAATGAATTGGTCATTGGGTGTATTTGTGTAGTCACTTAATTTAGTTCTATCACCCATTTTAACAGTTTTTATGTAGTTTTTAATTTTTTATGCAAAACAAAAGTAAAGTAACTAAGAAAATTCGAAATACTAAAATAAACTAGATAACTAAATGCAAAACTAAAATGCAAACTAAAATAAAATATGCAAGACAAAACAAAAACAAGAACAAAAACAAAACAACACTACTAGAAAAACAGCTATAGGAGAAACGATAGGCGTGACGCACCTCCATTTTGGTGCGTCACGCCTAATAGCCGTGGCGCGCCACATTCCGGTGCGTCACGCCTATCCCCTTAGCCGTGGCGCACCAAACTGGACGTGCGCCACGCCTATGTGTGGGCCCGGGGTGGCGAGGTTCCCAGGCTTAGCCGTGACGCACCGTGTTGTTGGTGCGTCATGGCTATTTCAAATAGGCGTGGCGCACACGGGGTTGGTGCGTCACGGCTACGTGGTCCACCTATAATAAACATAGCTGTGACGCATCAGCCCCATGTGCGCCACGCCTATTTAAAATAGCCGTGACGCACCTAGTGTGTCGTGCGCCACGGTGTGTCATGCCCAGAAAATAGCTGTCCCGCACCGATCCGCACGCAGCGCTCTCGACCTCTTCCTCTCTCCTGTGGATGTTCCCCTTTTCCTCACACCCGATCCCTCAACACCGCCGCCCCTCCTGCTACTCACCGTGTGGATCCGCGCCGGCGGGTCGTTGTGCACCCCCTCTTCGCTCCGCTGGTTGACCTGGCGCACGGTGGCGACGACCAAGGCCAGGAGACGGTGGCTCACTGCGGCGACGGGACCGACGCAAACAGGGGGATCTCTCTGCGATGATGGAATGGCGGCGGGCCGCACAGAGGAGGAGATACTGATCGTGGCCTTCCCGGGCTGCTGCTCGTGCTATGTTGTGCCGGCGGCCATGAAGATCCGCCGCATCCACTGACCACATCCACCCAGATCTGTCGCCGCTAGCCACAAGTCAAAGCAGCGGGCGAAAAGGACAGTCGAGGTACGAACGAATCTATAGGTAGGTAGGCACCGATCTGGGTAGGTAGGAACCGATCGTGACCTGCATGTGCTGCTGTTGTTTCTGACGAGAATTCCTGTAGTTAGACATTGATCTATATCTCGTTGTTGTTGTGTTGTGGTAGAAAATTCCTTACAAGAAGATGAAAATAGCTTACAAGCACAAACCAGTACTCACGTTGGTATTTCGTGTGTTGTACTGTAAATTCATTTATTGTTGTACTGAAATTTCTTGGCTAAATCCAGTTCTTGCCTGCTCATGTTAGTATTTCAGGTTGCTGCACTGGAACTTGCTTGCTGGAGTAGCAAGAATTTTTCAGTGCAAGCTTAGTTGTTGGACTTGCTTGCCTTCATGTTTTACTCCAGTGTGCACAAATTTCTTGTTTTGGATTACTGTTGTATCTGCAAGTGAATAGTGAATGTAATCTTCTTGTGCAAGCACTAGTGCTTGTAGCACTCTTGTAATCTGTACTCTTGAACTTTACCCTAATAGTGCTTCTTAGGGAAAAAACACGGAAAGAGTGGTGGCCATTAAAATTTTCCATCCAATATTTTATTTCATTTAGTGCCTCTAGCTCAGTAGTCGTTTGAAACCGTAAAAGCTTATGTTGTTTACAAACTAAGCCAATGAGCTGCATTTGTTGATGTAGAAAGAAAACAGAATCCAATTTTGATACAATGCTATTTTTAGTAGATAGCATGCCAGAATGCTTATGTTGACCCGCAGGAAGAAAATTTAATGGAGAAAATACTTCCAAGCAATTTTGAAACTACTGAATTCAACTCTAATGAAACCATTCTTGCCAGATTACAAACATCTAAGTACTTAGGAAAGATTTTTTTTCTAGTTATAGGGGTGAAAATCATCGAGAATATCAGAAACTGAACTGTGATAGTATTATAGTAATATGTGTGCATGTTGTGCCAGTAAATCATAATATTAAACATGGGTGTTATTACTTGTTGTGAAACAACACTTGTTTGGAATGTGTGATCAAATATGCTCAAGGGCATCTTTAAAAAAATGCTTGCAAGACCTACAGTATAGGCAAACACCATGAACTGACGACTCTGAACCTGTAGGTGTTAGCTCCAGTCGACACTTTTTTGGTTCAGGTTTGAAAGCTAGGTTTAGTTTTCAGTTTGCTATTTTCAGGTTTCTCTTGTTAATTGATCAGATAGTTATAAATTTGCATGCATTCTGTAGTGCCTGATGGTGTCTCTTTGCTTTGCATGTGTTATACTATTTTTCAGTAACTTAAATTATTCAATCTAATGCTGGTTTTAACTAGAGACGATGCAGCAGTGAGGCGAGCGGTGACCTGGGCAAGCCCTGCTTGGTGCAGTTGGGTGAGAAGACGCGACGACAGCGAGGCGAGTGGTGACCTAGGCAAGCTTTGCTTGGTGCAGCTAGGCGAGGAGGCGCTGCGGCGACAAGGCGAGCGGTGACCTAGGCGAGCTTTGCTTGGTGCAGCTAGGCGACGAAGGGTTGTGGCGACAAGGCAAGCGACGACCTTGACGAGCTTTGTTGGTGTAGTTGGGCGAGGAGGCATCATGGGCCGGCGAGATTAGAATTATCGAATTATTTTTCTAGATGACTAGTTCTGTTTCTGTTTCTTGATCGATGTGCTTAAATTTTCCGCGTTATGTACCCATGTTGGAAATAAGGGTAAACATGTTTTTTTGGACGTCTTCCTCTATTGAGCTATAGAGTAACATCATGATGACGTCAGTTTTTTTAAATTTTTTTCTAAATTGTACTAGTGGCGCACCATTTTACTTACCAGTGCCGCACATGGGTGCACATGGATGGAATGCCAGATTGTTTATCCGTGACGCACTCAGTTGCTTAGCCGTGACGCACGTTGGTTCATAGCCGTGACGCGCCGAATAGTAGGAGTGGCGCACGGGCTTGGTGCGACACGACTAAGTGATAGGCGTGGCGCACGGGATTGGTGCGTCACGACTAAAACAATAGGCGCGGCGTGTTAGGCGTGGCGCGCCTTGGTGCGTCACAGCTATGTTTTTTGGTGCGTCACGCATTACCTTTTTCCTAGTAGTGCAAAAACAAAAACAAGACAAGAAACAAAACAATCTACTTGAAAGAAGGTGGAGATAGAAAGGACGGTACTCACGTAGGTGCAACCTCCCCAAGCTTAGGTGTTTGCACAGCTTTTTGGTGATGAAGACTTCTTGTGAGCTCCCTTGGACAACTCCTTCACCTATGGCTCCCTGGCAACGGCGCCAGAAAAACGCTTGATGGCTAGGGTGAGACTCCAAGTGCAAAGTGTGTAGCTAGTGGCAAGCATTCTTCCCCACGAGGGTGACTCGAGGGTTTATATCGAACTCTTGAGGATCCATTATTTCAGCAGTTGTCTTCCAAGCTTCCTCCAGCATCCTGCAAACAAGTAGAGAATTTTATGCCCTCAACCTCACCAAGTGGTTGTCAAGCACAAGGTGTGAGACTTCTAAATTGCAATGCAAAACTGAAAGTAAATGTGCAATAATTAAATCTACTACTAAATGCAAATGAGAAAATAAATATGCAATGGATTGTTTTTGTATTTTTGTGATGCAAGTGGTGATGGAGATAATGTAAATTCGAATTGGAGATGCAAGTAAAGTAAAGTGCAAGTAAAGTAAATTGCAGCAAAGTAACTAGAGTGTTTTCTTATAATTGAAATAGGACCGGGGTTCATGATTTCACACTTGCATTCTCTCAAATAAAGTGGTAGACGGTGGACATAAAGAATTACATGTGAGATTACAATAACATGTTTAACATTGAGTACTTTCATATGGGCATCACGTCCTAGCATAGAGATCTCTAATTTCATATTAATCCCTCTTATACTCCACCAAGATGCGAAATAAATCATAACACCTCGATAATTAAGGAAAAACCAGAGTATAGCTTTAAGCAATGTGACATGAAGTTGAAGTAAGAACTTGCTAGATCTAGTCATGGAGATTGATTAGTGTCACTTCAAATCCCCGGTACCAAGGTACTCATTTTATCCCTAGTGAGGTAACTAAGAAAGGTTTAACAAAACCTAAGTGGATCGCTGAACTTCTGTCACTTTCACAGCACTAGCCACCCCCCGTTACTCCAACTAATGCACCCATCACCCCACACACGCTCTCAAGAAATAGATTGATCAAAGCTAGCAAATAAGAACGGGGTACATAAGATACATCTACTCAAATATTCAAGAGAAACAATTGCAATCTCAGATTCAATAACTCATAGAAAAGATCCACCACATAGGAATTACAACGGTGCCCGTAATCATGTGAGGTAGCTCATACGGATCTAATTAGTGAAGCATATATAGAGAGAGATACAAGTGCTACTTCCACAAACCCATAGCCCTAGGGTGGACTACTCCCTCTTCATGGAGATGCCGATGGAGATGACACTGGAGGGGTAGGAGATCACACCGGCGGCGCCTCGCCGGAGTTTTTCCCCTCCAATCTGGAACTTCAGGTCTCTGTTTCGGTGTTTCGGTGTTTCGGCGGCGCTCTCCTCCGTAAGGCTACGAGGGAACCTTTTTATAGTCGGTTTTAGGTCAAGACGGAGTCGGTAAGTCGAAGATGGAAGGAATTGGGGCCACAGGGGACAAAAGGGGGCCTCTCACGCGGCCAAGGAATCTGGCCGCGTGGAGGGTCCTCTTTTGGGCCTCCTTGCCCAATTCTCGAGGATCCTTCGCCCGCAAGTCTTCTCCTTCCAAAAAAATGACCCCCGCTGATTTTCAGGTGATTTCGCGGAAGTTTGCCCCCTAAAACGTCAAAAATATAGAAAACGGGGTTTCTGTCAGGCAGTGTTAATTCCATAAAAGTTGGGGGACTTTGTAATTTAACCCCAAAATACTATTAAACATTGAATTATACCCTTATATGATGCAATATGTAATAGAAAACCATGTGAAAATATGCAAAATTCATCTATGCATTTTACATGCATCACCTATCCATAATGCAAATAAAGCAGCAGACAGAAATAAAACAGCACTTAGACTAAAAATTTCTTTTACCGATTCTAGTTATCAATAGCGCTTCACTCCCCGGCAACGGCGCCAAAAGTAGTCTTGATGACCACAAGTATAGGGGGTGTATCGTAGTACTTCCGATAAATAAGAGTGTCGAACCCAACGAGGAGAAGAAGGTGTTGACAAGCAGATTGGATAGATAATTGACTCTAAACACTAGCAAACATGATTTTGGTTGTTTTTGATAGAGCAGATAAATAAAGTGTGAGTAAAATAAAAGAAAGTAAATATAATTGCAGTGAGTGGCCCAATCCTTTTGAGAGCAAAGGACAAGCCGGTTGTTTTACTTATGATTACCAAACGTTCTTGAGAACACATGCGAACTTCGTCAAGTGTTTTTATTTCATAGAGTTGTTTAATATTTATTGTGTTTATATGTGTTGTGTGGGTGAACCTATGCTAATGCACCGCCCAACTAGGACTAATACATACTTGTAATCTATACACATTCTGAGAGCAGTAGTGTCTTTCTTCGGTACTAATACCGGATTTGCGGACCAATCAGTGTGAATTACTTCCCTGATGAAATCCGCTGCTTAAAGCCGGATAATTTCCTTGCCAATAGCCTTCCGTCTTCTTCCGTCAAATCGACGGAGACCTTGTTTGACGGGTTTTGATCCTGGAATAACCTTGAGTTGGTGCTCAGCAAGTTCCCTGGGTACGCCTGGCATGTCAGCTGGACACCAGGCGAAAATATCCCAGTTCTCACGGAGGAACTTGATGAGCTCGCCTTCCTATTTGTCGGTCATCCCAGTCCCTACGTAGACAAATTTTGTCGGATCTTTGGGGTCTAGGATTACCTGTCTTGTATTCTCGGACGCCTTGAAGCTGTCTGTCGGCTTCTGAGTTTCTTTTCCTGCCGGCATTTCTGTCGGCGATACCTCCTTGGCTAATTCCTTCAATTCTTCCTTTGCTATAACTCTCTGAGCACAAAGGGCATTTTCTTTCTCCAACTCGTTTGCCAGCTTGAAATCACCAGCTACGGTGATAACTCCTCCTTTGGGTCCTGGCATCTTCAGCTTGTTATAGATATAGCAGGATCTTGCCATGAATTTGGCGAAAGCTGGACGTCCAAGTATTGCGTGATACACGCTTTCGAACGGCACTACTTCGAAGGATACTTTTTCCTGCCGGAAGTGATCTTTATCTCCGAAGGTGATATCTAGGGAAATTTCTCCTAGGGATCGTGCTTGTCTGCCAGGAACAATGCCATGGAACGTATGTTGCTGTAATTGAGCTGGGACTCGGAAATCTTCAGATGCTTCAATGTATCCAGGTACATTATGTTAATGCTGGATCCTCCATCCATCAGCACTCTTCCTAGCCTAGTGTTCTGGACAATAGAGCTTACGACAAGAGCTTGTGTGCCGGGTTCAGGGATATTCCCAGGATGATCAGACTGATCCCAGGTAATTGGTGTGTTGGAGTATTTGAAGAATTTCGGGGTTGCCGGAACAACCGCGTTTATTCCTCGAAGTGTCCTTTTGGCCACCTTTGCTGACGGAGTTGCTAAGAACGTTAGCATTGCTTCTCCATCAACTCTCGGAAACTTGGGTTCGCCTTTTCGCTGTTGTTCCTGAATTTTTTCGTCAGTGTCCGAATCACTGTCTTCTTTGTCAGCTTCTGGCTTTTGTTTAGCGGGTTTCCTCTTGGAACCCTTCCCTTATTTCCGGATCCTGCATTGCCAGTCATGTGCTTATTCATCCGGCATTGCGCGTTTGAATGGGTGGGTTTCCCAAATTTTGAATGGTGGACACAGGGTTCCGACTTAATCCTCTCCCACTCCTCTGGAGTGTAGTTGATTGGATCTGGACTGCGTCCTTTCCACTTGTTACCTTTTGCACTTGCAAAGGCTATGTTAACTTCTTTGGCTTTAGGTGTTGCTTCTGAAGTTCCTTTTTTCTCAGTGCGAGGGTTTTTCTTGGCTAATATCAGTGTGTCGATACTGCCTCCTCTTGCTCTGATATCGTCTTCGGCCGCAGCGTGTTCATTGGCGGTTGTAAGCATAGATCCGAGATCTTTGTGCTGTTTAGAACCAATCATGAACGTTACGAGTCCGGGTTTTAGGCCATTGACGAAAGCATGCATTGATTGTACGTCAGTTACTCCAGAACAACTATTCTTCATTGCGGTCCATCTGGAGATGAAATCCACGTATGGTTCATCCTCAAATTGGGTGCAACGGTTCAGCTGGTTGATGGTGTTCGGGCGTTTGTACGTTCCCCGGAAGTGCTGAGTGAAAACTCTAGCCATATCATCCCAGCTGTCTACAGTTCTTGACGGCAATCAATTGATCCAGTCTCTGGCTCCATCTAGCAACATTAGGGGAAGAAACTTGACAGCTTCCAGGTCTGTCCCATTGTTGATCTGGACGGCTGTATAGTAGTCTGAGAGCCAGGTATCCGGGTTTGTGGCGCCGGTATATTTCTGGTATGTTGGACCGACCTTGGCAAAGCCAGAATGCAGGGTTATCCTTCGGATCCTTTCAGTAAAACACTTAGGACCAAAGTATAGATCATCCTTTTCTGCTCTATCAATGTGTGCAGAATATCTTCCGGCTGAATGGGCAGAAGGGGATCTACTCCTTTCTTTTCCGTTGTTGCGCGGACGCGCTTTTCCGGGATTGTTTCTATCTCTTCCGTGATCGCGTCCTTTTGGATTAGGCGGAGTTCTGCTCCTGTGCCTTTCTTTATCCTTAGGAGGTGTCCGGATCTCTCACGTCTGTGAGGTATATCATGTCTTCCGGCTTTCTCAGCTGGGTTTCTCGGAGGTGGCATTGTTTTGCCGTCATTCCGGTATTTTTCTTCCCTATCGTGGGGTTTATGTCCACCTTTCGGGGGATGGGATCCGGTTCGGGACGCTTCATCCCTATTGTCGGGATTTTTCTTGTCTTTCCTCGGATCCTCTTTTTTATCCTTTGAATTTCCTGAATCTCCAGGTTCTTCTGGTCCAGGTGCTCCAGCGGCGCAAGTAGCTGTTTTGCATAGGGCGGAGTTATCGTGCAGCCTCCCTGATCGCTCCTTGCCTCGCTGCTGCTGTTGCAATGCTTTTCCTAGGAAAGCATACACCCCTTAGAGTTTTTCACCATTGGAGTACATGTCGTTGTTCAGGATGGCGAACGCTGCTTCCGCATTTTCTACTGCGGTTTTGTATATTGGTTCGCCTCTTGCGTCTTTGCCGTTTACTTGCTTTTGCCAAGATGGGTTATAGAACCTTTCCTTTGGCGGCAGTACTTCCGGTCTTACGATTTCGGGTAACCTTGTAGGTTTTATGCCAGATCTATTCTTTCTCTCGTACTCCTCTATTTCTTCCTTCATGACTTTGATGTCATTCTGGGTTTGTTGGAGATGTTGCCGAGATCTGAGTAGATGTTGCTGTTGCCGTTGGAAAGCTCGTCTCCTGGCTTCCAGCATCTCAGGGGGTTCATCTGGTCCCACTGGTGTTTGTAGCAGATCTTGCTCTTCATGTTCTGTCATTGGCACAACAGGGATTTCCTTGCTTTTCTTCTCCGTAATTTTAATTTCGCTTGCTTCTCCTTCTTCCAGGATTTCATCAGCTGGATCAGGCAGCTTTTCTTCCGGAGCTTATACTGGAGTTTCTTAGCAGCTTTGTTCTTCTTCTTGGAAGATGGAGGTTTTTTGCAAGGTTCGTCCTCCGTCAATTCTTTGACGTTGGGAAATATCGGAGAAGTTTCTCCTTCTTCCCTCTCTTCCTCTGGCGGAGGGGTTTTAGGGCTTTCCTGACTACTAGTTGCCGCGGTTTCAGCCGGCTTTGCCATTAACACCTCGTGGAATCCCTCTTGAAGAGATTTGACCTTTCTTTCGAAAGAATCTTCATCTCCGTCTTCGGAATCAAACGCATCTGATCCGGTTTCCGACTCCAATCTCGCCTCAATGGCGGCTAGTATGGACTCGGCTTCCGAGTTCATCGTCATTTTGACGGATGTCGGATCTTCCGCTTGGATGGCAGGTATCGGATCTTCCATCTCTGTGACGGGTGTCGGATCTTCCGTCTCTGTGACGGGTGTGTTGTTGTCTGCCTCTTGCACGGGATTTTCGTCATCCGTGTTTTCGGCGACTTCAGATTGCACCATGCCGATAAAGTGTGTGTAACTTTTTTGTCGGCGATCTGAGCAAAATCCGGCATCGTAGTCATCCTCGATTGGGTATAGGGCGGGTGGGATAAATTTGCTTCCACCGCAAAACCCCATTGCTTCTGCGGTTAAGCCGATAAAGATGTTAGCAGATCCAATCGGTAACACGCAGGTACTTACCAGGTGGTTTTGCGCCGGTATGTAGGATCCATTGTCGATGAAGCGTCCGACGTCGTCGTCGAATTCCAGGCTTCCGACAGTGATTAATCTTCCGATTCCGCCAAGTATCCCAGATCGGAACTTCATGCCTGACGTCGTTTGCCCCACGGTGGGCGCCAACTGTCGAGACATCGTAGTAGTTTTCATAGACGGGGGTGCCATGAGACTACGGTAGAGACGTGGGGTAACGGGATCGCGTGGTGGACAGTGAACACAAAAATTACCCAGGTTCGGTACGTCGCGACAGTACGACGTGCCTACTCCTACACTTCTCACTAATCAGGGCTAAAGCCTGGATACAAGATTACATTGTGAGGTTTGGATCTAGGCTACTCGACGAGGATCGGCTTCTCGGCGAGTTGGCCTGCGGCTACTCTGACCTTAGTTGAGTTGTTTAATCTATCTCCCGTTCGGCTTTATATAATAGCCGGATTAGGGCTTACAGAATAGGAAACCTAGAAGACTACGGTAACTTGTAACTTGGAAAGTAAGGAATCCGTCTTCTCCTCCAAGCCAGATCACGTGGGCCGTGATCCGGGTTCTTCTAGAATCCGGCTTCTGTGCGTCGGCTTACTGGGCCGCCCAATGGACCTAAGCCCACTACCGCTTGGGCCACCCCGGTAATCCGGCACTTTGTCTACCATCTTCTATACCCCTATTTGGTATATATCCGACAGTGGAAAAATCTTTGACAAAGCGGCGAGAGAAACCGGAAAGGCCATGAAAGCGCCTTATCTCACCCACGGAAGTAGGGTTAGGCCAATTCCTAATTGCCTCAATTTTCTTGTTATCTACTTCAATACCATTGTAAGAGATCACAAAACCCAAGAAGACAAGTTTGTTGGTGCAAAAATTGCATTTTGAAAGATTGGCGAAAAGTTTTGCTTTGCAAAGGGCCAACAATACTTGTGAAACATGATCAAGATAATCTTCCAAAGTCTTGCTATAAATGAGTATGTCGTCAAAGTAAACCACAACAAATTTTGCGATAAAAGGACGCAAGACTTCATTCATGAGACGCATAAAAGTGGAAGGAGAATTTGAAAGACCAAAAGGCATGACAAGCCATTCATACTAACCAAGTTTTGTTTTGAAAGCCGTTTTCCATTCATCACCTATGTTCATACGGATTTGGTGATATCCACTTTTAAGATCAATTTTAGAGAATATAGTAGCACCACTCAATTCATCAAGCATGTCATCGAGCCTAGGGATAGGATGTCTATATCTAATGGTGATAGCATTGATAGGACGACAATCCATGCACATACGAGAAGTAGCATCTTGCTTATGAACAAGTATAATCGGCACGACACAAGGGACTAAGGGATTCACGGATAAAACCTTTGTCTAGTAGTTCTTGAATTTGGCGTTCGATCTCCTTAGTCTCCTTGGGGTTGGTGCGGTAAGGAGCACGGGTTGGCAGCGGTGCACCCGGAATTAGGTCAATGCGGTGCTCGATTCCTCGTAGAGGAGGAAGGCCCGGAGGGAGTTCATCGGGAAACACGTCGTCAAATTCCTGCAACAAAGGCAACAAAGACGGAGGAAAATTTGTCATGTCGTAGTTTCAAGGGCTTACCCTTTGCACAATAGGACAAAGTGTAGTATGGTTGGGTCATCTTGTAGCTCTCGCATCTCTCTTTTGGTGGAAAGTAAGGCAAGGCCTTTTGGAGCACTCGAAATTTTTCCGCTCATATTTGGCTGGTGGCTCTCACTCTCTTTTAGGTGGATCACTCTCTCACCACTCATCTCACGAGACTTGATCTCTTCTTGTTTGCGGGAAAGTGTCTTGGCATTGTCGGCGATCACTTAGCTAGGAGACATGGGACGGAGAACAAAGTTCTTATTATTCCACTTAAAGCGATAGTGATTGGTGCGCCCATCATAAATAGCACTCTTGTCGTATTGCCACGGTCGACTAAGAAGAAGATGACACACGGTCATAGGCACCACATCACACTCCACCGTGTCTTCACATGGACCAATTTGGAAGTGTACGGAGACCGTATGTTGTATCTTGAAGGTGCCGGAGTCACTAAGCCATTGGATATGGCATGGATGCGGGTGTTGCTTGAAGGGCAAGTGTAGTTTGTCGCAAAGCTCTTTGCTAGCCAAGTTATGGAAACTTCCACCATCGATGATAACCTTGATTGATTTTCCATTGATACCGGCTCTAGTTTGAAAGAGATTGCAACGTTGATCATGCTCATCTTGAGGAGAAGTTGTAAGGACTCTTGTCACCACTAGCGATGGATTCTTGTCCTCATCACAATAGACACTTTCTTCATCTTCATTGGGAACATCCAAAGAATTGAGAGCCACTTGATGCATAGCATAGTACTCACCCTCACTCATGGAATCACGTTCACCATCTTGATCGACTATCATAATCATCTTGTTGGAACACTCACTACAAGAAATATGTTGATACATGACCCTTTTATAATGACCGTGGATGAACTGGTTATAGATCCATGACCATTTTTAATTTGTTGGTCATGACATATTTGGGAGGGACTAAACCCCTATATTCATATGACTTTCTTGGCAAAAAAAAGTCATGATTTTCTTTTAACAAAATGGTCATAGCACATAATACCTCATGTATGACTTTTTTTTGCTTAACTAAGACCAATTCAATTGGTCATGACTTTGTTGGCAGTGATTTTTGCCTGTGTGTCGTGTCCACGTGTCAATTTTTGCCTATGTGTCATGTCCATGTGTCAATTTTCGCCTATGTGTCACTTCCACGTGTCAATTTTCGCCCTTGTGTGTCCGTCCATGTATCCAACCTGACACGTAGAGCACACGAGACGGCTGACACGTAGGCCCAGATAGATATCCACGGAAAATAAAGAAAATGGAGACTTGAACCCGCGCCTCCCAAGAGCTCTTCAACCCACTTAACCACTAAGACAACAACTATCTTGTGATATATTTGAAGCCGAATTTTATTTGAAGGGAGACATCCGAACTGAGACAAGAGAAAAGAAATTGGAAATTAGGGGATGTGAGGGTTTGAACACCCGACCTCCTACAACCACTCGACCGCCTTATCCATCGGACCAAGAAATGTTTTGTGATTTACTTACCCATTCACCGTATTTTTATCAATCGAGCGTCCAAGGGCAAGCCGGACTGGGCCGGCCTTGCTGCTGGATGGATGGGCCTCACGGCTGGGCTGGGCCAGCCTCGCTGCTAGGCTTGGCTGGCCGTTTTGAAAGTGTTTTTTTCCCTTTTCACTTTTTTTTTTCATTTTTGTCATCTTTTATAACTTTTGCTTTTGAACTTCAATTTCAACCAAAACAATTTCGATTTTTTTTAAATATGTATTCTGTTATTATAGACTATTAGGGACCATTTTTAGCAAAATAAAATAAAAAATACCCCTAAGCTTTATATATTTCTTTATATAGGATTGTGAAGATTCATAATTAAAATTTTGGAAAACGGTCAAAACGGGGACATTACCGTTCGTACCTAGTGGTTGAATCTTGATGAACTCTTCGTCTATCTATGTTGAAATAGGTACTTGTGTATCTAAAAGTTATTTTTACAAAAAATCATGAGCAAACTATGAGGCACATGTAGTTCAAATTTGGCCCGGATTCAACGGAATCGACAGAAATTTGTCTTTTTCAAAAGAGGTTTATTTTGAGCTATTTAGAGGTAGTAAATTTGTTATTTGTAGACAAAATATGACATAATATATTTAGAATTTTACTTTGTACAGTTCTCTAACATATTTTTGGTAGGTGCTTTACAAAAAAAAGCAATTTTTGACAATCCGAAAATGGAAAATAATGTTTTTATACAAAGAAAAATAAAACTTTCTTCATGAACATTGTTATTTGTTCCAATATGCATCTTTGTGTGTAACATGGTCACATTTAAACAAACTATGACATGGATGTGGCCATAACATCCGTCATTTGGCCCGAAAGCCATGAATCTTCGTAGGAGATAGCTCATTTATGTGAACACCTTTTCAACCCAATTGTCGTATTCTAAGCTTATTATTTTTGGTGGATAGTAGGACATATATAATAACACCACTCGAAGGTCTTGCATCGTTTCGAGTTTTTTTGAATTTTCTGGAATTTTCTATGCCGGTTTCGGAAAACTGTCAAAACGGGGGACATAGCCGTCGGTACCTAGGTGTTGAATCTTGATGAACTACTGCTATATCTCTGTTGAAATAGGTACTTGGGTACCTAAAAATGATTTTTACAGAAAATCATGAGCAAACTATGAGGCACCTGTAGTTCAAATTTGGCTCGGTTTCAACGGAATCGGTAGAAATTTGTCTTTTTCAAAATAGGTGTATTTTTAGCTATTTAGAGGTAGTAAATTTATTATTTGTAGATAAAATATGACATAATATATTTAGAATTTTACTTTGTATAGTTCTGTAACATATTTTTGGTAGGTGCTTTAGAAAAAAAACCATTTTTGACACTCCGGAAATGGAAAATGATGTATTTATTCATAGAAAAATAAAACTTTCTTAGTGAACATTGTTATTTGTTCCAATATGCATCTTTGTGTGGAATATGGTCACATTTAAACAAACTATGCCATGGATGTGGCCATAACATCCGTCATTTGACCCGAAAGCCATGAATCTTCGTAGGAGATTGCTCATTTATGTGAACACCTTTTCAACCCAATAGTCTTATTCTAATATTATTAGTTTTGGTGGATACTAGTACATATATAATAACACCACGCGAAGGTCTTGCATCGTTTCGAGTTTTTTTTTGAATTTTCTAGAATTTTCTATGCCGGTTTCGGAAAACTGTCAAAACGGGGGACATGGCCGTTGGTACCTAGGTGTTGAATCTTGATGAACTATTGGTTTATCTCTGTTGAAATAGGTACTTGGGTACCTAAAAATGATTTTTACAGAAAATCATGAGCAAACTATGAGGCACCAATAGTTCAAATTTGGCCCGGTTTTAGCGGAATCGACATAAATTTGTCTTTTTCAAAAGAGGTGTATTTTGAGCTATTTAGAGGTAGTAAATGTGTTATTTGTAGATAAAATATGACATAATATATTTAGAATTTTACTTTGTACAGTTCTGTAACATATTTTCGGTAGGTGCTTAACAAAAAAAACCATTTTTTGACACTCCGAAAATGGAAAATGATGGTTTTATTCAAAGAAAAATAAAACTTTATTCGTGAACATTGTTAGTTGTTACAATATGCATCTTTGGGTGGAATATGGTCACATTTAAACAAACTATGCCATGGATGTGGCCATAACATCCGTCATTTGGGCCGAAAGCCATGAATCCTCCTAGCAGATAGCTCATTTATGTGAACACCTTTTCAACCCAATTTTCGTATTCTAAGTTTATTATTTTTGGTTGATACTAGGATATATATAATAACACCACGCGAAGGTCTTGCATAGTTTCGAGTTTTATTTTTGAATTTTCTGGAATTTTCTACGCCGGTTTCGGAAAACTGTCAAAACAGGGGACATGGCCGTTGGTACCTAGGTGTTGAATCTTGATGAACTCTTGGTGTATCTCTATAGAAATAGGTACTTGGGTACCTAAAAATGATTTTACAGAAAATCATGAGCAAACTATGAGGCACCTGTAGTTCAAATTTGGCCCGGTTTCACCGGAATCGGCAGAAATTTGTCTTTTTCAAAAGAGGTGTATTTTGAGCTATTTAGAGGTAGTAAATTTGTTATTTGTAGATAAAATATCACATAATATATTTAGTATTTTACTTTGTACAGTTCTGTAACATATTTTTGGTAGGTGCTTTACAAAAAAACCATTTTTGACACCCCAAAAATGGAAAATGATGTTTTTATTCAAAAAAAATAAAACCTTCTTCGTGAACATTGTTAGTTGTTCCAATATGTATCTTTGTGTGGAATATGGGTACATTTAAACAAACTATGCCATGGATGTGGCCATAACATCCGTCATTTGGCCCGAAAACCATGAATCTTCCTAGATGATAGCTCATTTTTGTGAACAACTTTTCAACCCAATTTTTGTATTCCAATTATATTATTTTTGGTGGATAGTAGGACATATATAATAACACCACGCGAAGGTCTTGCATCATTTCGATTTTTTTTAATATTCTGGAATTTTCGAAGCCGGTTTTAGAAAACGGTCAAATCGAGGGACATGACGGTTAGTTCCTAGGGGTTGAATCTTGATAACTCTTGGTGTATCTATGTTGAAATGGGTACTTTTTTACCTAAAAAATATTTTTCAAAAAATAAAGAGAAAAATAGGAGGCACCTATAGTTCAATTTTGGCCCGGTTTAAGCAGAATCAACAGAAATTTGTCTTTTTCAAAAGAGGTGTATATGAATCTTTTTAGAGGATGAAATTTGGTTATTTGTAGACCAAATATGGTATAATAGCTTTATAATTTTACTTTGTACAATTTTATGTCATATTTTGTGTATGTGCTCCACAAAAAAACCCATTTGCTTAGCGTTGCCAGCTCGTGGCCCTCCGATAATACCACTCCCACTTAGCCCCTCCCTTTGTCTCCCACCACGATGTGGTCGTGAGGCCATCACTTGAAATTTCATCTCCAGAAAAAAAAACCATTTGTCACCGCATGACACGGGAGTTTTAGGGCTAAATCATACGGTCAAATTTTTTAGAGGCATCCAACTACTCCCTCCGTTCCATATTAGATGACTTTGGAATGGATGTATCTAGCACTAAAATATGTCTAGATACATTCAATTCAAAGTCATCTAATATGGAACGGAGGGAGTATATTATAGAGGGTGCAACCCACTTTCCCTCCCCAAGATATTTCCGAAACCCAAGCCGCCGCTCCTCTCCTCCCCCAGATCTTGATCCCCTCTTCCCTGAGCCGCTCCTCTCCCTTTTTTTTCTTCCCAGATCTCGTTCCCCCGAGCCGCCGCTCCACCCTGCGTACGCCTATCGTGTTCATCGTCGCCTTCTCCCCCACGAACAAGCCCTCGCCTCCGTCGCAAACCACACCTCTTCCCGGTTCCGGGACTATCCGTCAACGCTGAAGACCGCCGCCTCCCTCGCCATCTCGCTTGCTGTCGGGCCGAAGGCGAGCTCCGACGACGAGCTCCCCCGCATCGACAACGCTGAAGACCGCCGCCTCCCTCGCCATCTCGCCTAAGCCTCATCGGAGAGAGATGTTGCCTTGTAATCCTGTCGCTGCAGTCGTTTTAGATTCAGTTAAGTTCAGACATCAAATAACGTCTTGAGCACAGGTCTGTCCGTGCCCTGACCAAGTCTTTGCTTTCGTAGATAAGTAGATAGAGCTGCTGTGCACGAATCGTGGGATGGCACGATGTCAACGCGCGCACGGCGGCGTCTAGAGTGTGTGCGTGAGTGGTCGTGGGATGGCACGGCCGTGTAGCTCGGGCATGGACTCGTTCATGTTTCAGTTTCGGTTAAATACAGAGAACAACAGAAAATGCAGCACGCTTTTCAGCTGCACAAAACCTCTCGCCTCTTTCAGTTGTCTCACGACTAACAGTGGTATCAGAGCTGTTACGATCCGGGAATCATGGCCGACGCACGGGAACGCACGCCAGCGACGCCAAACAACGGAGGAGGAGGAAGCGGAGGCGCAGCAGCTGCAGCGGCGACGCCGCGTCCGCCGCCGCACGGGGACGCGGCCGCAGCCGTGGACGGAGCGTCGTCAGGCGGGGAGGCGAGGTGGTCATCCACGAGCGCGTCGTCCAGGAACGCGGCAACTACGGCAACACCATCATCTACCCCACCTTGACGGCCACGAACTACATCGAATGGGCGCTCGTAATGAAGATCAATCTTCGCGCCCAAGGCCTCTGGGAGGCCGTCTCCGACACGGGCGTTCCAGGAGATCGAGAGGACATGGCGGCGCTCTCGGCGCTGCTGCGCGCAGTGCCACCGGAGATGGTACCGGTGCTGGCCGTCAAGGATACCGCGGCGGAGGCGTGGGAAGCGATCAAGCTGATGCGTATGGGTGTCAGCCGTGCGCGGGAGGCGACCGCGCAGCGCCTGCGCAAGGAGTTCGAACAGATCTCGTTCAAGGACGGTGAAACGCTCGACGCGTTCGGCATGCGGATCACGAACCTCGCCAACAACCTGCGGTCACTCGGGGACGAAGTCGACGAGGTAAAAATCGTTCAAAAATTTCTTCGTGAAGTCCCGTCTCAGTACTCGCAGATCGCATGCTCGATCGAAACCCTCCTCGACCTCAATGGCATGTCCGTTGAGGAGTTGATCGGCCGACTGCGATCTTCTGCGGAGAGATGCTCGATCGGCACCGCGGATGGAGGAGGGTCCCAGCTACTGCTCACGGAGGAGCAGTGGATGGCGCGTGGAAGGAAGAAGGAACAAGGCCAGGGGACCAGCTCAAACGGCGGCGGAGGAAAAGGGAATGGGCGCGGCAAGCAGGACAACCGCGGCAACGATCGCCGCGGTTCCAACGGCTCTAACGGCAAGCGCGATATGACCGGGATAAAGTGCTACAACTGCAAAAAATATGCAGGGCACTTATCCCGGGATTGCCCAGAGCCGCGCCGCGAACGGAAGCCGCAACAGCAAGCCCACCTCGCCGCATCGGAGGAAGACAAGCCCGCGCTGCATCTTGCACGCGTGAGCAACCTCAGCGACGACGAGGGACCGACGCTCTTGATGGCCACCATCACGAGCGCGCAGACGCGAGCTGTCGACGCCGGCGTCCCCATGCCGATCCAGATCGGCACGAGCACGCGCGTCAACCTGGTCGAGGAGCGCGTCTTCCTCACCTCCGCGGAGCACGATGACGACACGTGGTTCCTGGACACCGGAGCCAGCAACCATATGACCGGGCGCCGCGGTGTCTTCTCCGATCTGGACACGACGATCGGCGGCACGGTCAAGTTCGGCGACGGATCGGTCGTTGAGATCAAGGGGAGAGGGACCATACTGTTTGCTTGCGGCAACGGCGATCATCGTGCGCTCTCCAACGCATACTATATCCCTTGTCTCCGCAGCAATATTGTGAGTCTAGGCCAGCTCGACGAGGGCGGTTGCCGCGTCGACATCAGCAACGGATTCCTGAGGCTGTTCGACAGACAGCAACGACTGCTGGCAAGGGTTCCACGGGCACGTAATCGCCTGTACATCGTCTCCCTCGACATTGCCAAGCCGGTGTGCCTCTCAGCGGTGCACAAGGACGATCCATGGAGGTGGCACGGGCGCTTCGGGCATCTGAACTTTGACGCGCTCAGAAAGCTCGCACGCCATGCCATGGTGCGCGGGCTGCCGCAGATCGAGCACGTCGAGCAATTGTGCGAGGGCTGCCTGGTTGGGAAGCAACGTCGAGCCTCCTTCCCCCAGCAAGCAAAACGGCGAGCGGACGGCTTGCTCGATCTGGTGCACGGTGACCTGTGCGGTCCCATCACACCAGCGACGCCTGCATGAAACCGCTACTTCCTGTTGCTGGTGGACGACAGAAGCAGATACATGTGGCTCACATTGCTGAAATCCAAGGATCAAGCAGCAGCAGCCATCAAGCGTTTCAAGGCAGGGGTCGAGGTGGAAACTGGGCGCGAACTGCGCCTGCTGCGGACATATCGTGGTGGCGAATTCACCGTCGCCACGTTCGCCACTTACTGCGCCGATGAGGGGATCGGGCGTCAACTGACGGCGCCGTACTCTCCACAGCAGAACGGAGTGGTGGAACGCCGCAATCAGACGATAGTCTCCACTGCACGCAGCCTGATGAAGGCAATGGCGGTGCCGTCAAGGTTTTGGGGAGAAGCTGTCTCCACAGCGGTGTATCTGCTGAATCGATCGCCCACGAAGAGTGTGGATGGGCAGACCCCGTTCGAGGCGTGGCACAGCTACAAACCGGATGTGAGTTATCTGCGAGTTTTTGGATGTGTAGCACATGTCAAGGTGACAAAGCCGAATCCTGGAAAGCTCGAGGACCGCAGCATACCCATGGTGATGTTTGGGTACGAGCCAGGCTCGGCGGCGTACCGAGTCTACGACCCTGTCAAGAACCGCGTCCATGTCTCAAGGGACGTCGTTTTCGATGAAGGAGCACGATGGGACTGGGACAAGACCGCAGAGGCCATGGACGCAGGGCCATTCCAAGTGGAGGTGTTCGTGCATACCACAGCACGAGAGGTGGAGAGCTCTGCCGGAAAGCTTGCAGCACCAGAAAGCGCTGCCGCGGCAGCGAATTCGCCCTCTTTTGCTGCCGCCACGGCAGGGGAAAACAGCGTGAGAACGCCAACGCCACACGCAGGGGGAACACCTGCGTCCTGCTCGTCCACCTCACGCACGTCGCCAATCATGGAATCCGTCCTCTCTGCGTCACCACCAAGACCACAGCACCCAATGATGACGAGAGCAAGGGGCGGCATTGTCAAGCCCAATCCTATCTACAACAACGACTATGTGTTGAACGCCGATGTGGAGGAGTTCAGGGACGATCTATGTCTGGTAGCCGCGGAGGAGCCAGCAACTCTGGACATAGCTCTGAACGAAGCTAGCTGGAAAGACGCCATGGACGCCGAGCTGGCGTCGATCCGTAGCAACGGCACCTGGGAACTCACCACTCTCCCGTCGGGGCACAAGGCCATTGGTCTCAAATGGGTTTACAAGGTCAAGAAAGATCCTGCAGGCCATGTGCTAAAACACAAAGCACGACTCGTGGCGAAGGGATACGCACAACGGCAAGGTGTGGATTTCGACGAAGTCTTCGCACCAGTAGCTCGCATGGAGACTGTGCGGCTATTGCTCGCGCTCGCTGCTCATTGTGGATGGCAGGTACACCACATGGACGTCAAATCGGCGTTTCTGAATGGCGACCTCGAGGAGGAGGTCTACGTGCAACAGCCGCCGGGCTACGTCGACGCCGGCGAGGAACACAAGGTGCTCCGACTGCGCAAGGCATTGTACGGCCTTCGTCAAGCACCTCGGGCCTGGTACGCCAAGCTGGACTCCTCGTTGAGCTCGCTTGGCTTTGGACGAAGCCCTCTCGAGCATGTCGTGTATAGGAGAAACACGGGGAAGACAACACTGATCGTTGGCGTGTACGTCGACGATCTGATCATCACCGGCACGGACGTCAGCGACATTGCAGCGTTCAAGGAACAAATGCATGAGCTATTCGCGATGAGTGACCTTGGACTCCTGAGCTATTACTTGGGAATCGAGGTCAGACAAGAGGCCGGGGTGATCACGCTCTGCCAGAGCGCGTATGCGGCAAAGATCGTGGAAGCCGCGGGACTGACAGGTTGCAACGCCTGTCACACGCCGATGGAGAATCGGCTCAAGCTGAGCAAAGGAGGAGTGGGCGATGTGATGGATGTTCCTCGATACAGAAGCATCGTCGGGAGTCTCAGGTACCTGTGCAACACGCGCCCTGACATCACGCACGCCGTGGGCATGGTGAGCAGATATATGCATGCGCCCATCGCATCGCACTGGGCGGCCGTGAAGCAAATACCGCGATACGTCAGTGGTACTATGGGCTACGGATGCAGGTACAGAAAGGGATCCACTGACGAACCTGCACTGTTGGGTTTCAGTGACAGTGATCTTGCAGGAGACATGGACGATCGGAAAAGCACTACAGGGGTCGTCTTCTTCCTCGAGTCAAGCATCATCACATGGACGTCGCAGAAGCAATCGGTGGTGGCACTCTCCTCGTGCGAGGCAGAGTATATAGCTGCAGGAAAGGCAGCTACTCAAGCTGTGTGGTTGAGTAAGCTCCTGGGCGAGCTAGTTGGGCGACCACCAACTGCGGTGAAGCTGCTAGTTGACAACAAATCTGCGATCGAGCTGAGCAAGAATCCAATGCATCACGAACGGAGTAAGCACATTGACACTCGGTTTCATTTCATTCGTGAATGCATAGAAGGAGGCAAGGTGGACATCGACCATGTCAGTACAGATGCCCAACTTGCAGACATACTGACCAAATCACTGGGCCGGGTCAAGTTCTTGGAGATGCGGCTACAGCTCGGTGTGTTGGAGGTTTCATCTGGGCGCCAGGATTAAGGGGAGATTTGCTGACTTGTAATCCTGTCGCTGCAGTCGTTTTAGATTCAGTTAAGTTCAGACATCAAATAACGGCTTGAGCACGGGTGATGGAGGGATAATAACCCGGTAGGCCAATTCCACGGCGTAATCCGGCCCAAAGGACGCTGTGCAAGATCCGGCTAAGGATAAAAGAACTTCTAGAAGGCCCAAGATTGTAGGCCTCGTAACCCGGATTGTGGGTTACGGTAAGGAGAGTTAGGGTTTTATGCGCCGTGTCCGGGTAGGATTCAGGGTGCGCCTTGGAGGGCAAGCCAGGGGGTTCGGGTGCTTTATAAACCGGCCCCGGAGTTAGGTTAAGGGATCCAAGAGTTCTAGCAATATCGCTTGATATCGAGCATCCAGTGTAACACGAGAGTTGAGTTAATATATTAAGATCGGAGACTCGGCGACTTGATTGCCGGCTACCGGATCGAGTTCCATCATGTTTTCCTCTGAGCTAAACCCTCTCCCAAACGCCTGTGTCGTCTTGCCCCAAGATCAGTTACCCCCGGTAACGTCTGCCGTGATTATCCCACGACAGTTGGCGCCCACCGTGGGGCCTGCGTCCAAAGGTGTTTACATCACGGGAGAAGCTCGGAAGAATATGGAGAAACTAGTCATCAGCGAGATCTACATCGACCACGAAGGAGAGAAGATGGTGGACGATTCCGGCTGGGGACCAGAGTCGGATCACCTCGAATCCGGATCTATTGTGACAATCGGCCAAATCAGCATATTCATCGGTATGGTACGTACATCTGGTTTTAAAGGACAGTATCATGTGCATACTACAGGAACTTCTAATAAAGACAAGAAGATACTGAAGCAAGCGGTAAACTCGGTTTCCTCGGCCGTTCCGAGATATCTGAGGTGGTCAGAACAAGATGTAACATGGAGCAGAAGAGATCATCCGGAAAGGATAGAGCACCCGGGAGTTTTAGCATTGGTAGTTGCACCACAGGTTAATGGTTATGAGTTGAAAAAGGTCCTGATGGACGGTGGAAGTAGTATCAATATCTTATATTGGGAAACTTTTTTACGCATGGATCTCAAGGAGTCTCAGCTACAGAAAAGCTCAACAATTTTTCATGGGATAGTGCCGGGTCACTCAGCATGCCCCGAGGGAAAAATCGCATTGGAAGTAGCTTTTGGAGAATCAAAGGATAATTATCGAGTCGAGTGGCTCACTTTCGAGGTGGTCAAATCGCGCAGTCCTTATCACGCGCTGTTCGGAAGGCCGGCTTATGCTAAATTCATGGCTAGGCCGTGTTATGTATATTTACAGCTAAAAATCCCGGGTCCTAAACAAACCATCACCATACATGGGAGCCGGGATATAGCAGCTGAGTGCGATGAAGGAGATTTGGTAATGGCCGAGCAGGCTTGCAGAAAGGAGGAACTCAAGTACTATCGGTCTCAAGTAGACCCGGATGACAGGACAACATTGAAAAAGCCGAATACTGAAGACGAGAGAGCAAAATTCAAGGCAGCGCAGGATACCAAGACGATAGCTTTTGTTGAAGGTGATCCCTCTAAGCAATTTACTATAGGATCTAACTTGGACAGCGAGCAGGAGAAAGCACTTGTGGAGTTTATTCGTTCTAACGCGGACGTATTCGCCTGGACGCCTAGCGATATGCCGGGTATCCCCACAGAATTGGCAGAACACAGTTTGCACGTAGACCCTAAGTCCAAGCCTGTGAAGCAGGGCCTGCGGAAGATGAACAAGGAAAGAAGGAAAGCTATAGGAGAAGAAATCGCGCGGCTGCTGACAGCCGGCTTCATTATGGAAGTATTTCACCCGGATTGGTTAGCAAATCCGGTTCTCGTGATGAAAAAGACCAATGAGTGGAGGATGTGCATTGATTTTACGAGTCTCAACAAGCATTGCCCAAAGGATCCGTTTGCGTTACCAAGGATAGATCAGATCATAGACGCGGTAGCTGGAAGTGACCTATTATGTTTTCTGGACGCATATTCCGGGTATCATCAGATTAAGCTCAAGAGGGAGGATTGGGAGAAAACATCATTTATAACCCCTTTTGGGGCCTTTTGTTACAAAACTATGACGTTTGGATTGAAGAACGCTGGCGCAACTTATCAGCGGTGTACACAGAAGTGCTTTGAGGACCAAATTGGACGCAATGTCCATGTATGTGGATGATGTGGTTATCAAGACCAGGAAGGCAGAGACATTTATCGACGATCTAAAGGAGACATTCAAGAACTTGAGGAGGTATCAGATGAAGCTTAACCCAACGAAGTGTGTATTTGGAGTTCCAGCTGGGAAGTTACTCGGCTTTATCGTTTCCGAGAGAGGAATTGAGGCAAACCCAGATAAAATAAAAGCTATCCAGAATCTGAAAAAGCTGAAAATTTTGAAGCATGTTCAAAAGCTCACGGGCTGCGTAGCAGCCTTGAGCCGATTTATATCCAGACTCGGAGAAAAAGCAATACCCTTGTACCGGCTCTTGAGGAAATCTGATAAATTCGTGTGGGATCAAGAGGCGGATGAGGCGTTCGAGGCACTAAAGAAGCAGTTGTCCGAAGCACCAGTCCTAGCGGCCTTGGGTCCTAAAGAGCCCATGTTGCTATACGTAGCAGCGGGCCCCCGAGCCGTTAGTGCAGTAGTTGTTGTGGAGCGTAAAGAGGATGGGAAAGGTTACCCGGTCCAGAGAGCGGTTTATTACGTCAGCGAGGTATTATCAGAGGCAAAGCAGCGCTATCCGCACTGGCAAAAACTGGTCTTCGGGGTCTTTATGGCCAGCCGGAAACTGAAGCCGTATTTTCAGGAACACCCCATAACAGTGGTAAGTTCGATACCAATGTCGGATATCATCAGAAACTCAGATGCAACAGGAAGAATAGCCAAGTGGGCGATAGAGATGGGGGATTATCACATCAACTACGAGCCCAGGTCAGCAATCAAATCTCAGGCTTTGGTCGATTTCGTTAATGACTAGACACACACAAGCATGACCGCCATGGCTCCAAACTCCGACTCTTGGATTATGCACTTCGATGGATCCAAGCAATACGAGGGATCAGGAGCTGGAGTGGTGCTAACATCACCCAAAGGAGACAAATTGAGTTACGTGCTACAGATTCATTTTGATTGTTCCAACAACGTGGCCGAATATGAGGCCCTATTGCACGGCTTAAAGGTAGCCAAGGAGATGAACATTAAGAGGATACGATGCTTTGGAGATTCGGACCTTGTAGTACAGCAGGTATCAGGAACTTGGGATAGAAAGGACACAACTATGGCAGCATACCGCAGAGAGGTTGACAGGGTCGCAGGATGTTTCTCCGGATACGAGGTGGAGCACATAGACAGAAGAAAGAATGAGGCAGCAGACGCCCTCGCTAGACTCGGCTCGCGCAGAGAGCCGGTTCCACCTAACGTCTTCCTAGATGAATTATGGCGACCATCAGTTAAAACCGAGTCTGAGGAAGAACTGGCAAGTCAAGACCCGGATTTGGAGCTCGTGGCCACGGTACGTGCTGTTCCCGAGTGGACAGAACCGTTTTTGGCCGACCTATCACGAGGCGAGTTACCACAGCAGGAAGTGTTAGCAAGGCAAATTTTGAGAAGAGCAAAGGGATATTCTATCATCAATGGGGAGTTATACAAGAGAAGTGCTGCAGGAGTCTTTTTGCACTGTGTAGCACCAGAAGAAGGCCGACAGATTCTTAAGGAAATCCATGAAGGTGATTGTGGGCATCATGCATCCACAAGATCCCTTGTGGCCAAAGCTTATCGACACGGATTTTTCTGGCTCACGGCGCTAGCAGATGCGGAGCGATTAGTGGCAAGGTGTGACGGATGTCAAAGGTACGCTCGCCAAACCCACGTGCCGGCTATGGAATTACGGACAATTCCGTTAACTTGGCTGTTCGCTGTTTGGGGTATGGACATGGTTGGTCCCTTTCACATGTCACCTTGCAAGAAGACACATCTTTTGGTGGCTATTGATAAGTTTACCAAATGGGTTGAGGTTATGCCAGTCACCAATTGTGAAGCAGTTACAACAGTCAAGTTCCTAAAAAGAATTATCTATCGGTTCGGGTATCCCCACAGTATAATTACCGACAATGGAACCAACATGTCCCTTGGCGCAATGGATAAGTTTTGCGGTAACAATGGAATCCGGCTTGACGTAGCATCAGTGGCTCATCCGCAGGCCAATGGACAAGTGGAGAGGGCAAACCAAGAATTACTTCGTGGACTAAAACCACGACTGCGAGTCCCTTGCATTAGGGCTGCGGGTGCATGGGTAGAAGAACTATCTTCCGTGGTCTGGGGTATCAACACTACACCTAACAGATCTACTCAGATGACACCATTCTTCATGGTTTATGGTGCGGAAGCAGTGCTGCCGAGTGATATTATTCATGATTCACCTCGAGTATCATCTTACGTCGAGGTAGAGAACGAGAAGACCCGGCAGGATGCCGTAGATATGTTAGAAGAACACAGGGAGCAAGCCCTGGAAAGATCAGCCATATATCAGCAAGATTTACGGAGGTATCATAGCCGGCGCGTGAAAACCCGGGTGTTCCAGGAAGGAGACTTGGTTATGCGCCTGGTACAGTCAAACGAAGGAAAACACAAGTTATCACCACCATGGGAAGGGTCGTTTATCATAAGCCGGAATCTGCACAACGGATCGTATTACCTGATCGATGCAAGGGAAGAGTCGGCTACAGTTAATGACACCGCCCATTCCACTTCGTCTATGCAGGAAAGAGACAGTCCATGGAACGTGGCTCAGCTACATCCCTACTATACTTAGTATAGACTATATTGGCAAATGGAGTTGCACGATGTAACAGGCGGCAGGTTTCAGACGCACTCTTTTCCTATCCAGGGCACCCTTGGGGACTGGGTGGGTTTTTAATGAGGCGGCTTGCTGACCTAACATTCTCATATCAAGAAAAGAAGTGGTTATTCTCATGTTCTTTAATCTCAGTATGTTGCATATATATAGGTCTTGGGGGCTGATTGCTTGAATAGCACAGTTGCAAACTCAATGACCCGGCCTTGATGCCTATGAGTTATAAGGGCCGATTACTCGCAAACGAGTACGGCTGCAATCTTATAACCGGACAAAGGAGCCAAACTTCCTTGACTTTTCTTACTTAAGCTCGATGTGACTCGCAATAAAAGTGGCATGATTTGCTCGCTTACGATTACAATCAGCCATGAACCCCAATGGGACTTGCCTGACCCTGTTTTCGTATAGATGTAGCAACATGGTATCCACGCGAAAGCCGGCTTATAGTACAAGATAGTCAAAAGGGTCATCTAAACCACAAGTTATGCAGAGTACAAAGCTAATAGCCGGAAACTCAACGTTTATCAAGCATAACTTCATTACCTATGTGAAACGGCTCCGGGTCTGGGCTTAGCAAACAACAAACTCGTTCTCTTCGAAAAGACCACATATCCCAGACTCAGAAATTCGGGTCCTGGCGATTCGGGATTTTGGAAAAAGAAAAAGTTGCTTAGTTGCTAAGGCTCAAAAAACCCAAACATCCGAGTCTTGGGGACTTAGAAGCAAGTCCGCTCGTCAACACCCATGAAACTCGGAAACCGAGTCTCACAAAAGGGATCGTAAAGAAAGTCGGATATCAAGAACAAGTTGGCTCACAAGTGGATAAATTTAAACGATCAGAAGAAGCACAAAGTGTATCAAGAACCTAGAGTGCATTACAAACTTCGGTAAATAGTATCAAAGGTGCACAGGCGCACCATCCAAAAATAGCTGTTTTAACAACACATCGGCCGACTGACGCGTATGAAGTAGCATTAGGTATCAGGTATCACTCGGCGTTCTAGGCCGCGGCGTCCATCTTCGCCTTGCCCTTGCCATCACTTGGGGTAGCAGCAGCACCCGGATCAGCAGTACCGGCTCGCGCAGGAGGAGGAACGACTGGTGTAGAGGTAGCGGGCGCAGAATCGGCTTCAGCCTTCTTTTTGGCAGCCTCCTCCCTCAACTTAGCAGCTTCCTCCTTCCATCGGGCCAGCATGTCATACGGCTCGGGAAGATCCGACTTAACCGCTTCACCAGCAGCATCATATGCAGGAACGATGGAATCGACATCCAAGCCGTCAGCAATCACGCTGGCCGGGTAACGGACCTCCTTCTGGACGGCCTGGAAATCCTTCACGGAGAACTTGGACCCATCAAGCTTGAACTCTAGGAAACCGCCCATAAGCTTGGCTAGCTCAAGCTTAGGGAAGTAAGCCTTGGCAAGTGCAAGCCCCCGGGTTACTCCAACCCGGCAGGACGAGCGTTTCCAGTGCCAAATCCACTCGGGGATAGTGGAGCAGGCGTCCAGCATTCTCTTCAGGTCGACATGCCCTTTACCCGGCCACCGTATTTCTTGAAGGATCCATTTGGTTCCGGCGCATAGCTGCCGGATAACGCTCTTGATAGTTTTCAGCCTGGCAATATCATCCTCATCCGGCATCACTTCATCCAGACCTGCAGAAAGAAATGGAAACATGAGTAAGGAAACTTCGGCTATTTATCAGAAGGATAACCCGGATGAAGAATCGTACCAAGCAAAGCACGATACGTATCAGCAATTTGAACAGAAAGGCTCGTTAGATCATCTTCTGCTGTGTGAGCCCTCCTCCTATACTTCTTCATTATCTTCCCACTCCTCCTGGCCTCAGCCTCAGCCTCGTCACGCAGAGCCACCTCCTTTTCAATGAGCTTGGTGGCCTTTGCCAGTTCCTTCTCGGATTGAGTCACGAAGGACTGCACGGATGCAAGGAAGGATTAGTCGGGTAAAGGGGCAAGTTATCAGTCGGTTATGCCGTAAAGTTCCAAGCAAATTGTGAATCAGTTCACTCGGAACTTGGGGACTAGATAAGGACACAAGCAATATTATTCGGGTTTACCTCGTGTTTGGCTATTAAAGCCTCCAAGATGTTTTCTTCATTAGCCCTCAAAGTGCGCAGGGTTTCGAGCATCTGGGCAAACGTCAGGTCTTCGGGTCGGACACCAGAAGAGCCGGCAGCCTGGTCGCCTGGTAGGGGAGCTTTCCCCGCCCTTGGGGTCGAGACCCGGACAGTCTGGGTATCCGGGTTGGGAGAACCCATCCTCGTGTCCGGAACCTCGATCTCCTCGTCCACTGGTTTGGATGACGCTGGAGACCCGGCGGCTTGGTGAAGTGGATCGCCCAAGGGGCCTTGTTCCTGGTTGTTCTCAGTATCACCGCCAGTTGCGGCGTCTACGTTCTCAGTCGGCTCCTCCGCCTCCCGGTTATCCATCTCCACATTCTCCGGGTCACTAACTGTGACTTGAGCGCTAAAGAAAGGGAAGAAGAGCAGTTAGCAATAGTAATTGAAAGTTATCAGGTACGAAAGGATGCCGTATAATAAAGACTCACCCGGTATTTACAGCCTAATCAGACGGGAGTTCGCTGCTGGAAGCAGATGAAGCCGTCAAAAGGGACCGATAGCGGGACCCGGAATTGCCCCGCGAGCGGGTGATTGGGAGATGTATTGCGGTGAGGAGATTTGGAGGGGCGAGGAAGAGGAATATCGGCCCGGAGGTTTGGCGAGGAGGAGATACCCGGGTTAAGGGGATCGTCCCCTGGTGAACTCCGGGTCACTCTGCGCTTGGTCGGGATAGAATCCTTCAAGTGCGATGAGTTAGATAGTCGTTGGTTAAGTCTGTGCATGTTATCAAAAGAATAGGGTTCGGAAGACATGGTGGAATAGGGAACCTTGCACACCACTCCTCTGGCTTTCCTCTTGACCCCGACTGTTATTTCTGGATCGGACTCGGTGGCCTCTGGGTCTTCGTCATCCTTCTCATCCTCGTCCTCTGGCCCTGCAAGCCGAGTATGTGTCGATGGAAAAGGTTAAAATAAGGAAATTTGTGCAAATGAAGATGACGTAAGATTCGGATAATTACCCTCATCATTGTCAGCCGGTTCGTCTTCCTCCTCCGGGTCTCCGGTAGCAGGAGAAGTTTCAACATTCCAGAAAGGGTTATCAGCCTGAGATAAAAACAGGAAGGTGGGAATCAGTAATTGCATCAAGTTGAAGACGTGTGAATAAAGTTGCATACGTCGAGTCTTACCGCTGGGGCCGGGTTTTCCCGGGTAAATGGCGGTAACCCGGCAATGTTCTTGATCACTTCCAGCTTTTCCGTCAAGAAGCCTTTGATGGTTTTATTGGTGTCGCCGGCTGCAAAGCTCTTGGTGGAATATCGGAGTGCATCTGTGGCATGCCCCGAGTACTCGCACATCAATTTGGTGCGGATAGAATTGGGTTGGATCCGGAAATCAACCCAAGTTTTCACTAGATTGAGCCCAAGAAGGCCTTGGGCGGAGAGGACGGCTATTCTAGCTAGTGAAGGCAGGGTTGCTTCCCTGTCCGAGTCAGGGGCGAAAGCATTGAATTTCTCGGAGATATCAAGGAGGCCCTCTGAGTAACCCGGCAACCTCTTTTCGCCGGGTGGGAAGGTGTCCCGGCAATAGAAGTATGAGAGTTGCCAATGTTTGACGTGTGAATTAAGAGTAAGAGGTGGCATTAGAGAATTCTTGTGGCGCTGGATAGAGACTCCGCCGCAAGCAAGAAGTGCTCCGTCGCCGCTTTCGCGGCACGGTTTGCACCGGAAAAGTTCGGTGAAGAGAGCCAAACTTGGCGGGGTGCACAGGTATGACTCGGACAGAACAATGAAGTGGGTAATATTCAACATAGAGTTAGGCCCTATGTCGAATATCCTGAGGCCATAATGGCTCATGACCTCACGAAAGAAAGGGTGACCCGGAGGACGGAATCCCCGGGTCACGTGCTCTATAAAACAGATTACCTCATCCTCGGCAGGTGTGGGCCGGGTCTCGTCACCCGGCGCCCTCCAATGAATGTCCTTCTGAGAAGGGAGGACCCCCAACTCGGCCAGCTCGTCCAGCTTGGCCTTTGTGACTGTGGATCGCCCCCAATTGGCGGATATGGATTGGGTTGTCTTCGCCTGGGCCGGCTGTTTCCCTTGCCTTTTGGGAGCCATGGGATCAACCTACAAAATACAAGGCAAAAAGGTGCAAAAAGTAAGACTCGGAAACCATGGGCTATTCGAGTATCTGTGAGTGGTAACAAGAAAGTACGGAAGTTAAGCATTATCCGGGTGTCATTCTAGAAGGCAAGGTTACAAGTTATCCGGGTATCAAGCATCATTATACAAACTATGGGGTACTTACGTATTCAAAGGTGTTTGAGGAAGACGGATGATTGCCCATGAATCTACTGCAAGCAAAAGAACCGGAGGAAGAGAATTTTCCGGGTGTCAATGACATGCGCGGAAAATTGGAACGAAATGGATCTAGATCGGAAAACTTGCGGGCGATTTTACGAAGAAATTAATGGTTAATGATGATAGGAGAATGATGTATGGCCGTCAATCAAGCTATTGGAGGAGTTATCGAGCATCTAAGCGACCCGACCGAGCATGACAGGAAGAGTTGCCCGCGGGTTGACCTAGATCCAATCTAGAGTAAATCAAGGGATTGTGAGGTTGAATTGATGGGTACGAGAAACTTACTGAAGGGGACTGGAGTAGCACGCAACGGCGGTGAACAGCGCGGCCTGGATGATCCCTCGCAACTCCCGGCGGTCCGGATGAAGGTATGGCGACGGGGCTCGGCGGCGGCGCAGATTGGCGCGAGGATGAATGTGGCCGTTGGCGGCTTGGCTCCGGCAAGAGGCGTGAGGTTTTTCGCGATGGTGTTGCGCAATCACGAGAGAAGAGGAAAGGAGAAGAGCTGGAATGGATTGTTGGAAGGTTAGGTTGTCCCCCGGGCACCTATTTATAAGGTGCGGGTGGATAAGATCTAGGCCAACGGGAGGGAGCCGGAAATTTTGGGATAACGGTTACCTGCGCGGATTTTGCGAGATACACTTTAAGTGCTGAACGAAATATCCGGACAAAAATAGGAAGTAGATCTTCTCCGCGACATCAGGGTTAATTATCAAGTAAAGTAAGCCAGATCTTTAACATTCTTATTAGGGTGTTAACCCGGAAAACTAAGCAAAGTACTTGGAGAAAACCGGGTTACTATATGGCCACCGTGGAGTTAGGCCTAGCTGTTTATCAAAGCAATTTAACCCGGCCTCCATTGAGTTTGTAAGTTTGATAATTTTGCAGGGAATAGCGTGCGCTTCAAAGAGAATCTCGTGAAGCCCAAGATATTCTGGGGACTACTGATGGAGGGATAATAACCCGGTAGGCCAATTCCACGGCGTAATCCGGCCCAAAGGACGCTGTGCAAGATCCGGCTAAAGATAAAAGAACTTCTAGAAGGCCCAAGATTGTAGGCCTCGTAACCCGGATTGTGGGTTACGGTAAGGAGAGTTAGGGTTTTATGCGCCGTGTCCGGGTAGGATTCAGGGTGCGCCTTGGAGGGCAAGCCAGGGGGTTCGGGTGCTTTATAAACCGGCCCCTGAGTTAGGTTAAGGGATCCAAGAGTTCTAGCAATATCGCTTGATATCGAGCATCCAGTGTAACACGAGAGTTGAGTTAATATATTAAGATCGGAGACTCGGCGACTTGATTGCCGGCTACCGGATCGAGTTCCATCATGTTTTCCTCTGAGCTAAACCCTCTCCCAAACGCCTGTGTCGTCTTGCCCCAAGATCAGTTACCCCCGGTAACGTCTGCCGTGATTATCCCACGACAACGGGTCTGTCCGTGCCCTGACCAAGTCTTTGCTTTCGTAGATAAGTAGATAGAGCTGCTGTGCACGAATCGTGGGATGGCACGATGTCAACGCGTGCATGGCGGCGTCTAGAGTGTGTGCGTGAGTGGTCGTGGGATGGCACGGCCGTGTAGCTCGGGCATGGACTCGTTCATGTTTCAGTTTCGGTTAAATACAGAGAACAACAGAAAACGCAGCACGCTTTTCAGCTGCACAAAACCTCTCGCCTCTTTCAGTTGTCTCACGACTAACAAGAGAGGCGCCGCCGCCTATCATCCCATTGATCCACTACAGCGACGACGACGACGAGGTCGCGGCCCTCTGTGATGATGAAGACGACGCGGCCGTCCAGGACGGCCGAGGTTGATGCAGCGCTGGGCCGGTGCTGGCGATGTGCCTGGCGTTTGCCAAGGAGCCGTTCAAGGTCAAGTCCGAGTCTTGCGACACGGTGGTGCGCAACGCGGGGATGATGATCGTCGACCCCGACACCGGCTCGTCCCTCGGCCGGAACCTGCCCGGGGAGATCTGCATCCGCCGGGATCACATCATGATAGGTACCACCTCGCAATCGAACCCGTACACCCATCGTTGCTCTCTAGTCTCTCTCCCAGCTCCGCTCGGGGCTGCCTGTGGCGTTAATTAACCTCAGTATTAGCTCCACCTGTGCCTGTGGTGTTAATTAACCTGTAGTATATCTGTTAGCGAATCAAGAAACAGCGACGCACGTTGCTAACGACCTGCAAATCATGCATACATATTCCCCCTCTCTGTCTCTTGCTTTGTCTACACAGAGCTCACCGTCACCATTGCACCGTTCCAGAATCCAAGTTGCACATGGCTGTAGTCTGTAGGCAATCCAATTTTTTTTTCCATACGAGGCAATCCAAGTTGCACATGGCTGTAGTCTGTAGGAGATCCCCACCATCGCAAGATGTTCTAGGTTCACAAGATGTTCTAGGTTTTTTGCTACACTAACTTGCTATGTCTTTAGCATGTTAGCAATGAACCAACTTGAATTAGGATTATTAGCACAGGGAGCCCCAATTATTTTTCCTATTTCTCCGTCGCTGTATCTGGTACGTCTGAACCTGTGTGTGTGGGAACCATGCTAGGTACGACATAACTGTCTGTCTGAACCTGTATCATTGAACTTGAGGTAACCCTACTTTGTTCACTTCTATTGGGCTGACATGTACCTATGAACTCGATGACACACCTGGATTTACATTTGGGACTCATAGTTTGTAGTTATGCTACTCTTGTACTATGACATTCATGTGAGTTTCATATTATTGTTGATTCATGTTATACTCATCTGTATTGTTATGTACTTAAGCTCGAGGATGAAGAAAGTATTGACAGAATGCACCCAGTGTCGCACCCGGACTTCTAGAGGATACTCGCCGTTCCGCTGAACAGTAGTAGGTTGGATTACGGGGCTTACCGGCACCCGCGTCCTCTTACGAGTAGGCCAACACACGTATGTGTGACAACCAACCCCTATCTGTTCAGCGTCGACGTAAACCATCCCATAGAAATCAGGACACTACCATTGACGTACTTCATACCATACACACATGGTACGTCAACGGCTTTGAACAAGATGATAACACAACGTACCTCTAAGACACAAAAGATTGAAATAAGTTGCAAATGGCCCTCACTAGGGCAGAGATAGCAAATACAATCATCCAGAGGACACATGTCCCAACATAACATCATTACATCTCAGCGGAAGCATTCAAAGGGTCTGAGTACAGACAAATCCAAATAGGCTTAAGAAGCCGGCAAAAGAAAGAAAGACGGAGCCCATCCACGTAGTCTCGGATCCTGCCCGGGTCCGCTACCTACTCGTCAGCAGCCTCGTCAAACTGCACGTAGTAGCCGTCACCTGGATCCTCGTAAGCGTAGTCTGCGGAAACCACAGCCCCAAAGGGGTCAGTACATAGACGTACTGGAAAGCAAGACTCACAGTTCACCAAAGTGTAACCCGTCAACACCAAACACAGATGGCTTGGGTTCAACGGAAGAAAGGGGATATAAAAGATGCTGCAACTGGCTGCACTAACCAACTACAGAGATTCTACCACTTCCCGCTAACAGAAAGGAGATAAGATCGAGTATTGTAACCAACTGAAAGATAACTTCAAACAAACCCATCCTGGATCTCGCCCCTTATCCAAAGAAGCAATCCGAGGATAACTCACACGGTTGGATTAAAGATGAATCCAGTTATTGTGTCAATAATCCTATTATTAGTCAAGTTGTTGATCATTGGGTGTGAGATTGTGAATCATTAGGTTTATGTTGTCCTGAGTACTTGTTAGCCAGTACTTTCACCAAGTTAACCATAACCGCGGAAAACACGGCTTCTCGAGAAGATTATCCCTGCAGGGTTGCACCAATTTGGCCGTACACGTAAGAATACCCCGCCAGATGGGATGCCTCCCACCAAGCGTGGCACTCAACACAACTCAACTCTTCTTCGCATCAAGCCCAAAGCACCTTGGGCGCACGGCTAATCGAGCCCAGAAGAAAATGGACCCTCATAGCACTCTAAGACCGTGTCCCCCTATATGCCGACTACAAAAGTTCCACCCGGATACCAAGGGCTCGCAAGATCATGCATGCAGCAAATGGAAAACCCGAACTAAATGAGGCGATTTGGACGAGATGCGAATCGAGTCAAATTGAGGGGGGCGCCCATACTCGCTTCCTACGTGCGGGTAGTGCGCTCATCATGGATCAGTAGACAAGACCCTTTTCCTATTAGGGTCGACACTAGCAGGCCTCAAAACCACAAAGGGCCTCCTGCCGGTGCCTTAACATCAAATTATTATTTAGCAATAACATTAGCATGATTGATTGATTAAACATCGAGCCCCCAGAACATAATAACAATATAGTAACTGAAAGTAACGGGTAACAGACTCGAGCAAAACAACCTAAGCATGCTAATAAGACACTGGCTCAAACATAGGGGTTGTAGGAGTGGAGGTGAGGCAATATCAGGGTTAAGGGATTCATGTGATAGGTTCGTAACAGAAACAACTACTACTATGGCTTAGCAGGAATAGACAACGGAAAATATCGGTAACCAATGTTGAAAGGAACACAATGGTTCATGTGAGTGATAACTTGCCTGCAAACTCAGCAGCCGGGTACTGAGCTAGATCCTCAGAAGGGGTGCTGTAAAGATCGTCTGTCTCAACGTTGTCGTCTATTCGAGAAGAAGCAAACAAACAAGACAGATATATAAACAATCAATATCATGGCATAGTGCACAATCAGGGAATGATGCATGTCAAGTTAATGGTTGCAACAAAATAAACTAGTTGACAAAGTGACACAATTTAAATGGACCCCTATGCAATTGGATTGCATATGGAAAAGGTCCATGCATTAGGGTGGAAACAAATGGACTACAATTAATTATCAGGTGAAAGTTGTTTAGCATGATGCATGCATGATGATAACAACAAAATAACAACAATAGATGCAAGTGGTAAAGGAATTTAACAAGTTTGGAAATCATTTATTAAGTTTGGAAAATTTTGGTTACTTAAAGATGTCACACAAGTATTTGTTGTTTTCATCAATTTAAAATGTTCAAAACAAATAACAAAATTCATAGTTGAAAAGAATACAAAATTTTAGTTGGATTACATGTTTCGAATATTGAAATAGGAGTTAGGATGAATTTATTATGACTTAAACAATATTAAACAAGTTTTAAATGAATTTAAAACAAGTTTGAATTTTATTTGAATTTTATTTGTTTAAAACATAAATTCAAATTCATATTTGAAAAGTTCATACTTTGATGGTTTGAAAACATATTTTGCATGTTCAAAAATAATTTAAAACAAGTTATGATTTTTGCAAATTTAAATGAATTAAACAAGGATTAAATTATTTAGGCAATTTAAATTATTCAAAACATGAAACAAAATTTATATTTGAAAAGTTATTTGAAATAGCATGGAAAACATATTTTATTTGCATTTATTGGATTAAGAATGAATTAGTTATGGATTTTAGCAAATTGCAATTGAATTATTTGAATTCAAATTTGAATTGCATTTTGAAAATTTAAAACAGGAAACAAATGGTACCAATAGGTAGATAAATAAATTTAGACCAGCACACATATTTTATTTTCATTATTTGGAGTTATAAAATAAAAGTTATAAGGTTTTTAAAACTAGGGACCATTCTGCAATTTTTTAAGGGCTTGGATTCGAAAACAGAAAGTGTTAAAAACATTTTATACGCATCAGAACCCTACCCTAGGCACAGCGAGGTTGAGGTGTTGCTCGTGGATCTGCAGTTAACTGACGAACAAAAACTTGTCTGAACTTTGACAGTTGCCCGGCGGCTCAACTGCGGCGATCACCGTGTGCTCGAGCTTGAGGTGCGCGTCTGCTGCTGTGATGAAGTGTGCGCTCGCGTGCGCGTGCTTGCGGGCATGTACAGAGAGGAGGAGGAGGTCACGGTGGCCTCACCGGCGTTGTAGCGAGATGCAGAGGTCCGAGGGGGCGCGGCCGGCGGCGACGTCGACGATGGTGGCGGCGATCCAAGACGTTCCCGTGCCTGCTGCGGTGTCCAACACCTCGAGGAGGAAACGGTGGGTTGGTTTCTGTGTCTAGGTGGGGTGGAGGAGGGCCATGGCGACTGCGGTGGTCGGAGTTTCAGACGGCGTGCTTCTCCGGTGAGGTGACAGAGGGGGGAAAATGCGCCGGGGAGAGGGAAGACGGCGGCGGAACGAGGGGAACAGGAGCCTAGGGTTAGCTAGGGCTGCGCGCTGTGCCCTAGGGGGGATATATAGGGTCCAGGGGGAGCTCCTGGCCGTCATAGCGGCCGGCTGCCGCCGTGGCACCGCGCGATTTCGCGCCGTACATGGGAAAGAAGAGGGGGGCGCGCTGCGAACCGTTTTCGGGCCGTGGGCTGGCTGCGCGCGAGGGAAAAGTAGGAAGGTGGGCTGGGCTGGGTAGGCTAGCTGCTGCGCGCGCGTTTTCCTTTTTCTTATCTTTTTGCTTTCCTGTTTTTTTTTTGCAGCAAGGAAAATGGAAGAAAAAAGGAGGGTTTTAGTGTTAGGAAAAAAATATGGTTAGTTTAGTTTTTCACATAGCAACTAAATGCTAACCTTGCTTTCCAAAATGTTTCAAATTTAAATGCTGTTTAGTGATTGTTTGAAATTGGATGAATTTTTGGGATTAAAATTGATTATTGCAACAAGATTTTAAATAGGGTTATCACATAACTTTAATTGGAAACAAATGAGCACAAAATGTTTTGGTTATTTTTATAATTTCAAATTGGTGTGCTGTTTGAATGTTTTTGGTTTGAATTTGAATAATTTGATAATTAATTGATCAATATTGGAAACAATGTTTTTATTACGGTGACCCCTATTGATTAAATAGAACAAATGTGATTAGAATTTGTTTGGTATTTTTATAATTTTCAAATGAGGTGCTGTTTGAAGATGCTTTGAATTTGAAAGCAATTTGGGATTACTTAATTGAAATAAAAGCACCATTTTAGTAGTTGATTCAATATGGCATGATTGGAAATAAAATGAGACTTTGGATTGCAATTTTGATTTGAAAATATTGTAACATGACAAGTATGAAATAAGCATTTGAAATATGTTTGAATTTGAAATGTGAAAACAGAGAAAACAGATGCAAAACAAATAGTAAACAAATGCAAACAAGGAAACAAATATGATGACATGATGCAATGCTTTAAATTAAACAAGAAACAAAACATTCTAAGGGATATTTTCATACTTGGGATGTTACAAAACGCCCCCCCCCTTGAAGGAATCGCGCCCCGAAATTCCTTACTGAGAAGAGAAAAGGTCCGGATACTTCTTGCAAAGATCCTCTTCGGTCTCCCACGTTGCCTCTTTATCGGAATGATGCGACCACTGCACTTTCAAGAACTTGGTGCTCTTGTTGCGATTCTTACGCTCGGTCTCATCGAGAATACGAATAGGGTGCTCCTCATAAGAGAGATCATCTTGCAGTTCAATGGAATCATGATCAACTGCACGATCTGGATCTTTGAAACACTTCTTGAGCTGTGACACGTGGAACACATCGTGCACCTTGGATAGTTTTTCTGGAAGTTCAAGACGATAGGCATTTTCTACCCATCTTGAGAGAATGTTGAAAGGACCAATGTATCTTGGTGCAAGCTTTCCTTTCACACCAAAACGATGAGTGCCTCTGAGGGGAGTTACATGGAGATATGCCTTGTCACCAGGTGCATAGATCATATCCCTGTGCTTGCTGTCATAGTAGCTTTTCTGACGAGACTGAGCAATCTTGAGATTGTCACGAATGATACGAACTTTCTCCTCGGCATCCTTAACAATGTTAGGGCCTAAGAGTGAACGTTCACCAGCACCAGACCAATTGATTGGACTCCTGCATCTGCGGCCATACAGTGCCTCAAATGGTGCCATGCCTAGGCTTGCCTGGAAGCTGTTGTTGTAGGAGAATTTAGCATATGGAAGGCAATCCTCCCATTTCATGCCAAAGGAGAGACCACATGCTCTGAGCATATCCTCGAGAATCTGATTGACTCTTTCGACTTGCCCCTGAGACTGAGGGTGATAAGCTGTGCTGAACAGAAGTTTGGTGCCCAATGCTTCTTGAAAACTCTTCCAGAAATGAGAAGTGAATATGCTTCCACGGTCTGAGCTTATTTCCAATGGAACACCATGAAGAGGAACAATCTTTGCTGTGTAGAGCTCTGCTAACTGGCTAGATGAGATTCTTTCTTTGACAGCAAAGAAGTGAGCTACCTTAGTGAGACGATCAATAACAACGAAGATTGCATCGTTGCCCTTCTTGGACTTTCGAAAACCAGTGACGAAGTCCATTTCAATCATGTCCCACTTCCACTCAGGAATTTTCAGAGGTTGGAGTAGACCGGCTGTTTTCTGATGGACTGCCTTAACACGTTGACAAACGTCGCATTCAGAAACGTATTGAGCAATTTCACGTTTCATGCCAGGCCACCAATACAGAGTCTTGAGATCCTGGTACATCTTTGTACTTCCAGGGTGGATGGAGAGAGGAGTTTCATGAGCCTCCTTGAGAATGACATCTTTGAGGCTTTGAATCTGAGGGACTGCAATGCATCCTTCGAAGAACACAATTCCCTTGTCATCAATTGAGAAGGACTTGAATTTATCATTGCCCTCTTTGATGTGCTCTACAATCTTCTTGATTTCAGTATCACGAAGTTGTTCAGAACGAATCTTGTCCTCGAGAGTTGGACTGGCTGTCAAGCTAGCAAGGTAACCTTGAGGTACAAGACCAAGGTTCAGCTTCTGGAATTCTTCATGAAGTGGAGGTTGGCCTTCCATGATCATGAGATTATTGCAATAGGACTTGCGACTGAGAGCATCAGCCATAACATTAGCCTTGCCTGGAGTGTAAGAAATGGTGAGATCAAAGTCTTTAATCTTCTCAATCCATCTCCTTTGCCTGAGGTTTAGATCTGGTTGAGTGAAGATGTATTTCAGACTCTTATGATCGGAAAAGATTTCAGTTTTGTTACCCAACAAGTATTGCCTCCATTTCTTGAGGGCAAACACAACTGCTGCAAGTTCTAGGTCATGAGTGGGATAGTTTTGCTCATGTGCATTCAACTGACGTGAAGCATAAGCCACAACTTGACGTTCTTGCATAAGAACTGCACCTAGACCTTGGAGAGATGCATCGCAGAATATCTGGAAAGGTTTGGTAGTATCTGGGCCAACCAAAACTGGTGTAGAAGTGAGTTTAGTCTTGAGGAGATTGAAACTTTCATCACACTGTGGAGACCAAACGAACTTCTTGTCCTTCTTTGTGAGATCAGTGAGAGGTTTGGCAATCTTGGAAAAGTTTTGGACGAAACGACGGCAATAGCTAGCCAAGCCAAGAAAACTTCTGACTTGCTTCACCGTCTTAGGAGGTTTCCAATCAACAATTGCCTTAACCTTTTCTGGGTCAATGGCTATGCCCTTGGCAGAGATGATATGACCAAGGTAAGAAACTTCTGGAATCCAGAACTCACATTTGGAGAATTTGGCATATAGACGATGCTCGCGAAGTTTCATGAGAGTGAGACGAAGGTGTTCTCCATGCTCTTCCTCAGATTTGGAGTAGACTAGAATGCCATCAAGATATACCACAACGAACTTGTCGAGGTATTCATGGAAGACAGAATTCATAAGTCTTGAGAATGTCGCCGGTGCATTGGTGAGACCAAAGGACATGACGGTGTATTCATATAGACCGTACCGAGTGGTGAAAGCTGTTTTTGGAATATCTTCCTTTCTGATCTTTATTTGATGGTAACCCATCCTCAAGTCCAACTTTGAGAATATTGAGGCTCCAGCAAGTTGATCAAAAAGATCATCGATACGAGGAATTGGATACTTGTTTTTGATGGTTTTCTCGTTGAGAGGACGATAGTCAACCACGAGTCTTTTTGTTTGATCCTTCTTGGCAACAAACAGAGTTGGGCAACCCCAAGCGGAGGAACTAGGCTGAATGTAACCTTTCTCCATGTACATATCGATTTTCTCCTTCAACAATTTCAGTTCAGGAGGAGCTATCTTGTATGGATGCTTAGAGATTGGAGCAGTACCTGGTTCAAGCTCGATCACGAACTCAACTGCTCTGTCCGGAGGCATCCCTGGCAACTCTTCTGGAAAGACGTCAGGGAATTCCCAAACCACCGGAACATTTTCAAGTAGAGGTAGAGGTTTTGCATCGAGGTTGAACAGCTTAACAGAACTTGATCCATATGGAGAATAGACTATCTGGCCAGAAGGGTGAGGGAGAGTTATTGACTTTTGAGCACAGTCAATTTTAGCTTCGTTGGTCTTCAACCAATCCATGCCCAGAATGACATCAATGTCAGAATTTCCCAGCAACATGAGTGAAGCAAGGAATATGCGTCCTCCAATTAGGATCTGATTGTCCTTACTTATCTTGGAAGTCAACATTTTAGATCCCGGAGAGTGAACAGAGATTTGACTGCTTAGTGGAACCAGAACTAGGTTGTAAGCTGTTGCAAAGATCTTTGACACAAAAGAATGTGATGCTCCGGTATCAAACAACACTTTAGCTGGAAAAGAGTTTACGGGTAATATACCGAGAACGACGTCAGCAGCTCCTCAGCTTTGTCGGCCTTGATATGATTCACCCTCGCGGTCCTCCCGACAGGCCTGTTGTTGGAGTTGAAGGCTTTAGTCGGGGGAGCACGAACCATTGCCTGGTTGGTGTTGGGGCGAGGAGGTGGAGGTAGCTGCCTCTGAGTGCACTTATCAGCGTAGTGTCCCGTCTCCTTGCATTTGTAGCAAGTGACGACACGAGGAGGACCTGGCCTTGGCTGCCCCATTGGAACCCTCTGACTCTGCATCTGAGCTGGGTTGGGTGGGCGGGGAGCAAAGCCTGGAGAAGCTTGGGCATATGGAGCCCGAGTGACAGCAGCATTTGGCACCCAGATGTGGCACTTCTGCGGAGGGGTGGTCATGTTGGAGGAGGAACCACCCTCACGCGAGTGCTTGCGGGACTCCTCGAACGCCTTGCGCCCATTTTCCTCATTGAGCGCGGTGTTCACGAGCTCCTCGAAGTCTTTGCACTTGATGTTGGTGAGAGCGTACTTCAGTTCCGGGTTAAAACCTCGGCGGAACCTTGCCATCTTCTTAGCCTCAGTGGACACCTCATCACCAGCGTATCGAGCGAGACGATTGAACTCGTTCTGATAGCCAATGACGTCCAGCTTGCCCTCCTTGAGAGAGCAAAATTCCTCACGCATCCTTTCCATGAGACCATCTGGGATGTGGTGCTTCAGGAAGGCATCCTTGAAACATCCCCAGGTGATAGGATATCCAGCTCTCATGGTCTGGTAGTTCTCCCACCAGGTAGCTGCCTGACCCTTCAGTAGGTAGGTGGCATACTTGACTTTGTCTTCCTCAGCAACGTGAGCAATGTCCAGAGCGCTGGCCATCTCCCGGATCCAGTCATCAGCATCCAGAGGCTCACGTGTTGCCACGAAAGCTCTCGGACCCATACTGAGGAACTCCTTGATGCTGACCCGTGGAGCATTCTGGTTGTTGTGCTGGTTAGCCTGGAACTGGGCCATCTGTGCCACGACCTGAGTCATCTGAGTCAACAGCTCCGTGATCGGAGGTGGTTCAGGCGGGTTGCTCCTTGTTGGCGGCATCCTGAATAGACATGCATTTTAGCACAACAACAGAAAAGGATAGACATGGTAACCGAAAGAGAGATTATTCCGACGCATGAATAGATAACCAACAGGTACATCATCACATGTTCAAATACATCAGAATATCCAACACACCAATACATGGTTCGAAATCCAAAGGATAACTAAACATAGCTAGGAATGGATACATCGGTACTCCCATGCTCATCACGCAGGACGGCGGTGAGTAGTACGACGAGAGATACGGTGAGGAGGAATCCCACGGAAATAGGTAGAACGACGATCCACGTAGATCGGGACTGCTCTGAGAGCGACTCTCGGTGTGGTGAAGTAGAAAGCGTCGTCTCCCTGTGCTCCAAAGCGTGGAATCCCAGTGTAACCAGCTCCGAGGTTGAGGAGTGGACCTCTGATCGGCTCGTAACCTCCAGCATCTGGCAAACTACGTCCAACTGTCTGATGGAAACGTGCAAAGCGCTCATCTCCAACAAAGTCTGTGGTGTACGTCGCCAGACGAGTCAAAGCAAGATAGAGCTGCTCCCTGACTGAGGCCAACTCCTGAGAAAGTGTGGTGGCAACAGCGTCACTGTGCCTCACAAACTGAGCGGTGGTGTGCAGCCTGGTGTTATCATGCTCGTAGACATCCAGGTTGTCGTAGAGGGTGAAGTGAGCTCCCTCCGAAGTGATGTAACCACGGGGGATGTGGCGATAGATAGAATCGTCAAATCCCCAGTAGTCAGCACGAAGGACGGTGAGGCTCACATAAGCTGCCTGCTGCACGGCCATATCCACTGTGGAACCTACTGCCTCGTAGCGGTGGACAACGCTCATGCCATCATCTGACAGAATGTAGACGATAGCCTGGTAGTAGGTCTGGTCAAACTCTCGCTGCTGCTCGTAGACCTGGTACTCTGGTGCCCAACGGAACCACAGATAAGTGACCATGTCTCTCAGCATCTCCGGATAACCGGCGGTGCTCTCACAACGAGTCATCCGAACCACCTGCGGGTAGAACCTGAGATCCATCTGCAGATGATTTGGGAGGTTTTGATTAGACGCCGGTCGAGAACTGAAGTGGAAAGCAACAACAAGGTTCAACGGACGAAAAGGATGTTGAAAAGAACAGGATATTGAAGCAACATCGGGAAACACGAGACCAAAACTCCTGAGGTACTACGGAGAACCCAAAACACGTGAAATCCTAACTTGAAAGTTTAGGTGAGAAGAGAAAACAACGTTGCACTTCCTTACCACAAAAGGGTGGGTGGGTGGGGAAAGAAGAAAAATGGCAGAATTCCTACTCTCACGTTTCATTTTTCCTATATAGCTACAAAATAGTTTCTAGACTCAACTGCGACCAGTGAAAAAGGGATCCTACAGGCAGACAGGCTCTCATACCATTTGTCGCACCCGGACTTCTAGAGGATACTCGCCGTTCCGTTGAACAGTAGTAGGTTGGATTATGGGGCTTACCGGCACCCGCGTCCTCTTACGAGTAGGCCAACACACGTATGTGTGACAACCAACCCCTATCTGTTCAGCGTCGACGTAAACCATCCCATAGAAATCAGGACATTACCATTGACGTACTTCATACCATACACACATGGTACGTCAACGGCTTTGAACAAGATGATAACACAACGTACCTCTAAGACACAAAAGATTGAAATAAGTTGCAAATGGCCCTCACTAGGGCCGAGATAGCAAATACAATCATCCAGAGGACACATGTCCCAACATAACATCATTACATCTCAGCGGAAGCATTCAAAGGGTCTGAGTACAGACAAATCCAAATAGGCTTAAGAAGCCGGCAAAAGAAAGAAAGACGGAGCCCATCCACGTAGTCTCGGATCCTGCCCGGGTCCGCTACCTACTCGTCAGCAGCCTCGTCAAATCCACGTAGTAGCCGTCACCTGGATCCTCGTAAGCGTAGTCTGCGGAAACCACAGCCCCAAAGGGGTCAGTACATAGACGTACTGGCAAGCAAGACTCACAGTTCACCAAAGTGTAACCCGTCAACACCAAGCACAGATGCCTTGGGTTCAACGGAAGAAAGGGGATATAAAAGATGCTGCAACTGGCTGCACTAACCAACTACAAGGATTCTACCACTTCCGGCTAACAGAAAGGAGATAAGATCGAGTATTGTAACCAACTGAAAGATAACTTCAAACAAACCCATCCTGGATCTCGCCCCTTATCCAAAGAAGCAATCCGAGGATAACTCACACGGTTGGATTAAAGATGAATCCAGTTATTGTGTCAATAATCCTATTACTAGTCAAGTTGTTGATCATTGGGTGTGAGATTGTGAATCATTAGGTTTAAGTTGTCCCGAGTACTTGTTAGCCAGTACTTTCACCAAGTTAACCATAACCGCGGAAAACATGGCTTCTCGAGAAGATTATCCCTGCAGGGTTGCACCAATTTGGCCGTACACGTAAGAATACCCCGCCAGATGGGATGCCTCCCACCAAGCGTGGCACTCAACACAACTCAACTCTTCTTCGCATCAAGCCCAAAGCACCTTGGGCGCACGGCTAATCGAGCCCAGAAGAAAATGGACCCTCATAGCACTCTAAGACCGTGTCCCCCTATATGCCGACTACAAAAGTTCCACCCGGGTACCAAGGGCTCGCAAGATCATGCATGCAGCAAATGGAAAACCCGAACTAAATGAGGCGATTTGGACGAGATGCGAATCGAGTCAAATTGAGGGGGGTGTCCATACTCGCTTCCCACGTGCGGGTAGTGCGCTCATCATGGATCAGTAGACAAGACCCTTTTCCTATTAGGGTCGACACTAGCAGGCCTCAAAACCACAAAGGGCCTCCTGCCGGTGCCTTAACATCAAATTATTATTTAGCAATAACATTAGCATGATTGATTGATTAAACATCGAGCCCCCAGAACATAATAACAATATAGTAACTGAAAGTAACGGGTAACAGACTCGAGCAAAACAACCTAAGCATGCTAATAAGACACTGGCTCAAACATAGGGGTTGTAGGAGTGGAGGTGAGGCAATATCAGGGTTAAGGGATTCATGTGATAGGTTCGTAACAGAAACAACTACTACTATGGCTTAGCAGGAATAGACAACGAAAAGTATCGGTAACCAATGTTGAAAGGAACACAATGGTTCATGTGAGTGATAACTTGCCTGCAAACTCAGCAGCCGGGTACTGAGCTAGATCCTCCGAAGGGGTGCTGTAAAGATCGTCTATCTCAACGTCGTCGTCTATTCGAGAAGAAGCAAACAAACAAGACAGATATATAAACAATCAATATCATGGCATAGTGCACAATCAGGGAATGATGCATGTCAAGTTAATGGTTGCAACAAAATAAACTAGTTGACAAAGTGACACAATTTAAATGGACCCCTATGCAATTGGATTGCATATGGAAAAGGTCCATGCATTAGGGTGGAAACAAATGGACTACAATTAATTATCAGGTGAAAGTTGTTTAGCATGATGCATGCATGATGATAACAACAAAATAACAACAATAGATGCAAGTGGTAAAGGAATTTAACAAGTTTGGAAATCATTTATTAAGTTTGGAAAATTTTGGTTACTTAAAGATGTCACACAAGTATTTGTTGTTTTCATCAATTTAAAATGTTCAAAACAAATAACAAAATTCATAGTTGAAAATAATACAAAATTTTAGTTGGATTACATGTTTCGAATATTGAAATAGGAGTTAGGATGAATTTATTATGACTTAAACAATATTAAACAATTTTTAAATGAATTTAAAACAAGTTTGAATTTTATTTGAATTTTATTTGTTTAAAACATAAATTCAAATTCATATTTGAAAAGTTCATACTTTGATGGTTTGAAAACATATTTTGCATGTTCAAAAATAATTTAATTTGAGCAAGTTATGATTTTTGCAAATTTAAATGAATTAAGCAAGGATTAAATTATTTAGGCATTTTAAATTATTCAAAACATGAAACAAAATTTATATTTGAAAAGGTTATTTGAAATAGCATGGAAAACATATTTTATTTGCATTTATTGGATTAAGAATGAATTAGTTATGGATTTTAGCAAATTGCAATTGAATTATTTGAATTCAAATTTGAATTGCATTTTGAAAATTCAAAACAGGAAACAAATGGTACCAATAGGTACATAAATAAATTTAGACCAGCACACATATTTTATTTTCATTATTTGGAGTTATAAAATAAAAGATATAAGGTTTTTAAAACTAGGGACCATTCTGCAATTTTTTAAGGGCTTGGATTCGAAAACAAAAAGTGTTAAAAACATTTTATACGCATCAGAACCCTACCCTAGGCACTGCCAGGGGGCCAGGGTCCCTGTGCGCTTGCGTGGCACGTGAGTGGCTGACAGGGGGCCCTCCCTGTCAGCGCTGCGGGCAAAAAGTGGGATTTTATCCCGGGGGAGAGCCAGGACTCGATCCTTGAACCTCTCGCTCGCGTGCGCGGTACTGAACCAGTGTGCTGTTTCGCGTTCGTTGTCAGATACCGATACGCAGCGAGGTTGAGGTGTTGCTCGTGGATCTGCAGTTAACTGACGAACAAAAACTTGTCTGAACTTTGACAGTTGCCCGGCGGCTCAACTGCGGCGATCACCGTGTGCTCGAGCTCGAGGTGCGCGTGTGCTGCTGTGATGAAGTGTGCGCTCGCGTGCGCGTGCTTGCGGGCATGTACAGAGAGGAGGAGGAGGTCACGGTGGCCTCACCAGCGTTGTAGCGGGATGCAGAGGTTCGAGGGGGCGCGGCCGGCGGCGACGTCGACGATGGCGGCGGTGATCCAAGACGTTCCCGTGCCTGTTGCGGTGTCCAACACCTCGAGGAGGAAACGGTGGGTTGGTTTCTGTGTCTAGGTGGGGTGGAGGAGGGCCATGGCGACTGCGGTGGTCGGAGTTTCAGACGGCGTGCTTCTCTGGTGAGGTGACAGAGGGGGGAAAATGCGCCGGGGAGAGGGAAGACGGCGGCGGATCGAGGGGAACAGGAGCCTAGGGTTAGCTAGGGCTGCGCGCTGTGCCCTAGGGGGGATATATAGGGTCCAGGGGGAGCTCCTGGCCGTCATAGCGGCCGGCTGCCGCCGTGGCACCGCGCGATTTCGCGCCGTACATGGGAAAGAAGAGGGAGGCGCGCTGCGAACCGTTTTCGGGCCGTGGGCTGGCTGCGCGCGAGGGAAAAGTAGGAAGGTGGGCTGGGCTGGGTAGGCTAGCTGCTGCGCGCGCGTTTTCCTTTTTCTTATTTTTTTGCTTTTCTGTTTTTTTTTTGCAGCAAGGAAAATGGAAGAAAAAAGGAGGGTTTTAGTGTTAGGAAAAATTGGAAAAAAATATGATTAGTTTAGTTTTTAACATAGCAACTAAATGCTAACCTTGCTTTCCAAAATGTTTCAAATTTAAATGCTGTTTAGTGATTGTTTGAAATTGGATGAATTTTTGGGATTAAAATTTATTATTGCAACAAGATTTTAAATAGGGTTATCACATAACTTTAATTGGAAACAAATGAGCATAAAATGTTTTGGTTATTTTTATAATTTCAAATTGGTGTGCTGTTTGAATGTTTTTGGTTTGAATTTGAATAATTTGATAATTAATTGATCAATATTGGAAACAATGTTTTTATTACGGTGACCCCTATTGATTAAATAGAACAAATGTGATTAGAATTTGTTTGGTATTTTTATAATTTTCAAATGAGGTGCTGTTTGAAGATGCTTTGAATTTGAAAGCATTTTGGGATTACTTAATTGAAATAAAAGCACAATTTTAGTAGTTGATTCAATATGGCATGATTGGAAATAAAATGAGACTTTGGATTGCAATTTTGATTTGAAAATATTGTAACATGACAAGTATGAAATAAGCATTTGAAATATGTTTGAATTTGAAATGTGAAAACAGAGAAAACAGATGCAAAACAAATAGTAAACAAATCCAAACAAGGAAACAAATATGATGACATGATGCAATGCTTTAAATTAAACAAGAAACAAAACATTCTAAGGGATATTTTCATACTTGGGATGTTACACCCAGCAAAGTGTTCTAGCTCGCACTGTTGTGAATGTGGTTGTGTGGCCTTTTACACCAATTTCTTATTTTACCTTTTATGGTTCTTGATAAGTGAGTTGATTCATAGATGCATAGTTATGACTAGATGCTTCCAATGCTAAGATGCTATGTTCCTGCTACAGGCTGCCACCTTCAGGGATTTTTTCATCGACTGTACCTCGTCCTTACCCGACAACAGGAAGGGGGCTTACAAGGAGGACGACACAGAGGGTCTCGCGCTGCTGCTGGCAACGTCTGCGACGCCACGATGGTATGTGATTCATGGATCTCTCCCTGCTCCTCTTTGATTCATGGATATCTCCCTGCTCATCCTCGATTCATGCATCTTGCTCATAAGCGATTGATTCTGCAGATCACGGCCATGCGGAGACGATTGATTCTTTCCCTTCTCTAGCCCTAGAACCATGTGTGCTCATGAACCTCACATCTGTTGAAGGAGGCCATTGCTTTTACATGTCCTGTTTTGGTCACATTTGTGCAGTACCAGTTTAAGTTAAAGTTACTACAGCATGTAGAGCGCATATGTTTCAGAAGTGAGTGCAAATTTGTCCTCTTTGCTTTCTTGTTGGGTCAGCTCAATCCCAAAGAACCCTGTCACACTTAATTATAGAACAGTAATACAGTAGCCTGATGTAATCCACATGTTATGAATCTGATTTCTAGCATTCAAGGAGTCGATTGATTGCTTTAGATGGTGATTTTTTTTTCCTGGTGTTGAATTTATCTGGCCAAACGTACAAACCTACGACTTCACTTTACTTCTTCTCTGCAGCACATAGTCCCTATTTGTTTTGTACCTATCACATGGTATCATATATGTAGACCTGATAATAATTTGTTCACTTGTCATTATGCTGATGCCCGAGCACCCGTAATTTTATGTGGAATTTGTTAGTGGTACTTGAGATGTAGAAATGTAGTTCGGTTTTTTTTATTTTTGTGGTTCACTAGTTATATATATCGACTTACAGTGGACTGTGTTCCCTTTTCGTTTTTAATGCAGAAAATGGTCTCTTTGCTGGGCGCACAATTATCCAAGCCTTTGGTAGGAGGCGTAGTCACTCATCTTGTTTGCTATAAATTTGAAGGTAAGTCCTCACTCAACCTTCCTTCTAACTGATCTGGTCACTTTGGTTAAAATTCAGTCAAAGTTATGGTTGTGCCTACTGTTCCTGGATGTGGTGCATAGTTTTATTGTTCAATGTGCCTACTGTTCCCTTCAAATTGATTTGGACAACAATATCCAACAATGTGGTTTTGCAGACCGAGAGGCGATCAGCGCAGAACAGGGAGGCTGCAAAGAAGAGCAGGCTGAGGAAAAAGGTGCCTGAAAGACACATCCAAAAACTTGACTCTGACTAAGTGATTATTATCTCAATCACTGCTTTGTAAGATTGCCTTTTGAGTGTCGTTTCCTTTTTTTTCACAGGTTTATGTGCAGAACCTCGAAACTAGCAGGGTCAGGCTCTAGCAGATGGAGGAAGACCTCCAGAGAGCCTGGTCCATTTCTCAGGCTTATGTGCAGAACCTTGAAACTAGCAGGGTCAGGCTCTCAGGTTGTTCCAGAAGCATTTCACTAGTCCATTTGAACATCATAGATAATCCTCTTGTAATAAAGCTTTCTTTGTTCTATGACAGTTTGCCAATTTATGTTCTGGAATTGGAGGCTGCGGAGCCGTACCTGGTGCGAGATGTGCTGAGTCTCCATCTCTTCATTAAGAGTTGATTGTGTTCTGCTTAGTCAGTCTTGTTCTTTTTCCATTGTGATGTATCAGTTTTGTTTTTGCCAGTGTGTTGTATCCGTAGACTAGAAATGTAGTAATAAGTGATATTTACTGGTTATGATGAAGTTCCATCTACTGTATGATGAAATGAGACAATCTCGAACGGGAGTGAAGTTGAATGTGCTTCTGTCACGTGTTGTTTCCTGTGTATATATTGATTTAATAACTGCTGAATATCTGAAATTTTTCTACTCATGGCCCAAAATGTACCAGGCTGAGAATGCCATGGTCCAAATAAACAAAAATCAGAACTAACATATCGTGATAATAAAAAAAGGCATGGGATAGAATTCGGCTTGGTCCAATTAGACAGGAAAAAATCACAAAAGGCTTAATTGTTGGGCCTGGCCCATATGGAGGGCAGCTATGGATTGGGCTGAATTACTTCCATGACCTACTCAGTTGGTCATAATTTTGCCACGTAGGATTTGACGTGGCTATGGCAGGATATCACATGACAAAATCAATTGGTCATAGGGCTAAGACCCCTCTGATTGGGTCATAGAGTCTATGACAATTTCATTAAATTAGTCATTGACGATCAAATAAGACGCTCGGTATGTGACTTTTCATTTTTGCTCAAAAAGGGGTCATGAATGAAACTACGTGACCTTCTAGTGACAAAAATTGAGAGTCATGTATCAACATATTTCTTGTAGTGGCTCAAAGGACTTGTGTCCGCTACCACCACACTTGAAACAAGTAATAGTGCTCGAGTTGACTTGAGGAGTATTGGACGAGGAGGTGGTAGGCACTTGCTTCTTGAATGGTTGTGAAGACTTGTTGGGATCACTAGAGGCTCGAGATGTGCTCTTGTTGTTGGTTGGAGTAGGGACTTGTGTCATTGGGAACGAAGAGAAAGGTCTTGAATTGAAGAAAGCCTTTTGCTTTTTGTACTTGAGTTCTTCCGCAATTTGGCGTTTCGCCTTGAGAGCTTGATGGACAAGCGCCACAATGTTGTCATATGGTTGATACTCGACGATCTTCCGTATAGGAAAGTTGATGCCATTGAGGAAACGTGCCATTGTTTGTTCTTGAGATTCCATCACATGAGCTCGAATCAAAGAGGTCTCCATTTCCTTGTAGTACTCATCAACGGACTTCAAACCTTGGCGAAGTTCTTGAAGTTTTTTGAAGAGGTCACGCTTGTAGTGTGGAGGAACAAAACGAGCATGCATGAATTGCTTCATCTCATTCCAAGTGGCAATAGGAGCAATGCGATTGCGAACTCTTTCGGCTTGTAGACTATCCCACCATAAGAGTGCAGAGCCTTCGAATTTCAATGATGCTAGAGCAACCATATTCTTGTCGGTGAAGTTGTGAATGCCGAAGATCTTGTCTACCTTGAGAGCCCAAGCAAGATATTTTTCGGGGTCATTCTCACCATTGAACTTGGGGACATTGAAACAATGAGCACTCATGTTGTTGTCTTCTTGTTGACGTTGGGGACGCTCATAGTGTCGCTCATGGGGATCTTCATCATAGACGGGGGGGGGGGGGGGGTGAATCATCATAGGGGTCATCCTCATTGTCTTGGCGGTGGCGATCATGATGGGGAGGATGACGCCGGTGGTCATTAGGTGGGGGTTGTTGATGGTGATGGAGTCTTGCTTCACGGCGTTCACTATCATCATTGTCATGGCGGTGATGTCGAGGACGTTCTTGTTGTGGGCGTGGCAGAAGCACTTGTTCATCATGGGGGTGTTTAGGACGACCATGTTCTTGGCGGTCATTGTTGTTGAGACGCGCATTACGCCTTGGTAGCCTTCGATGTTGATTAGCACCTTCCACGAAGTCATTGTGGCCATAGTCTTGAGCGTGACCTTGAGGAGGTGGATGATGATGTTGTCGAAGGTCCGGGTGTTGCGGTTGTTGAAGAGGGTCACCACTGCCTTGGCGATGTCGAGGTGGTGGTGATGGCGAGCTATCCTCATACCAATTTCGTCGCGGAGCTTGTTGAGGTTGGGGAGGAGGTGGTTGTGGTTGTTGATGTTGTCCATCCTCCTCCAAGTTGTTCTTGCGATCATGGCGATCATGGCGGTCATGGCGACGAGGTTGGTGAAGATCTTGATTGTTGTGGCTTGAGCGACGAGACCTTGAGGACGATGATGAATGACGGGGATTGGCAAGATTAGCCAAGTTGATGTTGATGCGCGTCATTTGATCATTCAATCGAGCCGCTTGCTCTTGGAGTCGATGCTCATAGCATTGCAATCCATCCTTCACGAGTTCACGGAGTCGGAAATGGTCATTGCGGGTGACGTAGTTGGCGTTAGCATTGTCGTTGTAGAATGGGTTACCTTTATCTTCCGAACTCGAACCTGAGAATACTCCTTCCCTAGCCATCTCAAAACACACAAGGGTGATATTGCGAAAATTGATGTCTCACTTACCCCTCCTTAATTACCTTTTTTTGGCCGTATTGATGCTAGTGGACGAGCCTAGGTGTAGGGAGGTATGACAAGAGCGAATCCAAAAAGATCGAAAGAAACCGCAAGCGACAACACACACACACACTTTATGTGGAAGGCAAATGGGTTAGGAAAGTGGCGAGGAAAATCGACAAAACCGAAGAAACGTCTATTGTCAAACATGGAGAAACGTCAAAGAAAAGTTAACACAAAGAACAAACCTAGTGGATAGAAATATGGTGGAACACACACACGCAAGAGATAAATGGGGTTAGTGCGACCAATGGACGAGCGAAGACGAAATGAACCTAACGAAGATTAATGCTCAATGCAACACTAACACAAGGAGGACGCTAGCTCCAACCGCAAATTTGAAAAGGCAACAAGATTCGCACCATGGCAGTCGGTCATTCTTTCTCTTTTGAGACGCAAACCTACACGTTCCTACAATGGAAAGCTATTGGCATCGATCCTTTGTTTCTTTTTCTATTTTCTCTTTCTCTCTTTTTTTTTATGGATTCCAAAATGCCAATGCCTACTCGTAGCTAATCTCTCACAAGCGCCAACTCGCACTCTCGATGCCACAAATGCGATGCCAAGCGGTGTAATAAGAACTAGTCCAAATAGGAAAGTAACACAATGGGGCGGGGTGGTGATGCATGTAAAATGCATAGATGAATTTTGCATATTTTCACATGGTTTTCTGTTACATATTGCATCATATAAGGGTATAATTCAATGTTTTATAGTATTTTGGGGTTAAATTACAAAGTCCCCCAAATTTTATGGAATTAACCCTGCCTGTCAGAAACCCCGGTTTCTATATTTTTGACGTTTCAGGGGGCACACTTCCGCGGAATCACCTGAAAATCTGCGGGGGTCATTTTCTTGGAAGGAGAAGACTTGCGGGCGAAGGATCCACGAGAATTTGGCAAGGAGGCCCAAAAGAAGACCCTCCACGCGGCCAGATTCCTTGGCCGCGTGAGAGGCCCCCTTTTGGCCCCTGTGGCCCCAATTCCTTCAATCTTTGACTTACCGACTCCGTCTTGACCTAAAACTGACTATAAAAAGGGTCCCCCGTACCCTTACAGAGGGGGGAGCCGCCGAAACACCGAAACACCGAAACAGAGACATGGAGTTCCAGATTGGAGGGGGAAAACTCTGGCGGGGTGCCGCCGGTGTGATCTCCTACCCCTCCAACGGCATAACCATCGACATCTCCATGAAGAGGGAGTAGTCCACCCCAGGGCTATGGGTTTGTGGAAGTAGCACTTGTATCTCTCTCTCTATGTGCTTCACTAATTAGATCTGTATGAGTTGCCTCACATGATTACGGGCACAGTTGTAATTCCTATGTGGTGGATCTTTTCTATGAGTTATTGAATCTGAGATTGCAATTTTTTCTCTTGAGTTATTTGAGTAGATGTATCTTATGTACCCCATTCTTATTTGCTAGCTTTGATCAATCTAGTTCTTGAGAGCGTGTGTGCGGTGATGGGTGCATTAGTTGGAGTAACGGGGGGTGGCTAGTGCTGTGAAAGTGACAGAAGTGCCGCGATCCACTTAGGTTTTGTTAAACCTTTCTTAGTTACCTCACTAGGGATAAAAAGGAGAACCTTGTTACCGGGGATTTGAAGTGACACTAATCAATCTCCATGACCAGATCTAGCAAGTTCTTACTTCAACTTCATGTCACATTGCTTAAAGCTATACTCTGGTTTTTCCTTAATTGTCGAGGTGTTATGATTTATTTCGCATCATGGTGGAGTATAAGAGGGGTTAATATGACCGTAGAGATCTCTATGCTAGGACGTGATGCCCATATGAAAGTACTCAATGTTAAACATGTTATTGTAATCTCACATGTAATTCTTTATGCCCACCGTCTACCACTTTATTTGAGAGAATGCAAGTGTGAAACCATGAACCCCGGTCCTATTTTAATTATAATAAAACACTCTAGTTACTTTGCTGCAATTTACTTTACTTGCACTTTACTTTACTTACATCTCCAATTCAAATTTACATTATCTCCATCACCACTTGCATCACAAAAATACAAAAACAATCCATTGCATATTTATTTTCTCATTTGCATTTAGTACTAGATTTAATTATTGCACATTTACTTTCAGTTTTGCATTGCAATTTAGAAGTCTCACACCTTGTGCTTGACAACCACTTGGTGAGGTTGAGGGCACAAAATTCTCTACTTGTTTGAAGGATCCTGGAGGAAGTTTGGAAGACAACTGCTGAAATACTGGGTCCCCAAGAGTTCGATGTAAACCCTCGAGTCACCCTCGTGGGGAAGAAGGCTTGCCACTAGCTAGACACTCTGCACTTGGAGTCTCAACCTAGCCATCAAGCGTTTTTCTGGCGCCGTTGCCGGGGAGCCATAGGTGAAGGAGTTGTCCAAGGGAGCTCACAAGAAGTCTTCATCACCAACAAGGTGTGCAAACACCTAAGCTTGGGGAGGTTGCACCTACGTGAATACCGTCCTTTCGATCTCCACCTTCTTTCAAGTAGATTGTTTTGTTTCTTGTCTTGTTTTTGTTCTTGTTTTTGTTTTGTCTTGCATATTTTATTTTAGTTTGCATTTTAGTTTTGTATTTAGTTATCTAGTTTATTTTAGTATTTCGAATTTGCCTAGTTACTTTACTTTTCAGTTTTGCACAAAAAATTAAAAACTACATAAAAACTGTTAAAATGGGTGATAGAACTAAATTAAGTGACTACACAAATGCACCCAATGACAAATTCATTGCTAGGCCAATTACTACACCTGAAGTACAAGCTGAAAGATGTGAAGTAAGCCCTAGTTTATTGAATTTAATTACTATAGAGCAATTTGGTGGTTGTGCTATGGAGGATGCCTCTATGCATCTTCATGATTTCATGGAAATATGTGATATGCAAAAATTTAAAAATATGGAAAGTAGTGTTTTAAAAATGAAATTATTTCCTTTTTAACTTAGAGGAAAGGCTAAAGAATGGTTACTTTCACTACCTACAGCTAGTATAAAGTCTTGGGATGATTTAAAAGAAGCTTTCATTAAGAAATATTATCCTCCCGTTAAAATTTTGCAAAATAGGAATAATATCCTCTCATTTAGGCAATGATAATGAACATGTAGACATGGCATGGGATAGAATTAAATTAATGCTTAGAACATGCCCATCACATGGAGTAAATGAATGGACCATACTACACTCTTTTTATAATGGTCTAAACTACATGTCTATAAATATACTTGATTCTGCTCCTGGAGGTGCCTTTATGAGTAAAACTGTAGGTGAGGCTAAGAGCATATTAGAAAGCATATTGCAAAATTATAGTCAATGGAATACTGAAAGAGCACCCAATCCCACTAATAAAATAAACTCAACTGAAGAAACCAATGATTTGTCTTCTAAAATGGACACTATTCTTGCTTTTATTAATAAACAAAATATGGAGAATGTGCCTTTGCAGGAGCTAGTTGGTTGTAATTCTGAAAGTGTGGATGTTAATTTTGTTAGGAATTATGGTAGAAATAGTTTTGGTAATGCTTACAATTCATATAGTAAACCTCCTTATGTGCCAAATAAACCTTTTGTTCCATATCCTAATGCTAATGAAAATAAGTGGAAGCCTTCTAGTGAAATTTCTGAATCTAATAAATTGCTTATGGAACAAGTTGATAGTCACAATGCTATGATACATGAGTTAAATAAGTCTATTGCATCCATTAGTAGTGATATTAAAGGATTGCAACTTCAATCTTCGAATTTAGATAAAGCATTGTCAAAATTAGCTAATAATCAAGCAACTCTATTAAGCATGTCAGCAGGAAAGCCACAAGCACAAACTAGTGTAGGAATGAATTCTATTACTATTGCTGCTCCGATTATTAAAAATATTGATCATATTGCTGAGAATACAAGTGAGCATGTCCCTACTAGCTTAGAATAAACTTTGAATGAAATAGTGAAGTACCCTGAATATTTACTTCCATATATGTCTTATCTTGCTAGCAAAGATGAAATTTGTCCTCATGAATCAAGCA